>OZ010582.1:108114086-108191586 GCA_963932145.1 Acanthosepion lycidas | reverse complement strand
TTAAAAAAATTTTCATATATACAAATATATTTTTCTTTTTTTAAATTTCATTACAAAAATATATAAAAATTTACACACGAAATGAAGGGGGATGAGTGAACCTAATAATCAAAATAAAAGAAATAAAACATTCAAACAAAAATAAAAACTGTGTTAGTAAGTCCCGTTCAACCCACAAAAATAAGAACGGCTGCTGTATTCTGCCGATAAGCGTAATCAAAGAGTTTACTCACTAGTGGCAGGAGAGGGATAAATCAGTTTGGGAATGGGGAACATATCATGGGCTGATCTATTCAAGATAAAAAGCGAGGATAAAAACTGGGGGATTGGAAATCTTGATAAAGAGCATAACAAAAGAGTACGCCGGACCAGGTCGAAAATGACAGTCACTCACATTAATTAGAACAAAAATAGGCTGGCTTAACCAGGGGTGGGACCCGACAGGAATCCGCCTCGTTGTGACTTTAGGAGACTAAAAAAGAAAATTAAGATTGGCCTGATTAACGCGAACCAGGCTCGCAACTCGCTCCCACCTTTTACCGAAGAGAAAACAAAAACAAAAACATATTGTATGATCCGTACACAAGATTTTTTTTTTTACGTTTCCAGAAAGGTCCACTACATAGAAATGGGTACATTGTTGATCTCTTTATACTGGATTCTTCTGGTGGCGTAGAAGAAAATATCAAAACGTATACAAGACACATTTTGTTAATGTAAATATTCTTGCGATTGCCTCTAGATAAATAAGCTTTAAAAGTAAGGTATGTTTTATATACCCACGTATCATGCGACTTTTGAAGGCCTAATTTGAAGCTAATTTTAAGGGTATCTTATCATACACGAGATATAAAATTAATGTATGTACTGCTAGCCCTGGCTACGCTGTTGGCCCAACTATCTATCCATTTACTGTAGTCAAATTAGCTTTAAAATTAGATCTTCAAAGGTTGCATGATACGCGAGTATATACATATATATATATACATATATATATATTAATTACATTTACAAAAGATTTCTGAAAGAAAACGAAAAACGCATTTTAAATAATTTAAATATTTTCTTTGAAGTTAAATTTTGGTTTTATTTGGAATAGCCTAAAGTTAATCTGTATTAAAAGAAAAAATAATTTCTGTATGTAAATAAAGGTTTTTAGGCATTTTTAAAACATTGGCATATTCACGCGTTATTCATCGAACCGTCATTATAAGCGAAAAATGTAAACAATCAATTTTAAAAATCTCTTATTTTAAATCCAATATTTGTCCTAAAGATATGTTTTGAAGTCAGTTATCAATTTTAAGGATTAATGGATTTTGTAAATGTAATTCTTACTTTCTACTTAAAACAATAAAAATAACGTTTTGTTCACGTACTGTAGCTTGTGATGTCATTGGTCAACAACTATAATTTCTCTTGTAATCTCTCACTTAAAAGGCGCGCAAATAAGTTTTAAAAAAATGAAAGAAATACGGAACACTAGCAGTGCAGTAATCAAGAAATTGCTATTTATGTTTGAAAATAAATCTTTAACCTTATATTATCAATAGTTTAAGAATATAACTATTTATTCTATACGCTTTTATGAAACTTAGTAGAATAAATAATTTTTTTTGTACGACATTAGAAGTATTTTTTAATTAAATGATACTGTTATTCTTTAATATTTTCATAATTGTTTGATCTCATCAAATATTTAAGTGCACCCAATATGGCTTTTTTTTTTAAAAAAAAAATATTCTGTATTTAAGCGTTATTGAATTATTATATATCATATTACTCTTCCAATAGAGTTGGTAATCCAGAATTATTCCCTTTTTGAACATCCATACAAAAATAATTTAACAGTTGTTAAAAAGAAAAAATAAAATTCTTTTAAAATGTTTACACTCAAAAATGGCATTAAACGTTACATTTTTCGATTCTTCAAACATGTTTTTAGTTAATAATAAAAAGTATTCTTACGAGCAGCAACGGGATGAATTTCAAAATGGCACTTAAAAATTACAAGTATTTTTTTTTATTAAATGTGGATTTTTTTTTTCAATCCAATCTAAAAGAAAATAACGTGTTTTATACAAGCCCAACACTCAGAAAAAAATTAGTTTTATAGAATTATGTTTGATAAGGTTCGGGACGAATTTTCAATATATTTAATACTTTATATTGCATTTTTTTTTAAAAACGGAAATAACATCTTCAGGGATTTCTCTTTATATAACTGTAAAACAAATTTCGCAAACATGCCCCAAATTAGAAAGTACAGACGAGATATGGAAATTAGCTTTAAACAGACCTAAAAAAATTATTTCCACAAAATTTTCTAATCAGATAACGTATTCAGTATATATGTCATTCACTACTGAATAAGTACTGAAAATTTTGGCAATTTTCTTAAAATAGGTGGTAGCGATTTTTTTTCGCATCCATTTTGGTGGTACCTATTTTATAAGACAGAGAAACTCAACAGGTCAAACAAAACAGAGGTGAGCCTAAGGAGCCTGTTTCTCTAGGGGGGAAAACATTTACGATCCCAACCACCTCTGAAAATGATGTGAACTAATTTTAATATGCAAATTCTTACTTGCAGCCTCCTTGACTTAAACGCCCGAATAACCACCCCAAAATACTCCAGTGACGGGCTCTGGGTCAGATGGTTCAATTTTTGTGGGGTCTAGCTTTCCTGGTAAATGCAAAGGGAACCTATTAGTAAAGAATAGAAATATTACCAAGTCAAAGGGGAAATATTTTTGCATAATATTAATTAATATTTTAAATAAAATTCATAAGATTTAATAGTAGCGGTTGCAAGAGGACTTAACGAACAGTGTTTAAAAAGGGGCCTATTATAAATTTATACTAGTCTTAAACGAAGAAGTGAAAGTGAACTATAAAGAATTATAGGACTCCATAGAACACTTTATATTCTAAAACATTCAAACTTCACGCACATACACATTGACGTGCAAAATTTTGGGGCCACCTTGATAAATTAATTACTTTTGTTAATGTTACCACCAAATCGAGAGTGATTAGCAGTATGCTTTTTTTTCAGTACATTTTGTGATCTTTGCGGGCCGGAAATCAAATTAATACATTTTTGTTAATGTTGTATGGTGACAGATCATCTTAAGAATAGTTATGCTGAAAAAGCCATGTAAAAATACTGGGGCACCATCGAAAATTTCACCTTTCAGCTTTTTTTCCCTAAATTATAATTAAAAAGGATATTTTATTTTTTGCAAATAGTAATCTTTATTATTACAGAAAATGCAAAACGTCTAAGTATGGAGTTAGCAATTAATGTTGCTGCCTTTGGCTGGAATAATTACCTCAATTCACATTCTTTTTAGCAGTAGTTCCAAAGGTCTTGCAGATTGTGTTGGCTTTCGTTTTCAGTTCCACCGCAATTATATTAAGATAAGGCCAAGCAATATAGTTATTAAATTAAAACCGTATCTACTAATCATAAATGGGAAAGCTCACTACAATTCAACGACCCCCGCTATTTTAAAAAGAATTACATTTTTTTGTGTATAAACGTGGCGATTTTTGTAAATACGGACGTTTACACACGACATTATCAGAAAGAAAATAGGAGAGGTACCTACAATAAATTCAAATTTATTGGTAATTTTTTTTAACATTTTCTCAACAAACGTCTTCATAAGAAAGGCTATAAAGCCAAAGTATCTAAAATTCAGTGAAATATTTTTAAAATTACCGGGTAGTTAACATTACTAGGTAATTAAAAAAAAATTATATAAAATGACGTTCGTCAAGTATTTTTTTCAATTATGTCCCCCATTACTTAAATTATCGAAACATCAGTCTGTCAATGAATCGCTCAATACATCAGAAAAAAAAAATCACCTCCATGTTAAACAAATGTTTTTCTGCGATATTTTAAACTAAAACTAAATAATATTTGTTTCAATTCAGTTTAATTAAGATTTAAATCAGTTAATCGTTCCTCAAATAGTTTCAGAAAAGTACAGTTTCTTCTTGAAAGATTTAAAAAAAGAAGAAGTAATTATGATGTATTGACAGATCTGTCAGTATGGACGATGTATAGATTTTACTAAAAAAATTAAAATTTATTTATTTAATTTTAAATTTTATGAGAGACTATCAGATAAGTAGATCGACTCGTTGTCCTAGTTTCGAAGATAGTAGTGGTGAATACGATCTTGACTGGGATTCTCATAGTTTTGGCCTAGTGCCAGATCACCTTGCTTAGTAAATATAGCTATGTGAAATACGGGGAGCGACCTGAAAGCGAAAATGAGTTAAAAAAAACACAAACAGAGGCCTTGTGCCAGACTAAGCTAAGTTACAAATATTACTTTTAAAAATGAAGAAAATAAATACGAAAAAATATATAAAAAATCAAAATGATTTACGCGTACAGCACCATAAATAAATGAATCTGAATTAGCTAAACAACTTGATTCAAACAAACGAATGAACTTGTATAAATATTTTATGGATAGATGATGATTGCGACAATTGCAAGTAATTGATCCTCAAATCTGGGCAGTGCAGATATGGCAACGTCAGGCGCCTCTTGCAGGAGGTGTGACAATAATAATTTAAAATGACGTTTTAGTCCACTCAGTGAGGCACATTCTTTTCCAGATTCACTGCAAGTAAAAATGCAGTCTCTGTAACATAGACAGAGAGTATAAAACACACGCACACACACTCTTTCTCGCTCTAATATATATATATATATATATATATATATATATATATGTGTGTGTTATATTTATGAGTAAAAGTGCTTGATATCAGAGATAGAGCAGTCTGAAACAAACAGTCGCCGCTTGGTGTTGACCTGTGTGTGTATATATATATATATATATATATATATATATATATATATATATAGGCGACAGGCTGTTTCATGCTAGACGCAATCATCAGGCCTGACGATTGATTCTAGCATGAAACAGCCTGTCGCCTCTAAGTGTTGACTTCAGTGTTCATTTTTATATTTACACACGCTCTATCTCTGATATTGAGCACTTTATCCCATAATTAAAAGTATATTTCTTCATATATATATATATATATATATATATATATATATATATATATTGCAAATGAGTATTTACTTTTTAAACAGGCACTGACCCTTCCGCAAGTTTGAGTTTCTTGTTGAAATTCAAGTTGTATTGTTAAGCAATTTTTAAATTTTCTTTCGTTTATTCTAATGAATAGAAGGAGGAAATACAACAAATAGAAAATAAATAAATAAAAAAAAATGGTTGTATGGACTGGTTTGTTATTGAACTGATACTATATTAAAATTAGGGATGCTAAGGCAGAGGCTCTAAAAGGCGACAATTAAAAATGGGGTCTCTACTGCTAAAAAATCTATGTACTCAACCATTAAATTAATACTAGGCTTAATATATAGAATAACTGTACGTTCCTTAATTATTTTAAATTAAAACCTTTGGACATCTAAAAAGTATTTACTAAATTTAGATTAGACTGGCACAAGGCCACAATTATGAAGCCTCTGGTGAGGATCACATTCACTACCATATTTACAAAGCTTAGCATAATGAACTTAGTGTGGTACAAGGGCTCTAGTAAAGGGTACCCAAGTGAGTGGGAATCAAACTCGCAATATGCTAGGCTAGCTAGCCTAACCATTGTTTTTTTGTGATACATGCTTTTGTCACCTTGTGTAGCTAATTAAAAATATATACACAGAATATCCTAAAAGTGATTGTAAATTAAAAAATAGTAATTAATGTTTAATTTTAAAACCAACATTTTTATTTTTTTATTTTTATTTAGAGAAAACCGGTCGGTCGTACATTAGGATTTAGGACGCACGAGAATTTTTGGTTTGAACTGGGGTAATTAAAACGTTTTACTTTTAAAAGACAATTATTTTTTTTTGCTTTTTTTTTTTTTTAGATTTTTGTGTACTCACTGTGTAGTGTACTGAATGAAAAGTGAAAACGGTTTTGGACCGTAAATACATTCATTTTTTAAAAAAAATAATTTAGTAATTTTAATTTAAAGTAGATTGCCGGCTGCAATTTCAATTTCAGTAATAAAGGTTTATCAGATGAGCAATTGACTGGTGTAAAGTGGTTAGACGTTGTTTTGCTTTTCGACGCCACTTTTCATCTTTTTGTAGCAGTGTGATCGATTAGTGTAAAACTGTAAAACTAGAGAGTAGCATATAAATAGCACTTTTACTGGCAGATCTTTTTTTTCCCCGAGAGATGGGGTGTGGAGTATATATAATTATAATTATATCTTTTTATGTGCTCGGCCAAAAAATAAATAAATAAAAATAATAATAATAAAGATCGTAAAAAGAAAAACAAACTACCTGATTTACAGTACAGTTACACTGATTTTGGAAATTTAGTTTTATTATTTAGTTCAATTGAATTCATTATTAATTTTTTATTCTATCTAAATTCGAAAATAAGAAAAAAAATTGTTTTTCTAGTTAGCCAATATTTTTTTTCATTTGAGTTATCTCAATATTTATCGAAAATTCCCATTCAGCAGGCCAATTGGATTCTACGGGAGCTAAACGAGACAACAAATAACTACTTTTTTTACGTCATAAAAAATGGTTCACTATTATTTCCAGATGTCTTTAGTCACAATATTTATTTTATTAAAAAAAAGAAAAGAAAATAGTAATGAAACTTCCTTGGCATTTTTATTAAAATTAACTCCGTGAGACAGTATTGTCATAAGTAGTTCAGATATTAGATTCTTATTAACACACTGGGGCATCCGTAGCACAAAATGTCTTCATCTTCCAACCCTCCGAAGCGAGGTGCGTGTTTGTTCGTTCGTCAGCCTTTCGTCTGTAATGATTTAAGAAGCGGTTAAAAAGAAAGAACCAAAGACAAAAAGGGAATGCTTATTATTAAACGTGTTAGGAAGGGACTTCTTGTGGAAACATTACTACTGACAAAAAAAGTGAAGAACTTATTCATTTATCATCATTTCTTGTCGTGCCGTAACGGTTATACATCAGATGGAAATCCCAGCTTATCCAGAGGACTGAAATATCAACAACAGAAGGACACGTTAGTTTTACCAAGGCGATGCTGCTAATTGTTGACTCTTATTGTAAGTTTTATTCAATATTAATTTATATAAAATTAAATCTTGGGTCTATTTTATGTTGTTGGCTGGTTGGGAATTATTCACAATTTATTTGCAGTATTTTTTTTTTTTTTTTAAATTTGTGAAAACTACAGCACAGAAAATGAATTAAAAAGTGTGGGACACATTTTTGTGTTTATTTTGTGTGTGTGTGTGTGTGTACAGTACGTTTTCCAGCAGAGCAAACTGGGCGCTCTGTTGGTGGCAACCAGTCTAAGAGAAGGAAAACTCTGAATTCACACCGTAGAGAAAGCAATGGGAAACCTACCACTTTTGTCTTCCCTTAGGATTTTTCACAGATAATAACTGTTAGTGTTACTGTTATTAAATAACAGAAATCCGTGGAGAGCCACGATCCTGAACGGACATTGCCATTTTTATTTAAATCGTCACGTGATGAAATACACCTTGTTGTGCCCCATACTGAGCGAGTATCTGTAGTGTAGGAATTATTTGCTGTGTAAAGCAATTTTTCATGTATATTATTTACCTTTTTTTTTCTTTTCTTTTAAAGTCCTTGTTAAACTGTAAGTGTCGAAAAATGTAGAACCTTATAAGAAAAAAAGATTTGAAATGTCTTGATTCAGGATTAAAAATTTTAAATCTCTTATTTTTCCTTCTCTTATTTTTTTTTATTTACCCTCCCCCTATTTGCAATGCATTTAAAAAGGTTGGGGTTAGAAACAGGTAAAAAAAAAAAAAATTAATTAAAATATGCTACGATTTTAATTACGTCATAAACAGACCGTCAAAAATTATATCTTGTTCTTTATCTTAAAAACCAACTACTTAAAAATTACATAAAGCCTAAAAGCCCACAGATTATTAAAAAAAAAAATAAATAAAGACTAAGCTTGATTTTCCTTTCTCTTTTTATTTTCAACTGACGTGACTCTGCTAGTGACTACAAACTCCTTCCCCTCTCTCACACGCACGCACACACGTGCGTGCGGCTAAACGTTCTTGATATGCATTTTAATCTTGACATATATAAAGCTCAATATGAGGAAAAATGAGTACAAGAAGACGAAGAGTGTATTGCGCAAGTTTTCCAAGTACAATTGGTTCGCTTTTCTTGAAAAGCAGCATCCGAAGTCCCAATTCTTGTTTTGCTGGTTTGAATAATGAAGCTCGAACCCTTTATTCTAAGTTTTAGTCCTGCACATGACCAAATAAAATAAAAAATAATTGGAAAGTAGGAGGTACAGTGTTGTTTGTTGCACCAATTTCCAACTAGGGAGAGGACCAGTAAAAAACCAGCCTTCAAAGTCCCGGTTTTTTTTTTTTCTTCTTCAACCTGGACTGACCGGTTGTAAATCATACACACCTCTCCTTCACGAGAGAAGCTTTCAGTTTCTATTGCATGATTTAATTTTTCTGATCCGGAAAAAAGATTTGTCAACAAACGGTAAGAATATCTTTTTTTTTTATTTTTAAACAAACACTTGTTTATCACGATAAGGTTCTCGTGTTTGTCACCCAATCGGATTGCAACCATTGGTCATTTTGAAACACACCCCTTTCCCGCCCCTCCCTAATCACTTAGAATAATTCTGTTTTTTTTAAACTCATTTGGTTTATTAAAGTTATTTTTCTCTCTTATTTTGATAAATAAATTATCTTAAAATAAACCAGCTCATCTTCACAAAAATCAAATTTTTAACGTATTTTTTCTCTTCATTTTTATTTTGTGTGTATTTTCTGCTTTTTTTTTTTTTTTTTTAAAAAAAAAAAAAAGCATTCAGAAAAATGATTAACTTTCCCCATCCCCCGATTCAAACTGAGATTTATTTATTTGACTTTTATCAGCTGATTTTGGTTCGAATTTTGAAAAAGACAATCTTTGAATTAATTTTCTCTATTCCGTGTTCATTTTACCTAGCCTCCAACATACGCACACAGTTAAGTTACGTATTGTAAAAAATAAAAATAAAAATTATTCGCTATATATACTAAATTAACTTACCTGTTGAGGTTTCAATGTTTCTGCGTGAAAATTTTAACCAATAGTTTTACTTTTTATCAGATTTTTTTTTATTCTTGTTAAAGCTTTCTTTCATTTCCCCACTTCATTCTGCTTCGTTTATTACATTATTTTTTTTTATTCTCTTTACTTTCTCTCATCAGTTTTCTTTACTTTTAAACTTTCTTTCGATCATTTAAAGAAAAAAGTTTTAAAAATACTGTGGTTGATAAAGGTAGCTGTAGCAATAAAATCTGGTTGAAAACATCTATGATCTCAATCTGATAGTAGATGATAAAAATTTTTTTCTCTTGTCATAAAAAGGTACGACCAACATTGGGTGCCTCAAACTTGATACCTTGTGCCATATTAAAAAAAAAAACAAACTTGTAATGAATATCATCAAGAAGCGCAATTCTTACATAAAATAAAAATCCGTTTCCTTTCTTTCTCTCTAGTCTCTCTTTAAACTTTATAAGTCTCTCTAGATTTTTTTTTATCCGGAGTTAATAGTGTGTAAAACTAAGTTCGTTTATTACTGACAGACCCTGGTACCCTGATCATCCGTGATTATTGGTGTCGTATCGTTATTTCAAAAAAACAAAACACAATCACATTTCCAACAGGCTGTAATTATTCGTCAAAAGGCGAGAACGTTTAATGACACAGTTATTATGAACCACAATTAGTACATTTTTATTTAGAGTAGAAAATAGGCATAAATGTCAGACTTGTTCAATTTGACTCATAAAAAAAATTAGCAGTTGTCTTTTTAAACGTACTCAATTAGAACATCGTATCAGGATCTACTGGTAATTTTTTAATTATCAGGCTGATGCTCATTTCGTTATTTGTGTTGGTAAGCAAAATATTTTTTGAGCTTCTGTTTAACCGTAACGAAGTTAGAAATTAAAATAAAATAGTCACTCAATAAAATACGATACAAATATTTATTAATTATAATTTTTTTTCTCCAGAATAAAATTGAGACAAAGTATTTTTTATAAACCTCAAATAATATTTTATGGTAATTTTGCTAAAGGTAGCTTAGAAGACCGAAAATATGAAGCCCTGAAATTATAATGTCCGTGAGGCAAAAAGAAAACTTATTTACGCTTTTTTTTTCTCAACTGCCATATTGTCGCCTGACTGCACATTTCACTTCTTTTGAAGAAAAAAGTAAAAAAGTGCAACATGTGCATCGCCAATTTAAAAAGAAAACACATTGCTTTTTTAAAGTCATTAGAGATGGAGTCAGGGACACTTAAATTATTCGATTGTTTGACAGTCGTTTTTATTTGCCGTCTGAATAAACTAGGGTTTTACTTTAAGTTTTGCTGTACAAAATAAACGATGCGAGCCCCTAACTCCCAATCAACTGCTGGCGTTTAAAAACTCTTTATCAACAGGGGGGTAAAAAAATTTGGACATGGTACTGCGAGGAATGTCATTTGAAAAATAAGCAGCTACTCGAAAGGAAGCAACCTGTTTGACACTGACTGATCATATTCATTTCTGCTTCCACAAAATGACAATTAAATCAAGTTCTTTAAATTTCAACGCCATTAAGGTAAAAATGTTGATACATTTTTTAATTATTTAAAAAATGGTATGCTTTTTATTTTATTCTGCATGAATTTGTACCGAGTAATTTTATTTAGGTTTGTTTATTACTCAAATTTCCTTTTTGCTTGCGTTGGTAAAATTATTTTCTTTTTTTGTTTGAACGTAGTTATTCATTCATTCATTCGTGTTTTTTTTATACTTTAACGAATTGTTAAATAAATATTATTGTCTTAAAAACTAAAAGGTACTTTGACGATTTTCCTTTTTATATATATATTTTTTTTTATTTTGTTTTTGTAAAAATCAGTTCAACAAAAAAACTCGCTATGCCAATCGAAAATTTACAAACACAAAAAAGTAAAACTAACTACACTGTTGTTGTACACTAAACACTTACACATAAAGGTGTTAGTTAAGTTAATATTTTACATTTTTGTACTCTCTCATAGTGCAAGGCTCGTTTGATGGGCATCTTCCCCCTTTTCTTTCTCATCTCTCTTCGTTCTTTCTCCTCCTTGCTTCCGTGTTTACCTCTTTTTGATTCAATCAATATTCTCAGCCCTTCACGCACAAACCGGTCAGTCAACGAAAGAAAACCAGCGAATGTATTTTCACACCATTTTTTTTCAGTGGCAAATTTACCTATAATTTTTCAGTAAGTCCTCTTTAATTCCTCCCTTATTTAAAATTTTTAATTTTTATGGGTGCTTTTAAATTCATTTTTTTCCCCTTTTTCTTTTTGTTCTTAGTCTTTTACTTCTTACGTGAGGGTGGTTGTTGTTTGCCAATGAAGAAAAATCTAGCTAATCAGAGTTCAAATCTCTTTCGAAGCTGTTTTACTTCATTCCAAACAATTCAACCAATTTCGACCAAAAAGTGCGCTAAAAAGGGAAAATAATGAAAATTTAAATTTTTTTTTTTTTATTTTTTTATTTTTTTTATTTTTTTTTTCGCTTTTCGTCGGTGTTCATTTATGAAATTTATCAAAAAACAAATTAATGTACCCCCCCTACACATCCGGAGCCCACTCAATTTGATAAATTCAAAATAAAATAGTTTTCTTACCGAACTAAAATTAAGCTGGACAATTTCATTATCGTTTACTACTTGCTGATGTACGTCGTAGAATGTAAACAAATACATATTTATTTACACACCAGATATGAACAAATGCACGTTTGACCGGGGCAGGAACGATGCAGGAGACGACCCCCTCTCCACCACACACACTTTTTTTTTTTCACATTCCTGATTATAAATGAGCGATTTTGTTCTCCATCAATGGAAACCCCTTTTTTCTTTTTCTTTTTCTTTTTTTTTCCATTTATAATTTTCATTTTTTAACTGCGTTATCGTAAGTTACCCCCGGAAAGTCAAATTGCCATATTTATGCGTAAGTTTAAAAACAAAATTCATTAATTAAGCCTGCTTCCACATTGCTAGCAATAATTTTTCTTTTTCTCCCAGCTAAAAAAAAAAAAATATGCGCAAATAAGTTTTTTTTTTTTTTTTTTTTTTTTTTTTTTTTTATCTACTGTTTGGCCTTTTTTTTTTTATTTTAATTATCTCTTTTGATTTGGAGATTTTTTTCACTATTCAATTTCCAACAAACGCATAAAGGTTTGACCATTTTTTAAGCAGACAACTGTTAAAAATTTTGGAAGAAGAGATTATTGTACTAGGTCTGGGGCGATTTTCCTTCTGGATATAAAAAAAAAAAAAAAAAAAGACTACACACGGATAGCGCCCGAAATGCAAAATGATTTCATTCATCTATGAAAACTACTTAATTCCCGTGAGAAAATTCTCATATATTCTGAATAAAGCTCTTTAGAGGCGTTTTCAAGAAGAAAAGGGTATGCATTTAGGTAAAAAGCAATCGGTATTGGTAAGTGAGAAAAATTTCGATCGCTAAAAAAAAAGAAAGAAACCGAAATATTTATCTTGCAAAAAAGTATTTACATGCTATTAAATGCAAAGCCCTCTTCGTTAAATCATTTTTTTTCCAGTAAATAAGATCCTTAATGAGCACCTTTCGCCAACAGGGCATGTGACTCACAAACGTATGAAGATTGAAGTGTGTAGCGGAGGTAATTACTATTTATTTTAACTTGTATCGAACAGTCGCCGGAATCAAAAGTAAATGTGCTAGCCGAATAATGGGGTAATAATTTTATTTCCCGCTACTAATCTGTTCGCTTCGAGAGACCTTTTGTTTAACTGTCTTCATCAGCTTCTATTTCGGTGTTTCTCAGCCTTTTCTTCTTTATGCCCCCCCACTTTTTTGTTGTATAAAAAAACAATTCAGGCTCACATACGCACAAATAAAAATTCCATGTAACAGGAAATACATTTTATTTGAAAAAGCAAAATGTTATAGAAAATTATAAATGGTGTCTCCAGGCCCATTTAAAATATTTCTAGGGCCCAAGGGTCCATGTTAAGAATCATTAATCTACTAGATGACTCATCGAGATTCCGAAAATATTGGTTAAAAAAAAAATTGTCATGTGATATGATTACGCTTACCTTTGCGCGACTTGATAATTTAAGTGCAGTTTATTGGAGACCCCCCACCAAAAAAAAAAAAAGGTGATAAGTTAGGGGCTGGATTTGAATTTTTTTTTTTTTTTTTTTTTTTTTCTTTAAGCGATATTTTTGCAAGTGATGAAATTGCCCCACCCCCTCAAATCTCTAGATTGGTAAATGTAATCTGTCAGTATCCATTGTTTTATAATGGTCCGAGCTTTTGATTTGACTTCCGGATTTAGTTTTCTTTATTTGTTCCTTTTTTTTTTCCGTAGGGATAACAAAGTGTGTGTTTAGCAGAGTCTTGGTTAAATTGTTGTTGCTGTTGTTGAGCGGTATATGCCGGTTGATGTCTGTCTAGTATAACTGTAACTTATTCTTTTTAAAATTCCTTATTTTATTTTTTGTTTGATTTTTGAATTTTATAAAGTCCGAAATAATTTGTGCTGAAATTACTTTATCGTTGTGGTTTTTTATGTTTATTTATTTATTTTTTTCTGAAAACAACTTCACCTGTATATGACTTATGGTATTACTTCTTGTGGGCGAGCAAATGGTAATCTCATCATTTTGTCTAAGATTCTCTGCAAAGGTTTTAAAATGTTTGATTCTTGGCTATTCCTTGAATATTGACCCCGTGAAGTAGTGACTGGTCACCTAGTGAATCTGTCAACTAGTGTTAAAATGTGTGTGTATCAGCAGGTGGTCCCACAATGTCACTATGCAGATTACTGAAACTTTTGGTTTGTCAAATTTTCTGATAGTGATTTGGTATAATTTTGGTATTAACCCTTTGAGCCCTGCGTTCCTGAACAATTTTAAACCTTCTGCCTGAGCTCCCGAGTCTAAATTCGCCAATAATTGGTATGTAGATATAAAAATATTTCCAAGTGTTCAACCGGTGAATGGGCATTAAGTCATTTTTCTCTACCACTGATTAAGTGTGTTTTTTTTTTTTGTTTGTTTTTGTTTTTGTTTGTTTTTTTAATATGCCGACAAACATATTTGACCATGCATTAGCAGATTAATTTTGTTGTAGTAAGTCTCACAGGATGCGAGAAAATGTGAAGATACCACTATCCTTGTACAAACTGATTTTGTTATGTCGGGTTGTGGATTTTTATTCGTAATATTAATAATTGTTGCCGAAATAGATAGGAAAGTCATCTCCTTTTTAAAGATCTGTGCTTTTCTACTTGTTGCAGTATATGGTGTTTTCTTCGTTTTTCAGAAATTACTTCATGTGTCAGTTAAAAATTGATGTTCGCAATAGTGTATTATTGGCCGTTATCTTTGCCTGATTATGAAGCGTATATCTGAAGTGTTAGGGTGGAGAAATGTATTCCAAATGCTGAATTTCGCACGGTGTATATTTGTCGGATTATGGAGTACATATTGATGCTTCGGGATCTGTAATTTACGTCATTTAAAAATATGTTTGAAGTGTCTTATTGAGAGGTAAACTACCAACAGAATTATGAGTGTTATATTTCTGTTGTGCTGAGTTCACCTTAAAAATATTGGTCTTATTTTTGGGTCAATTATCTGGTAGATGACTGATCTGATTGCATTTGTTGCCAATTTGAGTTTAGTATTATCATCTTTGGTGTAGCTAAGCTTTGTTAAATTGGACGTGGTAGATTTAGCGTTGTTGAAAGCCTCCTTGCATTTTAGGTTATGTTTCTTAGTAATTTCTTGATGGGTAATAAATTTAAAAGAATACTGATATGAATCGTCGTAATATCGGCGTACTCTTGAAGTGGTGTTTTAATATTTTTGTCCTCTTGTAGAGCAATATTGATTCCTAACGGAATTCCTCCTCTTCTGTGAGTTATGTCCTATTGCCGATGGGGGATCAAGTAGCCATATATTGACTGATAGACCATAATTAGCTAAGCAATCTGCGCATAATATTGGCTACGTTACATTTGCTTGGGTGACTGTCCAGTTTATGGTAAGATTTTCTCCTCCAAGATGTGTGTATTTTAGTAGGATCCTGGTATTAATTTTTTTGCTCTGGGTCTGGTGATAAACGCTTACTTCGGCATCGGTGTCGACTAAAGAATTATATCCGTGATTCCTCTCCCGAATGTAGAATGTGTGAGTCCAACTTCAGCCGTGTCTTACGGCCAAATCACATTGAAACACCGATTCTCATAAGATCACCGAAGTTATGCAACATTGACCGGGTTAGTACCTAGATATGTGACCACTTAGGAGTACCAGATGCTGTAAGCTTGGATATGAGGATGGTGCGGTGAATAACTACTCCGAATTGGAAATCGGAGAGCCGAGTTCCAATTCTAGTCGAGTTCGTTATATTCAGTTACGTGCAAATACCCTTGGGAAAGGTATGAATCCACCTCATTTCCTCCCCAGATATGGATTAAATAGTAGGACTTGTATCAGTAAATCATAATTATCTCCAAAAATTCTTACAATCTATAATATTTTCTGGCTTTGAATAACCTGCAAAAAAGTTGATATGCCATAAAAAAACAAAAAAAAAAAATCAAAATCAACCAAATGCAGTCATCATCGCTACCAATTGGAATTGAAGTTTTCCTCTTATGGTTAGTAAAAGTACAATGTTGTAAATGATGTTTCGCTTCAGTCCCGAATCTGTACTGAGACCAACATGTCTCGGGTTTGTGTCATGTGGCGTTTTCACTCCTCCGACGGGCGTTCTTCTTTCTTTTCTTTTTTTTTTCTTGTTGTCGAAAATGTGGTCTGCTAGTCTACCGTGTATCTCTTGATTGGTGTATATTTTGCAGAGATTTAATTTGGTTGGTTAAACCTGCTCCCGTGACCTGTAATTGCTAGCAGCTAGAGAGAATAATTCATTTGTTGCGGTACAAGAGCGAAATAAATTCACATATGTCTTGGAATCTGACGACCAAAATTTCAGCAAGTTTTTCAAATTCTGTTTCACTCACCATAAGCGCTAGTTGGGCTGTTATAGTTGATAGAACGTTCTGGCTAATGGGCTTTTCATATAACGCAATGATTGTAAAAGAGTCCTGTGTTTTTTTTTAAAAAAAATATTTCATAGTGAACTTCGCGTTTAATTTACCAAATCATTTAGTGATCACCATAAGATTATGTCGTATAGCTTGTTTTCAAGAATTGTTTTTAGAAGGGTCGGTAATTTTACTAGCTACCTCTCAGTAGTTTTCCACCACATATTCATAACGTGTCCTTTGTGTTAAATGTCTTTTTGCATTGAAAATTACTAGTATCTGCAAAAATCAGCGTTTTATATTGTCGGAGTTCTATGGATGTACATTCAAAACGAAACTAGTGAAGCTTCCGTTGGATTTGTGTTAATTTCACCTTTGCTCATTTTAATTTAGTTTTTTCTGTATTTTTTTTTTTTTTTTTTTTTTTTTTTTTTTTTTTTTTTCGCCTACGGTTCAGAAAGAATTCTTAATGTGTTTTAATCGTGGGTCATTATTGTATTGATATTTGATAGTGACAATTTTTTTTTAAGCGATCAGGAATCTCATATTCATCGTCGGCGTCACGAGATGTAGGGGAGGTAATATTCATCTGATTCTTAGCGTTTACTCAAAGTTAAAAGGAAATATGCTGGACGAATTAGTAGGAGTAAGGAGTAAAAGAATGGTAATTTGATCTCGGAGGCACGGTGGAGTAATGGATAGCGGCTCGGATTGAGGAATCCAAATCCATTACATTCACTTATATATAAATCGTCTTCTTCCCCCCCCCCAAAAAAAAAAATGGACAAACATAGCAGGACATTCCGGGTTCTATAGCCTTGGATGGCAACTGGTTTACCGCAAAAATTTTACTGGGGGGTGGGAATCTGTCTCGTCAGTCATGTATCGAAAGATGCATGATCGCCTAATCGTGTGCATGGCACTTTTAACTGACTGAATTTGATCTACCTGCTTGTGATGTGTCCACATCGTGAGATCTTTCCTCTACTGTTCTGTTGTCTTTAGCAACTCGTACTTTTCTTCTCAGATACACTCAGGCTACAAAAATTAAGATGCGTGTTCTCATTAGTAAAAAATAAAAAATTTACCACGTGATATATTTTACGTTTTTCCGCGTGACTTTAGCTCCTTTAATTAGTAGTGGTTTCAAACTGAAGGACACAAAAAACTTTGAAACTTTTTTGAAAAAAGCCATTACGTGTCAAGAGAGAGGTGCAATATAGTTGCCAAGGTATTACCAATATGGAGGGTATCATAATTTTTTACTGAATTCAGATTTATAAGTAATGTTTGAGTTCAAATTACCTTCATTTGATTCCAAACAGGGCAAAATTTGCCTTCTGTCCTCTGTTAAACTTATTACAGTTTGAGGAAAATATTGGTAATGAAAATGGTCCCCTTTTTTATGTGCCGTGTTCCCCTTCAGGATGTAAGCGATCATAGCCCTCCCGAATTTCCTGTACCTTGTAGCTCTTAATAGATTGTCTTTTTGCTACTTCTCATAAACCCTCTTCTGCCATCTATTTACTAAAGCCCACTAAGTATCTTATTCACTGTTTACCTCTTGCCTTCAATCTGTCATGTGAGTACCAGATTCTCCAAGCTCTTTTTCTCATTATGTGCCCCAGAAATTTCAACTGTCTCTTCCTGATTTTAAGTATGTTTCTTTTTTGTTTCCGTTTTTTCTAAAACCTTGTTGTTGTTCACATGATCGTTTCATGGTATCCTCAGCATCCTTCTGTAGAACCACATTTCTGTTACTTCAAGTATTTTCATCTTTGAGGAAATTGTCCAGTATTCATTGACATATATGGTGACAGATATCACGTAACAGTTTCTTTGTTTCTAACAAAATTTTTCTGTCTCTTAATACTCTGCTTAGCTTTCGCAATGCATCTTTAGCTATCCCAATGTGTCTTCAGATTTCAGTAAACAGATAGTCTATGAGCTGAGTGTTTGAGACTCATGTGCTAGAGAAGGAGAGAAAGTAAAACTGGCTGAATTTGTTGGAATGAGTGCAATTGGAAGATAAAATTGAATGATTGGGTGTTATTTTTTATTTTTTTTTTTTTTTTTTTTAAATCTGTTTAAATCTGTTTTTAGAAATGATGAAATTGAAAGTCTGAATTTAGTTTAGAGTTGGATTTTTTTTTTTTTCTTTTCAATCTCTTCATAAAAAGGTATCAGATTCTGTTAACACAAGGATCAAATGACATCAATTTCCCCTCACATCCCAAGGCCTGTTTGTTTTTTTACAATTCCACCATCCCAGCTTTTAAATATAATTGGTACTTGCTACTCGGTATTATATGGTTGCTTCCATTGGAGACCATGTGACAGCAAGTCTCTTTATTATTCCAGGACACTTTATTTTACAACTTGAAGGCTGTCATCTTCATTGGTTAGTTTTTTGTTTATCATCATCTTTATTAATGTTTTTTTTGTTTTGTTTTTTTTTTTTTTTTTTTTTTTTGTTTTTTGTTTTTTTCAAAATGCCAGTGAAAAAAAAAAAAAAGAAATGAATAACCTTTCAACCTGTGACTCCTATCTTGGATTGGAGCTTTTTCAACTCCATTTTTTTTTTTCCCCCACTCTCCTCTGTTTTTCAGCAAGTAGCCAAGGCAGAGGCATAAAGCAAAAAAAGATAAGATTGAGGAACTGCTGTTTTCATCATTTGGTAATCGTTAGTTAGATTAGCCATTTTCATGCAAGAAACTTTCATTGAAGAAACAGTGCTGCTGCCAGTTGAAATGTATAAAATTTTTTAATTAACCCTTTTCGTCCCTGCATTCCTGAACAATTTTAACTCTTCTACCTGAGCTTCTGGGACAAAATTTGCAAATAATTGGTATATAATGTTTCATGATAGATATAAAAATAGTTACAAGTGTTTACCCACCATTCAATGGGTGACTAAGCATTGTCATTTTTCTCTACCACTGGTAACACGGTTAAAGGGTTAAAACAGTTTTTCAGGAAAATATACTTCTCAAGACCACTAGCTGTTATTGCTCTTTTTAGTACTGATGGAAGTTTCCTTCCTAACCTATTTTTATGATAGTATGGAAAGTCAATATCTTGACATTTTCTCTTCACATGGTATCCATTTTAGTTGCTGTTGGAAGTGTTCAAGTGATGTTGTTTTGTTATTTGGTAGAGTTTTTGGTGATTCTTTACTGACAGTCTTCCTTAAAACCTAAAGGGTTCATTAGTTTGAAGACATTTTTAATCATTGATCTATGGAAATAGTTTTAACATTCATGTAGTGTTATTAGATTGATCAGTCAGATGTTGTAAACTTGCATGTGCACTTGGTGTAATGGATAACAGTTTTGAATGAGAAATTGGAGAGTCAAGTTTGGTTAGAAATTATAGTTGGGTTCATTACAATCAATCACATACAAATACTCTAAGGGAAAAATATGAATCTGCCTCTATTCCACACTGGCTATCTGTTAAATAGTAGAATTTGTATTTGAAAATCATTATTATCTACAAGTATTGTTAATACAAGATACACTCATAAAAAAAATATTCTGACAATCCAAAAATGTTTTGGCTTTAAATAACCTTCAAAAGATTGATAAGTTGTAAAGAAAACAATCAATCAAATCAATATAGATTGATAGAATTGTAGACAGAGAGGTGAGGTGAAAATTGACATTGTAAAAATACTTTACTCGTTTACAATGGGGGGGAAAAAAGAAAGCAGATGAAGAGTAAATCCAAACTTTTTGCATTCCACAAATATTTGATATGATTTTTCAAGTTTTTATTTTTTGTCTAGTTTCTTCTAACAAAGATAGTTTTTGTAAGACGGAATGGATGAGACACAAGAAGAGTCCTTAATGACTTTACCATGGAAAGTTAAATCCGGCTATTACTTGTGTTATGCAAACTGCTTGGACTCTGACTGTCTACTTGATGCATTGTCCTTTTGCTTATACTTCATCGATGGATATAATAGTATGCACAAAAAGTTACACAAATAATTAATGGAAAAATGCTAGACTCTATTCTAAAGTGTTACATGAAGAGTATAAAATTCATAATAACTTAATTAATATTTAAAAGGTGAGACTTTACAGATTAATAATTTTGTTTTAAATGCTATGTAATTTTTATCTTTCTCTGTAAACTAAGTTGGTATCCACTCAGCAGAGATATTGTATTTTACTAATAATTTGAATTGTGTCTGCTCTAAGTTTGAATCTAATTAATTATTTTCATTAAGCATATGAATTTCTTCAGGGTTTTTTTTTCTCACAAATATACAGGGTAAATTGAACTTTAAATGATTATACATGTGATGATCCAAGTTTCTCATGGGCTGTCAAGTAATAGGGAATAGCAAGTGAGTAAATACTTAGATATTTTGTCAAAATGCTTAATTTTCCATGAATAATTTAGACTAAGTGCCCAAATTTTCTAATCATACAATTTTGAAGTAAAAAAAAAAAAAAAAAAAATGTGCAAAATTAGTAGTTCACCAATTTTTGTTTTACAAAGAGATATTTAGTAAAATGTGCAGAAAATAAAATCTAAGATACGTTAATTGATTCAATCATTTTCTATGACTTTACAGGTTATTTAAATCTGGAAAATATTTTTAGTTTGTAAGAATTTTTTTTTTTTTTTTCTTTTGAGATAATAATTTAGTAATACAAATCATGCTAATTAACCCATAGCTCTGGGAAGAAGTGGCAGATTCATACTTTTCCAAGGGAGTATTTGAGCATAAGTGAATGTAATAAACCCAACTGAAATTAGAAATCGACTCTCAAATTAACAATTCCAATCCGTTGTCCATTACACTACCAGCATATCCAAGCTTACAACACCTGGTATTCCCATGTGGGCACACACCTATCAGAGGTGAATGGAGGTAAGGTCAGTGGACACTGAACTATAAGTAAAAATCAAAATCTTGTTAAGATTTCCATAAGGTTCAGATGCAGTCAGGACTAAGATGCAACCAGGCTATTCTTTATTGTTTAATTCCTTCCCTTCATGCTTGCTGTTCTGCATCAGTACAATTAGAAAGTGTTGTTGGTGTTTTTTTTTTTTTTTTTTTTTTTGTTTTGTCTCTCCCATCATGATTTTCAAGTTGTTGAGGGTTATTTAATATCATGATTTGTTTAATGGGGTATATTTGAGTTTGAAGGTGGAGTTAATTTTAAATTTTCGTATTGATATGTCCAGTTTACAAAAGTAAAGATTTTTCATAAAACTCACCCCCAATTACAATAAGTACCTTTCCTTTGACATTCTAAGGGTAATGAACTATGCAATGCAGGGACATATTGTAGTAATAAGCCATCCCAGCAAAAAAGAAACACACATTTCTGCCTAGGATAAGTGTGATACATATTTATCAACACTATCATTCAAACAGAATGTGCTACAGGGTCAAAAAAATTGCTCAAGTCTCTTTTTAGCATTTCTCTTTTTGTGGTCACTTCAGGTGCCATGTAATGACTTAAGTCTCAGACTTAGGAACTGAGTAGGAGTAAATAGGTTCATCTATCATCTGGTTCACACTCCTCCTGGGATTTTTGAACAGGAGTAGAGGTTATCCCTCATTTCCTGTTTAGGATTGGGTTTCCAGTTCCTTCTAAAGTTGTTTCTTTCTTTTTCACTCCCAATAGTCCCTTGTGTCATAGTGGAATTATTGCCTTGCTTGGGGTGAATTGATTAAAAAATATATATATATATATATATGCTTCAACATGTTTGAATGAATCATAAATGTTAAAAATCTTTTGGTTCAACTCACTTTCCAGAATCTGTACAAATGTCAAAAATCTTAAGCCTTTTTTTTTATTTTTTTATAGGGTTTCTTGCTTGGGCTAAGAACTTTTCAGCATCCATTGCACTACTGTTTCTGTTGGTCACATCTACTGATCATGTGAAAGTATTGAGAATTTATCCCTTCCAGGTCATCTCACTTAATATACACTCTCATCCTTACTGTATTATATCCTGTTTGTACTCGTTCATATCTCTGATAGAGAGCCTTGCATGTCTGTGACCCTTACTCTGTCTTAGGAATCCCTGAAAAGGGGTCAACTAGACAACTGGTCATTATCACAATTACTGTCCTCTGTCACAATCTCTGTACAAAGAAACCATTTGTATTAAGGACAGATGCACTTTATATTTACTTCGTTTAGTACATCAGAATACCAACTCAGGATTGGTGCAACACAATTTTTGTACTTCCACCCAATCTAGCATATGGTGAATGCTTACCTAGCTACCTTGAAGTTTGGTCACAAAGGACACGTGCATTTAAATTTTTCTTTACTAAGTTAATTTCATTAAGTTGATGAAGCACTCACTGACTGTCATATTAGTCACAACTAGCTTGCAAACATTTCTTCAGAGTAAGGACACTTTGAAATGGTGTAAAGATTAGCAAGTTTGTCTCACTAGATCAATTACACCTGAATAGTGAGTTCAATCCTCAAAGAGTGCCCCATATTTTCAGCCTTGTGTCATATCTAAGTTATGCTTAGAAAATCACCATTTTTCCAGAGTAAGGCACCTTTTAAGAGTTTAGCATATAGCCTGGTATAAGGTAGGAAGCTTTGAAAAGATTGATTTACTAAGTAGTAGTGATAAAACTTTTTTGACCTCAACTCAACATGACATCAGGCTCTTAACATGAACCATAACTGCTGCACAATACTGAATCGCCCATATCTTTATTTTTTTATGTAATTTTTTTATCTTTTATTATATTTATTTATTTATTTATTCAAGATGAAATATTGTGCAATCTTATTAATTTTTGATGTCAATCAGAAATAGTGAACTGTGGTAGTTAAATCAGTCAAGTGACAGATTTCACAAAACAAGAAGTTCAAATTTACCTGAAGTCTTTTTTTTTTTTTTTTTTTTTTTTGATCCCTGCTATTTACTCACTGCTGTAGATGGACAATCTTAAATAAATTCAATTAAAACGAAAGAAATTCTAATGAAAAATGGTCTTCTGCTAATGTTTTGAACATCAAACTTTGCTGTTGCCACTTTTTCTTCCATCTTATTGCTTTTTTTTTTTATCATAACATTATAGAAGCAAAGTATTGATACTTAATCTTGCATCCCATATCCCAGAAACATATCAAATATAAATATTCCCTTTGATAGGCTTAATGGCTCAGCAAAGTCAAATTTACAGTTGTGTTGCTAATCCTTCTGCTATATTATTTAATTAATATTTTATCAATATCTAGTTTGTTATTTTATATTGTTGTTGTTTTTTTTATCATTTCACGTTTAGCAATGCAATAAAGCCATACTGTTGCTATTCATCTCAAGGTTCTTGATTACATCCAAAGAAGGATCTGCAATATAATTGACCCTGCCTTTGCATCTAGACTACAGTCACTTTCTCAAAGATGTGATGTGACTTCATTCTGACTTTTCTATAAATATTTTTGTGGCAACTACTCTGATGAGTACTCTGACACCCTACTTTGTGAATTTACTAGATTGGCACTTAGGTCCCACTCTTTTACTGTTGAAATAGTTAAGTGTACCTGCCACTTCTACTCTATCAGTTTCTTTTCTCACACTTCCCAACAATGGAACTTCCTTTCCTTTACTTGCTTCCCTGAAACTACAATCTTCAAAAATTTAAATGCAATGTCAGTTGTCATCTTCTGTCATTTTGAACCTTGTCATCTTTTATTCTTTCTTCCATCTCCAATATACCTAGTCTTTTCTCTCACTTTCACTCCCTGTAACCCCCTGCTTACTTGCTTGGGGTGAACTGATTTAAAAAAAAATAAAATAAAAATATGACACAAGGTGTTTGTGTGTGTGTGTGTGTGTGTGTGTGTGTGTGTGTGTGTGTGTGTGTGTGTGTGTGTGAAAGAATGAGAAAAATCACCATTAAGGAGAGAGAACAATAAAACAAGAAATAAGACAGAAGATGACAACTGACATTACATTTAAATTTTTGAAGATTAAAGTTGACTGGGAAGCAAGAAGCTGGAAGAGATTTCCACATGTGAGAAGTGTGATAGAAGAAAATATTAACATAGAACTTACAGTTACATCTAGATATTTCAAATGCAAAATAATGAGACCTTACTGCCAATTTAGTACTGTGCTTAAATTCATGAAGTTTAGGTACTAAAGTAGAAGAAAGTTCATCAGAAAAATTACGATGAAAATATTTATAGAAAAGGCACGGGGAAGCTGTCATGGCAGTGGGAAAGTGACTGAAGCTGAGATGTCGGATAAGGACTTCTTTACATCTTGTGAGCCAATCCTTCCTCAGAAGGTATAGACTGGTACTACAGAATCACAAAGAGCTTTACTGTCTGTCTATATTTCTGAGATGAGGTATTTTAACTATTTACATTTGAACTGTTGTTATCTTTAAGGCCATATTCACGATGTTTTGACTATTGTATCCTCAGGCTTTCTTCAGCTGATACATGTTGGAATTTTGAACCGAACCCTTTATTTAGTCTATTGGGATAGATTGTTCTAATTTCACATGCCATGCTTTTTTTTGGGGGGGGGGGTATCTCAGTATCAGTTAATTCCCTTTATTAACTCAGCTCTCCAAGTTTTTGTTTCCTTTGTTGTGGCTAGGTATTGAACTCCTAACTCTTTGGGTCAAGCCACTTTTTAAATTACTCAACCAACACTTTTATCCACTAGGCCAGTAATCCAAAAAAGGTGAATTGACCCAAAGGATTGTGAACTTGATACCTGGCCACAGCGGAACAAACTTGAAGAGTCGAGTTACTAAAAGAAATTAATTGAAACTGAGATATCCAGAAAAGACATGGTATATGAAATTAAATTAAATCAATCTATGGATTAATTAAAGGGTTTGGTTCGAAATTCTAACATATATCAGAAGGTTGGAGTATACAACAACTGAACCGTTGTGAATATGGCAATAAAGATGAGATCAACAGTCCGGATAATTTGAATAGTGTAAATAGTTAAAATACCTCATGTTAGAAATATAGACAAATCCTGAAGGAGTCTGGAACGTGCAACAGTCAAAACGTCATGAATATGCCAATAAAGGTGAGAACAACAGTCTGAAGAATGTAGATAGTGTAAATAAAGAGCTTTAGCTCGTAACAAGTCACTTCATTTGAAAACTTCTGGCAATGCCAATAAAAATGGGTAGCATATGTAACTAGAAGGGGAAAATAATGAAATTTACTTTCTATATGTGCCTGAACAAAAGATTTGGAAGGAAACTCTTTAGTTCTATTAAGAGAAATAAGTTTGATGTTTCTTGCTGAAAAACTAAGAAAATTTTTTTAATATATTTCAACTGACAGGCTAAATGTCTGGTGAATGAATTCCAAATGTTTCCTTTAAAAAAAAAAAAAAAGCTAATTTTCATTACCAAAGTATGCTACTATTAACTCATTCAGTTAAGTGTCATATGAGGTACACATTGGGCAATCGTGTCTCTTTCAATTCATGACTGATTATAAAGATTTTCCTAAAGTAGGCTGCCATTTCTTTCTGTGTTAAAATGATTGCCAATCAAGGCTATAGGACACAGTGTGTCCTGTTATTTAACCCATAGCTTGAGGGAGAAGAGATGGATTCATACCTTTTTCCAATGTTATTTGTGTGTAAGTGAATGTAACAAATCGGACTGAAATTTGAACTTGGCTATTTGACTTCTCATTCTGAGCCATTATCCATTACACCACTGGACACATCTTTACGAAGTATTGTGTAAACAGTCCATCTATTCTAGAGACAGACAAGCAACATTAGGTTTGAGGTTTCAAGTTTTCACCACTAGATTATTCCAGGAGATACATGGCTTTAAAAAAAAAAAATAAAAAAGATATCATTGGTTGAGCAAATTAGCTACCTGGTGTTTGTAGGTTCAATTTTGGGGTATGATTGTTCAGGAAGTTGTAAAGGTTCAGTGTTTGAGCCAAGGGGGACTAGATAGACGTCCTTTTGCATTTCCATTAGAATGAGAACTGAATCTATTCAGTAGCTTGAATAAAAACTTCAATTCAAAATTTCTGAAAGATTACCAAGTCTTACAGTCATCTAAAGAAGACTGGAGAGTCCAATAGCTGATACATTTTGATGATAGCTGAGATGAAGATGTTAGTCTGACTGTATAATGAAACCTACAATTGGTTTCATGGTGGGATTTTACTGTTGTTCATCATCATTGTTTATAACAAATTTAACTTTTTTTTTTCTAAATGGATTTATCATATAGGAATAAAGTGTTGCTGCCGACACTTGGGTTTGAACACAGGTTGCCAGAGGTCAGGCATAGTTGATCTCCTCTTGAAATAGATCATGTGAACAGGTAAAGGAAAAATATGTATTAGGTTGGTGCAAAAATAATGTCGTTTTCTCACATATGTTACTATGTGAGAAAACATTAGACATTATTTTTGCACCAACCTAATATATGGAAATAAGCGGCATCTGACCAAGTATTGTTTGAAGGCATTACTATTGTTGTATCTGTGATTTACAAAGTCTCTCCTAGAAACGGGCATTACAAAAGGATTTTTATTCACTTTGAAAATAAATTCTTAAGAATCTAATATTTGACTTTATTGATCAGACAAGGCTCCGAAACTTTTATATAGTGGAAAAGTTTTGAACTGCTTTCAAATCTATCTCCTTCTTTGGTCATGAACATCTCTTCATCTCTGATAGCATTTATATCTTGAACCACCATTGTTGTTAATGCCCAGATTAAATTTAAAGGTTTATTTGTGATAATCCTGTTCTTGGTGTTCATGATTGCTTACTTTTGGCACTTTGCCACTAATCATTTCCCAGTGTACATTTTGCCCATGTTCATAGTTTTATGGGCTGTTACCAACAGGGTTCAAGTTTAAAGGAGGCAGATTTTGGCATTCAGCTCACTTCAAAAGAACTAATTTGCTGCTGAGTTAGAAAGAACAAAAGCTCTGCATGACATAAGATATTTTACTGATATAAGAGAGAAGGTGAATTAGTGAGTGTGAAGACATCTACTGGAAAATGATCAATTCTATTTCTTCAGAATTGTACAGGAGCCATTTTGTATAATTTAGAAAATGTGTGTCCTAAGCTGCAGTTTCACTTAATGGGAGGGTCACTTTCTATCTTTGTGTGCATGCCATGTTTCTTCAGGATTTCAGTTTGTGATTTTTCCACAGCTTGTCTCTTATTGTTATTTTTGCTTTTTTATTAACCTTTTTTTTATACTTGTTTCCCTCTCTTAGAACCTTATAAACATTTTGCATTGTTAACACACTACTTAAAAATAAGTGAGGCCTTTTCTTGCTTGCTCCTGCTGATCCAGAGATTGAACTCATAACCACTACATAAAAGCAACACTTTATTGACCTGTGTGTATATTCATGTCACCACCATTCCAAAGGATATCAGTGATTTTTTTTTTTTTTTGGTGGGGGGGCTTGGGACCTAATGTGAGATGATTTCAACATATGGTTATCATGGCAGGCTTGTATCAATTTTCCACCATATTTTGACTAAGTACCCTTTGGCCATCTTCAGGTATCATTTCTTTTTCTTTTCCAGCTGTTATAGTTTAATCACTGGATCAGATAGTAAAATACATATACCCTGGTGAACCAGGGACAAACAAGAAATGATATCACAAGGATGAAAATAATATTCAGCACATAAAAGTTGCAGCAGGAAAAAAAAAATAATGGGCACCTGAAGATGGCAAGGAGTACAAGGCTGAAACATTGTCTATAAAAAATATCTACAACATTCAAATCTCAACAAGTTAAATATATAGCTTTTGTTATCCAAGCTAAACATATAATTCCAAATAGACATAAAAGAAAACAAATTAAAAATTTAGTTAATAACTTAAGTATTGTACTGCACTGGTTTGAAAATTATTCTAATGTCATATAATCCTGCTGTGTAACATTTACTTTAATTCTTGATTCCTAACAATATCTTTTTCCTTGACATTCAATGCATTTCTATAGTGATAAAAGAATGCTGAAAGCTTTCTGCCTTCAAATCAAATACAAAACTTGATGTTTGGTTATTTAGTCAGATTTTGGGAAGTTGTTTGAGTTGAGAATTTTTCACCATCTCTTCATCTAATAATAGATTTTGCATTTTTTTTTTTTTTTCCCAATTGCATAACATTGAGAACTGAAACATTGTTAAAACAAATTTTAAGTCTTAATCATTTTTTTTCTTTCTACTGTCAGGATGATTTCTTTTGTAAGTGGAGAAATAGTCTAGTTGAGTGATGGAGTATTAGTAAAATCAGTAGTAAGCTATATGAAAAACTCAAATATTTCCTCCCATTTACAGATGCATCTTTGAAAATCTACTAGCTAATCTCTCCTCTGATCTAGCCCAGGTATCTCAATGAGGAAAGGGCTGGCTTGTAAAATCCAGTAGCAAACTAGTAACATTCCAACATCATTAATTAGACCCTGATTTTTCACATATCATGATGGATGGGCCTTCTTACAAGAATGCTCCTTGACTTCAAAGTTTGTTGGGACTCCTAGACCTAAAGTGGGACTCGTACATCTGATTTATTGCTAAAGATAAAAATGGTCAATTCATTGTACCACTCCAGCAAGTATCCGACTTCCTTCCAACCCTGCTATACTCTCTTTCTAAGAGCCAGATCAGATCAAAAATGGAGTGTTGCTGCCATGTCAGGACTGGAGCTGCACTTGTCTGTCTTGATAGAGGTCAAAAGCATCTACACAGCCTTGTGAGTGATGAAATATTTTCCTCCTTACAACCCTTTTCCAACATTGCAAACATCTTGCTGCTCTATTGCTATTTCCATGGCATGTGTTCTGACAAGCTATATTATTTGGTCCCACCACTCCTGACCTTTACAAGTGTGACCTGCCATGCTACATAAACAATCTTGAATCCCCTCCATTCCCTTTGTATTCTAATAGTAAGAAATAAGTTCCATTCAGAAAGCTTCTTCCCAAGAACTGCTGCTTTGTGGAACAGACTTCCAGCAGGATGTTTTCCTAATCACTACAATCGTGACCTTTTCAAGTTGAGAGCCATTAGTTTTCTTGCATAGCCCTATGAACTTCACTTCTCAACATTTCTTATGCTCATAAGTAACTCCTAGCTTGAATGGCTCTTGTATTGGATGAACATTGGCATAAAAAATATATATTATGTTCAGATGAAACTGAATATGAAATATGGAGGCAATATGTAACTTTATTGTATTTTCTCTACATATCTACTGCCAGAATTTGTTGTCACTATATATATATATATATATATATATATATATATATATATATATCATCAGTGAAAGTAAGTTTTTGTTTTAATAATACTTGTGATATCAGAGGTTGAATTTGATAGGGACTAGTTAGTATTTCCATAGAGACAATGTGGTATTATGGTGAATGTAGAAAGAAAGGTATGCATGAATGTGTTGTTTTGGTGTAAGGAATATTGTTTATACAATTGGGTCAGTGTTTGTGGCTAGCTAAGTTATAGTTAAGACAGAAGAAGAATGTCCTTTCCCCAATCCCCCACTTTGACCTTGTGTCACATTTCTGTATTAAACAGAACAAATATTATTTTTATACTCAACATGTGTGGTTCTTTGTATTGTTGGCATTCATTTTATGATGACTCATGGTCATTGTTTTTTAATTATAAACTCCAAAATAATAGTAAGGGGATAAAAACCTGTTGAAATGAGATGAAAGTGATTATTATGAAAATTTGCTCTGTTGTCAATAATTATCAATTCTTCTACTTCTGTTCTGGGCAACTAGTATGAGTGACGTTTTTTTTTTCATTTTTCTTTCTTTTCTAAATATCCATATCATTTTGGCCTTAATATTGACACTGAAAGAAAAAAATATCTTCAAGTTGAGAGCTGTTAGCTTTCTTACATAGCCCTATGAACTTCACTTCTCAACATTTCTTATGCTCATAAGTAACTGCTCTAAAAGATATTTAAAAAAAGAACTTTGTATAACTCATCTGGTGGTTAATTGTAATAATTCATTCCACTTCTGACAAAAGTGTACCCTTAATTCTTTTGTTTAAAGGGTTAAATTTAAAGTCCACCTCCCTGTCTTTTCTGTTTTTATATATATATATATATGTATATGTATGTATGCATGTAAAATAGGTTAGTTAATAAAACAAGGACAAATGAAAAAGGATACCAATATAATCAGTAAGATAAACATTTATTAAATATTAATTATTAACCATGTGACAGAAATGAAGCAAAAGGTTTTAAGTTTGGAATTTTTGGACACACCTGTGTCCTTTATCAACAGACCATGGAATAAACAGAGAAATAAGTTTTTGTAGATGGGGGAAATCATATTGTTAGCAAAATTTCAATCCCTCACATACACTCAGTGGATCAGTAATTATGTAGCTTGATGGTTAGGAAATTTCAGAACAAAAATGAACTATTTGTGATTTATGAAGGAGTGTTAGGTTAATTGCATTGATAAGGATGATAAAGTTGAAAATATTTGTATAATAAATGTTTTGTCATCTTGAGGTTTGAGGTTATTGACTGAAGGATGTAACTTGTGTGTGTGTATGTATGTATGTGATGCATGCACACGCTCACTCGCTGTATGTAATTTCCATGTAATCAAATAAATAATTTGATTTCATATCCTGTTAAAGAAATCAGTTTGTAAAATTCCCTTTAGTCATTATCATATATTTGAAATGGAATTTTTTTTTTTTTTTAACAATATCTTTCTTCATATATTCCATCTCATCTACATCTGCCTCTCCCTGCCCTGACTGTGACACAATGGTCTAATAAAGTGAAATGGGGCTGTGACAAATACTCTCCTTCTCTTCCCCCTCAACCATTCTCCTTAGTGAGTCACTGAAGGTCAAGCCTGTCTAGTCTTGGATTCTGACATTCCTTTTCTTCCTTAAACATGAATAAGGGTAGGGGGGGAATCTATTAATGGTTTTATAAGCATTGGTTTGCTTCCACTCATTAATATTAAACAATTGACATATTTGCTCTTGAAATAAAGGAGATTTACACCTGAAGGTGCAGTTGAGGGATTTCACTCTAAATAAAAGAGAAAAAAAAAAAAATACATTTGTGTGTGTGCACATGATCCCCTCATCAGAAAAAACAATTAACAATACTGATATTTTTGCTTAATATTGTAGGTATAATTTAGGTAACTTAAAAAAAAAAAAAAGGTCTAAAATGCATTTAAAAAATGAAAAATCTTTCTTGAAGCTTTTATTTTAGTTTCAATTTCAAACTAATTAAATTTAATATTTCCAGTAAGCAAAATACTTATCTGTATTTCAAACTCAATTTAAATTGATGGGAATGATTTTTTTGTTTGTTTAAAATTGGCCATATTGACAAATCTGTCCATATATAATCCTCTTTATTAAAAAATCTTTAAAAAATTAAATATATTTTTCTGAAACTATTTGAGGAAGATTAACCGCTATAAAGTTTAATTAATTTGAATTAAAACAAATATGATTTATTTTTAGCTTTGAATATTGCATAAAAGCATTTTTTAACATGGTGTTGGGTGTTTTAAGAGGTGTTGATACAATTACTGATAGCTTAATAGTGTGGCATTAAGTAAAGGGTACATAACTGTAAAAATTTCCTGACAAATGCAACATGAATGTGTTTTTATACAATTTAACTATCCAGTAATTTTTAAAATTTTGTAATCTAATATTTTATTGAATTTTAGGTCTTTTCTTACTCACATAGATGCTTGTTGAGGAAATGTTAGGAATTTATCAATAAATTTTAAATTTACTATAGTTACCACTCTTATTTTCTCATATATACGTGTGGATGTCTGTATTTTATACACACAAAAAATTCTTTAAATTACTAGGGGTCACAGTATTGTAGTAATATTGTTCATTTAGGAGTAGTAAATAGTTTTTACTTAACAATATCACCTGCTAAAAATTATACAGAATGTTAAGATTTAAAACTTTATAAAATTCTGTTAATTAAAATTAAAAAAATAACAATTCTTGTAGAAATTCATTATTCATTGAAAAAAAACATTTTTCTTAAGACTGTAGTGTTCACAACATAATCTTATTCATAAAAATAAGTAATTAGTTTTTCTAATTAAATAATATCTTGGCTTTATTTCATTTTATTTCATGACTCCATGTAGATTTCCTGTTACTGGAAGTTAAGTGCAACAAAATGAATTTCTCTAATATTCATAAAACTAATTAAGTTGGTGGTGGGGAAACACGCACGCACGCACACACATATATATATATATATATATATATATATATATATATATATATCTCCAAAGGCGGATATGTAATATAATTGGCCCTGATCTGGCATCTCGTCTGCAGTTGCTCTCTCAGAGACGCATTGTCGCCTCTCTCTGTCTTTTTTACAAATACTTTCATGGTAATTGCTCCGATGAGCTGCTTTTACTGGTTCCCAGACTTCATGAATTCAAGCGCCCTACGAGGCTGGCATTCCCCTCTCACCCTTTCCCTTTCACTGAAGAAACTACTAAATGTAGCTGTCTCTTCTACTCCAATAGCTTCATACCTCGCACATCTCGCCTGTGGAACACCCTTCCTTATTACTGTTTCCCTGAGAGCTATAATCTCCAACTATTCAAATGTAATGTCAATCGACATCTCCAGTTGCCTTGATCTATCCATTATCCTTCTCCTCATCCTTTCCTCTATCACTCCTATCTGATCTTCCTCGAAATCTTCTGCAACACCCTGCATCCTAGTGGCTTCATACCTTGCTTGGGGCGTAATGAGACATTTCAAAAATAATTTCATCCATTTGTGAAGAAGACCTGTAAGTTTCTATCAAATCCAAGAATTATCTGAGTTTTGTAAAAATTTCCAAGTTTGTGTTTTTCACAGCCAAAAGACATTCAAATTTCTCATCTGCTAATTTTTGGTCCCCACTGACACAAGAAAAACAAGTTTTAGCCAAAATTTTGATGGTTCTAAAAAGGATTAAAAAAAAAACTATAATTTAATAAAAAATCCTTTGGTCTTTCTTTGTAATAAAAAAGATTTTGATGATAAAACTAAGTTTTGTGAATTTTTTTCATGATGTATGCTCAACATTTTTTTTTTTTTTTTTTTTTTTTTTTTTTTTTTAGAGAATCTTTGGAGGTACTGTATATAATTAAAATAAGATTTTTACTATTCATTGAGAATCAGTATTTCAGCATCTATACTTATGTCATATATATATATATATATATATATATATGTTTGCCATTAGAATGCTACATTAAGTAGCATTGAACATTGAGGAAGAAATATATAATTTTTTTTTTTTTATATATAAACTTATCTGTTATTTTACATCAAGCACTGTTTAATTCCTACTGGTACTCTTATTTTTTTAATCATTTCACCCCCAAGTAAGGTGATAAAACCACTAAGATGCTAATATCTATTCAAGCATGTGTTGTTGAAAACTATGGAATTTTTACACTTGGTGATTTTTTTTTTTTTTTTTTTTTTTCCTTGGTTTTGTAATGTTTGTGTGTAGGTTCTTTAAGTAAGATCTCAGTTGGGGATAACTGAAAATGATCAGGAGAAAACCATTGACTGGGGTCCTACTTTAACAACCTAGACCCACACATTAAAGAAAAAATTGAAAAAATAAAAGATCATCAAGCAGAAAAGTTCTGTAGTTTTCAACAATGCATGACTGAATAATAACATGCTACCAATAATATATATATATATATATAGTCAATAAATTTTTATCTTAATCCTGAAGAACAGAGTATTGAAAAACTCTTGAGAAAGAGTTGAAAAAAACTTAAACTTTTCAATAAGTCTCATGAACTTCTAATATTTTTAATATATATATAATGGCTGCTCATTATCAAGTATATCTGACTGCTAGAGGAGCTACATAATCGTTGCTAACAGATATTCACTGTTCGCCACCCACATGTTCTAACTATGCAGAACATGTCTGGCATGATTAATAGTTGAACAAAGACAGTACACGCAAACCCACAGTCACTATGACTTATGACTTTCTGCTCACACAACCATTGACAGCTACTGAAGTGTTTGGTCTAACCAATTTCATTCACAAGGCTTAAGTCAACCTATGATGTCGTTCTCTGACACTTCCCAATAGTACAACATAATAAGATAGTTCCTTCCATCCTGCCATGTTGATATTATCAAGTCACCTCCATGATAAATTGCCTACAGTCAGATTTGAACCTCGTCTGCTTGGAACACTAATGTTATACATATGTATACTCAGTGTTGAGCAATGATTAGCAACCTGGTCTCAGTGTTACTAATGAATTTAATCCTCACTAAGTGCCTCATACTTGTCACATTTTGTTGAAAGTAAACTATTTTTTCTTTCTCTTTCTCTCTCCCCAAATGTTATTAACATAGCATTTACAACTAACATTTTACAGAGTTTATTTTCTCAAGATTTTTTTTTTCCATACAAACACTTTTTTTTTTTATAATGGTGAAATTATAAAAGCATAAGATTGAACAATCTCAGATTAAATATTATCATGTTATAACATGTTTTTAATGTTTAAACATAATCCAGAAAGCAAGTCTTTTAAACATTTATTTATCTAATAACTGTTACTTTATAAAAATTGTGTGTGTGTGTGTTTATGTGTATGTCTCATTTTACTCAGACATCTTGGGCTGATCTTAATATCATGGTTTTATTTTTAATCTGCCTATTGGTTTAAATAGAGCTTGTAGTTTTGAAATTCACATAAAAACCAAATATGAGAAATTTAATGACAGGTCATTTTAGGGTAAAATAAATGTAATTATTTTTTGTTATTTACCTTAAGAACTGTTTTGTTGGTTGGCTCTTTATTTGGGACTATAAAATTTATGAGATAACCTTGTGTACAGGTTGGCCCTGTATTTTGAGGGTAATAGAATAACCAATTTAAAACCCATTTAAGCAACCTCTTTCCATGAACTTGAAGTGCCAAATTCAGAATATTTATTATTTATTATTTTGGTAATTTACACTGAAATATAGACCTTCAGCAGAAATATTCTTTAAGTATTCAAGTTGGTATAGAAAATGATTGTAATCCAACAGTTGCTTCAAGGTCATTCTATTGTGCTGAGATTTCAACCTGGCCATAAAAATTTTACTTAGACATGACTATATACAATTTGTTGAATGAAGTTAATGGTATTAACTTGGGTGAGTAAAGGCACATGGTCATAAGTATGGAGCACTTGTGATTGAACTCTATACAGCATGGTGAGACAGTTGTTTGACTGTTTTCCTCTTCCTAGTACTTCTATGTCCTAACCCCAAAAAGAAGAGATATTGAGCAAAATTTCATGGGGGAAAAATTGCTTGGGAGGTGTTGTAATGGAATGTCCCACTCTCCCTATCACCTATTGTGGACTGACTATATCAGTAGATGTATATAGTAAGCACAGGATATACCTGGCAGACTTGCTTCGGGATTTACTAGCCTGCTGATTCCCTTTCAGTAATGTATTATCTTTTACAATAAACCTCTCTTCTATGCCCATATTGCTGTCCCTTTCGCTCGAGTACCACCTTTGTTTGTAACCTTCTTTAAGGATACAACACAGTAGTAATGAGCTGAGGCTAATTTACTAACCATCTCGACTTCAATCACTTCTTCATCAGCATTATGTGGCTTCCTCCCGTCTTTTCTACAAATATTTTTTGGATAACTGTTCTGATGAGCTTTTTTCTTTGGTGTCTTGACTGCATAAATTTAAGTGAACTATTAGATTGGCAAGGAGGTTTCACTGTTCTACTGTTGAACTAGCTAGAAGCAACCAACTGTTTTATTCTAATAGTTCCTTTTCTTGTCTGTGGAACACCCTTCTGATTTCTTGCTTCCCTGCTACCTACAATCTTCAAAAATTTAAATGCAATGTCAATCACCATCTTCCTTTCTAAATCCTTTCCTTTATTGTCCTTTTCATTTTTTTTCTCACTAAAGTCTTGCCCTTGTTCACTCCCTTTAATGTCATGTCCTAGTGGCATGAAAAAAGAAACCCATGGTAGGCATCTTTACTTAACTTTGACATTTGACCTTTTACTTTGAAGTCCCAGACAGAAAGAAAACTGTTTTATATAAATCTTTCAAATAGAAAGCTTGTCTGCCTTAGAAAATCAGCATTAATTATCCTGGGATTGAACACTTACCTCTAGCATAAATGGGAAATATGCAACTATCACAAATTAATATGGAAGTAGTTTAAATAAAATAGTTATAAAATCAAAATTTTTCTAAGGGTGGGGAGAATATTTACTTTTTAACTTCCTGGAGTTTCTTTATTTTTATTTTATTTATTTTTTTTTTTCTATCCACATGACTTCAGACTAAATGGGGGTGTATTTTTGGAAACTGAAATTGATATTCTTCAAAACAAGCTGAAAGCAATAATTCCATACACATACACACACAGCTCAAAATTTGTTTGTCCACTTGAAACACTAAAAATGAAATGTATCAAGTTGCATGTGTGTATGTAAATATTATATAAAATTGTGACTGTAAATATGTTTAATGTATGACAAGATAAAAATTGCTCAGCTCTTTCAGCACTTCCCCCTTGAGATGCCCTCCAGCATCAGGAACCTGACTCTTCACTTCTTACAGTAAAATGTGCTATTTGGTAGAAATAAACCCCTGGGGGCAGATTAGAATAATAGTAAACATATACACAAATGCAGATTTATCATATATATATATATATATATATATATATATATATATATATATATATATAAAAGCTTGCTTAGTTTGTATATTCAGCATTAAAAGTCCAAATTAAAAAAATGACTTTATTCATTTCCACTCTGTTTTTTGTTATAAATAAGTGATTTTGTTATTATTAGTCTTTATAATTGTTTTCTTGTTTGAATAAATCCATTTTCTGACTTGAAAATGTTAACCACCTTAGCATTTTGATCACAGTTTGGGAGTAAAGTAAGCAATTTGTAAAGGGAGGTAAGTAGTTTTTACTATTTTTAATAGCATATTTTTAAAAATCAAAAACACATTTCCATTTCTTGAAATATGAAATTTTGTTCATAAAATTGAAATAGATGACTTGCTTTGTTTAATAATGGATTTGAAGGAAAGGCAAACATCATTAAAAATGAAATGTCCTTATGTGCACAATAAGATTTGAATAGAAAAACTTTGAGTCTCTTTCCTTTGGCCCATTGCACTGCAGTTTTTGTGTATAGAGATTTTGCTATAAAATTTATATTTAAAACAGTTTGATAGGTTTTAAACTTTTTGGTAGTTTCTTTTTATATGGGCATCATAGCTGACTGTTAAATGTAGTAGTAGTAGTAATTTTAATAATTGTAAATCCATGGCCAGGCATTAAAGTTCTGTTGAAGAATTAAATGGACAAAATGGAGAATTTAAGAGAACCGTGTACAGAGTAACAAAGAACGACTATATACATACATACATACATACATACACACACACACACACATATATATATATATATGTTTTAACAGAGTCTTCTACAACTCTAATCATGACAAACAGCTAGTCCAAAACTGTCAGATCTCTTATGCCAATATGACACAACAAATTCTCTGGAAAGGAAACAGGTATGCCTGAAAATTCCAATTTTTAAAATCTGTCTCCTCAGGCTTCCATTTGGTCAATAAATATTATTAGTCTTATCAATATTAGTTTCTTTTATCTGTCGAATTTCTTTCAATGTCATGTTATATATATATATATATATATATATATATATATATCAACACTTAGAGGTGACAGTCTGTTTCATGCTATATGCAATCGTCAGGCCTGACGATTGCATATAGCATGACACAGACTGTTGCCTGTAAGTGTTGACTTCTATGTTCACTTTTATATTTACACACGCTCTATCTCTGATATTGAGCACTTTATTCCATAAATATAGCCCACCTTAAGACTATATTTCTTTATATATATATATATATAGGATAATGGTTCAGAATGAGAAATCAGAGCCAAGTTTAAATACCAGTCAAGTTCATTACATTCACTTGCAAATACCCTTGAGAAAGTTATCGATCCATCTCTTCTACCCCCAAGTGTGAGTAAAATAGCAGGACAGATTGGGCTTTATAGCCTTGGTTCACAATCTGTCTACAAGGAAAAGTCTGAATTGAAGCCAGCCTGGAGAGGCCAAAGTTAAGCAACATCATGCCTAGATGAGTGACTCCTTGGGGAATACCAGTAAGCTTGGATGTGTGAGTGGTGTAATGGATAATAATTGGAAATCTGAGAGCTGAGTTCCTACTCCAGAGTCTGGTTTGCTATATTCATTTATGCTCAAATACCCTTGGGAAAAGTATAAATCCACATAGCTATCGGTTAAATTAGTAGGATTTGTACCAGTAAATCATTATCACTTAAAAATTCTTACCATGTAAAAATATTTCTTGGCTTATCTAAAGCAAAGGTTGATAAGCCATAAAAACAGCCTAGAGTGTTGTTTCATCAGGCTATCTTGCCCAAGACACACCACTGCTGCAGTATATGTGGTACGTTTATGACCCCCCCCCCAATGGACTACAAGACACATCTTAAGTGCCAAAAAATTAGATGGCAATACACAGGTTGATTTTTGCCATCCTCCATGGATTAAGCCAGATGGTGTATGCATGGCATAACAATTAAAGAATCAATTTAGACTATCATAGCCATAGCACCAAAGACAGAATTTTATACCGATTGCTGATAGAGTACTGTCTCCAATGTGGCAACGTTAGCAATGGCATATCATGATTGTGGGAATTCCAAACTGACATCAGTAGCATGTGAAAACTGGGCACTCAAGTTGATGCAAGAATAGACCACTGGTGAACGGCAAATTAGGTAACCACCTAATGAATGGGAACATTGCATCAAATCACATCCCAAATCAATATTGATGAGCAAGTTGAATGGTGCCAAGGTATTCTACTGTGAACACTACATTCCATGTGGTCTTATAATTGTTAAGCAACAAGAATACATCATCAGCCACAGCACCTCAACTGGGACAGATGATATTGCTATTGAATAAGCCCAAGGCAAAACTTAAACTTGCATCCCCTTTATTAATTTTTTTAAACCCAAAATTTGTTTTCTTTTTCAATCAATGATTTTTGTAATGAAAAAAAATGTTATATAGTCATTTGTAGTATATTTTCTGTCACGATTGTTTGATAGCATCTATATAAAATATTTTGGATCTCTCATGTGATAGGAGTGTTGAAATATTATTCTGACTTCTTTCATTGTGGTCAGGAGTTGTCAATTGAATTGAATTATCAGAGAGCAAGATTCCTTCAAACATGGAACCTATTTTGTCAGACTAACTTTGCCTTATCAGAAAGGTAACCGAGTCCAAGTGGAATCATTTGTCCCATGATTCTTGTTTCTATTTAGTTTCTAGAATATATTATAAAAGTTGAAAAGCAGAAATAGTTAAAAAAAAAAAAAAAAAAAAAAAAAAAAAGCAGCTGCTTTAATGAATACAGTCAAGCATAAAAAACAGCAGCAGTTTCAGCAGCTGGCAAATAAGGCTCAATGTTCTATACTCAGAATTTTCTCTTTAGATGATATCCTAGTAGATTAAAGTATTGGTTCAAGAATTTGATGACATAGTATTTGTGAGTTCAATCTCTGGACTGGGTAGTAAGGACTTACTAATTGACAACAAGAGGAGGAATAACTGAGCAGTACTAATTAAGAAATAAATGATATTCCAAGATAGTTTTCATTCTACTATCTACTATGAATAAAGGGTTCTGTTAAAAATATCCTGAGAGTTACTCTGGATAGACAAGCATCTGATGAAAGCCAGAGGACACAATATCTGAAACATTATGAACAAAGATAAGGATAATAGTCAGTATAAATGTCTTTTTTTTCTTTCTGAATTTGTAGTGTGTTCTGTTTTGTTCATGGCAGTTGTGTATAACTGTACATTGACCGTCTATTTTTCTGGATTCTGTGTGCGTCATCCCTCTCCATCAGATATATAAATTAGGGTAGTCTGGTACGAGGTCACATAAAAGATTGTGTTACATTAAGCTTCCAAATGGGTGGGAGAGGAGTGGTCTGATCATTTTGAAAATAATCACTGAAAATCCCTACTCAAATACTGACTGGAGGCTAACAAAAACCATCACCCAACCAGGACATTCTTGATTGATAGATATAAAATTACCGACAGATGTCCATTTATTGAGATACTGATTTAATGAGACTCTAATATACATATTTACTAAAGTTAGCTGAGTTCATTCCACATCCAAGAGGATATAAAAATTGTTGCAATGCCAGCAAATCTTCCAATTGGTAAAGCTGACCTGCTTTGAAAATCAGCATTCATAATCCTAGCTTTTGATGTGGGCTTCAATGCAATACAATACGTTTTTATGTCTTAGATTAAATTGCAGCTTTGTGTGTAAAGGAGCTAACAAAAGGTTCAGGGAATTTTGCCCATTAATGCCCTTCAAAAATGGGATGGTTGGCATTATAACAGGCTATAGATAATTAGTAATGATGATTTTTTTTTTTGATTTTTTATTAAATCTGTAATTACAAAGTGAATGTGGTATGATATAGACTCTTTTTTTTTTTTTTTTTTTTTTTTTTTCCACTCCAGGCAAGGCAATAAAGGCACTAAGATGCAAGGGGTTACTGAGTGTTAGAAAATATGAGAAAAAAAAAACTATTAAAGAGAGAGATAAATAAAAGAACCAACCTTTTGTGAACCAACCTGCAAAAAGCAAGACAGTACTTTAAAATTATCAGAAGTGTAGAAGATAGCCAATATTCTTAAAATATCCATATCAAGCACTGACAATCATTTGCAATACCTTGGTTATGTTAGTTGCTTTGATGTGTACCTTCCACATAAGTTAATAATAAATAGAGGATTGTGTATCCAGGTATAACTTATGACTAAACAATTTTTTTCTTAAAGCAAATTATGACAGATGATAAGAGTGGATAGTCTGCAAGAGATTGTGAGAAAAGAGAAATGACCCCCTCCCCTCAAAGGTTGATCATTATTGAAAGATGATGGGATCAGAAAAGGGAGTTTTCTTCAGTGAGCTTCCACAGAAGTAGACAGAAGTTCTGCTCCCAGTAATACCATTTGAAGTTAGCAATCAATGGATGAAAAGCACCAATAATTTAGAGTGTGATATTTTGTCAGGTTAATACTTGATCAAATTTCTTTGGTGATCATGTAAAATATTCCTCACTTATTCTGTTATATTTCATGTTGGATTAAGATTTATTCCGGCCTTTCAAGAATCTTGAGCAGTTATTAGAGGGAAAGCAGTTATTAGAGGGAAAAAAAAAAAAAGTTGAAGGATTGTATTATGAAATAATCTGAAAGATTTCAGAAGATAATGGAACAAAATAAATCTGTTTAATGAAGTTAATGTTGAAAATTTTAAAATGTCTTATTTTTACTAAAGAAAATTTTTGATCCCCAAACATAAGTATGAATTTTCTGAATTCTGTTCATATGTGTGATGCACAGTAAATGTTCGGGCATCTGCTTACTTCTCATACATGCTTTTAGCATTTGCTATGTGACTATATTAGAGTAAGTTTTCATGTATTTGTTTAATAAATTCTCCTCTGATTGGTTCAATGTTTATCTTTTAATTTTTACTGCGACTTGCATTTAAATAAAACAATAACCGATATTTTATGGGCATTTGCTTGATTTCTCAGGCAATTATTATCTTATCAAATTCAGCTTTATTAGATAAAAGCTGAAAAATGTATTTGAAACTGCAACTAAAAAAACACGAAATGTTTGATAAGACTGTTATTGATTTCTTTTTTTTTTTTTTTTTTTTTTTTCCAGCAGGGGAGGGCTAAAGTGTCTTCTGCTTTTGCCAGTATCTGATTGGAGATTTCATCATTTGTAAATTTTTGATTTATGACAATTTTTAAAAAGGCTAGCCTTCTTCTCTATTCTTAGTAACTATATTCAGTGTCTAAGCTCTCAGCCTTACAGATTTGGCTAAAATCCTGTTGTGCTCAAATGGCTAATGTGACCTACTTCAAATTGAAATTAATGAATTATACATTGTTCTAATAAACTATTTCTGGTGAAATCTATAGTTTTATTTCATTTGAAGGATTTTGATTTCTTCAATAAATTCTCCCCAAATCAAAACCAACCCCACTTTAATTCACAGCTGATATCTATTGCATTTTCTCAATAGTCAGTAGGGAAGCATCATAAAAAAAAAAAAAAAAAAAAAAAAAAAATACCTTTTGCTTATATATATATATATATATATATACATACATACATGGCCTGAAGATTGCATGGAACACTGTTGCCACTTGGTGTTGACATCAGTGTCCACACTTATATTTATACATGCTCTATCCCAGATATTTAACTTGTGCATATGTATATGAGTGGCAACTCTGGGGGTCAGGCTTGTCAGGCTAAGTCCGAGTGAGTCAACATTCAAGTATATCTATTTCAAAGCAGCAAAAATCTTTTGTAGTGCATTATTTTCATTCTTGGCTTGAGCTAGATCCAAAATTGTTTTAACTCTGTGCCTCAAGTTATTGACTGAAATAAATTTTGTTGATATTGTTCATAATAAAGAAAAAAACACACAAAGTAAAAAGAAAAAAAAAACCCAAAAAAACGAAATAAAATTAATGTGACTAGTTGGGCTGCATAGGTCTGAGCTCAATCAAAGCTGGATACATGCTTAATAGGCAATGTATTTCTTGCTTTAATTTTATGAATCTTTTAAAAATCTCTAATGACATGTATGCCTGGTTATTCAAAGAACACATTTTTATTTGAACTTATTGTTTACAAATGTACATTTTTAAATTTACTTTTTGTACAGTATAAGTTTTTTGGTTTTTTTTGTTTTTTTTTAACAGAATGTATCTTTCTCAAAAGGTCAAATTAAATTTAGCCCAGTTTAAATTTGTGAAAATTAAAGAAAGTGGCAACTGGAAAGTTGTCAACTGAAGAGTTGGAGTGAGGAGTGTGACTGTGGTAGTGTTGAGGAAATATGACATCAGTTAGCAGTACTGATCATAAACGTACAATAAATTAAACTAAAAATTCCGAGGTATACATAAACACACTAAGGCATAGACATATATATGCAAACACACACTCAATCATCAGTGACTTGATAAACAGGCTATAAAACAAAAAATGGAAAGGGAGCAATAAACAGACAAACATATCACTTTTTCTTGCATGGCTGGAAAAAATATTTTTTTTTAAACAAATGTTTATTTTTATAGAATAGATAGTCTTTAAATGTTAGCACTTGTCCTTAATAGTTTTATCTAGCAACTACTCGGGTCTGGAATTTTTCCATAGCATACCTAGTTACCTCCACTTAAATGGTGTCCATCACCCAAGCCATGACACAGCGTTCCTGACTCTACATATAAAAATGATAATTTTCAGATGGCCATAACAATTTTTATCCTTCACAACCTTGAACACTAAATAGTTTCTGTATAATTCACAATACCCTGATGATGACATTATGCTATGTCAGACGTACTCGGAAATAAATACAATATAAGCAAACATGGTGTTTCCCTCTCATCTTTCAATAACTGCATAAAAAAAGAAAGCTTGTCTGTGAATATGAAAGGATCCTATTGAGAATAAGTAGACAGAACATGTCTAAATTATTTAACAAAACTTGTCTTTTTATTTATTTTTATATATATATATATATATATATATATATATATATGGAGAGATTATAGTTCTTCCAATGAGAGAAAAGTGTATATTTTAAAGAGAAAAAGGTGCAAACGTTTTTGATTATATTGTGGATTTTTTATATACTTTATTCTATATATATCCACATAATAAAAAAAAAAAAAATGTTTGCACCCTTTTCTCTCTTTAAAATATATATATATATATATATATATATATATATATATATATAATAAACTATATTTTTAAGGTACACTATATTTATGCATTAGAGTGCTCAATATTGGGGATAAAGCATATGTAAATATAAAAGTGGACATTGAAGTTAACAGCCAGAGGCAACGGTCTGTTTCATGCTAAATGCAATCATGAGGCTATCCACAATGTATTACGAACCTGCATATATAGTCATGCAAAAACACTGCACATCACCTAACAATTGTGTTTAGCATGAAACAGATTGTTGACTCTTCAAAGTCCACTTGGTTTCCATTTTTGATATTTAATTCTATAACTCAGTATCAAGTTGTGAAGAAAATTAACATACTATTATAAAAGATATTTGTTGGAAGATGTTAGTTTATCCCAAGGCCACACTTACTGAGCTTTGTGAAGTGCCTTTATACTCGATTTAGTATTTCAGACAAGCTTCAGTTCTTACTTTGTCGAGAACAAAACACTTTTATGGTAATATTATCTGTTTCCCTACAAGGAAAAATTTAGCATTCATTGATCAAGCAGCCAGTGTACTGCTTTCAGATGAAATTTCCATAAAACAATTTTTCAGGAAAATAGGATTATCATGTCCAGTAGTTGTTATCACTTTCCACTAATGATGGAGGTTTTCTTCCTACCCTTTTGTTTCTTGTGTGGAATGTCAACATCTTGATTATATCATTCTTTTCTCTGAGTTTTTGCTGCTGTTGGTAGTCCTAAAAGGATGTTTTGTGTTAAATAGTACATATCTTTGTGATCTTGTTCATAAGAATGTTCAAAGAAGGATGGTCTTTGACTAGATCTTCAGGCTTTGCTCAAAGCCATTTTTTAACCATTATTCATAGAAAGTGGTTGTATACAGCTGACAGTTTAGATATTTCTGAAGAGGTTTGGCATTGTGCATGACATTCATATGAAAGCCTCGATCTGACAATTTAAGAACATGACCCTATTTTTCAGGTTGATGTTTCAGTTTTGTAGCAATTTGTGGTGGTGAGGAAAACTACCTTTGGCACAGTCTATTCTATGTTCAGTTTCCTTTTCTCATCTACTAAATTTGTTATAACTGATCCATACACAGAGGTATCTGAAGTGTTTAATAATTACTAATTCCATATCTTGTATCTTTCTGATGGAAAGGTGCTGGTAGGTGCCATCACTACTTTCATCCCAATTCCAGATCATAGTTTCTGTTTTGGAAAGCTTTATCTTCAGTATTATTTCTTGGAACACTTGGTAAAGGATATTGATTTTTCTGTTCAAGATCAATTTTATCTAAACTATGAATATCTAGGTCTCGGTATATTCCCCCACCCCAATCATCATCAGTACATTGGCTTTGAGATAGAAAACAGGATTGTTGTCTTCTATTAGTAGATTTGTTTTGGGATGTGCTATGGAAATGGAATGCTTAAATTATCAGTGCCCATCTCTTCACATCTGTGTTTGTAAATGCACAGGGCACAGTCTAAGAAAGGATCAAATAAGCTGAAACTCTTATTTCTACCTTGTTATACTCCTAGTAAGGTTTGAAATGTTTCTGTATTGGGCTCCTTGTCAGATATGTAAAATTTTGTAGATTGATAGAGTTCCTCTGTTAGATTGATGCATTCAGTAGATTTGGAACTTAATGGATCACAAAATGAGAATGAACCTCACTACAGGGGTAATACATCTGAGCAAGCAAAGCTTGGTAATCATTAAATCATAGACAACCATTGTGGAAATACGAAGAATACTTGATATTTGTTTAGCTTGAAAAGAGTTAAATAAGTGTGTTATTTGGCTACAGAAAATTGTCCAATTCCAAATTTTAATTCTTTTACTTCTCTGCAGATCATTTAAAAAAAAAAAAAATTGTCACTCCCCCCCCCCCTACCTACTATGAAAATTAAAAGGAAACGAGAGTGGGGATGAGAAATTCTCCACTGAATTACTTCATGGGTGCAAAACCCAGAAATAGGAAGGAAAACTTTTTTTTTTTTATCTTTTTAATCTTTTACAAGAGACCGACCGACCAACCTCTAGCATTGTGCTCATGTCTCTATACAAGAGGGATACTAAAAAAGTTAATGTCTTAACCTACTTTTCAAAATCTGACCAAACAGAATTCATTTTTACTTTTTTTTTTAATTTTTTATTTATGACTTTTCTTGGTTGGGCTGAGAATTTTTCAGCATCACTCTTCTCTATATTAAAATTTTCTTATGAAAATTTCCAAATTGCTAAAACTGTATAAATGAACCGGATATTTTGTATCGGTTAGTAATCTTCCCTAATTCTTCAGGTTTCAAAGAGCAATATGCTCGATTCCAGGAACCACTCACCAAGCAGCACCTATCCTATTGCAGTAAGAGGATAATGGTCAATCTCTGATGCTTCAGGCATCCAAATATAGAAGTGATGAAAAAACTGAACAATCCTCAGTTTATTTGTGTGATTGCCATTTTAAACATGACCTTGTGCCTCTTTTCTATTCAAATTGTCATATGGATAGATACTATCTTTTAGTAATTTCCTGGTAAACTTAGTTCCTATTTCAATGTAATATCTCTTTACTAATGGTTGTTTCTGAAAAATCAGCATGTATGTACTACCTGTGAAGTGTATGGTTCAATATTTACACTTTGTTCAACGTTAAATATCTAAAAACTGTTAGCCATTTTCAAGGATTATTTTTTGTTACACACCATTTATCATAATAGTATAAGGGCTGTTGTAGTTTTTATTTTTTTTGTTTTTTTTTAATCATTTCACCCCAAGCAAGGCAGTAATGCCACTAGTATGCAGGAGGTTAAAGGGAATGAAAGAAGACTGAGAATTTTAGGAAAGGACAAAAGATGAGCAGGGTTGAAGACAGAAGATGGTTATTGACATTACATTTAAATCTTTGAAGATTGTAGTTATCAGAGAAGCAAGGAAATGGAAGTGTTTCACAAGTGGGAAGTGTGAGAAAAACTGGAGTAGAAGTGATGGTTGCATTTCATTATTTCAATAGTAAAAGGGTGGGACCTAGATGTCAATCTAATAGCACACTTAAATTTTTGCATTTGGGAGACCAGGGAAAAAAAAGCATGTCTGAGCAGTTGCCATGAAAATATTTGTAGAAAAGACAGTTGGGGAATCATGCCACATCAGTGAGAAAGCAACTAAAGTCGAGATGCCTGGTCAGGATTGAATACATTCTTCTTTTATGTGCCATGTCCCTTCCGGATGTAGGCAATCGTGGCTCTCCACGCCCCGCCCCCTTGTAGTTCTCAATATGTTTTGTCCTTTTGCTTCTTCTCCCAAACTCTGTTCTGTCATCCACTTGCTTAAGCCTGCTAGGTATGTCATGCCTTGCTTTTCCTTATCTCTCTTTCCCTCTATCTGCCCTGTGAGTATCAGATTCTCCAAGCTCTCTTTTCTCCAAAACCTTGTCATTGCTCACATGTTCAGTTCATAGTATCCTTAGCATCCTTTTGTAGAACCATACCTCCATTGCTTTGAGTCTCTTCATCTTTGAGGAGACCATCCAATATTCGCTGCCATAAAGGAGGAAAAATATCATGTACCAGTTCAATGTAGAAGTCAAGTGACTTATCTGCCAACATGGCTGCCTTCTTGTGTCTTCTTGAAGAAGCAGGCCAGCTAATTTTACCTCATTTTATAGGAGAGTGCTTACTCATTTCTTTGTTACCAACAAAATCCTTGTGTCTCATAATACTCTACCTAGCTTCTGTAATGTGTCTTTGGCCATCCCAATATGGTTTTGTGTCGCACTTATCGTCCTCTGTCAGAACACTTCCCAGATTTTTAAATTTCTGCACCTGCTTGATTTTAGTGTCCCCAACCTTTAAATCGCATTTTGGCCTCATCTTTTTACTGATGACCATGTGCTTAGTCCCTTCTTCTCACTCTCCTTCACTACCTTCTATAGAGGGTTTTGTAATTTCTTTTCTGTGTCTGCTATCAGCACTGTGCCATCTGCATATCTCGTGTTAAGATTGTGACTGCCAATGATGAACCCTGGTAGGATTTCCAGTTCTCTCAGAATTGCCTCACTTTTATAGATCCTTTTTGGGATTTTGTCAAAAATTTCTAGATGGACATCTGGAGGACCAGACCTGATTTGGCAAGAATATTCAATGCATGGATGAATGGTAAATTTGTTAATGTGTAAGATGAATTCTGATAAGAAAATGTTTCTGGCACAAAATGGTGATCCAACTTTCCTTGCAGTAGATGTGGCTGTTGATTTGATGTAGTCACTCCATTTCATGTTAGTGGAAAACATGAGGCTAAGACGGTGCAGTGTGTTGCTCTCTTAGTCTAGTGTCAGCCATACTGATGGCAGGCAGAAAAGGTTCTCTGTGGTGGTTAAATTAAAGCAGTTTTTTTTTTTTCTGGAGGCATTAAAATTTACAAACCATTACTTGCACCAAAAGTTAACCTAAGATTGTAGGTCCTTTTCAAGAGCAGTTGCCAGGTTTACTTCCTCATGAATTCACTACTGAGTTAAGAGTAAATCATAGTGTCATCTGCATAAATACCTAATTGAGAACTGATAGTATGAAAGTTGCTGAAAGTATGTATGTTTTTAATTTCCATATACAACCAAAGACACTTGTATGTATACAAGAAAAACATAATAAAAACAAACAAAACTTGCAATCATCAGGTGTTGATTAGCTCTGCTGTTATACATTGAGCACTGTTTTATTAACACCAGCACTAAATGTGTAATATATTTTTTCATACATATATAAGTAGATACTGAGGTCAACACCAAACAACAACAACAACAACAATCTGTTTCATGCTTGAATGCAATCTTCAGGCCTGAAGATTGCATTCAAGCTTGGTGTTGACTTCATTGTTCATTTATATTTCATATTTATGTACACTCAATCACTGATATTGAGAACTTTTACCCATATATAGTATAGTATAGCTGGCCACTTGTATTTGAAGATACTCGTCTACTAGGGCAGCTAGCCAATCCCTATTGCAGACGCTTGCTCAGGCACATTTGTGTTTGTTCAACAACCACAGAGCCCACCTGTGGTTTATACTGCAACTATGTTGATCAGACCTTAGTTATAGTTTCTGGGGAAAGAGCGTGTCATCTAGTGATCAACAATCTGAACAAAGCCAGCTTTGGTTATAACTTGTAACTTTGTGTTAGCATGGCTATCGGTAACCCCCAGGGGTACCATCTACCCAATTTCACTTACAAGGCTTGGGTCAACCTGTGGTATGGTTTTCAGTCGGGCGCTTTCCAAAGGTGCTACACACTGGGACCCCCAACCCCCAGTCCAATAACATTAGAAAGTCCTAACAAATCAGCCCTTGGGAGATTTGGACCCGGGTCTCATGGTCAGAAAACGAATGTTCTAAACACTAGGTCACACACACACACACATATATATATATATATATATATATGTGTGTGTGTGTGTTTGTATGTTTTTAAAGAAAAACAGACTACTTTAAGGTTCCATTATAATAATTTATTTCACCAGAGCCCCTTTTAAGGGATGCTGGATCATCAAATAACACTTCTTAAAGTGGTCTGTTTGTCTTTAAATTATTAGCTCTGGATTTACATTGAGCTCTCAGAATTTCATCCTCCTTGGGACTACCCATACAGATTACCAAGTTTTTCATAACTTATATATATAGCCTACCTTAAAATTGTTTTTTTATCATAATCTACATATAATATAGTCTACAATCTCACACTTTGACAAATAGGAATATGTATAGTTCCACACATAGATATACACAGAAATCCTGATTACAGGTATGTAGGTATACTAAAACTCATGTCTAATAGGTGTATATATAAAGTGTTTGCAAAAGTGCAGGAAAAAAAAAACCTAAATAAAAACAAAGACCTTTCACCTTCATATGAATTTGAACACTCTGTAAACCAGTTATAATTCAGTCGTTTGCCACAACATTTGCCAGGTGGTGGTGTTTGTTAAGGTCTTTATTTTTATTTATTTATTTATTTGTAAAAAAGCATTGCTATCCATTTTGGAAATTTTTTTTCCTACCAATTTTCAGAAAAAGAAAATTGAACTCCAGTTGTCACCCAATTCCTATTGTACTGAATTGGGCTATATCTGGGTTTGTATAAAGATAAAGTTAACTTCAACTCCATGAATAATGTATAATATTATCATAGTATTGGCTGAGTTCAAATCTTGCAGCAAGGTACTTTTCAATTTCATGTTTTTTTTGTTTTTTTTTTATCAGTAACATTGTGTTTTAATAAAAAAAAAATCTATATATAAAACTCTTTAACTTCTGTTAGTCTGTCCGTCCATCACACCCTCTAAAATAGCCATACATTCACTGATCAAAATCAAATTTTGGAGAAAAGTGCAAACAGGTAAGAGGGTACAAAGTAAAGTTAGTTTTACTAGAGAGCATAGCTTAGTAGAAGAAATTTTCATTAATTTTTTTTTTTAAATTAATTTTTTTTAACATACTCCCACTATTTTAAAAATCGTTTAATGATTAAAATAACAAATACTTATTTAATAAGAGTAAGAAATCCTAAGAATTTATTCTTTGCTGTTAAAAAGGAAAACAGAAGAAAAGAAATTTCCTTTAGGACTTCATGGTAAACAATATTTAAGAAATTATTAAACCGTGAAGTAGTGTTACTGTCAAAGTATTTTTCCAAACAAATCAGCTTTATTCAAATTTCATCGAGATTAGTTTGTGAAATTGAAACAGATGTAGAGTTTGTAAATCTTGTATATGTTGTACTTTGAAAATATGGCAAAAAGGATTGTCAAAAGATGAAATAGTGTTATAGCAGATGTTGAAAGTGCTTAGCCTGACCAAGGACTTTCCCCTTGAAAAAATTCTAATTGCCCTTTTGATTAGATATTTTCAGTGCCCCTTCCTCATATGTATAATGCAAATGTATTGCTAATGATGTTACTATAGAAAATAAATTGAAAATCAGGAAGAAAAGGATTATCGGTGTTTAAAGATCAATGAATGTATTAGCAATGGAATTGGTTTATGCTTATATATCCGACTGACTTCTGTAAACAATGGCCGGAAATATGCTTATTGAAAATATTTTAAATCAACCGAATATGAGATGGTAAACTAATTTGAAGCCCAAAAAATGATTTCTTGGAGCTACTTTACAGAAGTTTGTCTCATCTGCTGACAAACATGGAATGGTAAATACCAAATTTAATGGCCCTTGATATAACAGATGTCAGATTTAATGGACATTGCCACAGGACTCAGGATTTATTTGTTTATTTCTCATACATAGAATATTGTAAATTACCTTTTTATTATTCTTTTATAATAACCAATATTTTTTTTTTAAATTGTGCCTAAAATAAATCTTATTTATGTGAACATGTTTTATTTAAGTTTACCTGAGACAATCTGTCTATATTTCTGAGATGATGTATTATGTACACTATTTACATTATTTGGACAATTGTCCTCATCTTTTTTGCCATATTTATCACAATGTTTCAGTATTCCAATAGATAATCTGATGGAGATGTTGACTTTCTGTACACAAACAACACACTTCAAATGGGATCACACATATATCAACAGGATTAGGGCTTAGCAATGGGCTCGCCATTATCACCAGCAATGGTGAATATATACATGGAATACTTTGAGGAAATGGCATTAGAATCTATATCTCTAAGGCTAACTCTATGATTAAGATATGTAGATGACACCTTCATATACTGGCCACATCAGGAGGATGTCCAGGTTTTACTGGACCATGTGAACTCTATAAGGCCTTTGATACAGTTCATGATGGAGAAAGAGAGTAACAACACACTCCCATTCCTGGATGTTCTAATATCTTGAACAGAGCATAGGTTCAAGATGTCCGTATACTGCAAACCGACATTCACTGGATAGTGCCTCAATTTCAACTCCCACCATCCATACAGTGTAAAGAAAGATTGTCCACTGCTTACAACACCAAGCAAAAGTCATAAGTGGCAACCCGGAGACATTAGATAAAGAATTGGTCAGTATAAGCAGTACCCTACAACATAACAACTACCCTGGGTACATGTCAGCAGCCCCAATAAACTGGGATAGGCAAGATAGACAAGAGGAGGACAACAACACTTAGAAAACAATCTACCTGCCTTATGTGAAGGGGTTATTGAAGAAAATACAAAGGATTTGTGGTCCATATAAGATCAGGACAACCTTCAAAAGCTGGACAACACTTTGCAGATACTTCTCCCAAGTAAGACCCCCCCTCACAGAGGAGAATATGACTAAAGACTGTGTGTACACCATCCCATGCAGCTGCAGAAAGAAATATAAAGGGGAGACAGGCCGCCCACTTAAGATAGGTCTTCAAGAACACCAAAAAGCTGTAACATGAGGGGAAGTGGAAAAATCGTGCATGGCTGACCACATATGGAGAGAAAATGTGGGATCAGGTTGAAATCATAAGCAAAGAACATCACTGGAAAATTTGTAAACTTAAGGAATATGCACATATGCTAAGCCACAAAAATCTCCTGAGCTGACCAAGTATAGAAATGAATACATTATGGGAACCAGTAATAAGGAGTACCAGAAAAAAGCAATAATAACAATGAAAATTTGCAATATGAGCTCTGGTAAAAAACCTACAATGATAGCAGCAAAAATTGCAGTATGAGCACTGGTAAAAATGGTTGCTGAAGACATTAATTTTATAAATACCAGAAATTCATACCCAGATGTCCTTAAGGAGACATGGCACAGTGGATAAAGGTGTTGGTTAGATCCAGTGACAGGGCCCAAAGAGTTGTGAGTTCAATGCCTGGATCAGGCAGTAGAGAACTTGGAGAGGGGAATTCACAGGAGATGAATAATAACTGGTAATTAGACATGGAACTAGAACAATCAACTCCACCGAGCAAAATAAAGGGTTCATTTTGACATTCCATCCACCTGAAGAAGGCTGAAACATTGTGATAAATATGGCAACAAAGATGAGGATAAGAATCCAAATAATGTAAGTAGTGTATTTTTTTTATTCAGATTTTTCTCTGTATTTAATGCAAAATGATTTTGTCATGCTCCCTCACTTACCTCTTTTCGTAATACAATATTTTATAATAGGAGTCATTACTCCACACCAATAAATTAGTTTATGGGAACATTACCTTTTCACTAACTGCAGGAAATATACTTGTTAAAAACAACTAAAATCTGCACCAAATAATGAAAATGTTGATAACAGAATATCTTAGTTGCAGAGATCAGTCTTCTAATATGTTACTTCTTATTGTGTTAATTTTCTATCAATAATTTAAAAGTGGAATTCTTACATATACATTGTTTTTTATTTTGTTTTTACATTTATTTTTGTTTGTTTTTATTTGTTTAAAAAGAAAATAGTAGAAAATGATTTAAGGCTAAATTTAGACTCTTGGCATAAATGGCTGCGATTTCTCCCTATTAATTTGCTAAATCATTAATTTATGTTTTAATTCTTAAGAAATCAATTCTAGTGAGAAATGGCTAATCAGATATTGCACTTTGGTTAATAATTTTGAATATTGATCAGGAAAGTCTTTGGTATTTAAAAAAAAAAAAAAAATCATTTGCTGGAGTTTTAATAAGGGGAACATTATGCAGATTGTTCTAAATTTTAGCCTAAAGTAAAAATGTAAACAGCAATGACTCCAAATTCACTTTAATTCAATTTATAATAACCTTTGAGTGTCCTTACTCTCACTTAGAGGAGATATGAAAGAAAGAAAGAAAAAAAAATGTTGACTTTAAAGAAGCCTCAACATCCTGTTATCATGCAAGTGATGCAGCAGACATTTGTATTCTTTGGTGCAAAATTTCAGTTGTTTTTAATAAGCGTATTTCCTGCAGTTAGTGAAAAGGTAATGTTCCCATAAACTAATTTCACATTCATTCAATGTTTACACAGTGGTATTGAAACATAATATGAAAAATTGTATTTTCCAGTTGTTTTGAGATTCTGAGTTGAATGATTTTCTCCATTTTAAAAATATTTTCACTTGTTTTATTTATTAAGTTTCTTTTTTTTTTTTTTTTTTTTTTTTTTTTTTTATTATTATTATTAGGGAAAAAATTCCAAGAGAACTATTTTTAGGTACTTTTTGAGGCAAAAAATTTTATGACAAAAAAAAAGTAATGCTGATTTAACTAGAAAGGCATTTTATTCAATTAAGAGTGTGTTTTGATACCATATGACCCCCCCCACACACACACAAATTAGCTAAAAACAAAAAATTAGATATTTAATTATAAGATTGGATATCATTAATCCCCTCTTGTAGCATGGAACAAAATATCAACCTCTGTGCCTCTGAATATATGAAGATGAAAAGGTGGTATTAAAAATGATTCACTATGCAGATCTGAACACTTAAAAAAAAAAAAAAAAAAGTCACATGAAATTTAATCTATGATGTTTTAAAAAGATAAGAACAGCATCATGGAAACTCTAAAGTAAATGAAAATGAGGCTCAGACTCCCATTGTATATCTTGAAATCATATTTATTTAGATGAGTCAGATCTGTTATGGTTAAGCAAGGTTCTTATTTTTTGTTTCTCTATCACTCTTTCAGCTTATACCACGCTGAAACCTCAGCACCAATGTGTGCATCATTTTTTTTTTGTTTTCTATTGCAAGAATAGAATAGATTCCCCCAAATCTACATACCAAGTCCAAAAATGAAAACAAGGTGTGAATTTCAAAAAGTTATCACTTTGCAGAAACTGTTAAATATGAATTTCAAACCAAGTCTTTTATTCTGCATGTCAGGTGAAGGAGATTTCTATCATAGCTGTCCAAAAAATAAGTCTATATGGTTAGTTTTGACCTTCTGTAATGACTGGCTCTTAGGCAATCTTGGATCCTTATGCCCATAAAAAACAATTTCAAAAGGACGGTTTTTCCCTTGACACCACTATTATTTTAACTACCTTCACTCCTTGGCAATGTTTATTATTTTAAAATGTGATGATTAGGATTGCTAAAACCTAGAAATCTAACCATATAGACTTATTGCTTTTCCTTGAATGGTTGGTATTTGTTTGAGGTTTTGTTTATGTACACTAGTAGTATTAGTAGTAATAATATTGAATTTTCTTATTAGATGAAGCATTGTCAGGTTTTTTTTGTTTTTTTTGTTTTTTTGACAAATATGCCATTTTAATTTTATGTTTCGTATAACTCCCTGTATGCTTAATCTAAAGCCATTTATTTCATACTAATTCATTTCATTCAAAATTAGCCAGTGACCTTTAGAATGTAAAGGAAGGGTTCAAATCTATAAGCATTAATCTCCAAAGATGTGTGTATAGTGTATGAAATTGGTGGACAGTTCAAATTCCAAACGAGTGAATTACATTCAATTTTGCACCAATGCTTTTTGGAATGGTATGAATTTGTTTCTTCTTTCCAAAATATATTAAATAAGAGAGTAGATTAGGCTTTCTGGTCTTGGGTGGCAACCAATATTAAGAGGTGGAAAAACTTTAAATTCCACTGTGGAGAAGACAATGGGAAATCCTTTTTTGTTTCCTTAAGTTGATGAGGTAATTCACAGATAAGAAAAAAAAATTATCTGTCCTATGACATCTGAAACGGCAAATAGGAGAATTAAACTTTTGAGATACTTTAAGCTCTATAAGAATTACAGTTGAATAGATCCAACAGGTTTGTAGAAATTACAACATCAGTAGTTTTCAACGGCTCGACCACATTTTACAACTTCATTCCTTATGTGTGTCTCTTACGAGAGAAGAATTTGACAAAATGCTGAATTTGTAAGATCCCATGTAAATGATAAAAAAGCTAGAAAAATGAAAATAAAACAATCGCTCTTTAGGAGTAGAGGACAGGTACATTTAAAGGGAAAGTGAAACATAAGGTTCATTCACTTGAAGCTGTTTTTAATCATTGATCAGCTGAAAATATAGATATTTCTGAATGAGTTTGGCTTCATCCATGACCTTCATATATAAATCTTAATCTAACAAGGCTATTTCAGACCATTACTTGAGTTTTTAGGTTAATGTTTTGCTTTTATAGCAATTTGCAGTGTTGGGCAAAACTGCCTCTGGTGCAGTCTATCCTATGTTCAATTTCCTTATCTTCTCTAATAAATGATTCATATACCGAGGTACCTTAATTTCTTTTAAGTGATAATCCATATTTTCATTGTACAGACCGAGTTTAGAAAGTTGTATAATTTGTCTAATACTCAGAATTTTCCCTACCACCAAAAGTAATACTTTTGTTAATAGTGAAAAGAATGTAAGTGATAATTAGCATAAAGCCAATAGGCAGAAAGAAAATCCCAAAACTTATGAATAAATACAGCCATGGATTAAAGTGCAATGCTAATTATTAGATTGCTTTTTTTTTTCTCTGTAATCATTAGAGTGAATTAAAATTTTCATGTGTTTGTTTTATAAATCCTACCTGTGATATCATAGATTGCATAAGCAGCTTGGAATAAACTTAGAATGCTGATAAAAAAAAAAATAAAAAAAATTTTTCTTCTCAGTTTGTATTTTGTCATATCCCTGATCTAAATTTACTTTCAACCTGTTTTTAGTGAAGAGAACTGCTTTGTTTCAAACAAAAACAAAAAAACACTTTGGATCAATGCAGTGATAAAATTCTTTCTCAAACATTTATCTTTTTACAAAAACAAAAGCAAAAAACACTCCTCCTTGAAACTATGCTTAGTTATTCGTTACAACAGACAGGCATATCTTAATATATTTAAACCCACAAACATGTATTAAACTCAACAAAGAAAAGCTTTTTTTGAAATCTGCAGAGAAAGAATCTTTTTGTCTCTGACATGAAATAATTTAAAACTACTCTAAAAAATAAAAATATTATATTTTCTGACATTTTACTGCAACATACATTTATTTTGGAGATGGTCATTTAGCAACTCTTCTGACAAACAGGATGTGTAAGTATGAATTATTTCAACTTGTAGATCTAACTGAAACCATGACCTTTATAGTACAATGAACAGGAGAATTTTAATTATTGATTTTTTTTATTTATTTTTTTTTTTTTTATTTAATTTGAATTTTTATTATTAGATTTTTAATTCTTATTTATCTTAATTAGATGACAGTTAATTTGAATTTTTTTTTTTTTTTTTTTTTTTTTTACATCCTTGACAGCTATAGTTAGTGCCTCATGAGTAGTAATTAAAATCATGGTAAACACAAATTGAAGCCTCAGTGTAGCACAGAGCTGTCATAGCCTGTTGAAACTCCCACTCTTCAATGAAAATGAAAGTGCTCAATTTGACAGCCACCTTTTCAAACTGGCTTAATTTTAGTCCAGGGTTTGCACATCCACTTCAGAGATAAAAATTAAGTTATAAATGTATTTTCTGACAAGAAGAAAAAATCCAAGCAACTTTAACTAAAGAGTTCATTTTCAAGCTGTTCCAACACTATATAACTGGCCATCAATTCGATTCCATAATGGGGGGCTCAACTGAGTTCCCATAGTCATTTGTCCGTCCATTACCCATTTTGGCTGGGCACTCTCTAAAGATACCATAGAAGCTCAATGGCAGCAGCTGAACACGGCCATAAAGGTATCAGGAGTTCAAATTTAGCAGAAGCAGCTAAGCTCTTATTTACTATTCAATAAAGCACTCGCATGTATATATTTTCCTCATGAGATCTTTTTCTACATCTGTTATACAATGCCAACTTCTACATATATGGGGGAAAAATCCTGAGACAAACTCTCTAATCATTTTTGTATATTGCCCAAGGTGTCCACATAAATACATACTCCTTTTCACTTTATTTTAACAATACCTCATCTCCATTGTTGTGTATTACCTCTTTCCTTTCCTGTTAGGAGTTTATGGTACCCTAAACAACACACGCTCTTTTATGCTTGTCAGTAATGTAGCTCTTGCAACATGGCTAAATGATGTGTAGCAAGTGTTAGCGAATTGTCACTCTAATATTTCAAGTGCCGAGAGATAATCTGTCTTGAAAATCGGCATTTGAGATTCCACTGGTGCAGATGGCAGATATACAACCCACAAAGTATTACTCATTTGCTTAGCTTTGTTTGGTACAAGGCCACAAGTGTGGTGTATCCAGTGAGGATCTGAATCCTTATAAACTAACTGTATCCTTCAACAAAGTGGCCAAAGTATTTAGTAAGCCTTGTTTAGATACTAGGCCATAAGTGTGAGGCACCTAGTGAGGAGTAAACTCAGTACAGTTGTAAGGTCTGTGAAACTAACTTGCTAATCATTACTTCATGCTGTTGTGTCCATTTCTCAAATTGTATTCATTGTTCAGTTAGCCCCCAAAGATTTGAGAAATGAATTGGTATTTGACTGATAAAGTTACTAATTTCTCATTTGCATTCTTGCCCATGGTTAAAGCTCTAACCAAAGCTATGATTTCAGATATCAATTTTCAGAGTAGACAAGTCTTTCCACACTTGAAAAATTGGCTCAACACTTTCTGGGCCTATTTCCTCTTATTTGGCCCTATAATAAAATAAGTTAAACTTATGAAATATCAAATTAAAGCCAATATTTTGAATGCTGTTTTTTTTTTGTTTTTTTTTTTAAATTTTGTTCCCCACTGTAGACCTTGAAAACCTTTCCACTTGGAAAGCCATTGTTACATAATCTTCTGCAGAATTTCTTACTGGCACAAAATGTAAATATTGCATGAAGAAGTAATGTGAAAAATTACTGCCAAAAAGAAAAATATAAGGCAAATCCTCTTAAGTATCCACCTTTTCAACAAACCCTTTGATCAGAGTTGGATGAAAAACTTCAAATAAGTTTAAAATATAAAACAACAAAACAAGACACTCGATAAGATCGAAGTAAAAGGGTTTTAAAAGTAGACATTATCGTTCCTTTCCCAAATAAAACATAAGATTGTAGACCAACTTAAGTTATACTAGGTAACTTTAAGGAATGAAGGAAATTCTTTTTTTTTTTTTTTCTTTTTTTTTTTTCTCTTGTAAAACTTTAATTTGCTGCTGATTCTAGCTTTAGAAACCATATTAATCTGCTTCATGGTTGAGATATTTGATCATTTCCTGTTGGTGTTTGATGTTTCAGTGCAACTAAAAGCTAAGATTTCAAATGCTTATTGTCCAGGCATGCAGGCCTTTTTGACGTGAAACACTGGTGCCATACAACTTTTTAATGGTCTTCTAAGATATGAATAAGATTTGTGAATGTTTCAAGGCAGACTTTCTTTATTTGGATGATATTTCTATGTTAATATTTTTCTCATTTTATCCTTATAAAATATTTTGGCTTGCTATGTGTATTTCCTGTTAGTTTTAGGTTCAGGTAAAAACAGGTTTTTGAATGTAGATTTTCAAGGCACACTGACAATCTGCACTTGAAATTGTATTTCTCCCTAAACCCATATCATTCCATTTGGCTTTATGCCAGATTAAGCTAAGTTTCTTTTAAATTTTAATTGATTAGCGCTTAAAAATCATGAAGTTAATAAAATTTTAAATCCAATATCAAAATTTATTTTTATTGCAGAAAAACATTTTTTTGTGATTGTTTTTTGCATTTCCTGTGTTTTTTTTTTTTTTTTTTGTTTTGCATGTTTTGCATGTTTTTTATTTTTTATTTTTTTTAAATTCTGCATGTGTGTTTTCTTTTTTGTATTCTTTACTTAAATTTTGATAGACTTTAATATAACATGAATTGTAGACTTTTACATATGTGTTTGTATCTCCGGTATTTATCAATATAATTCCAAAATCAATCCTTCATACAGATGAATTGTCAAATCACAAGAACACGTATTGTGCACCCCCCCACCTTTTTTAAACTTTATACTTTTGAATTAGTCTTTTTGAAAATGTTGACATTATGCTTACATATGTGCATGTAAACATGCCTATCTAAATGCTAAAACTCATAGGTAGATGTGTGTGTGTGTGTGTGTATATATATATATATATATATATATATATATATATATATACATACACACACACATAGTATAACTTGGGAAAACCAAAAAATCCTCAATTGTTTGATTTTGCTGTTTCATTCCCGGAGCCCCTCCTCCTCCTCACACTGATGACTATTTACACAGCACTAATATTTCTCTGTTCACTGTCACTAGAAGGAGGAAGGAATAAAAAAGCCCAACCCTTTTTGGAGGAGTGGGGGGGTTGGTGGTGGTGGAGGTGCAAATAACTGCAAGTTATGTATTTGATAAGAACCGGCCTCCTTTCTGGGAACGATGCTTTTCTTTAGCAGATGGAAGCCACGTGGTCAGTGGCGCTAACACTTGTGAGAAGATGGGTAGGTAGGGGGCGTGAAGATCTTTGTAACTGGAGACCAGAATAATTCTTTTTCTCCTCGTTTTTCTAAATAAACTAATCAAATCACTTGTGCACTAACAAGTACCTAATCCTGCTGTTTTTGTCATCGTTGTTATTGCTGCTTTTTGATTTGGAACAGTGCAGTTTTTTAAAAACTTCTCTTGAGGAATTTTGTTTATGTTCATGATCCTGGCTGCAGTTAATTTATTATGGTAAGACTAATATATAATTTAAAAAAAAAAAAAAATTTTTAATCTTTTTTTTTTTTTTTTTTTTTTTTTTTAAATTTTATTTTTTAATTTTATTTTTAGTCAATGAAGAAAAATTTAGTAGAATAGGATTAGACATAAATTGTAAAAACATAATGATCTACATAAACATCAGTGTTTTGGGAACAGTTTATGGCAGTTTGATAGGAAAAAAATGTACAGGTAAATTGCCAAACTCCATCATTTTTTTTTTTTTTTTTTTTTTTTTTTGCGTACTTGTACATTGCTAGTGTTAAAAAAAATTTAATCCCAACCTCCTCCTAAGGTAAGGGTTTGTTTAATTTTTGTCAATATTTTCTTTATTCATGATATATATAAAATTTGATATAGATTTTTTTTTCTTTTTTTTCTTTTGGCAAACTGGCTCTTTGATAGACTTGCTCAGTCAAAAACTTTTGTACTTTATTTTTTCAGTTTTTTAAATTTTCAAAATTGCTTTTAACTTAGCACTTTTTTTCATTTTATATATATATATATATATATATATATATATATCTTTCTTGGTGGTCATCCCTTGATGCATTATTGTTTTCTGGTCATATTTTCAATGAGTAACTATTGTCATCTTTGAAGGATTTCTTTTTCTCATTAAAGTCACCTTTTCAACTTGGTACTTCTCCCCAGCACCCTGGGGCCTTGAGTTTTATCCACCCCTACATTTTTACTGAAAGTGAGAACTAAACATAAGACCACATTTATCCTTTTGGCTTTAATTTATGACAATGCCTTGTCTAAAATCATTATGCTGTTAAATTTCAAAATAAATTAAGCTTCATCCCAACTCCTGCTATGAAACATTAACTTCTAAAAACTTTTCAATAAGTCTTATATGCAGAATAAGTTTATTCAAAATCAAAAAGGGAAAGTGAGTATTTAAAATTAAAACTAAAAAAAAAAAAATCTAAAGTAGGATAATGTAAAAGGATGTTCATTTTATGAGAGGATCAGATACAAAAATATATCAGGAATCTTTAATATCTAATTTGGACCCCCTCCCCCATGACTTATTTTGTTTTTGTGGTGTTCTGCTTGGATTGACCTGTTATATTAAGATAGTATTAGTTTGATTAATATGTTTGTTTCTATTACTCTTTCAATTGAAATCTCGGATCAAGTTAATATTTCTCTTTTCTTTTTCTTTTTAAATTTAAGAAAGTAATATTAATTTAAAACTAAAACTGCTGTTTATATATTTTATTTTTCTTAATTCTCTAATCTTGTATACTTTCAAAAGATAAACAGAACCATTTATTTGACGGGATCTGACATAAGATAATTCTTCTTTATGCATTTTATGTGTATAAAATAAACTGTTTGATTGTATCTGGCCTTCCAGATATCTTGTTTCTTGAATTGCACCTCTGCCTTTTATTAATATAAATAAATAGAAACACTTCCTCCATTGGATTAATTGTCACTTGTATATTCAGTTTTGTCTTTATTTTTTTATTTCTGTTTTGTTTCAAAGGATTGGCTTTTTCTTACTTTGTTTTTATTTTAAATAATTTTTTGCCCACACAAGAAGGTAATATGTTGTTACTCTTTTTAAATTGATGCTTAAACCTTAATGAATGATAAATTATCATAAAATTACTGCATTCTTCACAAATTGTTCCTAATTACCTTGTCAAATCTAATTATCTGTGGCAATAATTTTAATAAAAATAACAAAAAGACCCTGAAACAAAAGTCGCAGTTTCAATTGATATTTATTCAGTTCAGTAAAGCATGAAGCACAAATAATATTTGTGAAGAGTGAAAGAAAATGAGCCAAAAAGGACAAAATGATAGGGTTCAGAAAACAAAAGGTGATGGTTGATGTTACATTTAGATTTTGAAGATTGTAGGTGGCACAGAAGTAAGTTCCACAGGCAAGCAGTGCAAGAAAAAACTATTAGAATAGAACTTATGGTGACAGTTATCTATTAGGTTGGTGCAAAAATAATGTCGGTTTTTGACGTATTTTTTAACGTCAAAAAACGACATCGTTTTTGCACCAATCTAATAGCTACAGTGTAACCCGGATATAAGAGATTTTCTCTGGTCCCAAATTGTTCCCATACTTACCTAAACAAAATAGACCAAACCCGGATATAAGAGACAACTCTCTTATATCCGGGTTACACTGTATCTCAACAGTAAATGAGACCTAATTGCCAATCTAGTAATATGCTTAAATTCATGCAGTCGCAGTACCAAGGAGGAAAGCTCATTAGAACAACTGCCATGAAAATATTTGTAGAAAAGACATCGGAAAACCACAGATTTATTCCTTGAATAATTCTTGTTTTGAAAGAAAGTTTATATATTAAACTAAATTTCAACTGATTAAATGAAGTCTTTATTTATGTCCCCTGTGTCTTTTGTGACAATCATGGCTGATTCAATGAGGTAATGAATTTTAATGTTTGCTCCAACTTAAAAAAAGAAGTATCAACCAAGTTAAATTTCTGTTATTTAACTGTCCTCAGTACTTCTGATTTTTTGGGTGATATTGTGAACTTAATTCTAATTGTTCAGTGTAATTTCTGTAGAAGGGGAGCTTCTTTTCACATTCAAATCACTTTACTCATCATCATCATCTTCATCATCATCATCATCATCATATGATTCTGCTGATTCCTTACTGCCATTATGTCATAAATAATAAACTATTCAGTTTTGATCACGAGGAAATATGGAAAAGACATGGCAGACACTGTTTGGTTTCAGTGATAGAAAGAAAGCAAACTTCAGTGAAATAGAAAATCTTGTCATTTTTTTTAATTTTTTCATTTGTGCTCTATTACTGCTTTAAATAATGATCTGCATTCAATACTTAGGATTGTTATTGTAATATTTCATTACAGTTGTTAGGCTTAAATATGTAATAGTGTAATTGCAGAATATCCATGGGTATTTTATAGTCCTAGAATTTGCAAGGAGCTTATTCAATCATTAAGAATTCTGATTCATCTGAAAGCTCAAGTAGGAAAAGCATAAAATTTTCACAGGTAGTGTTTGTATTAATGACCCGGATTTTTATGTGTTAGCATAACAGCCAAAATAGAATAGCATGTAGTTTTTTGTTTTATTCGAAAAAAAAAAAAAAAAAAAAAAAAAATATTGCAAGTTAATTTTGTCAAAGGAGATAACATCAGTTCTATTCTTTTTATAGAACATTTTCCTTTATTTGCAAACTTTTATAATATAAATTTTATAAATATAAAGTGACTTAGCAGTTTGATTTTTGACTGGGTCAATATAAGCCTTAAAACTACTTTAAAAATTATTTTGGCTTTTTTCTCCTATCTTCTCCATTATTTTCCTACCTTCACTCATTTTCATGACCATTTGATCTTCTCCTGCCCTCACCCCCCAATATATACTCTGTTCTCATGATCTTTATTAAAAACAAAAATATTTTGCATTTCAATTTTCTATAGGTATTTTAAATATTAAAAAAAAAAAAATGTACATTTAATTTTTAAATTCTTTTTAATAGAATAAGGCTTTGTTTATCAATATTTTTCCAGATTATAACATTCCTAAGCAGAAGTTATATATATATATATATATATATATATATATATATATATATAATAATTTACTAATTAAAAAATATGGTCCTGTCGCTACACAGGAATTACCATGTTTCAAAAAAAGAAACTAAAATTTTAAAGTTAATTATAGAATTAAATTAAAATCCCTTGTACAGTTTCATTTTCTAGTGATTTTTGGAATAACTTAGAGTAAATTCCTAAATAAGTTATTCCAAAAATCACTTGAAAATGAAACCAACCGTACTAGGGATTTTAATTTAATTCTATAATTAAATTTATAGTTTCTGTTCTTGAAATATGGTACTTCCTGTGTAGCAATGGAACCATATTTTTAATTTGTAAATGTATGATGTTTATGCTCTACAGAATTGTACTGAACATTGTTTTTTTTTGTTTTTTTTTTGTTTTTTTTTGTTTTTTTTTTTTGTTTTTTTTTGTTTTTTTTTTTTGTTTTTTTTTTTTGTTTTTTTTTTAAAATAATTAAGAACACCGGATTATAAATCTTACTGTTCTTTCTCATTATTTTTATATATATATTGTGTGTGTGAATTCCAACCTAAACTTCATAATCCCAATACTCTGATTACTTAATCTTTCCCTTAATTAAGTGATCAAAAAGTAATCTGCCATGTATGTTATTAGATTTCAAACTATTGAAAATGTTCTACTTTGGAGTGAATTTAGTGATATTTCAAAATTCTCTCAGTAATTCCCTTATGGCCATTGGGTTGTCAATTTCTTGGCTCAATCACAAAAAATGTGTTCTTCAATTGGGAGCTTGATCTTCTGTCAGAAGCCACACTGAATTGGTCCCACTTTGAAAGAGTGAAACAATTGCTAAAACTTTCAACCTTGACTTGATATTCAACTATCCATGGCTCATTGATATTGACCTCTGGCTCTTCTCTCCTGGGGCAAGGAAATTGTTCTATTTCACTTTTCCAAATAGTTGTGAGTAATTCATACACACTTCCTTATTGAATATCCTCTTGGTTAAAAGTATTAAATTAAGGCTAAATACCCTCCTGGGCTGATGTTTTACTGTTTTTCAATCATTTTTTTTCTTTTTTATTTCCAAATCCACACACACTTCCCTTTTTTTTTTTTTTTTTTTTTTTTTTTTTTTTTTAACGTAGAAAAGTGAAATAGACAGAACACAATATCATCATGGAAAGTTTTGGGCATTTGTCTATCAGTGGACAAACAATGCTTCTGAAGTTCTAATGATAATTGTACAATATATCAATGTAACAAAGCACAAATATATATATATATATATATATATATATATATATATATATATCTGATGCAATGAAGACGAAAGTAATATATAAATTCTAACATTCCCTGCATTAATCCAAAAAGGGCTTGATACCGATAGTAGAGCGATAACTATTTATAATTGCACCTTGATGGGTGAGAACCAACCCATTTTGGTGCAAAAACAAAGTTGCATCTTTGTAGTGAGAAAACTGTTTTTGTCTATATGATAAAATTGTATATATAAAACAAAGGTTTTTCTTTCTTTGATTTTTTTTTTTTTTTTTTTTTTTTGTCTAATGACATGATCAGTAATATAATAACTGTCTAGTATCCAATAAATTATAACTAGTACCATGTACTCCCCCCACACTTAAGATTTTTATACAAATTCCTTTTTATAATGGAAAAATTATCTAAAACAAATAATCATTTTCCAATTAGATTGTCATGTATTAATGTCCTTGAAGGAACAAATTTAAAATTGGGTTAACATAAAAAATTAGCTATTTTAGGTTTTTTTTTTTTTTTTTTTTTTTTTTTTTTCATTTTAGATTTTTTTTCTTAGTTCAAAATATGTTAAAAAAATAAACATATGTTAATAAATAGCATATATGTTAATAAATTTAAATGATTTCACTTAAAGAGAGGAGTAAATATCTGCAAAACTCTGTGTCAAAAGCTTTGCACGTGTTATTTCAATTTATTTACTAATATATATATATATATATATATATCTATCACTTAAATTTCACTCCATCCCATGAAGGTTCATGGGTCAAAGGTGAAATGTTTTTTCCTTTCATGTTTACTTAATAAAAAGTAGATCAAGAAATAGGATTTATTATACACTACTATGTCTACACTTGTTTGGAAATGGTACCAAATGGTAGCTTGTAACACAAACATTAGTAACCAACATTTCATGGGGGTTTTTAAAATATATACAATGTGGGTGGAAAAAAAAATCAGCCTATTTGAAATTGTTAATAACTTTATTGTTTGATTTTCATTAGACACATTTTATTTTGAATAGTATAATGGTAAAAGTAGTGTATAGTGTTAAAATTCTGCCTTTTACTTATTTTCTCCTAATTTTTATATTGAAGAATGACTGCATCTGTTTGTATCTACCACAAATCCCATACTCCTCAGCCTTCAATGACAATTTCTGATGGTTTCAGCATCTATTGAACCACAAACACCGTGACATCTTCTCTGCACTTGTACTACCAACTGACACACTTTTCAATCTGAAATAAAAACAGAAATTAGCAATGAAAATCAACCACTTTAGAAATCACAGCATATTTTGTTTCATGCAAATATGGTGATATTAAAAGTTAGAAGTAATTTTCAATAGGGACTTTCTTGCTATCTATTTATATATATATATATATATATATATATATATATATATATATATATATATATATTTGTATGGATATTAGTATGTTTTCCTGGATTTCACGCTTTTGTGGTCGTCGGACGAACATGATCGCAAAAGCGTGAAACCCAGGGCTACATACTAATATCAATGCAACTGAATATGTTAGCTCTATCACAGATATTAAGTACTACATATATAAAATATATATATACATGTACACACTACTACTAATAATAGTAATGCTACTACTACTACTATAACAACAATTGTTAATTTAGTAAAAATGTCTTATGGTATATATAGTAGAAGTGTTAAACACTATTAGAGAAATAAACTCTTAGTGTGGCACACTACTTTGAATTTATTTTTGACATAAGTTTTCTCTAATCCCATTTATTTGCCATTTTAACCTGACCAAAAAAAAAGCACAAATTGCTTATAATAATACCAATTGTGTTATGTGACTATCCATCTCAGTACTGATCAGGTTAAACATAGCTTAACTTTAGTAATAAAGACAACATGACTGGATTGTAAACTGCTAAAGTCTTAAAATTTTCTTCATTGACTAGCCAGTTTCTTTTAAATTTTCTTTTTGTAGGTATTAAAAAAAAATTGTTGACTGTAAAAAGTTCAGCTGAAATGAGGGCAAAACTTTGAGTGTACACAAATAACATAATTTGATGATTAATAAGAAAAAATCTTTTACTATAAAAACATTTGAAAACTCCGAAATGCATATCATTGAAATTCTGCTACAAATATAAATTAGGATAAATGAAAACGAGTACACCTTGGCTTTAGAAACCAGTTCATGGCCAAGAGATTTGAGTATTTTATATCTAATATCTAATTTAAAATCTATTTTGTTTTATCAGATTGCATTGACTCAAATAATTTGGTTACAAAATAGTTTCAGAATTGAATTCAGAAACTGCTTGAAATGTATTGGGTTGACCAAAATGTTCTTTTTTTTAGTGTTTGAGACCCGGTAAAAAGCCTGGTTATTGAATTCTGATTTTTTTTTTTTTTTTAATTTCATCCCAAGCCAGGCAATAAAGCCACTAAGATGCAAGGAGTTACTGAGTGTGAGAGAATGAGGAAAAAACACTATTAAGGAGAGATAACAATAAAAGACTGGGAATTAAGAAGACAAAAGAGGAAGATTGAAATTGTATTTAAATTTTTGAAGATCTAAGTTGACTGGGGAAACAAGAAGCCTGAAGAGTGTTCCACAAGTGAGAAGTGCGATGAAAGAAACTATTAGCATAGAACATATGGTTACATCTAGCGGCCATTTCAACTGTAAAATGATGACACCTTGCAGCCAACCTAGTATGCTTAAATTCATAAAGTCTAAGGTACCAAAGAGGAAAGTTCATAAAAGTCACAGGGAAACTGTTACAATAATGGAAAAGTGACTGAAGTCGAGTTGCCCGGTCTGCACCAATAGCATTCCATATTCTTCTTAGGTTTTTATCAATAATCTTTAAATATATAGCAGAAGCAACAGACTATTCAATGCATGGATGGATGGTAGACTTATAAATGTGCAAGATAGTGAACCAATTTTCCTAGCAGCAGATTTAGCAATTGATTCAATTTAATCTTTTCACTTCATATCAGTGTAGAATGTTAGCCTAAGAAGGTTAGCATCAACTATTGTGATGGAAGGTAAAAAAAGATTCTCTAAAATGATTAAAAAAGAGCAGTTTCATTTTGGAGGTATTGAAATTAACAAGCCATTTCTTGCCCCAGTTAACAGATTGTATAGTATACATTGTATCTATTTGGTAGTTGAGATAGTTATGTATTTGTTACTGATGTCTATGGTTCATGCTAGACTTGAGATAAACAGTTAAGGCTGGCTATCTGGCTGACTCTTCTTGCTGAGGAGTTTAGCTTAACATAATCTGCCTACTCTCTTTAACCATGTGTAATAGAAAACAAAGCTTAATAAATATCTATACAACTTATTGCTGCTTTACAGAATTAAGTTCAGCTCATGACACAAAACTATAGAGTAGCTAAGTTCACTACAGCTGTAAGGGATTTTTATTTTATTATTTTAAGACAAACTTGCTAACTCTGTTCTATCCAAACTGCCTCGGTAGTTTGATAAATAACTTTATATGAGAGTAAATCAATAAATTTATAACCTGAAAATTATTAGCAGAATTTTGATCTGAAATTTTCGTTTTTTTATAATGTTCATTCTATGTAGTTAATAGAGAAATATTGGGTTAAGTGAATTGATAAGGGAAGATTTTGTTGAAATATATTTTTGTCAAATGTTTTTTTTACTAGTGTTGATGTGTCTCTGTATGTACATGTGTAGATATTTTGCAATTTTCCTGTTTTGACATTGTCTGACACCATTGTGGATAAAGTTTTCAAGAAGAGGGATTTTGTCTTGTATTCTACATCCACCTGCTGTTCTCTTCTCTTTTTTATTTTAAACCAAAATTCTTTCCCAAGCCCTGCCCAGTGAGAGCATCACCTCCTTCTCTGTATGTGACTTTTATTATTATTTTTATTATCATGTATATATTTAAAAAAAGAATGCTACAGTGGTCTCTGAATTAGCTTCAGAAACTATTTGAAATGTATATTATTGTTTTCTTAGTTAAGAAAGATTTGTATGAAGATCTAGCTTATGAGAATGAATTAGGGTTAACTAAATGTTCATAATCTTTGGGATGAGAATTTTAGATTTGATCTTTTTCCACAATAACTCATACAGACATGTTTGTATATAATTATATTAATGTTCTTTTTTTTTTTTTTTTTTTATTAAAACATTCTATATTGACATAAAATTTATTTGCTAAAAGGAAAAGTACAAAAATGGAAACTGAAGTAATAGATTCCAAATTGGAAATTTAATTTCACACAAATTTTAGGTCTAAAATTGGAGGTTAATCATCAGTTTCTAAATTCTTAAAAAAATATAATTTAGTTTGCATTGCATAAAATGATAAAAGTTGGAGAATGGAATAATGGTAAAGTGAGTGGGTAGCATGGTGGAGTTATGGATAGCGGCTCGGATTGAGGAATCAGAGCTGAGTTTGAATTCCAGTTGAATCCATTACATTCACTTATGTGCTAATACTCTTGGGAAATGTATGAATCCTCCTCTTCTCCACCCCCAGCTATGGGTAAATAGCAGGACAGACTGTGTTCTATAGTCTTGGATGGCAACTAGTCTACCACAGAGAGAAATGGCAACCTACTGAAAATCTGCCTCATCAGTCATGTATCGAAAAATACATGATCGCCTTAGCATGTATCATGCATGGCACATAACTGACTGTCTGAGTAGGTAGCAATAAGAAATATTTTTTCTATTGTGTGTTTGTATATATATATATATATATATATATATGTGAGAGAGAATGTATTACTTTAAATGTCATCATGGTGGATGCTCCGTACTTGAAATGAATATTTAATATTATTAACAATGTGTATTACATCTATTGTCCTGTGTATTTGAGAAATTTTAGTAAATAAAATATCTTCTCCAGTAAGGATCAAACCTGATTGATTTAGTTTACCATAATAAAAATGTCTGACTAAAAATAAGTCCATTAATTTCTTGAAATATATCTATAAAAAGATAATATAAATAAAGAGAAAAGGAAAACTTTTCTTTACCAAAACGTTTTGTCCTCTGATTTTATCAAGGCAATTGTAAGGATTTTATTTTGCAACATGTATCTTATAAATGGAAGTAAAAAATATTGTTAGGTTTTCCAAATGTTTAAATTTAAGAATGCTCAAAAATATGGCTAAAAGTAAAGATATCCTGCATAGTTTATTTTTGAGGTAGCCATGAAGATAGATGGCATTTGTTAAAGGGTTCAAATATCCCAGGTTACCTTGAACTTATCTCTATACCCTTTAACTAAGTTTTAGTAAAATAAGTGTTCAGTTATTCATTTTCTGATGTTTGGTTTTCCTGAGAGCAATTCAGTAATTTGCACTTGAAGAACATCTCTTCCTCCTCCTCTTCACTTGACAATTCTTGTGATTCATGAAATCAACACTGAATCTTCTTCCACAATAGACTTAAGCACTAGAATCCTATTTAAGACTCTTGGAAGCGAATCTTCTTCATAAAAATGTGTTTCTTTCTTTATGATGTCTCTGACAAATTTTTCACCTGTTAATTCATCCTCCGGATCAGACATGGTGCTTACAAGATGATGTGCTGTTTAATGCCTGTACCGCAGACTACCAGTTGTTGAATCCTTTTGGCGCCAAATTGATGGACTCTATCAGACACTTACACAACTTCAAAAGTTGAAAAAAAAAAAAAAAAAAAAAAAAAATCTTACAAAAGGATATCCTTGAGCTTTATATATATATATATATATATATATATATATATATATATAAATATACACACACACACACTTTTATATGCTAGTAGACATAAAACTTTTGTACCCTAAAAACACTAGAAGAAATACAAATAAAAAGTGAAAGTTTACTTGCGAATAAGTTGTGTGTGATTTTTTTTTTTTTTTTTTTTGTTTTTTAAAAGAAAAAATATGATCAATATTTAATTTTTTAATATATATATATATATATATATATATATATATAGGCATGGTGGTGTAGTGGATAGCAGCTCAAATTGAGGAATCTGAGCGCCGAGTTTGAATTCCCAGTTGAATTCATTACATTCACTTATGTGCTAATATCCTTGGGAAAGGTATTAATCCTCTTCTTTTCCCTCCAGCTATGGGTAAATAGCAGGACAGACTGGGTTCTATAAACTTCGATAGCAACTGGTCTACAAGGACAACTCTGTATTCAAAACCTGCAGAAGTTTGGGGAGTGCACCATGTATTCAGCTTTTCAACAAGTCTGGGTTGGTTCTGCACAAAGCCTTCACCACTTAAATCAAATCATATATGCTAGTGTCTGGGCTGTCCTTTCCTAGGAACTGAGCTACTTGACCCTCATATGTTGAATATCATGGCAGTCCACTAATATATATATATATATATATATATATATATAAGTTTGTCTGATGATAGCAAAAGTTTGAAACTCAGGGTTACAAACTCATATCCATACAACTGAATATATATATAATGTGAATTGTGCTGATGGTGCCTAGGAACAGTTGTGATTGGCTCTAGCTAACTTATGGGCTGTACTACTAATTCCATGTACATTGGTTTTGATAGCTATGTCTGGTTTATAGAGGATTATTCTATACTTGAAGTATGTTTCCAACAAAAGAAGAAAATTATAAAAGACAAAAATTTAAGGAATATAGTTTCTAGCAGTAATATATCGGGTAGATACTTACTTCAATAAGCTGACTTTTTACACTTGCTCAGGTGCCAAATAAAAGTAGGGGGTCATAATAAATGAGCAAGAATCAGTAAACGTTGGAGGTGGAAAAATGTGAAAATCTAATAATAAACCAGGTGTGTTTTAATAAATAGGCTGGTTGGAAAATCATTAAAAACAAATTTTTCAAACTATAACAAAACCTGGAAAAAAAAAAAAAATGGCTAACAAATAATGTGTATCCAACATCCCAAAATAATATCTTAAAATGTGTTAATGAAATTGATAATATTTCTATAACGTTCATTTTCATCTTGTTCAGTTGTACTTTTCTCAACCTTGGTCACAGTCTAATACATTAATAATTGCAGAGAAGGGATTCTGAAAAATCAAAAAAATTAACAATCAGGAGAGATGTCTATTTGGCACCTAAGAGTGCATTAAATGTGATAGGTTAAAATATAAAGATAGCAAGTGTAATATTTTTAAACAAATTTGGTTTCTAATGCATGCATTAGATACTAATGATATAGTTAATATTTGACTTTTGTACATGTTCAGTAGAAAGTACCAAAACTTAGAGTTAGCTACCTAATAACATGTAGCTCTCATTTTGTTTAATAATTGGGGCTACATGATTCGTTTAGGATAAAAAATGCAAACAAAAAATAAAAACAATGTCTGTCTATATCTCTGAGATGAGGTATTGAGATTTACTTACATTATTCAGGCCATTATCTTCATCTTCATTGTCATATTCACAATTTTTGGCCATTGTATGCTCCGGCCTTCTTCAGGTAATTGGAATTTTGAACTGACACATGGCCCAGTGGATAAAGGTGTTGGTTAGATCCAGTGACTAGACCCAAAGAGTTGTGAGTTCAATACCTGGCTACAGCAGTGGTGAACCTAAACTTGGAGAGTCGAGTTAAAGGAAAATAACTGAGACCTCTGGAAGAGGCATGGCATGAGGAACTAGGACAGTCTATTAGAGTGGATGAAATAAAGAGTTCAGTTATGAAGATTAGGATAACTATGAATAACGTAAGTAAAAAAAACAAAACAAACAAACACCCAGATATCTTTCATTCTGTCCTGAAGACACTTACCTAATGAATGCAGAAGGTGTTGTCAATAAAAAGCTTTCCTACATTTTTGATTTCTCTGCTTTCATCTGGATTCTATATCCTACTAACAGAGAGAGAAAGGCTTGTGAGTGAGTAGTTAAAACATTCACTTTCTGACCATAAGACTCTAGTTTTGAATCTTACTATGGTTGATTTGCCAGGAAGGTAACTTCTTAATATTTTACTGATCTGGGGGACCAATTCCAGTATGTGACATTACACCTTGTGTGTGAAATTAGGAAGTCGGAACTGTTTGGAAACCCTAGAGGGTTCTAATAACAAGGAGTCACAATTCGTCATATATAGGGATTAAAATTATTGCCCAAAGTTCATTTTTTTCTTTTGTTCATTATCAAGAACTGGATTTTGTCAGTATGGTAAATAATATTTCCTGAATAAATCCTGGCACTGAAATTGAAACTGGAATCTGTTCAAAATGATGTCATATCTTATGGTTAAATGTATCAAATATTTATACATGTTATTTTTCTATGTGTATTAAATATTTCGTATACACTCCAATATACCATCTCCTGTAAAGAAAAGATATTTTATTCAATGTCGGTTGTTTCTTTTGTATCATAATGGCTTCTAGACTTTTTCATTATAGTGAGTTCTGTTTAATGTTTTCATATTATCTACTTAAAATTGTCTGAAGTTTAATAGTTTTATTTTGATTGTTTGATGTGATGGTCAATATATGCAGAAATGGCACTAATTTTCGACCAAGTTAATCTACAAGAATGTGTGGTGCATGTGTGGCCAATGTAAGAATGTAATGTTTGTTGATTGCTTGTGTCAGAGATACAATCACCCAAAGGACATGAGAATTCATAAACATTATTTTTACATGCAGTGGATTTTTGATGTCCTGAGTTATAGGTAATAATTAGATGAGATGTTTAGAATTTTTGATGGTAAATGATAAATCTAAGGTAACTGTTAAGATCAATAACTGTTATATAGCAGTGAATTAAATTTTTAATTTAATGGCCTTTTATTTTTTAATGGCCTTTTCATCTTTTTTATAATTGTCAATATTTCTAAGAAAAAATGAGGTATTGTAACTATTTGCATTGTTCAGACTGTCCTCATCTTTATTGCGATATTCACAATATTTTGGTTGTTGTACACTCCAGCCTTCTTCATGTCATAAATATGACAATAAGTATGAAGACAAGCAATGTAAATAGTGTAAGTAAGATGCATCTGGTTACAATAAAATAATGGTCTCTTTATTTTTTATTATTTTTTTTTCCCTACGTTTCTTTAAGGCCAATTATATTTCATCATCATCATCATCATCAAGGTTATTGCTGCATGTCTCGCACCTCTCGCCTGTGGAACTCCCTTCCTTATTCCTGTTTCCCTGAGAGCTATAATCTCCAACTATTCAAGTGTAATGTCAGTCAACATCTCCAGTTGCCTTGATCTATCCACTACCCTCCTCCTCATCCTTTCTTCTATCACTCCTATCTGATCTTGCTCTAAATTTTCTGTAACCCCTTGCGTCCTAGTGGCTTCCTGCCTTGCTTGGGGTGAAATGCTTAAAAAAAAAAAAAAAAAAAGTGTTTATTTCATGTTGCTTTATTTTCTAATGTGTCCAAAGAAGAAATCATTTAAGAACGGTTAATGATTTTTTTTTTTTTTTTTTTTTTTTTTATAGCACCCACTTTACATCTGTAAAAACATTTTCTTTTCTAATTATAATAAACTTTTTAATTATGAAAGTGAATGTCCATACTGATGTCTTATTTACACACAAGATGGTTATATATAAGTTCTAAAGAATTAATGATGTTTTAATCTGACATATTTTTATTACTTCAAATGTTCTTTTTATTGGATACCTGCACACTCAAAAAAAACTTGTTAAAGAAAATGTGCCCTCCAGCAGGATTCAAATCTACAAAGGAGAGACACGGTTTCAAATCTTGCCAGAGGGCATATTTTCTTTTAATAAGTCTTCTCAAGTGAGCAGGCCACTAGATGAAATAAAATACTGTTTAAAATATTAGGTCGGTGCGAAAATAATGACGTAATAATGTCGTTTTTTGACGTTAAAAAAATATGTCAAAAAATGACATTATTACGTCATTATTTTTGCACCAACCTAATAAATGGAGTGTCTACTCAGATACAGGTATCCACTAAAAATAATGTTTTGAAGTAATATTAGGTTGGTGCAAAAATAATGTCTGTTTTTGACGTTTGTCAAAAACCGACATTATTTTTGCACCAACCTAATAAAAATATCAGATGAAAAAGTAAGACTTTTTAATTCTTTAGATATATAATAATTAATAGGTTACTTGTACAAAAAAATTTAACTCGTGCAGAAGTACTTTCATATTGGTATGCTTTTTCTAGACATGTACACATGCATATTAACCTTGTTTGTTATTAAGGTTTGTGTGAGAGTTGAATTACAAAAATGATTGATTTGATGCCGAGATTGGTTTTCCTAAAAAGATTAAATCAGGTACACAAATTAACAGCAAGTCTCTAATCTCTTTCACTCCCATTGCTCTCAGCCATCTTTGTGTGTGTGTGTCTCAACCCTCGTGTCTCTTTTCTCTTTAAATAATGCAGTTCATGTTTTTTGATAAAAAATGATAACTTTACAGAGTTTTAAAAGTACATTTTCACTTGATGTTTTTCTTTTTAAGTTTGTTGAGTTGTTTTTCCATTTATTCTTTAGTGAAAATCTTTTCTATTTCTGTTCATTGCCATTTGAATAATCATGACTTTCTAAATCTGATCAATTGGAAAGAAAAACAGGAAAACATCTTAAAAATGTTTCTTTATCAACCAGTAATGCCAGATTTATCTTTTTGTGCATACTTTTCTATAAATCTTACTTTACTAAAGTTTGGCTGGCACCTAGTGAGAATCAAACCTGTTTCAATAGACAAGCTTGCTAATCATTTAAATACTAGACATTTGCTAAGCTTCTCATAGTCTGTTGCAAAGTCGATTCAACATGTTATTTGAATTTTCAATGTATAAATGATCTGTGAATAGGGTGATTTTATTTTTTTATTTTTCATTTCTGCACATAAAGAAAACGAAAGAGCAATGCTAATACAAATAGCTTGAGAGATTAAGATAGATAATTTAGGGTTGTCAAATTAACAGTTTTTGGTTATATCTGGCTGAACTTTTTGCGAATTTGGCTGATAAAAACTTTTTAAGGTTTTGGGTGCGTCTACATTCGACTCCATCTTGTTTCTTTCCTTTTTTTTTTTTTTTTTTCTTTTTCAAATAAGGTCATACAACTATTTTGTTCTTACAGCATTTTAAAATAACGGATTAACATGATCATCAACTATGTATGACTGATTTGTACATAAATAATCTTGTAATTTTTTTTTATTAATAGTTTGCTAGCAATAATGACAGCCAGTATTTTTTTTTTTTTTTTTTTTTTTTTAAATTTAGACCTAGGTTTTTCAATTCCTCTGTGTTGTTTTTTAACTTTGAAATTTTATAGTGTGATGAGCAGTGATATATTTTCTGTGGTTAAGCAAATCCTGTCAGCAGTGGCATCATCTTCTGGTATTGAAAGAGTTTTCTTGTCCCATGGACTGGTTAGTTCCAAAATGAGAAACAGTCTTGGTACATCAGTAGAACATGTCTTTCTATTTAAATCCATGACTGCAAGCACTGCTCATGCTGAATTTTGAAATTTGTTAATAAAAATTTTATTTTATAGTGAAAAAAAATTTAGTTGATGAATAAATATTTGATTCAATCTGTTCAACTCTTTTTTTTTTTTTTTTTTTTCATGAAATTACATGAAAACAAAATTGTTTTATTTCTAAATCTTTTGCTTCAACCCCTCCCACAAAATGATTTGATTTAAATCAGTTTCATTTAAATAGAACAACCTTGCTTGGAGATTTGAAAATTGATTTTTAACTCGGAGTCCAATACTGATTATTTTGCATCAGTATATCAGCAAATGATATTAAAAAAAAAAATCATTCATTTTTACACACAATAAATATATATATATATATATATATCCTTCCTTGTCAATGCACTTATCAAACATTCATTGAAAATTTCAGAT
>OZ010582.1:107609086-108109086 GCA_963932145.1 Acanthosepion lycidas | reverse complement strand
AAACACATGGTGTACTTGGATTACCATGAGTATTTGAGTTGGGTATCAGGAAAAACATTTGGCCTCAGCAAAAAAAAAATTCAATTTTACTTCACTGAGCAAAGACATGTATACAACTTCCTTAAGTTTTATCAGTCACTAATGATGATTCTCATGTTTCTTTATTAACTGAATGCCTGAGGAAGGCTAGAGAATGGATTGGCCAAAATGTGACATCAAGACAAGCAACATGAAGAATGTGTTTGATAATGTAAACATCTTCACAATAATAAAGAGTAAAAGTTAACATCATCTAGCACATGACTAAATTACTGGTGTTCCCTGTATAGATCAATTTCCCAAACAGTATGTAAGACTATAATGTTAACCATCACTTCAGAGCAGGGTCAATAAAGTATTGAGATGACAGCCATAATGTCTAATTCAAGTTCAGACACCAGGTCATTTTAGAGGCAAAAATCAAAGTGAATTGCAAAAATGGCCCTATTCTTTTAAAATTTATTCCTTCAAAAAATTTGATTATACTCACTCACGCACGCACGCACGCACACACAAACATATATATATATATATATATATATATATGTTTGTCAAATATAGATATTCCTACATTCTGAAATTATATGAATGAAGTTTTGAACCTTTACTGCATTTGACCTCTTGGCTAATACTCTATTTTTGATATTCAATCTGTTTTATTTGTCATTAGTCTGTCTTGAAAATCAGTATTTAAGATCCTGGATTTTTTGCCTCGTCCTTTGACATGAATAAAGAAGTGCACACTTATCTCAGGTATGAAGATGTCTCCTTGGAAAGTGATTTGATAATTGCTGTTATGTGAAACCTTCAATCTTCTATTTTATTTCATTTTGTATTCTGAATTAAATATAGGAGACATACAAAAAGAAATTCTGAAAATAATTGTTTTTTTGAATTTAAAATTATTGCTTTCATGACAATTAGAAAGGAATGCTGTCAAAATAAGCAGCCCAACAGGATTTATAAATGGGAATAATTGCTAATAAAAAGACCACAATGAATATATATAATGGTCATAATAAAGAAAACTGTGTGTAGATATCAATACCTTATGGAAAGCAGTGCCCAGAAAACTAATTTTAGCAGTTAAGGTTTCTCCATATCAAGATTCAATGCCAAAAAACTTAAAAGGAAAAAGAAATTCACTATAGCACTTTTGAATACATTAACACTTTCTATAAGAGTTAAATACAAAGATACGAACAGATAATGCTCTTTCAGTCTTCTTTATAATATGGCTTTCTAGCAAATATAAGTTTTATATTTATTAACCTTTGCTTGATATAAAATAGAGTAACATAAAAGGAAAATATGGTAGGAATGTGTTGAGCTAATATTCCAAAGATTTTTAAAGACTGATTATTTTGATTTCATTTAAAACTTTGAACTCTTTGATGTTTCCTAAGATGAAAGTCGACAAGTGAGCAGACTCCATTCTCTCCTGTTAATACTAGCACAAGACTATCATTTAGTTTTGTTGCTTTTTGGGGGATTGTGATGATGATCTAGTCGAAATAGAAAAACAGTACTTAGCAAAAATATGTTGACTAAAGAATATATTAGCTACAAGATTTAAAATGAAAACAATAGTTTTAAATAATATCTACAGAGTAAATATTTTATTTCAATCTCTTCTGGAGGGTCAGTGGGCACTAAACATTCTTGTACTAACCCACTTCCCAAAATTTGACCAAAAGACCAAGGATCTGATTTTTTTTTTTTTTTTTTTTTTTAAATCTCTTCTTGATTGGGCTGAGCTTTTTAGTAACCCCTCATATTTGGTAAATGTCAAATAAGTTTCAAAACTATATTCAATAGTCAAATAGGACTAATAAGCAATTTGTTTATCTAAAAAATCAAGTGACTGTAGAGTAATTTCTGTTCTGTATCCTTGTCTAAGCATCACTTATACATAGCTGTTCAATAGGGAATCAATCAACCGATCAGTGACTGCATGACATATTTACCTACTCTTTATGTTGCTTTATAACATCATCATCATCATACCAGTTTGATTTCAGGTAATTTACTTACCTTCTAAACTTAATCACAATTTGATATTTCAACTCTGATCTGTAATTACAAATGCTGAAGATTCAATTGTGTTTAGATTGTGTGTGTGTGTGATTAATATTTTTTTATCTTCTCCTCCCCTTCAAACACACACATTTCAGTCCTTTCTTCATTTAGGCTTTTGTTTTTTCTTTACTTTTCATTATTTTCTTTTTTTTTTTTTTTTTTAATTGCTTTTCATCTTTTTTTTTTTTTTTTTTTTTTTTTTTTTTTTATTCATATTAGACATGCACATGTGTGTCTCTTTCACTTTGTCCATTTTTCTCTCTTTCTTGTCTTTTTTTTTTTCCATTTTGCTCTCTTTTCCTTGTTTTCTCTTTCTTTTTTTCATCTCCTTTTGCTTTCTGTTTGCTCACTTACTTTCTCTTTCTTCACCTTTTTCTTTTCATTTGCTCTCTTTTTTTCTCTCCTCTTTCCATCCATTTGGGCTTGCTTTCTCCTCTCATTCCCCACCAATTTTCAGTCTTTTTCTATTCACAAATATTTAAGCTTCATTTTCTGAACTAAGCAACCATAAAATTATTACTTTTAATTTCTTTGAAGATTTCATTTTGCACCTCCCATTTTTTTAAAACTTCAGTTGGTTCACCTTTTAAACAAAAAACATTGTAATAGAAAATCCTTAATTTGATTTGTATGGCTCATGTGTAAACTTTCGGTTCTTTATTACAGTGATTAAATCTTTTACAACAACCTCTTAATGAATTATCCTCATTCTAAGCATGTTTTGGATTTTATCCTTTTTAGAGTATCACATGCTACTTCGTTTATAAAATAGCTTTTTCTTTTGGATTAAACCAAAAATATTTGGGCATTCTATAACATTTTAGAGTCAGAGAAAAAGTGTCTTGAAATTCTTACTTAGCAGCACCAATTTCTTGATCAGTGTAAAAAAACTAATTCTGAGCTAAGTGAAAATATTCTTCATTTGCTTGCCAGGATTTTAGCTACATCACTGTAATGTATCTTTTCTGTAAAGTGTTTTTTTTTTTTTTTTTTTTTTTTCTTTATCTAGTAGCATTTTTAACTTTATGGATGAAATCTGGCAAATTATAGGTGCTTGCCCTGTGTATTTTATACAATATTAATCTCAATTTAATCTAGCAGGGTAGACACTTTTTTTTCCTAAGCTGAACAATTGAATGGAAGTACCATGATGTGCCAAAAGTTATGGGATAGCAGTATGTAATGGTAGGTAGTGTCACTGTACCTTTTCATTATGGAAATACGAGATGTATATTAGTTGTGATCTAACGTTATGAGTTAGTGTGAACACTAGTTAGGCTGTGCAGGGCAAGGAAACCTGAATTAGCAAATTTGAAATGGTGCTATGTTAGTGAGTGCTAGACAAGTGAGACATTCTGTTACTGAAATTGTAGGGACATTTGTCAGCTTTATGTACATTTTCACATGTATACTGGGAATATCTGATGGAAGGTCAACTGTGGAAAGTACACTGGCTGAGCATTGGTCTATAATAATGATGACCAAATGTATCTGGTTAGAATTATTTGTAGTAATGGACAAGTGACACAAGCTGAAATCACATCTATATTCAGTATAGGAAGTAACTACATATCGAACAGGTTAGTTCAGAATTCTTTTAGCTTTTATGGGATATGGGAACTGAAAATCTACCAGAGGTTCTCTAACATCAGAGCATTGGAAACAATACCTCACCTGGGCTTGTTACATTGCCAGTCCTTCAATTAGCAAGGTGAATCATGGTTTCTGTTTTGAGCTGATGATATGGTTTGAATTTGGTGCAGACCTCCCAAGGCCATAGACTGCAGGTATTAAAAAGGCACTGCACAGCCTGGTGGTTGTTCCATAATGGTGTAAGGGGTATATTTATGTGGCATTAGTTGGGTCTTCTAGTCTGCACATTATTGACTGGTATGTTGCATTATTTTATGACTGTTTGCACTCATTCATGATCTTCATGTACTCCAACAATGATGCATTACTCCAACAAGATAATGTCCGATGTCATCAGGCCCAAGCTGCCCAGATGATATTATCCACTAGGCCAGTGAATAAAAGCATGGATTGGATCCAGTAACTTGACCCAAAGAATTGTGAGTTCAATACCTGGCTACTGTAATGGTGAACAAAAAAGTTGGAGAGTCGAGTTAAAGGGAGATAACTGAAACATTTGAAAGAGGCATGGCACATAGAAGTAGAACAATCTATCATGGTGGCAGAAATATAGGGATCAGTTCAAAATTCCAATCACTTGAAGAAGCTGGAGTATACAATGGCTGAAATGTTGTAAATATGACAACAAAGATGAGGACAACAGTCCAAATAATATAAATAGTGTATTTAGGTAGCAATTCTTTTAAATATTATTGAATAGAATGGACAAAGAATGTTTGTGAAATCTTTTGGTGAGTTTCTCCTGTTGTCATTTAATGTCAAATTGTAGAAACTTGTAAATGAATTTGCCAAAATTGTGTGTAATGTTCCAAGTACATTTATTGGTCATTTTCAAGGTGTTAAGATGGATGTCAAGAGCTGATCAGTGGAGTGTTTATGTTGTTGATTTTGCTTTGAACATGGGCTGGGGGAATAGATTTTGGTGTCAAGTGGTAAAAATAACCTTATGGTTCAAAGACCTTTTTAACAGTGCATTGAGACAGAAACAAATTATTATTGATAGCTGGTTTTATATATACATATTAGGTTGGTGCAAAAATAATTATGTAATAATGTCGTTTTTTGACGTATTTTTTAACGTCAAAAAACGACATTATTACGTCATTATTTTTGCACCAACCTAATGCATACATACATGAATAAGTCAACTCCCAGTGGCAACTGTATTTCATGCTTATATGCAATTACCAGGCCATATGCATTGTTTTTTGTTTGGCTATTTAAATATACAGGTCAGTGTTGCAATGTGAGTAGTCTACTGTATTGTTCTAACAGTTATTTTGGTGGGTGGTAACAGTTATGTTTCAAATTATTCTAGGGAAATAATTGTGGATCCGGATGCAGGTTTTTGGTTATCTATAGTGTTAACTTTTTTTATTTATTATTGATTATTTTATTGTTGATTATTATTATTAATAGCTGAGCAAAAAAACACAACATATATAGCCTGACGATTGTGTATGAGCATGAAATGCTGTTGGGTGTTGACTTCAATGTCCACCTTTATATTTACATACACTCTATCTGTGATATTGAGCACTTTAACCTATAAATATAGCATACCTTAAAACACACACACACACACACACATACACATATATATATATATATATAAGGAATAATAAAGTTCACAGTACTTTTTGTAGGTCAACTATGAGTTTCACGATTTCTTACTCATCGGGACATAATGTTTATAATAATTACTGAATGTCTGTTTTATTTTCTAAACATTTTCTGGACCCTAGGGGTTGTCACATCAGAGTGCCAAGTTAGTGGAATACAAATGCATTTTTAGTGATGAAATAATTTTGTTTCTCTGAAATTTGTCCATTTAACTTATTCAAAGAATAAGATAAATTGGTAACTGTCATTCCATGTTTTACATGGAATTTCCTATCATAGATTAGTATGAGTTCCCCTATTCTTGTACTTGTTTTCACCATCAGGTGGTCTTGAAAATGGGTCCTCAATGGTATAGCATGTGGATTGATGGAGAAAAATACAGTTGAATATGGGATTTTTCCTTGCTATTGGTAGTGTGTGTCTTGTGTTACTTAGAGATGAAATTCCAAGAGATTTCCCTTCCCCTAAAGATGCCAAAATGGAATGACATCTTGACAATCTCTTAGGTCATGGGACTAACAATACATTAAAAAGAAAAAGAACATGGGTATATAAATAAAGTTTTTATTTACTAAAGAAAAAATAGAAATTTTTTTTCCTGTTGCTAGCCTAAGAACAAAGAAAAGTAAGTTGTCATAGAAGTTCTCTTACCTCTAAAATTTCTATATCAACATTTTCAGCAAGACATCTATTTGATAAATTTCTCTTTGTCCTTATGCTTTGTTTCTCAGCTTTAATTCTACCCAGGATTTTTGTCAATGGATTGATTGCTGAGAAAGTCAAATGCAGAATGAAAATTAAGAAAAAAAAAGACTAGGGTGTCAAAACAAATAACGGCTATTACTTTAAACTACACTGAGTACATTTGAATTTCCTTCTTTGAACCTACCTATATACAGCTAACCATGTGAGGAAACATGTGAATATTTTTCTAATAAGTTTTGCAAAATTATAGTTATTTATCACTAAATAATTCAATACAGTTTTTTAAGAAAATGTAATTAACCAGATTATTTTGTAATTCCATACTCTTTTTCAGTTCCATTTGACTAATTTGCATTCATATGAAATTTCAGATGACAACAATGTTTATTATGAACACTGTGGGTTTTGTAATTTACAATTGAACTTTGACAAGGCAGATACAAATTTTCTATACAAACATGAATTAAGAGAAAACATTTTACCAGCAGAAACATTGCCTGCTTATGGCAATTTTGTAAATTTGAATTAAAAATAACTCGCATTAAACATTTATTAAAATATGCTTTTAAAAATTATGTAAATTAAATGTTACTGCTTATATAAGCAAATTCTTCATGTTAGTGTTATGTTTTATTGATGTAAGGTACAGCATACACAGATTCTAATGTTACATGAATTTGTAAAAGATGAGATTGTTGTTGGCAAATTCAAGTGAAAGACCCTTAAGTAAAGCAGTATGACTTGTAAAAATCAAACAATTTTTAAAGATTCTTCCCAGTAAAATTTTCTCTATTTGGTCAGTGTCTCCAGGCCTCACAGTAAATAAAGTGTCAATATAAATGCAATTTAATTGCACCAAATTAATGGGACCAAATTTCCATGTGGTAAGCATTAACTGTGCTGCAAAAAACTTATTTCCTTTTACTTTTTTTTTTTTTTTTTTTTTTTAATTTATTTACCTGAGGCTTCCTATCTAAGCTATTATGTTTGTTGTAATGTAACAGTCTAATAAAAATATTGGTATAAATTTGCTCACTTCATGTTTAACAACTTAGATTATTTCCAAACTTTTATTGATGACATTGTTGTGCCATTCCTTTCTTACTATGACTGTAGTTTGCCACTAAATAAAATGTAATATTGTTTTGATAATGACTTTATTGGATAACTATCATTGACTTTATCACTCTTGAATGGAGTATGGAATAATATTTGCAGAACTTAGCTTTGTGTAGTACAAAGTCACATTGGTAGAAAGAGGTGTAATGGAGAGGCTGTGTTTGCCTTGAAAATTAACATTTCAAATTATAGACTTGAACAATTAACTTCTGGCAATTAACTTCTTAACAATTATCTTAGCCATCATATTTGTGAAACCTAGTTAAGTATGGTAATGTTAATCTTTTCCTTTATAAGGAAACATTTGGCATTCATTAACCAAGCAGGCAGTGCTACTGTCATTGAGATTTCATGAATTCTTTCTCTTAAAACAATTTTTCGGGAAAATAAGTTTCTCGAGTTCAGTTACTGTTATTGCTTTTTCCAGTAGTGACTTTCTTCCTAACCTCTTTGAGTTACATGTGCTAACCATTCCAGTTGCTAAAAGTCAAGTGATATAGTTTCTGCTATTTGGTACAGTTCTTTGTGATTCTGTAGTGCCAGTCCACTAAGTTCGAAGAATCATAGTCTCCCACCAAGACCTGCGGGCTTCATTTGCTTGAAGCCATTTTTAATCATTGATCTAAGAAAGCAGTTGTAGATATTTCTGAATGAATTTGGCCCCATTCATGATATTCCTGTGAAAGTATTCAGACAAGACTATTTAAGAATGATTTCAGTTTCTAGGTAAATGTTTTGGTTTGGTACAAGACTAAATGTTAGTGGGGGTAAGATGTAGGTAGGTATATTTTTGTGGCATTCTCCTGAGTACACTTTCCTTGAAATTCAGTATTTTAAATCATGTCTTGTACCCAGGTTTGAACATTGAAATTGGTCCAAGTAGGAAATACAGAACTATCTAACAATTTGGTACAATTTTACAAAACAAATTGTTAGATTATTTTTTTTCTTCATTATGAGTATATTATAGGGAGTTTTTATTATTGTGGTCGTGTGCCAGACTAATCTAAATAACTTAAAATTGGTGAGGGAAAAGATAAGTTTAAGAATTAATTTCAAAATTTCCATAGATTAATATTAATTCTTTCCTGCTTGTCTGAATTGGAGAAAATAATGTGTAATAATTTATAACCTTATTTAAATTTAAAGTCTGAACAAAAGAAGAAAAAAAAAATGTTAAAGAACATTCATTGGTCTTCAACCAAACACACACAAATGAGAATTTGCTACCCAAATGCATGCACACACACACACACATATATATATATATATATATATATATATATATATATATAATGATTAGGGAAGCGATTGTTAACTAGAGTCTGTTTTGCATTATTGAGTTTTTAAGGAAGAGTAATTTAGAGGATGAATTCTAAACATCCTTATAACTCTAAAAACATACACAACCCATACACCCAATTAAAAATAAAAAATAAAATCATCCTTGATAATGGTTAAAAGTATAGCCAAAAGCACTCTGAATTACAGGACATTCAGACAGTTTCTACAGACTCTGTGTCCAGAAAATGAAACACTTGTTTGAACACAAGAAAAATTAAATAAAAAGCTTAATCTCTCTACCTTGTCTGTGTTCTTTAATGAAACATGTATAAATGAAGGATTGCTGCCTAAATATATATATATATATATATACACACACACACACACACACACCTACCTGATGCTGAAGAGTTCTTTACTTACTTCATCCACTTCCCAAAATCTGATCGAATTTTTTTTTTTTGAAACGGCTTCTTGGCTAACCAGAGAATTTTTATTTACACTCATATATATGTGAGCACTGACCACTGATAGATTGATCTCCTATTCAGAATTACATGTGAGTCACAGGTAGGGAGTTTGATTCACACTGGGTGCCCTCCCACCAACATGTGGCTTTGTGTTAGATTAATCTATGCTTAGTAAATAAAAATTATTTATCCCTGTCTCTACATCTGGGAAAATCAATAACTTTTCTCAAGCTATTTGACACCCCAACAATGGCATTTTGTATGTGGCTGTTTTAATCAAGATTCATTCCTTGGATATTTTCTGAAACCTGACACATTTCAAGAATTCCTCTTGAACATTTTCAGAAAATTGATAAGAGAGATCTTTGGAAATTCCATGGAGATGCCTACAAAAATGAGTCTTGATGAGGATAACAATTTGTGTAATTGTATCAAAGATGTGTGGCAATTTTGACTTGGAATATTTTTTGAGGTGTTGAGGAGGAAATGAAGTTTAAAAAAAAAAAAAAAATATAAGTAACCTGCAGGATGTTGAAGAATATAGTAAATTAACTATTTTTCATATATATATATGTGTGGTGATCACAGCTCTCCACAGTCCTATACTTTATTTGTGAATTATCATTCAGTCTTGGAAAAGATAGTGGTTGCACATTGCCTTTCTCATAGTTTGGAATTCAGACTTTCTTTCTCTTGGACTGGTTGCAACTAATTAAACCAGATCTGAAAGGAAAAAAAGATTATTCATGCTTTTGTCCCCATCATGCCTGCTGTGTTCACTTTTGCACAGATGCCTTTGGGAAAGGCATGAATCAATCTCTTCTGTCCACTCCTAGCTAGAACTTAAATAGCAAAGTACCCTGGGCTCTGTAACCTTGGGTAGCAGTCGGTCTAGAAGAAATTCTACTCTAAATTCCAAAACATGAAGAAACAAACAGGGGAAACCATTCCACTATCTTTCTCATTAAATCATGGTAATTCATGGGTAACAAAATCAAGAAAGCTGTGGAGAGCCATGATCCTGAAGAAACATGGCATTAAAAAAATACATTGGGTTGCTAAAACATTTGCAGTTCAACCCACTTCCTAAAATTTGACCAAATATCAGAATTTATTTTGGAATCCTTTCTTAGTTGGGCTGAGACCTTTTCAGCACCTTCTCCGTGATATCTCAGTTCTGACAGTAATGTGTGCTTTTCTCACCACTGAGTTCATATTTTCTTTCTGATCTTTAGTGCACAAATTCTTAAAATAAATTGTCGGTCAAAAAATGTAAAATTTGGGCTCTAATCATTATTCTTTTTTCTTTACTATTAGGTTGGTGCAAAAATAATGTCGGTTTCTCACATATGTTACTATGTGAGAAAACGACATTATTTTTGCACCAACCTAATTTTAGAAATATTTGCTGTAATCATTTTCTGCATTAATTGAGGAAGTAATGAAGTAGTAGTAAAGTCGGTGGGCACTGATTTTAAAACAAAACCTCAACTATAAATATTGGGTTCAAATGCAATTCGCACTAAAATATACAAGCTTTTTGTTTTTGTTGAATAGTGAATGAAAGTTCTTTTGAGTTAGGCAGTTTTTCTTTATGGAGAAGAAAAATCTACCCAGGACATCCTTATTCCAGTCATCCCTTTTATTAAATATTCAGAATTTCTTCCCACCACTTTACTTTGTCCTAGAATACTGCAAGTATTCTAGGACAAAGTGTTTTATTACTGAAAATTAAAAAAAAAAAAAAAAAATTCCAGTTACCCGTCCCATCTATTTGAAACTCAAATATATTTGTGTTAAATCCTACCTGTGACATAATGGATTGTATAAATGACTAATTTTGAGTATATCCATATTTGCAATGATTGTATTATAAATTTACTGTATAATAAATGATAAAGATATTTCTTTTTCTAGGCTGGACAGAAGACCTCCAAGCACAGTATGCTCTGGCTGTTACCATTAATTACAGCAGTTTGGATCCTGGGGTCCTTTATCATCACGTAAGTTCAGTTTTTCTCTGCCTTTTTACCTTGTTACATATTACTGTTATACAAATTCAGTTCCTGAGTTTGATTTCCTTGGTCCTAGAGCCAGGCCAGATTAGCCTTTTGGTCAGATTATTGGAAAAGGGGAAGGATTTATACGGTTACTGTTGAAGAAAGCAGAATTGATGAGTTGAGTTCAAACACTGGGTTAATCTACTGCATTCATTATTGTAGTAATCCCCTTGGGAAAGGCATGAATCCATTTCCACTCTAGGATAGACTTGACTCTCTAGCCTTGGCTGGCGACTAGTCTAAGGCAAAACTTTGAATTCAAAATGTAGTGAAAGCAATGGGAAACCACTCCAATGTCCTGAAGAATCCACAATTCATAAATAACAATGAAAAAAAATCTGCTGCGCCATAATTCCCTACATTCTGTTGGGACAAGGTGTATATATATATATATATATATATATATATATATATATATATGTTTTACTTTTAAGAGTTTTTGAATTTCTATGGTGAAATATTACCAATTTCTAACCAGTATTTCTCTCTTGCTTTTTTTCTTATCTTAGTTACTAGTATTTATCTCTGCATAAACCATGTACAGAATATGACAAAGATAGTTTATAATAAGAGTACATGTGCATGTAGGCCAAAAATTACCTGAGTCCCTTCAGAGCTTCTCTGTTAGGGGATACATTAGGTGTGCCAAATAATTAAGCCTAGCTGCCTCCTGAAGGAGGGCTATTGTTTGGATACCCCCCACCCCCTATAAGTACAACTTGTATGTGGTTGTTCTACTTTTGTTGTACAAGCAGCAATAAAGAATAAAACTGGTAAAATTTGAACTTGCATTTTTTATCTTAGAAAAATTTCTCTGGCAGTGCCTTCCCAATTGGAACCATGATGGTTGATAGAACCATAGCAGTCATCAAAATTTAGCCATATAGCTATATTTTGTTTGTATGGTTTTGGCATGAGGTAAAGGAAGTGAATATTGGTCAGCATTTAAATACTTGTCTTTCACTTCTTGCATCCCCAAAATAATCAAGTCATTTTTGGACAATGTAGTCACTAGTGATGAAAAATGGATTTATTATAAATATCCAAAACAACAAAGAAAATTATATTTAGATTTAGAAGAAGCTTCAAGATCTTGGTTGACTTAAATGAAATTTAGTAGGAGGTGGAAAAAAGTTCTCTGGGATTCAAAGGGAATATTTTATTAAGAATTGGAATCTGAACAAATTGTGCAACACTATTGGTAGCATCTGGCCCATTTGATACAATGAAAGAGAAAATACCTTTTGTCTGGGCAACAAAGTCAACTGGTGATAACAATGAAAATGTGGTGCAGAAAATGATAATGAAGCTGGGATAGGAAGTTCTTTTGCATTCAACTGACAATAACAGGTTTAGAGAATATCATGTTTTGCTTCATGAAACACTTGTCATCTGGTCCATGGTAATAATAAATTTAAGATATTCAATGATTCTTTGAAGAATTCACTGTATCAATACCAGAAACCTGATTAGAAAATTTTGCATCAAACTTCACATATATCCTGGGGTTCTGGAAGCCTTGTGTGTATAAAACATATTTTGTTGTAAAATTACTGCTGATACAAAATGGAGTAATTAAAAATAAAAATGATAAAAATGCTGAATGAGGTTGGCTAAGTCAAACATCAATATACACTGGATGTTAAAATTTAAAGGTGAGTATCTTCAACTTCTTTAATGTTTTCAATGTGAAGCTGTAACTGATGTTTATTGTATTTAGCATTTGTATGTTTAGGGGATGATGTATTGGTCATGGATCAGATGTGGGAAGAATTCCTGGAAGTCTGGAGTTGACTATTTCTCTTCATTCAGTCTGGGGTCTGCTGAAAGAAAAATGTTCAACTTGAACTAGATGTGGTTTAGAATCTGAAAATATTTATGAAATATTTTTTTATTGAATTAAAATAATCAACATGGAAGATAATGGTCCAAAGAATGGAGAGAAGAATCAAATTCTGTACTGAGAATAGAGAATGATTTAGCTGACTGAATCTGGAATTTAGAGAAGGAATTATTGATATTCATAACAGCCAATTTCAAACTAGGGACATTAAATAATCTTCAAGGTAAACAATCATTGAAACTGAGGCAGAATAAATGGTGTCACATTATGGAAGCCAATCTGCAGTTGATAATCTAAGAAATGGCATTGCACTCCTCATTCTGAATCTTTTTGGCTGCAAATGGGGAAAATTTCTCAACTAATAAAATAGATTTGGCATTCATTGATGGGCAACAATCAAACTCCCTTTGATTTCTCAGAAGTGCATGCATTCATTAACATGACACCACTATCACAGGTGGTGAAAAGATAATAAAAATATTTTTTTATTCAAATTCCAAAAATATCAATTTTTTTTTTCTAAATCCAACAAAAGATGTTACAGAATAAGTTTTCTGCATGAACTTTACACACATTCTAATGGATAATAGCTTGGAATGAGAAATCTGAGAGCTGATTTCAAATTCAAGTCATGTTCATTACATTCACTTATATGCAAATATCCTTGAGAAAGGTATGAATTCATTTCTTGCCCCATCTATAGGTTAAATAGTAAGATTTGTATCTGGAAAAATCTTTCTCAAAAAAAAGTTTAATACAATATTTACTTGCCAAAAAAAAATATTTGGACAATCTAAAAATATTTTGTAATTAAATAACTCGGTATTGATAAGCTGTAAAAAAAAAAAAAAAAATCAATCCATCAACATTACACCCATTTTAGTTTCTATTCTTATGTCATACCTTTTTTCAGGGTGTCGGGGGATCATGACTCTCCAGTTTCCTGTTTTTGTTGAACAAAGTAACTATTGAGCTTTTACCATCCCTCTTTTTGTTTGTTCTGTCATTCATTCATGCATATAAATTAAATAGATTACTCACTGTTTTCTCCAGCTTTTCTTGGCTATATGTCCTGTGAGTGTTAAATTCTCCAGGCCCTCTTTATATGTCCTAGAAATTTCAACTATCTTTTTCTTGATTGTTATTAACAGTTTCCTTGTTACTATTCTTAAAATTTCCTCATTACTCATTCTGTCTGTTGCATTCATTGGTAGAAGCACATCTGTCATTTCAAGTACCTTCATCTGTGAAGAGATTGTTCCACATACACTGCCATAAAGGAGATTAGATATTGCATTGCAATTCAGCATTCCTCTCTTTGATAAAATTATCAAAGTCCTAATGAGCGATATATGTTCCTTAAATGGATAATTCAAACTTTGCTCTATCAAGATGGCCTCCCATGGCAAAATTAATAGTTGCAGATTTCAGCTAAAGAAGTGAAGCAGGGAGAGAAATTTGATTCTTGTTAGGAGACACAATTTTTCTTTGGTAAAACTACTCAATCTAGGCAGGTTGATATTAATGTCACTGTTTAATAAAAAACAGGGATAGTAACTTAAACATGTGTACCCAGTAAAAATAATGTTTATAGTATTAAGAAATAAGTGATACCTCTTCTGTTGTCCAAAAGGGCAAAATGAAAATCTAGCAGAGGTGTTTGAAAAGATGAAGAGTTCTTAAAAGAAAAAAAACACAATGACCCAGATTAGCTTTTTCATCAAACTAGTCCTGAAAGAGCAGATGGTGTGGAGGTTTGCAAAGTCAATGAAAATTATGTATTTTAGAATTTCAAGGAGATAAAAAGAAAATATGTGTATATTCTTTAAGTGTATTTATGAGAAAAGTTGAAAGCCTAGCAAAAGTTGGTATGATTGAATAGAAATTTCAAAGTTTCAATGATTTTGTCTAGAATCTTCATATAACCATGGTTTCTTGTAAGTTCCAACAGCTGCTCTTATGCCTGTCTGTAGGAACAGTTGGAGTTTGAAACTGTAATGCCTTCTTATTATGACATCTGACTGAGATTTTGTCCAGGGATAGAACCATGGGCAGAAGTCTGGTTCTATCTAAGAGAAAAATAATCTCTACAACTTTTTGTTAGCTAACCAGCCATCTTCTTGCTCAGTCACTTTGCAGTGTTTATTATCAATTGTATCAGTAAATGCACAATTTAACTGAAGATTGTATCCTGTTATTAATAAAATATCTAGCAATAACATGACTGACTCTAAACTTATTTTCCAGGTGACACATTAAACTTTATCTCTTAACTGATGCAAGGAATAAGAAAAAAACAAAACAAAAAGAAACTCCAGTTTAACACTTCTCATTACTTTGATCAATAATGCTTGAACAAAAATAAACAGATTAGCAGTCGAAGGAGTGAGCAAATCAATTGTTTATTCTTGACCGTACTTGTTCAAGGCAATGGTCAGAGATGGTCAAGGTCTTGCACAGTGTAAATATTAAGAAAATTAAGTACATTTTTTTTTTTTTTTTTGTGTGTTGGTGGGGGGAGGTTCAGTCGCATTGTATATCATTTTATCTTTTTGTTTCACAATCTACATATGTACAAGGAGGTGCTGAAAAGTTCTCAGCCTGATCTCCTTAAAATCTCATCAAACACTATTTTTAATTCTTTTGGTTGGATTGAAAACGTTTCAGAACCACCCAATTTTATAACCTGCATATCAATAATGCAGTGTTTTTTTTTTCTTTTTTTTTTATTACCAATCATTCTGTTGATGGCAAATGTCTAAGTTGTTATAAGAAAGCAACTTAGAGAAATAAATGTAAAAGATTGGTTGCTGATTTTTAGTTACTATTTTATGCAATATTTTGCAATCATTTAATATTGAGGACGGAATATTTCTTGATTTATCAGATTTCCATCTTTTCTTCCTAAAGATTTTTTTTTCTCTCTCTTTCCACCCAGCCCATAAGTGAGAGACTTTTCTCTTTCCTTTTTTTGCATATTGTTTCTTTCTTTCCTTCCTTCCTTGTTTACATTATTTGTTAACATTTTTAGTTTTGGCTTATTTTTGCCTACTTAGCAAACAGTTCACTTTTTGTTTTTAACATTGCCTTTTATTTTCTTTACATTTTTATCAGTGTTTGCTTTTAATGTTTACTTTTAAAAATACATTTTGCTTTCCCCACATTTTATTTATTTTTTACATAACTTTTTACTATATTCACTTTTTTTACACATTATTTATCTGAGTCAAAATATTTTTTCCAGTTATGTCATTGCTGTTGCCAATGGGCGGGTGGAGCCAAATTTTCCCTATATCAGGTAAGACATTTCCATTTTATGACTTTTCATTTGTTTTTCAGAGATCATGTAAGACCCACTCCCCCTTCCCTGACACAAATTAGCATTTTTAAATTTCTTATAAATGTATGAAAAAGAAACTTGTTTTGAACTTGGCCACATCGGAACAAATTTAAGTTACAAGAATTTAATCATTAACAATGCACTTTCTCTACTGGTAAGATGTTACTTAAAACAAAAGTCTGTTGTTGTATACATCACTATCTTTTACTAACTCCCTGCATTTCAAAGGTGGGACTTTTTCCTTTGGGATTACTTCTGTAATATTTACAATACTCACTGTTCCCAAGCAGTCCCCAATATAAATCCTGACCAGGCTCTATGTTGCTTAACTTTAGTGATCAAATGAGAACCAGTGCTTTTAGCATGATTTGACCATAAATGACAAATGTATAATAGCCTGTATTCATTTTTGACTAGTAATTATGTTTATCTTAATTTTTTTTTTTTTTAAATAAACATATAAAAAATATTGCCAATGCTTAATAATAGGTCTGTTCTGTCAGTAATGTTTGCATTAATTAATGATAATTAATGTTTGCATTAATTTCTGACCATTGTTAATCCCTTTCTTTCCAATTTCAGTGCATTTCTTTAGTAAAATCATTAGTAATGCATTTACATTAGATATATAATAGCTGGTATCAGGAGAATTGCTCCTTCCCCGGACATTTGCCCCACCAAAACCTGGGGAGGGGGATAAATATTAATAAAACTAATTAGGGTTTTATTTTCATGTTTTATCTGTTATGCAAGAAGAAGAATTATCCAATAAGATTTATATTTTTATATCATCACCATAATGATATACAACTAAAATTGTGAATTGTTGGCTATACACAAATACAATAACTACCAATTACATAATAACTGTCTGGTTAAACAAATGTTTATTAAAAAAATAATTAATAATTACAATAATCGATTCTTACATTTCATATTATCCAATAAGACTTATATTTTTATATCACTATAATTCTACAATTAAAATTATAAATCATGGGCTATACATCTCGGTCAACATGGTGGTTCTTGAAGTTTTGTACAATATTTGCTATTCTGACTGTCAAATCTTGATAATGTTTCTGCTTAGGTAGTGCTGGATGTCTTGCAAGCATCTGATTGATGGTGACACTGCTTAGTTCCTGTTCCCTCTTCAAAACTTAACATTATTTCATTCCATCCGAATATAGAAAATTATCTTGCATATGGCTATTCCATCCTTCCAAGGACTTGATGTGAGGTAAATCTTCAGCTACATGATCATATATATTCCACATGGTAACAGGGAAACAAGGAGATCATCTGTTCTGACTTCAAAGTAGTCTATGACAGGATCAACTTCAGGTGGCATAGTCTCTTGCAGTGTCTCAAATGCATCAATCACTTTAAAACTTTTTCCCTTCCCATTGTCCTAGGGGGGCAATTGTCCTATAACCATAACGGCTGTGTTGTCAGTAATGTGTGCATTAATCATATCCTTATTAGCAACCTTATTACTCAAGGTTTATAATTTTTTTTTCTTATTTGATTGGCTGGTTCCAAATCTGTTTCACCAGTCACAAGGTAAATCAGAAAATAATGGCCTTAAATTACATTCTTTGTATCAATACAGTTAAATGCTTTGTATCACTATGTAATTCCTACCCAAGTATCTCTTCTCTTCCCAAAAGTGAAAGACAATGGAAATTAATGTTGTTACAAGGAGTGTTAACTACATCCTCATCTATCCCTGTTGATATAGACTAATATCTTCATTTTTGTTGGTTCTATCACAATCTTTTAGCTAATATATTCTTCAGTATTCCTCAAATCTGTAATACATTCAATGTCCAATGTTTCATGCATCTGAGTGTGAACACTTTGTGTTCACATTTCATATCTTTTGGATAGACCAAGAAAAAAGAAAAGAAAAAAAATCTTATGTTCCTCTCCTGCATAAAAAAAATGCAGCTTTTTTTTATTATTCCAAATATTGAGGTCCTTAATAGCTATGATTCTGATACAATGGCACCTGGCTGTGATCAGGGCACCCACACAGTAAAGTGAATTGTAAATGAGTATATCTGAACCTGAAGTGACTTTTATGACCAGTATTAAAGTCTACTAGCGAGATCAAGTCTAGTGAGATTCCTCTGTGCCAAAGTCACAGAGGAATCAAAATGTTTTGCCTCATGATTTTGAGATGTGCAGAGGAAAGTAGGAGAGAATTGGCAGCCAGTGAGGGTTGGAGCAAAAGAGATGTAGAGTTGGTGGTAGATGGCCTTTCTACTGGCCAAAGGAGAGATCTAGTCTGATTGTTGTGTCAGAAATAACAGCAAAAATATCCCAGGTGTTTTGTATCTACCTCACCATATCAGGTAAGTCTGTAAATAAAGAACCCAATATATTGGAAACAAGATTTTTTTCATCTCTCCATGACATTTTCACCTTCCATTCCCTTGTGAATGTACACTAGGCCTCGTTTACACTGATGCAAACAAGAATCCGAACACATTATGGTGTGAAGTTGCGCAGCCAGTGTAAGATTGACTTGGTTCCATGTTTCTATTACCAAACCATGCCTGTTTGCATCTTCTAATAAATCTTCCATATTTTTCCTGCTATTTTCATCAAAAACAGTATGTCAGACATCTACTGTAAAACACCTAACCAGTTGTAGAAGGTTGATCTATATGGTAAATTATAGCACTAAATAATTCCATTCTAGAGGAATAACTGGACGGTGATGGAACCAACAATGCAAAGAATTGTTTATAAGCCATATATATCTTTTTGGTTTGTTAATAATAATTGACTTTTGATATGCTGTTAAAACTGAATAATCAATCATTGAAAAAAAGTAATAATTCACTTTCTTTAATCAATGGACCAAATATCAAAATTTAAACACTGAGTATTTCATGTGAACTTTTACTGAAAAGGCAAAAACAATTTTGTGTATTTACTGTGCTCACCAATCTGTTAGCCTTAGCAATGTCAAGTTTTAAATGAGAAAGTTTGTGAAAAATTCCTTTTTATTGTCTGGTTAAAATACAAAAGGTAAGTTATTTATTTTATGCCTTTTATTAGTTTAGCCATACTATAAAAATAAAGACTGCAGTATTTAAATTTCTCAAATGTATTGTACTTATTTTGCATTTTCTTATTTATGTTCAATATTTCCTGAATATGAAACTAAACCAAGAATATCCTGTTTATCATTGAATAATTATTTGTACATTACCAGAAGAATGAGAATTTCTGATGAGCATAAGTGTTATATAAAAACACATAATATACTTATATTGTGTAGAATAATAATCCACAAATAAGTAATTATTTAATTGAAATGTAATTCCATTTAAATACAGGTTATTATTGATTATTTTTAATTCAGTGCTCATTATTCTACAGGCAGAGTATATAGTATAAATGTTGAATTTTAAAAATATGACAGGTATATGTGTAACTAAATGTCTCAGGATGACAGAACCAGTTGTCAGATACTTAAACTTGAGCCAGTTCTATTTCCTCCCTCCATATTTATACCTGTGAGTGGCAACTACCACTATCCCTCCTCATATGAAGAGTTGACTGAAGCTCTCTCTACCTATGAAACACAAACCTGTGGTTGAGTATTCATCAAATAAAATAAAATTTTTCATTTTATTATTTTATTTTATTTTGGGTGGCAACTGCTTCAACTGATTCATGTAGAGAGGAATAGTGATAGTCATTTCTCACAGATATGAATATGGGTGAAAAATTGAACTGACTTAACTAAAAGTTTGACAGTGATAAAACTGATCTTTTAAATTATCTGTATGCTTGTCATGTTTTTAATAAGATCTAAAAAAAAAAAAAAAGTCATGGTTACTATTTGTGGATTATTATATAAATATTAAGTCTTTTGTTACATGTTATTTTACAATGTAAAGTTGTGTTACACCAAGCAATTTAAATTTGCTTTTTTTTTTTTTTTTTTAATACAACTTCCTGTTGAGATTTAATGATTATAAATTCTGCTTTTTAAATCATTATAATTCTAAAGAAAGCTGATATAAAAGATAAGAACTAAAAAGCAACATATTAACAATCTGGCTTCACTGCTTGGTAATGAGATATTACATTGTTGTAATACTAAGATATACTTGGTGTAGAGTAAGGATGCACATTATAACATTAAGAAATGTGATCTGGTTGCATGATATAAATCACATTGTTGTATACACTGAGATTATTTTGTATCAGCTTCAATGCCATTGTACTATTGTTCATTTCAGTTACACAGCCATCTATGCACCTGAAAGGGCAATTTTCTCCCAGTTGGTCAATATTGGTGCTGTCTTATGTAAGTCAATTTCTCTTAATACAATTACTAGCTGGAAACCTGCCATACAGGCTGTTATATATGTATGTATAATTATAATTTTTTATATTTCACTGAAATATGTTGGAAAATTTTCTTCTGAAAGCAAGAAAATATGAACTTTCAGCAAAATGGTTAGAAAATATAGGGAAAAAAAAATGTTTGAATTGACATCAGGAGGATCTGGGTTATTTGCTGCTGAGAATTAAAATGATACTTTTGGCCACAATGTGCGAGATATTTATTTGTATTTAGGCAGCAAATTTTGCTTTTAGGCATGTCTGATTGAATAAATTACGAACATTATGTTTGCCTATTTTGAGCATAATCCTTTCATATTCACAAATATTTATCTGTATATTACAATTGAATAAGACAAGAAATTGTTACAGTGCATTTATTAAATATTTATAAATATGAAAGGATTATGATCAAAATAAGCAGACATAATGTTTGTAACTCATTCAATCTGATATCATATATATATATATATATATATATGTATGTAATAAAAAATTTGAACTATTCAACGGATCAACATATTAAGATTTTACAAAAATATCCAACTGACCATAAATTCCTCGGTTCTAATTTTATCAAATTAATATTTTTTTTTTTTTTTTTTTTTTTCAAAGCAATAAAACCACTAAGATGAAAGGGGTTACTGAGTGCAGGAGAATATGAAAAACATAAAGGCAAGAGAACAATAAAAGTACAGGTATTAAGACAGAAGATAACATGACTTGTGATTTATTTTCTTTTGAAGATAAATATTTGACTAGAAAGCAAGAGGCCAGAAGAGAGATCCACAGAAGTGTGAGAGAAAAAAAACTGGTGTTAACATAGAACTTAGGTTATATGTAGCAATTTCAACTGTAAATGAAATTTACTACTGTCAATTTACTACTGACCTTAAATTAAGGCACCAAAGAGGAAAACTCATCAGAACAATTACCATAAAAATATTTACAGAAAAGGCACAAGGAAGATTTTTTTTGACAGGATGTGATAACTGTATTATTCACCAGTGGTTTTGTTTGGGCTCAGGTAAAGTCTCCCTCACTTACTTTCCTCTTCTCTTTCCTTCACATGTGGAGTAGTCTAGAACAAACAGTTTTCTTTTTAGTAAAAAATCAAGAAAAAGCCAAAAATTCTGAGAGGCTAACATACATGCACACATACACACAGGGTGTTCAGAAGTCGCCTAGGGATTTAAAAAGTAATTTCAAAATTTTATTATTCAAAAATATTTTAATACCAAATGGAAATTCAAACATTGGAAATATATTCCCATTTAAAGTTCACAGATGTATTGTACTTATCCTCAGTTTTCAACTTCCCACAAATACATTCTTTCTCCATTAACAATGATTAATAACTAGCTGCAGCCGTCAAATTTCTGCACAGATGTTTTCCCTGAGTTGCTGAATTGTCTGTGATTTATTGAGGTGTGTGTGTGTGTGTGTGTGTGTATATATATATATATACACACACACACACACACACACACACACACACACTAAGGTTTCCAAAAAGAAAATAATTGGGAGACATCAGATCAGGAGAATGTAGTGTGAATGATGGATTGGTTTAATTCCAAATAAAATTCCAAGGTTTTGGTTCTTTCTTCAGTGATGAATTTTTCTATGGGTAATTTCCCTAAGTTCTGAAAAAAAAAAAAAAAATCTGAAAAGTCTGACATGTTATGACATTTTTGAACACCTAGGTAACTTTGGGACATCCTGTATATGCGTATGACATACACACATATTCATATAAGAGAGAAGAGAGAGAGAGAAAGCCAAGAGTCTGAAAGAAATAGGGCAAAGCAACAAAAAGGGGAATAAAACTAGAAACATCTAAAATCTCAACTACATGCAAATAGCAGCCAAACAGCTGTGACAAATGCCACCATCAATTTTAGGGGTAAGGTACCAAAAACTTGTACCCACCCAAATTTTGACAATTAAGAAAAGGATCAGCAAAACTGGTACCATACTGCCCAGAAATGCAATCAATTTGACTGAAATTACATGTTAGGGGTTAAAAAATGCTTGTAACTCTAACTCTTTTATTTTTTTTTTTAATTTTTTTTTTTTAAGATGGAAGCAGAAGTAGGGGTTATAACAAAAAATATTTTTGAATTATAGAAAAGCATGATTTAAAATTTGACAGCTTTAGGAATAATATCCCAGATTGACTTTTATTTACAAAAACCTTTATTTTCTTGGTAATCTTTAATAGCATAGTGAGTTTAATCCTCACTGGATTCCTCTAAACTTGTGCTGAAAAAAAAAAGCTAAACTCTATAATTGTTTATGATTCAAGCTAGCAGTTTGAGATTAAATATCAGAATACAGAGAGTCTTAAAATGTTGTGAACTTTTCCATCAATATTGGATTGTACAAAAAAGTTAGTGCTGTTGCAATAAAAGTATTTAATTTTTAACAAACCATTCAAGAAAGGGTTACTTTTGGTTGAATAAAATAAGCATCATTTTCAGCCTTTCATATTTTAAGGTGAAAATATAACTCAAATCTAAAAAGATTAAAGAAATTTATGGAGAAGTTTGATAAATTTCACAATGGGGATTTCTTTTGCTGAAAAAACTTTCAAGATCAGTTTGTCAGTGTTAGTCTGAAAGGGTTTATGTACATCTTTCTAAAATAAGAAAGATGTACAACCAGATAAACATTCAGTATAAAAATATGTATTATAAAAATTGGGGCACAACTTACCCAGAAGTCTTTGTATCAGAATATTGTTTCTGCCATAGAGATCAATTTGCTCATTTAAAAAAATAGAAAAACATGCAAAGAGGGTGTTAAGCAACTTAAGCTCTTTTTTGAATTACAATGAATTGAGGTTGATAGTGATAAAATGAAGATATTACTTGAGAATAATCCACTTCATACAACACTAGATAAACAGCATACTCAGAATATCCACATCAAATGTTGAAAATAATTTGTACCAGGTTGGTTATGTTAAGTGAAAATATTCTGTTGATCAAAAGTGGATACTTTACAATGTGGAATGCAAGAGATTGGTAGAAAATCAAAATAAATTACCATTAAACCTACTAAATGCTGGATTTAGGATTAAGTCTTCTATCTTGAGCTCAATTTAAAGAACCAAATGATTGATTTGCACAAATATATTGCTCTCTATCAGCTAAACTGAAAAGAGCAACTGATGAAAAATGCATAGAATTAGTGAAGAGAAATATAATATTCCATCAAGATTATGCTAGAGTGCATGGATCTTAGGAGAATAGGCAAGAGATTGTTGCAATTTGGCTGGGAAGTTTTCACTCTCTGTTTTTATTGAGCAAATATTGAACTTTTTGGATTATCAGTTATTCTAATCTTTAGAGAATTGTCTTAAAAAAAAAAAAATGAAATTACCTGGAGAATTGCAAAAGGCACAATAAAGCATTCTGGGATGATAGAATTATGAAGTTGTCTGAAAAACTGCAGAAGATAGAAAAAAAATGGTAAATGTTGTGCAAAGAAGTTAATGTCTCAAAAAAAATAAAGGTAATTTGTGTTGAACTTGAAGTATTTACATGCGCAAACACCAAATTTTACTTTTGTTTTTAAGGGTAGGAGGAATAGGTGTAAGAAGATCGTGTTGCACCAATTCTACCAAGTAGAAAGGGTCAATCTACTTTTATTCAGGCATTTGTTGCTTGGTTTTGGACTCTTTAATCTACTCCCATCAAATTATTTTTGTCACTCTCAGCCCATAAACCACATTCTAAATGTAGTAGTAACTTTAATAAAAATTCTTTCTCATTCACATGTGTAACTGAAAGAAATTTCCTTTATTTGCACCTGAACCAGAGAACCAAAATTTCCATCACCTGTCTATTATAATTAACTGACCCCAGCAAATGCTCAAATGTGGAGAAGTAGGAGGTTAAAAGATTGTGCTATGCTAGTTTTCCCCAAGTGAGGAATGTCAGCTTACCTAGAAAATCAGCATTTAAAAATTCACACACATAATGGAATTTTGTGGTAAATTCACATCATTACATGTAACCACAGATAGTTTTAATAGCACATTGAACCATATCTGAGTGGGTTTTACCAATATAACAACAGCAAGAATGCTTACCCAGCCAAAATTTGATTAATGACAAGATTTGGGTAAATTAATGTTTCAGTATTTTATTCACATCAGTAATATCTCTTATCACCATAAGTATTTACTGGGTATATATGCTTGAATTGATGTCCTTGTTTTTTAAAATCTTAAACACTGAAATTAATACGAACTGGCCTAAATCGAGAACTCTTAAACAAAAAAAATGTGTCTCCAGACAGGAATCAAACATGCATTCCTGTTTTTTTAATCTGGGAAAACCACTCCTATAGCTGAAGCGTGGTGTTAAAAATTTGACAACAGGAGTCCATCTTGAAACAGCAAAGTTCAATTAGCAATTTAAAAAAATGCATATTTCTTGTTCTTAAAGACTTCTCAAACAAGGTCAGTTGGTATTAATTTCACTGTTTAAAAATATAAAGAAAACATATCAACTTAAATATGTGGACCCACTAAAAATAATGTTTATAGTAATAGGAAATAGTCAGATTATAAAATTAATTTAAAAACACATATATATAATTGTGTATTTGGGAAGCAATCCTTCTTTTATACATGTTTCATTAAAGACAAATGATAAGGTACTGTGATTAAGCTTTTTATTGAATTTTTCTTGTGTTCCTCTAAGAATTTTCTTTTCTGGACATAAAGAGCATAAAAATTGTCCAAATGTTCTGTATATCCAAGTGCTTTTGGCTATTCTTTCAGCCATTTTCAAAGATGATTTTTATTTTTCACTGGATGTATAGATTTTTTTTGTTTGTATTCAGAGTTATAGGAATGTGTTTTTAAACATGGTCAGCACAGTGTGGCTGTATTCATAGTTGATGTTATTGAATGTTGGCTTTTTCTTTTTTTTTATTATTAATGCTTCCATTATTTTAAATCTTTTGTTACATGTGGATGAGGCTATTATACTTGTATTTTCTACAAGTATGTTGAAAATGGAGTTTTGTAGGTTTTCATGTATTTTTTACATGAATCCTAATTGAGCTATGGTGAATTAGGATTCATTAAAAATCATCCTTGATAATGGCTAAAAAAATAGCTGAAAGCACTCAAGTATACAAATATGTGGACAATTCTTAGACACCAAAAGAAAACTTAAAAAGAAAAAAAAAAAACTAATAATAAATAAAAAAAAAATAAGAAACAGGAAAATGAAACAAACTAAAAAAAAAAAAAAAAAAAGACCAAATGACAGATGCATACCTAAACATAACTAACAGGTTATCAAGACAGCAAAAATGCTTCTCCGTGTTATATCTCAAAAAAGTGACAACACAAAAGTTCAGACAGCTTAAGTTTCACACTACTGTGATCATCAAGCAACCAGATAATACACACACATTATATATATATATATATATATATATATATATATATATATAGTGAAACCTGGATATAAGAGATTTTCTCTGGTCCCAAACTAAGCAAAATAGACCAAACTCGGATATAAGAGACTTCTTCTCCGGTCCCGACAACTCTCTTATATCCGGGTTACACTGTATAAATAAATAAACACATTCATTCATTTTGGGCTTTTGACAGTCACTTATTCTGATAATGTGAATAAAACATTGAAATAATAACTTGCCTGACTACAACCACTTGCTGTTACGTAGTTTTCTTGGCTACAGCCAGTTTGGTAACGATGAATCATTGTCTTTTCTCTTTATAGAATGAAATAATTTATTGGATATACTCCAGACTCTTTGATCATCCTGATTTTGTTTTTACTTAACACCAAAAGAAGAGAATATTTTGATTCTGAGCTTGCATTTTTTTTTTTTTTTTTTTTTTTTTTCTTTTCCCCAGTGGGATCCACTGCTTATGTTCGCTATATTCAAGTCAAAGCTGACTACCCACACATGTCTACGAAGATGAGAGGTTGCAACGTGGCCAGCCTTGTTTTGGGTATGCTTTCTGCTCTTGGACTTAGTATGGTGGCAAACTTTCAGGTGAGTTTATATTCCATGCAGATGTGGCATTACCCAATCTAGGGACAAAAGTATATTTGTTTGAAAAAAAAAAAAACAAAAAAAAAAACTCATTTAATTTATATATCCTTGAAGCTGTATACTGATTAAACCATATTTTTTGTTGTTTTAAGTTACAATTTACTTGTTAAAAATGCTGTGGCCAAATAATCTAGGGCAGAACCTTCTAAACTTTTGTAATATAAATACATTTTTTTTTAATTAAATTCTTTAAATATTAAGTTCTGTTAGCCAAACAAAATATATAATTGAAAATATATAAAGAAATGTCAATGAAAAATTTAATTAAGTTAAAAAAAAACAAAAAAACTAAAGTCAATTAACCATGCAGGCCAAGATGTGAGCTATGAATTGCAGTTGTCAAAATTGAACAAGTACAAAAGTTTAAATATATTGCAAATGTTTTAACACATGACAAAAAATGATATTGACATTGAAATCTGAAGGTGTGCTGGAATAGCAAATGATGCCATTCAAAAGTTAAACAAAACTTAAGATTAAGAAAGTGGAAAATTTCACTATAAAGAAAAGAGTACTGAACTGCTATGTAATATTAATCCTCCTATATAGCAGTGAATACTGGACAATTACCCCACAGTTGAAGAAGAGACTTGAGGCAACAGATATGGGTTTACAGAAGGATGTTGAGAATACCATGGACAAATCATGTAAACAACTAGGAAGACTTAATGAAAACTAAAAGGATACTTATATTTAAAATCGGAAAGTAGTAGTTGAAATTTCTAGGATAGATAATGAGGAAAGAAGACTCAGATAATTTGACACTCATAGGACATTGAGGAAACAGTGATTAAACGACGTAATCAGTCTGTGTATAGATGTCAGAACAGGGAATGGAGTCATGGTAAAAAGACAAACATTTGCTAAGAGCAACAAAGGATAGCAAGTTGTAGTCATGATTGTCTACATCCTGAAATGACAAAAAACAATGAAGATATGATGTGCCAGTTTGGAAAAGGTCTTGCTTAGGGAAATTTTAATTATACATGGTGTGGCAAGAATATCTCCCACATAATAGCAAGCTAGATAAAGACACCATTGCCATTAATGTCCTACCATTATGTGAAAGTCATTTTTTGGAGGTACATGTAGGAGGTATGTGGGCCACATTCTGTATTATTTGATCAAAAATAAAATATTGACTAACTGAAATTTAAAAAAAATATAGAAAATGACATCTTTGAGATATCATTGCTATTAGATTCCTTACTTGTTCCAGTGATAATTTTGCTAGCAGATATTGCTGTAGAGCTTGTTCATGTTTGTGGGCTTATGTTAGATGCTAATTTCAACACTCTCTTATAACTTCTTGATGGAGTTGACATCCAGTGTTTGAAGTGGCCATGACAGCATCTCGGTGTTAATGTTTTTGGTGTATGCTCCAATTTGTTTTTATTGTTTTTTTTTGTTTTTTTTTTTTTTTAAGATTCTTAGGCTAAAACCAGGTTTGAGGTGTTCAGTAGCATAACTTTATCCAATGTTTCTCAATAAAACTTCCTATTGACAGTAGCTTTAATTTGATATTATAGACCAGTATTGTTTTCAGATACGCACACATCTGCAATAAATTGAACAATATTTCACCTATTCTTTAAAGAAATATGATCAATGCTAATCACTGGAAAGCTTTAAATATTCAGTATCTCTCAATGAAATTATTTTGAGAAACTATCTTTTAAGAATGTTTAATGTTAATATTTACAAAAAAAAAAACTTTTTATCTGACAAAATTGAATGGGTATTTTCCATAGTGTTCATGGAGGCATAAAGAGAGTGCATGAATTTAATGAACCCAAATACTCCTGGCATCAGTTTAAACAGACATCTTTGTTTTCCAACATATTATGACCATTTTGTTAAATGTTCAGATGAAAACTTTGAAAATTTCCAACAAGTTTCAATGAAATTTTCACTTTCCAAAATTATAAACTGTAAATTATAGTTCATTTTGAAATATGGTGAGGAAAAAGATATCAATTTAAACAGGTGGCAGGAGAGTACAGGTTAACAAAATCCATTTAAATTACAATTCACTGAAAGAAAACTGGGCAAACTTGGACCTTTGGTCCTGTGGAAAAAAAAGTGTCAAAGGTACAGTTTTTCCCTTGACACCACTATTATTTTAACTACCTTTGCTCCACAGAAATGTTTATAGTTTTAAAAATGATGATTAGAATTGTAACGTAAGCATATGATGAAAGTGAATTTATACATTTATTTTGTTATTGAGAATTTACAACAAAAATATTAAGCACTATTTATCAAGGACACATCGCACAGTGGATAAAGTATTTGGTTAGATCCAGTGAAATAAGAGTGCGAGTTCAATACCCGGCTAAGGCAGTGGAGAACTTTCAAAGAAAAAATTAACAAGAGATAACTGATAAGTGACATCCATTAAACATGGCACGTGGAACAAGAACAGTCCAACCCAGTGTGCGAAATAAAGGGTTCAGTTCGACATTCCAACCACCTGAAGAAGGCCAGAGTGTACAATGGCCGAAACGTTGATAAATATGGCGACAAAGATGAGGACAATAGTCCGAATAATGTAAATAATGTACATTATTTATTTATTTATTAGATTGTTTATTTACAAGAATAATTTTAGATTTACAACATTCTAAAAATCAATACAATTAAAATTAATCTATTGCAAGATTTATCACTTACCAATTTATAAACATAAAAACGATTTTTTTTAAATCATAAATTCATATACCTTTACTAAATTATTAAAATATATAAGCAAACTATAAAGAAATCCTTATTTACCATTTTATAAATTTGAATTAATCGGCAATTAGCTGATGTTTTACCAATCATTCCAATAAATAATCTAATAAATATTGTTTATTATTTTTGTTGGCAATTCTGAAGAACAAGGAAAATTTGTAAATTCACTTTCATGTTTTAGGTCTTATTATAATTTTAACAAACATTGCTGAGGGGGTGAAGGTAGTTAAAATAATAGCAGAATGTCAATGGAAAAACTGTCCTTTTTTAGACACTACTTGTTTTTTCAAGGGCACAAATGTCCAAGTTTACCAAAAACTATTTGTAGCTGCTTTACTACAAGCACCTATAAGATAAAAGAATTTTGTGAAATATTTTTTTTCCTCTGATTTCTATTGAATGACTTGTTTTCAAAGACTGACGGCCTCCTCTAACAAAACAGTTGCCTTCTTGCATGCCACTACCAAACTCACAGTCAAGTATATGATGATAATCAAATAAATTGTATAAGTCTGCCATTTGAAATTGTAAATTATCCTAATTCTTATTTCTGTTTTGCAGGCAAAAATAATCCAAATTCCACACTACCTCGGTGCCTTCTTTGCCTTTGGTTTGGGAACTGTCTATTGTTGGGTGCAAACGGTGATAACAGGGAAAATTTTTACTCGGGATTTTAATTACTCTCGTGGTGTTTTAATTCTGCGTATCTTCATCAGTATCTCTGTCACCATTATCTTGTTTATATGTATCCTTTTACTAAATGCAAAAATCTCACCTGTTGTCCTTAGACAAATTAGAATAGGAACTGTAATACTACCACTGCTATTAGTATTATATCTGTCATGTATTTTGTTGTTGAAAAGTTGTAGTTTCAAAGAATCAATCAGTGATCTTCAATTTTAATCTTAGGCATAAAAAAGATATTCTGTTTCATATTAAAGTCATCACTGTTGCATTGTTTGCTGGTTCATTTTGATGAAAAAATGGGAAATTGTCATTTGCTAAAAATAAATTATGAAGACCCTGATGGTGATTTCTCATGGATGCTGCCATTTTCATTTCCATTGCAGTAGAGACTAAGCTGAATGACACCTTCCCAGCACACAATATTATAAAAATAGGCCATATTGCATGCTACAGTATCTCTCTCACATACATACACACACACACACACACACACACACACACACATATATTGGAAGTAGTTTTAGTTGATAAGAACTGAGATTTCACTGTCTTGAAAACGATGTATGTCAATCTAAGAAATATAAAAATATAGTTGAACTAGTACATTCAAATGGCTTAAGGTCTTTGACTGATATATTCTCAAGCTTCCTTGATGTTAACACTTGAGGAATTTTGAACCAAACGTTTATTTGATTGAACAATCATTGATTGTTCAAATTTTTATTCTTTGTGATATGTTGGCCAAAAGTTATAACTCGATGCACTTCGCTGTTGCTTTTTCCATTATGACATTGTTCTGTAAAACGGGCACTTTAAGGATGGATGGAAAGCACAATGGCCTGAAAACACTGTGACTATAACAAGCAAGACAAGTGTGAATAGATTATTCTGATGGTTTGTATGGATGATTATGCTTTTCTACCTATGATCAGCATAGTATCTGTGCCTAAACCTAATCATTTCTGAGTTGGAATCGGTTATGGTTTCTGACTGAGAAGCATATAGAAATGGATTGGGGGCGGGGTTAACAGTTAGGTCCACGCTTTACAAGGCCTGGGTAGGGGGCATTTAAAGTAGAAGGTTATGCTTGGAGGATCATTTGTGTGTATAGGAGTAGAAGATAGTCAACCATAACCTTGAACAGGTTAAGATTGTAGTGATCAGGGATACATCCTGTTGGGAGTCTTTTCCTAAAGGAAAAAAGAAAATTTAAAAAAAAAAAAAAAAAAAAAAAAAACAGGTGAGAGGAGAGATAAATGAAACAATGACAGACAAGCTTGCTGCAGGGTATCTTGTGACAAATTAATGAAAGATTCATTAAAATTGTTTACACAGTGTGAGCAGATGCTGTAAGACAATATTTGTGTATTTGTTATTCATTTTCGTATATGAAACTAATTCATTCATATAGCATAAATAAAAAGCATGGACAGGGAATAAAGATATGTAATGATAATTGCTCATCTTAAAAAAAATCTGTCAGAAAAATCTCATACGAATGTCAGATGATATGTAGTCTTATTAAAGGATCAGGCACATGCAGACTTTATTTGAAATCATTAGAACCGGTGAAGCCATCAGTAAAAATGAAACGATTTTGATTTAAATTCAAGGGAGATAACTGCGACATTTATAAGGTGCAGAAAAATATTAAAAATTAGAAGCTTCTGTGAAATCTTAAGTCTAATGAAATGGACCATTTAATGGTAGTATGAAGTTTATGAAAAGAATTACTGAAAATTTTCCAATTTAACAGAAACAGGTAATGGATACAAGGACTATTTCAAAAGAAAATAAATGATAAAAATTTACATAATTTTACTTTACCTTTCTTGAGGTTTTAATCATCTACAAGAGAATTAAAATAAATATATATATATATATATATATATAAATTTGATTCCCTGTCTTTTAAAATGGTATATGTTTAATTTCTTAACTTCATTCAGTCACTGCCACAAAAATTTTCTACAAAAAACACAAATTCCCAGGATCCAAATGGGTAAGTGCTTTTTCAATTCAAAACTCACTTTCCAGTTCACACTCCTCCCTGGTCTTTTGAACAGGAGTAGAGATTTATCCCTTGTTTCCTGTTTAGAAGAAACCAGAAATACAATCCTAAAGTCTTATTCTCTTTCACTCCCAGTAGCCCTTTGCATGTTAGTGACATTATCACCTTGCTTCAGGTGAATTGATTATAAAAATAATGGAACCAATAAATATACAAAGAGTATAAATGTTCTGACATTATTTTAAAACTTACTTTTTTTGCAATATGAGTTTAAATGATACTTTTCTTAATTCTAATCAAAACAAAAAATATTTCTGTTTCATTTATTTCATCAAGAGATAAGTCTTTCAATTTTATAATTCTATTTTTATTCCTTTGTCAGTATGAAGAGCATCTGGCTGTAATGTTTTTCAGTAATTTTGTTATACAACTACACAATCTAAATTTGATTTTGACTTAGCTCATTAACCTTGACAAAAATGTCAATCATTTGCAGTTGAATTAAAGAACATAAGCTGATAGATTAAAAAAAAAATTCCAGTTAATTAGACAAAGCTGGGTAAATATCTATTATAATTTGATTGTAAAATCTTGTTTTCCTAATTCTCTTTTCTAGAATGTCCATCGTGGTGTGTACTTAACATCAACAAGCACAGAATGGCTTTTGGCTATTTGTATTCTGCTTTATGTACTGAGCTTCATAGCTGAATTTCGAAATATTCGGCTACGATTTCCAGAAATAGTGAGTACAGTAGTAAGTAGAGATGTTTTCTATTTTTAAGGGATGACACAGGGTACTTTCCCATAAATAAAATAAGGGGTATCTGTTAAAAGCAAAAAACTCTCACAGTTGGTGTTTGATTTGATTCTTCTAACACCCTTCATTCTCTCTCCCTTCTTTGTCTCTCACCATATATATATATATAACACACACACTCCCCTTCTGACTGGCTGTCTCCCTTCCTTCATCTTTCTTTCCTTTTTGTCCCCCCACTTCCTTTATATACACCCATAATGTTAACTCAACTCTCCAGGTTTTGTAGCTGTAGTCATGTATTGAACTCACAACTCTTTGGGTCATGGCAGTGGATTTAACCAACACTTTTAGCCACTGGACCATCTGTTCTTGAGGATATCAGTGTATGAAGTTTTAGGATTTATAAACCTAATTACTGTACTGTATAAAAATAATTTCAGCACACTAATCAGTATTCCTGTATATGTGTGTGATTGAAAAGTAACTCCCAATTTTATGTATGATGGCCTCTCCCATCTAGACAGGAAAGGCCATCATGCATAAAACATGGAGTTACATTTCAATCCTCCTGTATATTATTTTTTTCTTTTCATTCACTCTTTCATTTATTTATGACACATTTTTACATTTCAGGAACGCTCCAATACAATGGAAACCAATCACCAATTGTCTTGAACTGATGCAATTTCCTGTTTCATAGTGCCAACGATGCTGGCTATGATTACATCAGTGCCTTTTCCAGAAGGAAAGTTGTTATTCTTTGAACAGACTATAAAGGCTGGCAAAATGCAACCTGGAATACTTCCAAATTTTCCAAGGTTTCAACTCCAACAAACTGCTGCAGAAAACAGATTTCAAGATTATTTTTAATTTTTTTAAAATCAAAAATGCTTCATATTATTTAATTATTTTAATTTTTAGTAAAAAAAAAAAAAAATTATATGCAGAATTTTAAATTGAACAATTATTTTACAAAATATGACAAAGTGTGTGTATGGGGAAGTTCTCAGAATAGAAAGCAAGTAATCTTTATTTACACATGCTGAACACTTAAAATTAATCTGCCATTGAAAAGTTCAGTCTGAACAAGAAGAATGGCCTAAAACATACATACTCAGCCCTTTAAGAAAATTGGTTATAGAAATGCTTTTCAGCAATCTCATAAAATACAAAAATGACACACGCACACAAATTTTACTTGTGGTGCTCCTTGAAAGACAAAATTTGGCAGCTTTTATCTAACTCTGTGGCTCTGATATATCAATCATGGGAATTGCTTACAAAATCAGCATGACTTTATTCACCTAGTTGGGTGGGTTGGGGGAAATGAACAGGAAAAAATGCTTTAAATTATATAATACTCGTACATACCTAAACACAAAAAATACACCAAAGATTTTACAAATTATTTTTTTAAATTTTACATTTTTTTTTGTCTTTGATATATGGTCCATTTTACTTTTAAAACTATTAATACATAATGGTTCAATACAAATTTTTATTGTTGTTACTTTGTCTTCCTTTGATTCTGATAAGTGGCTATATGATAGAACCAAATTAAAACATTTTAACTTACTATAAACTCTTTCAAACTTTCATTTATTTTTAATGTTGTTAATTTTTGGAAATCTTTGCTTTTCATTATTAAATCCAGAATGAAATAGGTTCAGCCCCCCCCCCCAACTTTTCTTTCATTGTCAATGCTAGAAAGCAACATTTGACACATCTCAAATCAATGTTGATCTTGTGTTGAAAATTAATTTATCACTAGATGACATTTTTGGTATATAATTGTTGCGTATCAATAATCAGATTTAAACAAACTTGACCTAATCACCATTCAAGCAAAGTGTTTCAGTTAATATCACTAAGCTAATAATCATGAGTATTTTCACTGTGACGTAAATAAGTTTGGGGACCACTGTTCTGTTTTTGTTTTATTAGCCTTTTCAGTCATCTTACCCTCCAGCAATTGCTTATGGCATTAGAGATTTAATCTCAAACAGCACCTCCCCTCTAATTATTAGGTTGGTGCAAAAATGAAGTAATAATGTCGTTTTTTGACGTATTTTTTAACGTCAAAAAACGACATTATTACATCATTATTTTTGCACCATCCTAATAAATTAAGCTCTTGCTGGATTTAAAAAAAAAAATCATCTTTATGATCACATTTTGGCCAGTTTATTTTATTTATTTTTTTTTTTTTGTCTTTCTTATGTCTCACATGCACAGGGTAAGCACAAAGCCCTTTTTGATTAGCCAATTATATCTTTACACAAAAATAATTATTAATTGGTGTATTTAACACCACAAAATTCATGTTTCTATCTTCCATACTTCTTAAGATATAATTGTACATCATCAGGGAAGGTCTTTTCTATCACTTCCATCAATGATATTTAGGATGGAATCCCTCTGGAGAAAAAGAAAGAAAAAAATTATTTTATCTTGTATTTTGAAATTTCTTCACTCTACCTTATTTTCTGAGTCTTGTGAAATAATTTTCATTTTAATATTATATCTTATTAAAGATGTGCAGGGAGTCTTTGTACTATTTTTCAAAGTTCACAACAGATTAACAGAAAAGACAGCTCTTTGTCAGTGTGTGGTAAATTGCTTCACTAACCCAACTGTAAAGCATAAACTCTTAAGATGGGTGCAGTGAGGTTACTGAATGAATGAATGAAATAAGAGCCTGGACCAAGGAAGTAGAAATTCTATTTCAAAAGGAAAAGATACAATTTGAGTGTTTACAAAAAACAGTAATTTGGACCAACTGTGTATAGATGTTTTGTTCTTGTACAGTCTTGATGTGTGCATGTATAGAGTTTGGTTTGATGTGTAGAATTGTTGTTGCCATGATGGTGTACATATTCTTGCTTTTAAAGGTCATGGCTTTGAATGTATGGAACAAAGACATTAAGTTTTCAGGAATGTAACCTTTGATAGAAATGGAAGATTTTGTTTTCATGTAGAAAGGCCCAAACTGAAGTTCTATCTTATCACTAAGCTAAATGAAAAAAAACATTGGCAATTCCCGGAAATTCAATTCATTTGGCACCAAATTCTGGAAAAAAAACCCAAAACAAACTGGAATGACAAACCAAGTTGTTAAACAACTGTTGCATCTTCATTGGAGGAGTGAATGGGAGATTAAGTTTTTTTTTTTTTTTTTTTTTTTATAATCATTATTTGTAATGTGTCAGCATGTGTATGTATCTTGGAAGATGGAATTAACTTAGCAACTCAATCCACTCTTTTCTAACAATAAAACAGCTACTGACAACTGATTTTTATGTCTGGGATCCATACATTTATAATGGTATCACCCAAGGTGGTGGTGGTGGTGGTAGTAGTCCGTCAGAACTAATTGCCGATGTATATTTCTAATTATTTTATTTTATTTTTTTTTCATTTTTGTACATTTTTTACTTGACACTTTTTTTTTTTTTTAAAAAATAAAATCATTAGCAAATACCGTTTTGTTTTTTTTTAATTGACTAATAACCAAAACAAGGTTACTAGTTTGAATGAGTTAATGTTTCAGCTATTGTCTCCTCTATACCTTCTTCAGGTATCTGTCACATTTGTTAACTATAGCTCTTATTGGGAGTTTAAGAGAATGAGATAGAATAATAAAAAAAATTCAGGAAGCAGATGACAATTGTATTTAAATTTCTGAAGACCATGGGAGCAGGGAAGCAAGAAATCTACAGGTGAGAAGTGAAAGCAAAACTATTAGAATAGGAACTTAGTTTTACTGCTGAAATAGTTAGATATAATTGAGATCTAGTAGTATGCATAAATTCATGCAGTTGAGGTACTAAAGAGAAGTCAGTAGAACAACAGCCATAAAAATATTTATAGAAAAGCCATATCATGGCAATGGGAAAGTGACTGCAGTAGAGATGCTTGGTTATGACTGATAATATTAATTGTATACAGTTAACCAATGCCTAATATGCACTTGACATACATGAGATATCCTTTGATTACATTCCGTAGTTGATGCTAATCTCTCCAAGAGGATTAAATAAAAGGAATTCAGCTTGAAATTCTGCCAATATTTTCAAATATGACAGACACTGAAAGACTGGAGGGTACAAAAGTTAAAAAGATTTTTGAAAAGTCAGTGAATAATTATTTATGTAAATCAAACCTAGTGAGAATGTTAGCTTATCCTTCTATTTTGTCAGAAATCAGATAACAGCATACCCCACCTAATTTATATGGTGAAAACATAACGATAGAAAAATATTTAGAAAGTGTAACCCAATTAATGACAACATCAAAACCTGTACAGTATCAAATTGGTCTATCAGACAAGTTTTGCGAACCTGATGGTTTGAAGAGATCATTTGTTTAGTGATCTCTCTCTCTCTCTCTCTCTCTCTCTCTCTCTCGAGAGAGAGAGAGAGAGAGAGAGAGAGAGAGAGAGAGAGAGAGAGAGAAAAAAAAAAAAAAAAGTTTGGTTACAAAATTTATCCCACTCAATTTAAATAAATTATGTTAAATTGGCAGATTCAAATGAAATGATTGCTATTGGTCCACAGGTATAGGTTCCAAATTGCCGAATGCAACTATTACAAATTCTATGAATTGCTTCAGCAAGGATTTTCTTTAAGATTTTAAATAAAAATTTACTAACCTTTTCTTTTTCTCTTCCATTTAATCACATCTGTGTTTTCATAAACTGGAGAAAAAAAAAAAAAACTTATAACCTAAATCATAATTAGTTACTAAATTAGTCACCAAATTAAAAATGAATTTTCTATTATAAAATTTTCATTTCTTAACAAAAAACTTTGATAATTAGATATCAACTTAGAAATGTTACCTAATCCGTGAATCTTCACATTTAAGCCAAATTTCGACATGAGTTTCCCAGATTAAACTTTTCTAGCACGTAACAGAAAAGCAACAGGCAATCCAACCAAAGGGAGACTACTAGTTTTCCTTTAAAAGTAAAGACTTTATATTTGAGTTATCTCCCTTTCAAGTATTGACATTTTTGTAAATAATGACATTTAAACAGACAAATGTTTTAGTGTTTTAAACTAAAACCAAAACAATGCGCCACTACATTACATACACAAAATTCTACGTTTTATTTTTTTTGGTGGTGGGGTTGGGAAGCTTAATGTTATTATAGCAAACAAATTATTAAAAAATTATTTAAAACAAATACATGCATAAATAAACTGAGACTTAAATATTTTATTATATATATTATAAATTAATTGATTTTAAAATAGGGTTTTTTTTCGCTACACAGTTCTAACCATGTTTCAAAAATGGAAGCTAAAAGCTTCGACTTTAATTTTGTAATTAAAGACATTAGTTCCATTTCATCCTTTTAAAATTACTGGGTTTTAAAGGCACAGCAAAAAAATCATAATTCACGTTTCCAAGGATACAGAGAAATGGAAACGTAAATTATGATTTTTTGCTGTGCCTTTAAAACCCAGTAATTTTAAAAGTTACTCCAAAATTTGCTTGGGGATGAAATGGAACTAATGTCTAATTTAATTACAAAATTAAATTCAAAGCTTTTAGCTTCCATTTTTGAAATATGGTTAAAACTGTGTAGTGAAAAAAAAACCTATTTTAAATCAATTAATTTATAATATTAATGCTCTGTAAATTTACATTGTGCACTATTTTGTAAAAACAAAAATATCTATAAGAACACCGGATTATATATCTTACTGTTCTTTTTATATATATATATATATATATATATATATATAGTGTGTGTTTTAATCTCCATGGCTGGTATAAGGCCAATTGGTGGACAGATGGAATAGGAAGATATTACATCACTTTATCAAATTAAGAAGGCCAGACTTTTTCCTTTCCTATCATTTTGCAAATGAAGTGCAGTGATGCTATAAAAAAAGATAAACACTCACCTGTCATATGGTAAAATGTCAACAACTGCCTGCCTATTCTATTCCTAGAAAGCCTGCATCAGACATGGTAAGCAACATGTCAGTCTCCAAGTGCAGTCCTATGGAGAGTTTCAATTCAACTGTTGGTGGTAACATTGCATCATTTGTGATCATACAGGCCCACATGTCTGCAATTAAAGGCACTCTCCTCCAGTGTTGCCTTTTTTCCTTCAGAGCATTTTTCCTCAGTGGCAATTTTCAGTCTCTTTTCTTTGCTCTATTGTGAATGATCTTTCTATTTCTCATTGTCCAAGTCCAATGACTTCATGTCTTTTTTGTAGAACCAACGATGAAACCATTCTCTTTCTCTGACATATGATGTTTGTGACCCAGTCAGCAAAGATCACACAACTGAAATAGAGTGAACAGGTTAGATATCTGAGCATATGTGTGGACTCCAGAGATGCTGACTTGGTCAGTCCAACTAGTGTTTAGAATGCATCTAAGCCATAAATGCATTTAGGCCATAAAGTTAGAAAGTGTTTAAACACTGATCTTGTCGGAAGTAGAGACTCAAAGTATTGCTACCAAAAAGCAATGGCTTAAGGATGTATACCCTGTAAACTAAAGAGGACATGCTGGACTTATTAAACATTATTCAGAATAACAGAATCAATTATATTTACTAACTTTTTTGGTAAATAAGTTTTTTTTTTTAAATTAGTATTCTTTAGACCTTCTTTACACCACAATACTTGTCAAAATCGAAAAATATTGATTCTTTATCGATTTATAATATCTCTACAGTGTCAAATTGATCCCTAACTTTTACAAAGTTGTTGGACCTAATTGTTTTGCATATAAAAACATTTTTGCAGAGGGTTACAAAAACAATTATGAATAAATAATGAATAAATTGATTTGTACACTTAATATTAGGTTGGTGCAAAAATAATGTCGTTTTCTCACTTGTAGCATATGTGAGAAAACGACATTATTTTGGCACCAACCTAATACATACTTTTAGATACAGACTTATGTAAATTTTTGTTCTTTAGAACAAAAATTTACATAAGTATATATCTGTTTATTCTTCATTTAAGATTAATAATTTATAATCTCAAATAGACTTCCCAAAAAATTGGATAGAGAAAAAAAAAAAAAAAGTTAAAAATAGTTAAAAAAAAAAAAAAAAAAAAAAAAAAAGTTAAAAATTTCTGAAATAAAAAAAAATATGCATGCAATATTATCACACTTTGAAACATGACATTTGTAAATAACTGCTAAATTCAATAACTAAAAATCAAGAATCGATTTTACACTATATTGCTATTATGAACAGGACCCCCACTTTCTTAAAAAAAAAAAAATAAATAAATAAAAAAATAACAATCAATATTTTTCAATTCTGACAAGTACCACAGAAGAAGGAAGGTATTATTAAATGTATATTTCATTATTTTTTTTTTTTTAATACATGCAGACCAGGCTGGCCCACTTTTTTTTATACAAACAGACTAGGTTGGGCCACTTTTTATTCTTAGTAAATACTTGGATTAATTATTGACAAGAACTTTATTTAATTTTAATTGCTTTTCATTACAATCACCTAGGACCTTACTAATAGATCCTAGAATGTTGGCCTAGGTCAACATTCTAAGGTCTGTTAGTGAAGATCGTAGACTGAAAATAATGTTTAAAAATTAATAGTTGACAATACTTCCTTTAATACAAGTGTTTTCAACATCACCTCAATGAGATGTTTGAGCACCACAGTTCTTGATATACACCTACTGTTCTAAGAGATTGAAAACTGCACATTCCTTTTCAAGAGTGGCTTATCTTTCTACTTGCAAGACTGAAGGCAGGACTACTAATCAATGCAGCCAAAAGGAATTTACTCATACTCATGTACAAATAGGAGATTGACTGATCAAAAAAGTGGAATCATTCATGTAATTAGATGAAAGCAATCAATAAGCAAACATAACATGAAATAAGAACTTCTAAGGTGGAAAAAGGAGAGATTGGCAGTGTACAACAGAATAAAACTTACTCAAAAAGAAAAAAAAAAAACTGCACCTTAAACATAAGCCTGCCTCTTTGACATTTTTCTAACAGTATTGGTGTATGGCTTCAAAACTGAAATACACATGCACACCAAAAATATCAAATAAAACAAAGCCTAGCAATTACTCAAGTAGCAAGTACCAGTGCTGGTAGAATTGAAATTATCCTTTTCATTTCTTCCCAAACCTGTCACAATGCTTATGTAGCATGATATGCTTATTATTTGTCAAATAATTTTCTCTGTAGCATAATTTATTCTAGCTTATTAAAGTTATACTATTATTTTAAAAGTTAAAACAAATTCACCAGGTATTGTAAGCTTGGATGTGCAGGTGGTGTAATGGATAATGGCTCAGAATTGTTAACTGAAGAGCCTAGTTCTAATTCCAGTTGGGTTCATTATATTCACATACCTGTAAATACCCTTGGGAAAAGGTTTGAATCCATCTCTCCATCCCTCCCAGCTATATGTTAATTAATAATCACTAAACGATTATTATCTAAAAAAAAAAAAAAAATCTTAATCTAAAATTTTTTTCTAGCAATCAGTAAGCAAACAACTTCTAAGGTGGAAAAAGGAGAGATTGGCAAATATTTTATTTAAATAACTTGCAAAAGGATGATAAGACAGAAAATGAATCAAGCAACAAAAATGAATTCCCACTAGCATATCTATTCCAGACAGTACTTGTATATTTGGTACTCTGAGGATGAGATGGAACAAAGGGTTCTCAATATAATGCTCCAAGAGCAAAAAAAAATAAAATAAAATAAAAAAAATAAAGAAATGCCACCAAATTCAAAGATGTCATTCTCAAGAGTTGACTGCAAAAGCTAAGCTAACCATGTGATCTGAATATTAGATAACAGGTGGATGTCACAAACAGCAGACTAGCCTCCAAGAGTTGAAAATGAAAATAAAAAGGTGGAATAAAACTGATAAGAAGCTTCAAAATAAACTGGCACATTAGAACCAGAAACAGAAATGGCACAAAATGATCCATACAAAAACCAAAGGAGTGATTAGATGAAAGATTAAAATTTTAACCCCTCCCTTGTCTCTTAAACAAGTGTAAAGGTTTATCCCTTATTTAGGATTGGGTTTCCAGTTCCTTCTAAAAATAATTAAGCATCTGCCATAAACATACGGATATTTTAATAAGTACTGAAAATGTTTGATTTATCATGTGACCCTTGAAGCTGTGGTTAGCAATCACATCATTACTTGGTGCTCAACACTTGTAGCCTTGTAACAGACTAAGCTAAATTTAATAAATACTAATTGGTATTCTTAGCAGCAAAGGTGTGTGTGTGTGTGTGTGTTTAATCAATGTATATTTGTGCATGAAATATACATTCACTGGAGACAACAGGCAATGAAAGCAAACTTAACTGACCATGAACAGAGTCTAATCAGAGAGGTTTCTCTTAAAGTGAATAAAGAATTTTTATTAGGGTTGATTTTAAAAATAAGAGAATAGAAAATGAGTGAGTGTAAGTGAGAGAGAACACATCAAATCCAAAGAAGAATCTGCAATGTTATCAGTCCTAACCTGATATCTCAGCTTGTCATTTTCCCACCACCATAATGTAGCTTCTCTGTGCCTTTTCTATAAATAATGTCATAGTAATTGTTCTGATGAACTTTTCATTATGTCACCTAGACTTTATAAATTTAAGCACAGTACTAGAATGGCAACAAGGCCTTATCAATTTATAGTCGAATTGACTAGATGCAACTGTAAGTTCTATGCTAACAGTTTTTTTCTATCACACTTGTGGAACTCCTCTGACTTTATGCTTTCCAGCCAACTTTGATCTTCATTATTTTAAATCCAATGTCAATTGCTATCTAGTCTTTTTGATTCCTCTTCTTTTACTGTTCTTGCTCCTTTTTCTTACTCTTTCACACTCAGTAACACCTTGTATCATAGTGGCTTTCTACCTTGCTTGAGGTGAAATGAAGTGGAGTCATCAATCTTTCCTTCTGTTCAGTTAACCACCATTTCTGATTCCACCCTGGATATTTCACACATCTCTGGAAATCAATTTACTTTAACTTATTAATTGTAGTTCCAGGTTTCATTATTCAGAAAACAGCATTTGAACTGCTGCAAGGATTAATTAATTTAAAACAATATGTGGAATATTTGCTGCATTAGTTTAAACTGTTTTATGAATAGGAACAATTTATGCCTTAATATCTGGAATGAGGAATTATAATTATAAAATTCCCTGAAGCATACACTGGTTGACAGACACTTGAAGAGGGCTAGAGTGCACAGCTACTGAAACATTGTGATAACAACAAATTAATCCAAATGTAATTTCAATTTTTAAAACTTTTTGAAGGATATATATATATATATATATATATATATATATATATATATATATATATATATATTTTGTTATATCTACTTTCATATGGATGTCATTCATGGTATCCAACTTGTTTAAACATACCTAAACTATCATCTGATCAGCAATTGAAAATGGCTTTAAATGAATAATTCTTTGTCTTAAATAAGAAAATTCTCCAATGCAGATTGAACTGAGCTTTTGATAGGGGACTCTTTTACCAACATGCGGCTAATATAAATACATATAAATACACAAAAGGCAATAAAGTAAATGATTTAGACTTTGAGCACTTGAAGTGAATGTAACTATCACAGACATCAATGCCAAATTTTCTCGCACACGTTTTGCCAATCTTGTAGTATGCATTCAAAGCAAGCTCATCAGAACAATTGCCATGAATATATATATATATATATATATATATATATATATATATATATATATATATATATAAGCCAGAGGGAAGCTGTGTCACATTATAAAAGCATTTAACATTCAGTTACAGTAATACTTAAACATACAACAAAACAAAATAAGTAAGTCTTCTGTTCAGTGCCATGAGGAAGAAAGCAATTCTAGCACATAGCACAAGCTGTTTATAGTGCTTCAAAAGATGTGGTATAGATGAAGATATACAGAGAGAATATGCAATATATCACAAGATGCATGTATTAGGTTGGTGCAAAAATAATGACGTAATAATGTCATTTTTTGATGTATTTTTTAACGTCAAAAAACAACATTATTACGTCATTATTTTTGCACCAACCTAATATCATGTTGCAGCAAAAGTATTAAGAATATTTTTACATTTCTTACCTTTATTGAGTTGATTCCAGAAAACATCCTGATAACACGGTTTTGTAAAGACCTGCTTACCTCATCAAGACAATACAGATCATGGAAACCAAGGAAACACATGGTTATACTAAAGAATGACAGATATACAGACACACACAAAGAGTATAGCAGCATTAAAAGAAAACAATTTATAAATTTTTTTAAAAACTTCAATTATTCTTCTTGTGGAAGAGAATGATGCACATCTCATGTTTAGGTCCAAAATGCAACTTCAGCATTTCTACCGAAAGTCAAAAAAGTACATCTTTAGATGAAAACAATGTCAAGATTGTTAGACTTTTTCACCTCTAATAAAAGAAGCTTCTGCTTACTGATCGTGGTATTCTTGGTGCAACTAAGGAACAGAAATGGTGGACAATTTCAAAATGTTTGAATTTCAGAAATAACTTAAATATGTTAAAAAATCATAAATTACTTTTACATTCATTTTTCAGTATAAAAATGTTACATTTGCTTCTATCTTACATTTTTTTTTTAATAATAAACTAAAAATTCAAAATTTTTTTTCAAATATCTTTTAGAAAAAAAACAACAAATTACTCAAAAAACTAAATTTTATCAAAATATTTTTTATGAATAACAATATCAGATAAATATCAAATCAACTTTGTGACAAATAATGACATTTTTAAATAAATTTTGCAGTGTAAAAGAGAATTGACAAAAAAATCTTCAGAAAAGTTTCTGCTAAAAATTAAGCATAAAAAAAATATCAAAATTAACTTTGATTCTTTGTAACATTTGAGAAAGACAAGAAAAAAATTAGATCTATAAATTATTTCTTTAAATCAAGTAAAATTATGCATATTTCAGTTAGAGCTTAATGTCTTGTTGAGATCACCAATGTTTTTATCTTTAATATTTTGTGGTCTTAAAATGTTACATTACAATATAAGAATGGTGATAAAAACTTCAGCATACTTTTTTGCCTGGCACATACAGAAATACAGATCATGCATAAAAAAAAATATTATCATGAGTGTATTTACTTTTATGAATAAATAAGTACTTTATGGAGAAGAATATAATATTAACTTTATGTGAAAAATGTTAAACTGCCAAGATTCCAAAATTACATCTTTTTTAGTGACAAAAAAAGTTTGTTTTTGCAATAAATATAAAATAATATAGGAAGTTTGAAGGAAATAAAATATATTTTATACTTTCTTCAATTAAATAAGCTAAAGTTATTCCAAAAAATTTTTAAGTCAACTCCAGTAGCGAACTACTGAAAACCCAACTTAAAACTAAAATCTGTCGTCCCCAGATGAACAGAGCTTTTGAAATAGGCTACCCACTCTGGCCCTTAGTTGAAAAGGCCTGAAGCATGGAATGCCATGATGTTGATTCAGGTTTCTTCTGATTTTTTCCAGCATTTGAGTGAAGAGTCTTCATTGAATTTTTCTAGCAGGTTTTCATCTAAATCCTATTTTTTCATCCCTAGCACACTCAGTAATTTGCAGCTTATTTCATTTAATCTTGCATAACAGATTCTTTGGTTGATCAATTGGATATGCAACGAATAGAAGTTTGCAAGCATGTGCTTAAAATTACAGTAAGTCCAGAAGTACAGGTGGACACAAGTTTGTCTCTCCTTTTTTTAGTTTCTTAGTTCACATGACCATTAAGCCCTGCCAATAATGGACTATTTTGCTTTGATTGCATGGAAAGAGAGTAAAAGACACTATTTGGTTCCAGTTAGAAAATGAAAGAAAAAGTTTTTAATGTATCCTACCAATACCTCATAAATAATGATTCTGTTGGGGCATCTTCGCATGGTGTAATCGTTAGCAAGCTTGTCTCGCTATATCACTTACGACTAAAAAGTGAGTTCGATCCTCACTAAGTGCTCCATACTTTTGGCCTTGCGCCACATCTAAGCTATGCTTAGAAAATAAAAAGGGCACCTCGGCGTGGTGTAATGGTTAGCAAGCTTGTCTTGCTATGTCAGTTACGACTGAAAAGTGAGTTCGATCCTCACTAGATGCCCCATGCTTTCGGCCTTGTGCCACATCTAAGCTACGCTTGGAAAATCTTTAAATAATGATTCTGTTTTGATTGTATGGAAAAACAAGACATATCAGAGACACTACAGTGAGAAAATGAATGAAAAAAGATGAAGGGAAGATAGAAGTGTTTAATGGCTCTTTCAGTGAAATGAAAGAAAAAGGTGTCAATTTCAAATGTCTTCATTTGTACTCACTTCTTAAAATAGTGACCAGCATTCATATTTAGCAACATGATAGGGGAATTTCTGCAGATACTTTACTGTCATAAAACTCGCCATGAGCTTATTCAATTATTAAGAATTAAGATTCAATGTGACACTATTTGTTACTGGTAAATAATAAGGAAGTTGAATGAATAGAACAAACTACATAAGATTTTATTTCTCAAAAAGGCCGAGAATCAGAGAAAAGTAGAGAAAACAACATTCAACTATGACAGGTCATATGGCAAATATTTTGACATTTGGTTGATGACATACAACTAAAAATATGGGCTGTGAAAGCAAGGGGAGAGAATCAGATAGGATTTAAAATCATAATTTGAAGATAAGATGGGACCCCAATGGTGTGGAAAGCCGTCTTGGTTGTGTTTCAATTTTGGACAATAAAAAACATATGGTTGACATGGGAAAAATTTTATTGGGTAGATAAACTTGGAATTAATCTTTTCTTGCATCTTCATCCTGAGGTTGTTGACAACCATTGGTTGGAAGGTGGCGGATACAGATGAGACACCAAGGAAGGTGGAGGAGCTACCCATGACCACTGAGTAGTATTAGTGGGAGATGGTAATAAGAGAAGGTGGAAGTTATGGGGTGGATTAATGCCTGTGACCATCACCTGTGGAAGAGAGGAATTCCTCAAATTAGGAAGTAATTAATTCTCAGACCCAGATAATGAAGATGACAGGTAGAGAAAATACCCCCAAATTGTACCCCCAACGCTGGTCTGGGTGAAAGTTAATAAATACGAATGCCTCGAAGTGAGAAAGCAGAGATCGTTCCAACTAACAAAACTTTAACAACAATTAACCAACTGTCGTACAAAAATTTTCAGTGTTATATTTTTTTTCTTCTTTGTGTTTTCACCCCGCTCGGACCAGCCCAATATAAATATACCTGACGGTGATTTGATCTCGGCCTTGTCTTACGATCAAAGCAAATGGGATAGGGAAAGGCCTCGATCGAAGCAATCACCTATTTGATCAGCCGTGGGTGTTGGATATTTTGGATGACCAGGGAGGGGGTTGAGGGCAACATCATCAGAAAATTTGAATAGGAAACCATGAAATTTTCATGGGTCTATTTAGCGGATATTTATTGTGTTAGCCATGAAGATTGTTGTTTTTGTCATTGGGTGGCATAGAAGTATTAATCAGTTTTCATTCAAGTCTGACAGTTGTTATATCAGCATGCATTACTAAAAAAAAAAATGTAGATTGAAGAAAAAACCCAACAGGTTTGGCAAAACAGGATTTTATTTTAAAGGTAAAAATCTAACTCAAACCAGAACTACTTCCAAGTTAGCACACGAAAATTATCCAGAATAAATGAGAAATGAAGCAATATTCCATTACAAGAATGCAAAACTGCATGTTTCTTTGGTGAAGAAGCCCAAAATACTGTCATTCACCATATTTTGCACCTTCAGATTCCCTTTCATTTCTAGTTCTCATACAGGAAAGAAAATTCTTTAGAAGAGTGCAAAATAGATGTAGGGCAATTCTTTGCTGAGAAAGACTGAGAGGAGGGGATTATGAAATTGACCAAAAGATGTTACAAGACAGTGGATTAAAATGGTAAACAGTGTTCAATGAAAAAAAAAAAAAAAAAAAAAAAAAAAAAAATTTAGAACCAAATTTTAAACTTGGAACAAATGAAACAATGGCTCCTATTTTTATTTGGAATCTGATTTGTCAAAAGATCCCTTTCATCAGTGAAATCTTCAATTCAAAATGAAACTGATAGAATAAAAACTCTACTCAAACTTACCAAATTTAATGGCTTACATAAAGATTTTTCTTTGGTCAATTGTTTCTAAAGTTTGAAAGTTGTTATTTACTGAGCTTAGCTTAATTTGGATTTTTTGGCACAAGGTCACAAGTACGAGGACACCCAGTGAGGATCAGACACAGTTGTGACATCAGCCGATCCAGGGACTTATCCTGGTCACGGCGCCAATTGTGACATCAGCCGATCCAGGGTCTTATCCCGGTCACGGCGCCAACTGCGACGTCGACCACTCCCGTTCGTTCGGGTGGGTATCGCTCCAAATGTGATGTCTGCCTGTCTGCGTCAGTCGTGCTATCCCGTCCTGTGATGACCAACTGGCTTGGTATTGGTCATGGTACCCAAGTGTGACGTTCCAACCTTTTGGCGATTCGGATGGGAATCGGGTTAGATCCAATAACAGCCTTGTCGTTCCCAACTCGCCTCCAACACCTGGTTACCGAAGTAAGTACTTTGATTCCCAGTCTGCCTACCCACGTTGTGAATTGATCTAGGCAGAAGAAATCAATCAGTCGTCGGGGCCGTAATGCAGCTGAGTTCGAATGAGGGTGGTATCACACAAATAGATGTAAGAGAAAATAAAATAACAACTCGAAAAGTTCAAGTTATTAGAAAAAAAAAAGGATAACAATACTTTATATCTGTTGCGTGATACAGTACCACGTCTATCTCCCAACCCACTATGTGGATTCGTGACACATTGTTTTTTTGTTAGGCGAGTCTTAACATCTAAGCTGTCTGTCCTTTAAGAAACTGGTTCTTGGTGTGTCCTCAGGTGAAATCCGTAAAACTTATTTTGGTGGTGTGAGTTTAAGTCGTTCTTCAAAAATAAATTGTTCTTGATTAGAAGATGAGTTCGGAATTTTGCACGAATCTTGGTCAGCTCTTCGTGGTGGGTCTTCAGAGCTCTCAACTGAAACTCGGACTCGAACTAACTGCAACTAAAAAACTCTCTCTGATTTTCGCTCGCTGCGACTTTGCTTATATGGACGCCGACCCAAACCGGGGTGGGCTCGTTGGGGTTTGAGGTTCCTTGATAATTCTAAATCCATAGTCCACTTCTTTCTTTTCGGTCAGGAATTTTCCACTCCTTTCCATTTTTGGAAGTCTTCTCTTACCCCCACCTTCTCTTATTCTCATATGGATATCTCACCATACTTCAGAGGGGCGTCAACGGTTTTCCCACTTCCTCGCAGCAACTTCTCATACCTATCCTCTCAATGGGCGGCAGCGGGCTCCCCCCTTGCATCACATGATCACCTCTGCCTGGCTCTCGTTAACATGCGGCCAATGGGCGTCCAACAGTGTGGGTGTGACCAGGCTAGCTTTGTTTTAAGAAAAAAAATATATCTTGCTCAAAAAAAAAAAAAATTATCTTTTTCTTTTCCTTATCGCAGCTCTTATCCTCAATGTCACCTGGGATCTATCAAATGAGATTCTCGCCAATTGTCAAGTGGGTGGTCATCCAGCGAACACAGCCAATTTTTCGTCCCGATAAAGCAGTTTCACTATCCTAGCCGTGTTTTGCATTCTTGGTGCCAATTTCTGATAACATATTTTTATTATCATAGCCGAATTTCAGCACACATAGATGTCCTATCCAAACGACAAAGACTTAACCCAGGGTTGGGTTTCGTGTGCGGTTAACAGATGACCTATTAAATTGTTTGCCACCATGACACAGCCAATCCTTTATCTATTTAAAACTCTGTATCCACCTGGTGTTTGTCAATTAGCTTTATGACAATGGCCATAAGAATTTTCACCATTCTTCATTTATCAAAATAACATCGCCAAATGTCCCTGCCGTGGGTGGCTTTCCTTTATCATCTAAGTTTAAGTCTCGCCTCTCTTTTCCTTTCTTTTTTCCTCACAGGGAATTTTCACCATTTTCTGATAATTTGTTTGCCACCATGACACAGTTAATTCTTTATTTAAAAAAAAAACAAACTATGTATCAACCTGGACTTTGTCAGCTAGCCCTACGACAATGGCTGTCAGAATTTTCACCATTTTTTCATTATCAAAATAACATCGCCAAATGTCCCTTCTCGTGGGTGGCTTTCCTTTATCATCTAAGTTTAAATCTCGCCTCTCTTTTTCTTTCTTTTTGTGCGCCTAAATGGTGTCACAATCCTCCCCTAACCTATTTGTCATTTACTCGTAAATGACACCTAAACCCAAATACACCATTTAGCATGCATCATGCATCTGTCCCATGCAATTCTATATTACTTTTCTACATGCAATGTAATGTTCTTTTTCAACTTCTGTTCTACATGCAATCGTAATGTTCTTTTCATCTTCTTCTGTTCTACATGCAAATGTAATGTTCTTTTTCAACTTCTGCTGTTCTACATGCAAATGTAATGTTCTTTTTCAACTTCTGCTGTTCTACATGCAAATGTAATGTTCTTTTTCAACTTCTGCTGTTCTACATGCAAATGTAATGTTCTTTTTCAACTTCTTCTGTTCTACATGCAAATGTAATGTTCTTTTTCAACTTCTTCTGTTCTACATGCAATTGTAATGTTCTTTTCATCTTCTTCTGTTCTACATGCAATTGTAATGTTCTTTTTCATCTTCTGTTCTACATGCAAATGTAATGTTCTTTTTCATCTTCTGTTCTACATGCAAATGTAATGTGGGCGTGTGCCTGTAGGGGCATGTGTGTGGTTACTATGGCTTGTTCTTCTTGGTCAATGTTTTCCTCTCCGCCGTGGGGGGGGGTTTCCGCGTCACAGGTCGGTCTCATGCCAGCCTCCTCCGCCGGTCTTTCTGCAATCTCTTCGCCGATTCTGTATGAGTGAGGAGCACTGCTCAGCATCTCCCTCTCGAGTTGCTGCATGCTCATTTGATTATCGCTAGTTAATTTTCTCTTACTCCTAATCTTCCATATTACTATACCCCCCTATGGCTATAATTATGAATGTACCCATCACTACCGACCAACTTATCGCGATCTGCTCATCGTCTTCCCAAGCCATACCTTCATTTCCCAATGCACTTGACTTGTCCCTCAATTGATCCATATCGATCTTTTCTATCAGCTTCATTAGTACTGGCATTTTATTCAAGGTAACGTTGGAGAATCCCTTCACTATTGGCTCCCACAACTCTGTACAACTGACTAACCTTCTGCCAATCATTTCTATGATTGAGTCTTTCTCTTCATATCTTTCCTCTTCCTGGTAATAGGGGGGTAAGGAAATAGATATCCCGAATGCCGAACATCCCATGGGTAACTTTAACAGGGATAATGTTGGCCTTACTCTTAATGTCCTTGTGGACTCTCCCCCACATACCCTAGACAAGCTGATGGGTTTCAGTGTGGCCACTGCCCACACCCCATCTGAAACACTGATAGCTTGTGGTAATGTCGTGTTTGCTAATACCTCTACTTGACAAGTTCTCTTAATTCCCTCTTTCTTCTCTTCAAACAATTCTAGTATGCACATTTTGTGGTTACCAGCTATATAGATAGGGCTTAACGATGTACAAGTCCCTAGAGCATCATTTCTACACTTTCTAGCTTCTTCAGCTGTTAGCAACATGAATTTTGTTCTCCCCGAATTTAAAGCTATGTATTCTGTTTCTACCTTGTACCTTGCTACCATTCCCAAACTTTGATCTCTTCTGGGGTAGGGAATAGGTAAATTTATAACCTGGTATATCTCGAATATACTCTCTCTATCTAACAACGGAACAGATATCAAAACCAATAATCGTCTATTTTCCAACAAGGTCACACATCCCAGTGCATTATAATATTTCCACAATTCTTTAGTGGGGTCCACTGGCAGTCTTAAATGGTGGGGTAACTCGGCCTGTATTCCGAGTAGCACTTCCCTTAGGTGACTCGGGTTTACTATGCTTGGAGAGAGGTGTCCCAATGATAACATGTCTAATTGTGCTCTCACATGTTCCAGCAAGGTCGTCAACGACTGACTTGTTTGTCGTACCTTATTCGTAATTGTCATTAGTTGGAAATATCTTTGCATGAATCCACTCATTTCCTGTAATTCTATCATCACAGTTTCTGTATCATTAATTACCTCTTGTCTTAACCCCACCAGGTTATTTATTAACCAAATGATTCTGGCTCTATTCTTGGCCACTTCCAACCTTGTCACATTCAATATTGTCACACTCTCCCTTGCCACTTGAGCCAGCATCCTCTGGTTTATTTCCACTTCTCCCAGTTTCCTTCTTTTGAATTTAACGTCATCTTCAGTCACTGTTCCAAACAGGACATTTAACGCTTTTCCCACAATTGGAACTACTGATCTCTTTTCCCGCGTCTGGAGTAACTCTATTCCCTTCAGGTAATTTTGCATGTACCTCCATTGAGCCTCTATCATAGTGGCCTCCGATTCCAGGGAGTGTAATAAACTGAGATATCCTTTCTCCTTGGAATAATCTTGCCCTACCTTCAACCGGGCTGCATCCAGCTGCGTTAGCTCATTTCTTAGTTTATTTAGTAGTGACTCATATGGTTTTAAATCTATCACGAATGTGATCAACCATTTAGACCTGGTTATTATTACTTCACTTGTCTTTTTAAAAATGGTATTTCGGCTGTGCTTCCCAGCTTCCGCCATCGTCACCATCAGTGTGGTCACCATCATCATCAACCCTTTCATTTTGATCATTCCTGCAAGATAACAAAATTCTCTTGTTTTTATTCTTCATAACCATTCAGTCTTGCTCAATTCTTTACTCAATTATCCCATAATTTCTTACTAAGTTCAGCTCTTCCCTCCTCTAACTCCTAGCAGACAGAACGGTCCGGGCAGGTGTGCGTGGCGCCCACTCCAAGGGTCGTACTTCATGACACCACTGATGGCCAGTCAGCAATGCCAATACTCTTCTTCCGCCCTTCGTGAGGTGCAGCCCGCGACTCCATCCCCTCCATCCACATCCACCACAGTCAGCCAGTAGGTTTTTGGATGAGCCAGTGTCGTTATCTGTCGATACCGAGTGGTTCTATTCTACACAGCCTTCTTTGTTCTACTGAGACTCTGGGTTCTTCACCCTTCTTAATCTCATCTTCAGAGGTAGTTCCTGCTCAACCACTAACCTTCCCTCTGTGTTTAATTTCCGTTCAGGAGGTGTGTTGTCTTCTTCTTCCTCTCCTGATTCTTCCTTTTGTTTTGAGTACTCGCCCTGGACATCTTCATTACTTCTTGACTCGATGTCTAATTCTCTTCTGTTTCTTAGTCTTTCCTTGAGCTGGGAAAGGGGTACTTGATCCCTTTTCCTCCCACTCGTTGAACTCTTCGTCTTGTTTAGGGTGCCTCTTCCTAGAGCCTTTGACTGCTTGATTGGATCTCTTCGCTTTTCTCTTCCTTTTCTTTGGACATTGGTGTGCGATGGTGACATCTCAGGGTCTTCTCTGCACCGATTCAGGCGACGACTGAATGCCACTGATCCCTGCCTCGGCTCGCTCATTTTCTGGTTAGCTATTTCAGCCTTCTTTAGGTCATTGGCATGGACCCTCCCTGCTCGTCCTGCCACTTGATCCCATATTACATGATACTGGACCCGTCTGCTCCACTATCCGGTAGTACCGTTCCCATCTTTGGTCCAGCTTTCCTTCTCTCTGGTGGATTTTATAGTAGACAGGGTCTCCAACCTTCAATTCTATTACCTTTCTTTCAGCATTCACTCTCTCATTTCTTCTCTTCTGTGCCATCTTTATTCTTCTTCTGGCCTGTACAAATATCTTATGTTGTTGTTCCAGCAACAGCTGATGATGATCTTCTCCCATATACTTTCTTCGGAGCTTCAATAGGTTATCCACAGGCAGGACCACGTCTCTGCCAAACAACATAAAGTAAGGAGAAAATCTGGAGGTTTCGTTTATCGTAAACCTCACGGCCGCCAGAGCCTGTGTCAAATACAAGTCCCAATTTCCAGTGTTCTCTCTGGTCAGCTTGGCCAATACATCTCCCAAGGTTCTATGAAACCTTTCCACCTTAGCATTTCCTTGGGGGTGATATGGAGATGTTTTTATGAGCTCTATATTCAAACCTGTCAGCACCTCTCTCATTATGCTGTTTATATTCTCTGTGCCATTATCAGTGACAAGTTGCACAGGGGTGCCATACCTAGGGAAGATTTCACTTATTATCAAACCGGTCACAGTCCTAGCCTTCTTGTCTGTTACTGCAAATGCCTCAGGCCAATTTGTTAGCCAATCAACAAAACTCACTATATAGTTGTTTTCTTGTGCAGTTTTCCCATATGGTCCTGATACATCCATACTCACTTTCTCGAAGGGGAAGTTCGGCACGTCCATCTCTTCCAATGGTGCCATTTCCTGCCTTCTGCTCTGCGACTGGCATACTACACAGCTCCGAACATAGTTAGTGACCTCTCCGTACAGTTTGGGCCAATAGTACTTTCTCCCTATTAGATCATATGTCCTATCAATTCCCATGTGACCCAACCTCTCGTGGCACTGTTCCAATATCTCTGGTCTTAAACTTTTGGGCACATACAACTTGGGCTTGACTTTCTCATCCCTACCTGAGAGATAATACAGCCTTTCCTGTATTATGGCATACTTGGTGGTCTCTCCTGCTTCCACCTTTTCTCTAAGGGCAGCTATTTCACTGTCTGCCTGCTCCTTCTCAATTCCTTCTGTCCAGTAGGGATCTGTTATTATCTGTGCATCCCCTTCCTCGTCCGATTCTAACATAGGGCGATCTTTTAGCTTATTAGAGTTAATTACTCCGATTCTATAGGCTTTATCATCTACTCCCTGCTCTACTTTTACAGATCTTTCTTCCAGTTGTTTCGGTATTCTTGAGAGTAAATCTGCACACGTGTTTTCCTTCCCTGCCAAATATTCTATCTTACAAGTGGTAGCCACTTAACTTTAGCGCCCACTGTTGAATCTTCTTATTATTTGTCCATTCTGCCTGCAATAGGTACTGCAGAGGCTTGTGGTCTTTTTTTATAGTAAAGACCGCACCATTCAAGTAGTAGTCCAGTTTTTGGAGAGCATACATGATAGCATATGCTCCTCTTTCTATTACTGGCCATCTCTGTTGTGTCTCTGAGAGCTTATGAGAGAAAAAGTATATCGGTACCTCCTCTGGTATGCCTGGCACTGGTCCTTCTTTATCAGGACACGGCTGGGTAAGAATTGCTCCTACACACTGCTCACTGTCATCAGTGTAAAGTACCATGGGCTTGCTGAGGTCTGGGTACGTCAGCAGTGGGACGGCTGTCAACTGTTCTTTTAACGTATCAAATGCCCGTTGACAGTCTTCTGTCCACTTGAACCTAGCGTATTTCTTTGTCAGGGCTACTAGTGGTATGGCAATTCTCGAGAATGCCGGGACGAATCGTCAGTAGTAACCTATAGCTCCTATAAAGCCTCTTACTTGTCTCACTGTCTTAGATTCTAGCATTTCCCTTATGACTTTCACCTTATCCATGTCGGGTTTAATACCGTCTCCGTTTATAACAAAGCCCAAATATCTAGTCTCCTCCTTCAGAAACTGACACTTTGACAATTACAATTTTAAGCCGTGTTTTCTTAACCTTCCCAACACTTGTTTTAGATGGAAAAAGTGTTGTTCTACTGTTTCTGAAAATATCAAAATATCATCCAGATATGCCATGGCAAAGCTCTCGTAACCTCCTAACACTATTGACATCAGCTGTTGGAAGATTCCCGGGGCATTAGCTAAACCGAATGGCATCACCCTGAACTGAAACAGTCCCAGGTGACACGCAAATGCGGCCTTCTCCTTGTCAGCCTCATCAAGGGCTACCTGCTCATACCTGGACCTCAAGTCCAATGTAGAGAAGTACTTTGCTTTCCCTAATAATGCCAATGTATCAACTATTAGTGGCAATGGCACCGCCAACGGCTTCGATATAGAATTCAGTTTCCTAAAATCTACACAAAAACGGTGCCCGCCATCTTTCTTACCTACTATTATGATCGGAAAGCTCCAAGGGGAGATCGATCTTTCGATCATCCCAGCTTCCAACATCTCTTCTACTGCCTCTTCCACAAGGGGTCTCTTGTGAATAGGTGTCCGGTAGGGCTTCAATTTCACAGGGGGATGATCGCCGGTGTCGATTTTCATTTTTACCGTGTGGGTCTGGCCCAATTCCTTATCTGATTGGGCCACCACATCTCGATTATTCCTCAGCAGACCTCCCACCCTGGCCCTAAATTGATCAGGTGCCAATATATCTTCGTCTACTATTCCTTCTGTTTCCTCTATGAGTTTTCCTCGTTTCTCCTCAAATCTCACTCAATTCAGAGTTCGTAGGGGTAGTGCTTTTCCTATCTCTTCCCCTCTCTTAACCTTTATAGTCTTTTGGGCCTGGTTCACCATCATAATGGGTACCAATTTGGCTGCCTCCATTACTGCCTCACACAGAGTTACCTCATTTTCTTCTAGGCCCTTCCCTTCTACAGGGACCAATTGCAGGGTTCCTTTTTCTATTTTCTTCCCTGACATTAACCTACCCTTTCCCGACAATGCCATTCTGGGGGGTAGCTTTACATCTTCTTCTGGTGGGCATCCCAATGGCATTCTCTCGCCATTCACTATCAGCACAGTGGGGTTGAACTCTATCTGAGCCCTCTGGCTCCGAAGCCAATCTTCTCCCAAGATTGCTTCCGTACACAGGTTAGGGGTTACGTAAAAATTTTGGGTGCTTTTTAATTTCCCAATACTCACAGGGAGCCTTGCCATCCCTTTTATCTCCAGGGGAGCTCCATCTGCTTGCGTGACCTCTATGTCCGTTTCCCGTAACCCACTCTTCCGTTTCACCCGTCTGTATGCATCCTCTCTCAGCAATGAAACAGATACTCCTGTGTCTATCAGGGCTTTCACTGCCCTACCTCCTATCTCTGCCCCACACGACAGCTCCCTCTCTTGCGTCAGCGAAGAGAACACTTGGGCTTTCTTCTTCCTGGGTTCCCACCTTTGGGTCATCCCAGCCATAGGCACCGGTAGCAACAAATTACTTTCATTATTCTCATGTGGGGGAGTTCTGCGTTTTCTGCACCTGGGCGGTCCTGGCTGGACCTCTCCCAGTCTCTTGCGGCTGTTCCTAAGAATACAACGCCTCTTCAAGTGCCCTGGTATCCTACAAAACCAGCACCTTCTTGCCAGACAGTTTACTGCAAAGTGGCCCACCTGACCACATATCCAACATTTTACTCTTCTTTTCTTCAACTGGGACACCCTCTCCCTTATTCCTGGGGGGACCTGCCCTCTGCCTAAGTGGCTCTCCTGACCACATATCCAAGGTTTTACTTCCTTTCTTTTTAACTGGGCCACACCCCCCTCTTAATTCCGGGGTGGCCCACTGGCTTTTCCCTGGTTTTGTCTCTTGGGGTCGGCCTTCTTTATTAATATCGGTGGGGCACCTTTTCTCAACCTGCACCACTTGGCTAGGTGTCCCTTCTTCCCACACCTAGTGCACTTATCCTGTTCGAAGACTGGGGGCAAACCCCACTTCGTCGGACATTCCGCTGCTCTGTGGTCCTCATGCCCACAAGTCCAGCAGACCAGTCCGTATCTACCCGGCGTGGGCTTATAGAACCCATGCCTTGTTGACCAAGCCTTTCTATTGGGATTCTCTTCCCACACCTCAGGCTCATCCGCCTCTAGCTTGACCCTCCGATTCCATGCGGGGGGTCTACCTCTTTCCCCCTTTCTTCCGATCTCACGACTTAGTTCTTGCTTCTTTCCACACCATTTTACTTTCTCCCAAATACCCTGGCTCTCTTTGGCCAGCTCCACTGCTGCCGACAATCTCAGCGGTCTTTCCTTCAACACATCGTGACGCACGCGCTCGTCACCGAGTGCTTCAACATACAGATCAGCCAACTGTGCCTGCATGACCGCATTATGTCTCACAACCTCTGGGAAGGCTAATGACGACAGCTTTTCCGCTCGTGTCCCCAATTCTCCAGGGGTCTCGTCCCACAGCTGCGTCAACTTCAGGAGGGCCCTCATGGCCTCTATCGCTGACCCTTCGTCAGCGAACTCCCTAGTTAATAGTTCTTCCAACCATTCCCATGGCAAGTGGGGCTCACTAGCTAAGAGTCCTTTTACAAACTCAGACGCCCTCCCTTTCGTGGCATCATATGCCAGATATAGGGCCTCCTGGTCCGAGAGTTTATATATTACGCAGCTCTTATCTAAAATTGCCAGCCAGTTTTTAAAATCCCTTTTACTACCATCAAACGCCGGGACCCTCGGTCCACCCAATAATCCTCTCAAGTCTGCTGGCAATTCCTGTCTAGCCCCATCTTCCTCTACGTCTACTCTATCTGACTCATAGTCAGACATTTTTAACACTGCAAAATAAAAATAATCTGAGCAGCAACAATCGAATTTTGGGAGATCAAAACAAAGTGTCCTACCTGACAGACGATTCTCCGCTCGTTCCTCTCAGGTTCTGGGTTGTTGTACTAGAGTATCGTTGTTTCGACTTGAGTCCTTGAGACGCCGTGCGTTGTCCTAGTCAAAACTTTTCAGCAACTCCTGCGGCAGCAGTTGATCCAAGGCCTTATCCTGCTGTCACGGCACCAATTGTGACATCAGCCGATCCAGGGTCTTATCCTGGTCATGGCGCCAATTGTGACATCAGCCGATCCAGGGTCTTATCCCGGTCACGGCACCAACTGCGACGTCGGCCACTCCTGTTCGTTCGTTCGGGTGGGTGTCGCTCCAAACGTGATGTCCGCCTGTCTGCGTCAGTCGTGCTATCCCGTCCTGTGACGACCAACTGGCTTGGTATTGGTCGCGGCACCCAAGTGTGATGTTCCAACCTTTTGGCGATTCGGATGGGAATCGGGTTAGATACGATAACAGCCTCGTCGTTCCCAATTCGCCTCCAACGTCTGGTTACCGAAGTAACTACTTTGATTCCCAGTCTGCCTACCCACGTTGTGAATTGATCTAGGCAGAGGAAATCAATCAGTCGTCGGGGCCGTAATGCAAGCTGAGTTCAAATGAGGGTGGTATCACACAAATAGATGTAAGAGAAAATAAAATAACAACTCGAAAAGTTCAAGTTATTAGAAAAAAAAAGGATAACAATACTTTATATCTGTTGCTAGATACAGGGCCACGTCTATCTCCCAACCTGCTATGTGGATTCGTGACACGTTTTTTTGTTAGGCGAGTCTTAACATCTAAGCTGTCTGTCCTTTAAGAAACTGGTTCTTGGTGTGTCCTCAGACGAAATCCACTTATTTTGGTGGTGTGAGTCTAAGTCGTTCTTCAAAAATAAATTGTTCTTGATTAGAAGATGAGTTCGGAATTTTGCGCAAATCTTGGTCAGCTCTTCGTGGTGGGTCTTCAGAGCTCTCAACTGGAACTCGGACTCGAACTAACTGCAACTAAAAAACTCTCTCTCTCTCTCTCTGATTTTCGCTCGCTGAGACTTTGCTTATATGGACGCCAACCCAAACCGGGGTGGGCTTGTCGGGGTTTGAGGTTCCTTGATAATTCTAAATTCATAGTCCACTTCTTTCTTTTCGGTCAGGAATTTTCCACTCCTTTCCATTTTTGGAAGTCTTCTCTTACCCCCACCTTCTCTTATTCTCATATGGATATCTCACCATACTTCAGAGGGGCGTCAATGGTTTTCCCACTTCCTCGCAGCAACTTCTCATACCTATCCTCTCAATGGGCGGCGGCGGGCTCCCCCCTTGCGTCATATGATCACCTCCGCCTGGCTCTCGTTAACATGCGGCGTCCAACAGTGTGGGTGTGACCAGGCTAGCTTTGTTTTAAGAAAAAAAATATATCTTGCTCAAAAAAAAAAAAAAATTATCTTTTTCTTTTCCTTATCGCAGCTCTTATCCTCAATGTCACCTGGGATCTATCAAATGAGATTCTCGCCAATTGTCAAGTGGGTGGTCATCCAGCGAACACAGCCAATTTTTCGTCCCGATAAAGCAGTTTCACTATCCTAGCCGTGTTTTGCATTCTTGGTGCCAATTTCTGATAACATATTTTTATTATCATAGCCGAATTTCAGCACACATAGATGTCCTATCCAAACGACAAAGACTTAACCCAGGGTTGGGTTTCGTGTGCGGTTAACAGATGACCTATTAAATTGTTTGCCACCATGACACAGCCAATCCTTTACCTATTTAAAACTCTGTATCCACCTGGTGTTTGTCAATTAGCTTTCTGACAATGGCCATAAGAATTTTCACCATTCTTCATTTATCAAAATAACATCGCCAAATGTCCCTGCCGTGGGTGGCTTTCCTTTATCATCTAAGTTTAAGTCTCGCCTCTCTTTTCCTTTCTTTTTTCCTCACAGAGAATTTTCACCATTTTCTGATAATTTGTTTGCCACCATGACACAGTTAATTCTTTATTTAAAAAAAAACAAACTATGTATCAACCTGGAATTTGTCAGCTAGCCCTACGACAATGGCCGTCAGAATTTTCACCATTTTTTCATTATCAAAATAACATCGCCAAATGTCCCTTCTCGTGGGTGGCTTTCCTTTATCATCTAAGTTTAAGTCTTGCCTCTCTTTTTCTTTCTTTCTCTTTTTTCTTTCTTTTTTTTTTCTTTTTGCGCCCCTAAATGGTGCCATACAGTATTTACGATCTAAAAGTTCAGCTTGATGACCATTAAATCATGATAAAATGCCCATAGTGATTTGCTAATCTTAATTTACTTTTGGCACAAGGCCACATGAGTGGGGCATCCAGTGAGGATTAATCTCGCTACATAGCCTAGCTTGTTAAAACCCTTACCCCACTGACGAAAACAAATGAATACAGATTCAGACTTTAACAAATATAGAATCACTATTTGCTTGATACGTTCTTTTATTGAAGTAAAATCTGAAAAACAAAGTCTCATGGTTGAGGAAAATTACGGATTTTTTTTTTTGAAAAAAAAAACAAAAAAAAAACAAACAAAAAAACAAAACAAAACAAAAAAACAAAGTCCATATTTTACTATCACTCATTTTAAGTTTGTTCAAATCAACAGTAATAAAAAAACAAAAACAAAAAATGAGAGCATCTTTTGTGATCATTATGGGAATGTTGCAGTCTGTCAAAGACTATTCCAGTCAAGAATTTCTTTTTCAAAGCATTATTTCTCTAGATGAAGGGTAATTAGTAGAAAAAAAAAAATTTCAAATCTATTTTCCACCACAACTTTTTAGCTCATTAGGAACTTGCATCAATAGACAAGAATAAGAATGTCTCATCATTAAAAGGAAGACAAAAACTTAAAAACATTTTTTTGCTCGTATTTCACTGTTCACATTCTTTCTTCATAGGCACTGTATGCAGCATCTCTCAAAAGTTTAGCCTGCGCAACTGGATCTGGATTTTTTAAAATTCCTCTCCCAACAATGATGGCATCACTACCATGTTCACAAATAGCCACTCTGGGGGTCAGATATTGTTGACCCAGATTGTCTTTTCCAGGAACAAGTTGCACACCTGAAAGAAAATGTTAAAAGAAAATGTTTATTCAATTTTTTTTTTTTTTCAAGTAGCAAAACAAAGATGAAGTTTCCTGATCTTTGTTGATTTCAAAATATTCCATCCTACTTCAGTCACTTTTTAGTTTAATTTTTGAGAAATGAACATTGTGAGGATAAGGAGGATAGATAATGATTGACCCTTAAATTGAAGAGGTTAATATTGTAGTGTTCAAGGAAGCATCTACTTGGGTGTCTAAAAAAGTAAAGGGTTTGAAAAGAAGTCATAACTTGTTTGTTTTTAATCTTTTTTATTTTCCTTTTTTGCAGGTTATAGAGCATCACTTGGAGATTAAAATCGCTATGTATGATGTCCAGCAATAGCTAAAACTAATTTTTCTATTCCATTGAAAGATCAATTATTCAAACTTGTAGAAAATACGGGCAACATTTTAATGTCAGAATATCTCCTAGTGATAACATAATTCAGAACATAATCACCCAGTTTGAAAGCACTGGATCAGTTGGTGATCTTCCAGGAAGAGGTCCTAAGCACACTGTGCATACTGATGCAGTGGTGGAACCTGTACAGCAGAGTGTCCTTGAGTATCCATCAGCTTTTACCTGACGTCACTCTGCTCAACTAAGCATCACCAGAACATCACTTCAATAGATTTTGAAACTGGATTTAAAAATGTTCCCATACAAGATGCAAATGGTCCAAACTTTACTACCCTAAGATACTCAACAGTGCAAGCAGTACTCCATTCGATTTCAATAACAACTACTTTGTGAACAACTTGATAATAAGTGATGAGGCCCATTTTCATTTAAACAGGTACATCAAAAGACAAAACTGTAGATTTTGGGACACTGAAAATCCCAGGGAATTAGATCAGCCTTGATCGCATCCTCCACAATGCACTGTCTGGTGAGGTGTTATGTTTGAAAGACTTTATTGGCGCATATTTCTTTGAAAATGAATAAAGTCAGCCAGAAAGAATACTTGACAATACTTGAAAATGTTTTATGCCCAGCAATTGAAAATAATCAGGAGGTATGGTTCCAACAGGATGGAGCTACTGCACACAGTGCCAATGTAACTATAGACCTCCTGCAAGAAACTTTTGGTGGACAAATAATTTAAGAAAATGCTGAATTTGCTCAACCTCTGCATTCACCTGATTTGACAGCACCAGAGGAGCTACTTGAAAAAAAAAATGGGTTTACGTAAATAGACCTTGAACAAGTCATTTGAGCCCAAATCTGACATTTAGAACCTGAAACTTTGCATACAGTCATGTGGAAAGAGCCCGTATTTGTGAGCAGGAAAATGGTGGTCATTTGAGGGATGTTGTTTTTCACATATAACACTGAAAAAATCTATTATATTCCAAATAAAACAATAAAATTTTTTAAAGAAACACATGTTAGTAAAAGTTATTGTTGTTTTATATCATTCTTTCAGGGGCCATCTTGTACAAGTTCTTGGAAAAAAGTGGGATTTAACTCTGTGGAAATAGTTTTAATGAAACTTGTCATGGAAGTAGTAATAGGCTTGTAACATTGTATATCTGTGGGAAAGAGACTGCAGAGTGGAGAATAAGAATTTACACAATAGGGAAATGCTGTGTAAATGACTTGGAATTCTCTCAAGGTCGGAAAGTGAGGACTGAGCTGCTCCAGCCTAGATATGGCAAGAACGCACCATTTTTGGGTTAGTCTTTTTGAAATAAAGAATAGCAGGAGTCCGATACTTTCTGGAACAACAGAATGAGCATCTTTAGCAATGGATTTTATATTTATATGTATATATATATATATATATATATATATATATATACACACACACACCCAAGTATAGGATTGGTATATACAGAATAAATTCCAATAACCAACAAATACTGTTCTTAAAAAAGTGCTCAATACAGAGTAGAGCAAATATAATTAATTATTTATTCGAAAATCATAAATATAAATATGTTATAAAATCAGTACAAAAATAGCCATTTTGTTTCAACACTTCTGGTGACTTATCAAGTGATGGTGTTGAATATATATATATATATATATATATATATATATATATATTGGTCCCACTTCTGATCTAGAATGAACTTGAGACCCAATGTTTAAAGCATGGGGCCTCCTTAAGAGTGGACTTGTTTATCAGGAATAGAGAAAACTCAGGGTTTAAATGATAAAGATAAGATGATACTAGCTTGGTCTTTTGAAAATTACAAGCCACTTTCCCTCCTCACCTCCATTGAGCTGTAAGAGCTAGGTCAGTGGAAAGATCAGCTGCAAGGCTCCAATTATGTTTATTTTTGGAAGTGCATCCATAAACTGTGGTATCATCTGCATGTTTACTAATGATTTGAGAATGTTCCTAGACAGTTAACAAAAAGCAGAAAAGATGGAATTGACTGAGGAGGACACCAGCATTGATTCTTTGAAACCAGTTTCTGCATATTTGTTATTTTTATCAGTTGAAATGTTGCAGTAAAGGCGAGAATTAGTCGATTTGTAAGAGCAACAATAAAAAACCACAGAAATTCAAACTTAGAATGCAGAGAAGTAATGCAGTCTATATTGGTGGGAAAATGACTTCAAAGATGAGGAACATAGTTCTAAAGAATCAATATCATCACCTTGTTTCAGAAATTCAACTAATAGGCAAAGTAACCAAAGCATTGTAATAAAGCCCCCCCCCCCCCAAAAAAAAAACTTGCCTAAGTTAATCAACAGTAATAGTAAGTATCTTGGAAATTCAATCTTTTTAAATTCAAAATTTTTTAAACAAACAAATGAACTGCTTTTCTAATACAAACAGCACATATAGTCTTAATTGGGATCCAACTGTAATAACAAATATATCATCCTAATTACTCATCATAAATGGCAGTCATGAACAAATTTAAACTGTACTGACATACTTTAGTATGGCAGTGGCAGCATACACAGTGGATTAAAGGAAAACTATTGCTCTCTTCCATGACAATGCAAGGCCACATACAGCATGAATAACATAGGAAAAAATCTTGGAACTTGGTTAGTTTGTTCTATCCCCACTTACCATATTCACCTGACTTTGCATCAATCAACCTTTTGCTCCAATGCACTTTAATGGGGAAATTTTTCCTTAATAAAAAACAGATTCAAGTGTTTATCAAAAAACTTCACATCAAAATTTGCAGAATTTTACTCAAAGGTATTGAAAAGCTACTTGATAAGTAGCAGCAAGTCATTACAAATAATGGTGAATATATAATTGAATAAAATGTAACTGCACATCATTTTTTGAAGAATAAATCTGATAAACAAAAATGGAAATTATTTATGACATAACCTAACAATAATGCCAAAATGCCAATAGTGATGGTGCATCTTAGGCAGGGGGTAACCTTCAGATTTTGAATTCAAAATTATACTTCTCCTGGACTGGTTGTCCTGCAAAAGCTAAATGGTTCAGTCTGCTCTATTACTTCAGAGGAGAAGGGAGATCATATGGGCACCAGTACAGAGTTAATGTAGACAGCTTCAGATGAATTTCATCGATATTGTTGTATTCAGAAGTTAACAAAGTGAAAATAGGAAACATTTACAATGAAATTGAGAGAAAAGTTTACAGAGATAAACAATGTCATTCCAGTATCCCAGTTCAACTCACCTGGAGTCATATGAATAAACTTGGGGTCAAAAGTGAGGTTATTTTGGCAAACATATCCAATGACAAAATCGTCATGTTCTGTACCCATCTTGACTGCTTCTAAAAGGGGGAAAAACAAAGGTGTAGTGATGAGATCAGTTTTTGTGTAAGGAAACATCATTTAGTAGGCATATAGCATTAAAACAAATCAAAGGAGAAAAATCATGAAGAAGTTTTACATTGAGCAGAGATTGATGAGAAAGAACTAATTAAAAATCTTAATTAGAACCCATAATTGAATGGCAGGAACCAGACTAACAAGGACTGAATGTACTGATTTAAGTTAGCAAGAGCAAGTAAATCCAGTTAAATTAAAATTCACCCAATCCTTCTCAAAGCTCACCTTGCCAGACATTGACATGATTTATAGTTTTGTATATAAAACATAAGGCCGTTAACCTAAATGAGATTGATTGTGTTTCATACTATTATTGCTATTCAGCTAACTGAATTATAGGAAGGGTCAAATTCTGGGTCTTGGGAAACTTATCAGCATGAGAAGCATCTGGTTGTCACACAGAGAAAGAATCTTGAAAACTTGAGATTAATTACAAAGGCAAATTGTCTATTTAAGGGATTTGTGTAAGATAAGGAGATTAAACCATTAATTACCATGAGAAGATGTATGTGAAGCAGACTATGAATAAACAAACACAATTACTACACTGCAATATCATATCAACATAAGAGAATGCTTAAAGCCTCAGACTAAGCTACTCATATATTTTTAATAAAATAAAAGTTAGGTCATTGATTGTGTATAGGAATCAAAGATTTTCAATTCCAGTCAAAGAAACAGGAGATAAAAGAATAACTTTAATTCATGCCACAAGCCATGAAAATAAAGAATTAGATAATTGGTAAATGCGTGAATTATTGAGACTGCACAAAGTGTCATTAATGCGACAAGAGTGGGAATCAATAGACATGGTCCTACAAAAGGTTATAGTGGTGTTATTAACAAATTGATTAATGGGTTGGTTCAAGCTGGAATTTCATCCTTCATATCTGAAAAAAGGGTAAGGAAAGTTAGCAGCACTCATCTCCTTTCTAATAATCATGAGAAAAGAATCTTTTCCCTCAAGCATTACAGTGTTGTAATCTTTAAGATATCTGGGAAAGGGACAAGACTCAGGGAGAAGTGTATTTATGGTTAAGGTAAAAAAGGATTATTTCTGAAAGTCTTTATTCTGTGTGTGTGTGTGTGTGCGCATATATATATATATATATATATCTGGCCACTCGTATTCGAGGATACCAGTCTACCAGGGCAGCTAGCCAATCCCTATTGCAGATGCTTGCTCCGGTGCATGTGTGTTTATTCAACACCCACAGAGCCCACCTGTGGTTTATACTGCAGACCATATTTAAAGTTTCTGAGAAAGACTGTGTTATCTAGCGTGATCAACAATTTGAATAAGGCCAGCACGCTCAAGCCCTCGGCCATAATGACTTGTGACTTTGTGCAACAATAGCTATCAATGGCCCCCAAAGGTTGCATATACCCAATTTCACTCACAAGGCTTGGGTCAACCTGTGGTATCGTTTTCAGGCACTTTCCATTCTGATAACATCAGGAAGTCTCGTTCCTGACATATCGACCATGGTGAAATTCAAACCCGGGTCTCATGGTCAGAATGTGAATGTTCTAACCACTCAGCTATGTGCCTATATATATATATATATATATATATATATATATATATATATATATATATATCTTCTCTCTCTCTCGAAAAGTTTTTAGCATGGCCCACTTTCCAAAAGCTAGCCAAAATGACCATTGGCGAGGGGAGTGCTTCTTGGTTGGGCTGATAATGCACACACAGAGGGCTCAATGTTTGAAAGCAGAACAACAATAAAAATCACATTAAATAAATTTATTTAATATAGTTATATTTATGGGTAAAAGTACTCAATATCCAATGTGCGTAAATGTAAGAATGGACATGGAGGTCAACACAAAGAAGCAACAGTCCTATGTTGACATCTCAAAACCCTGACACTGCAACAACTTTTCAAGCCAAAATAAGTCAGGAACTTAGTTTTAATCTAGTCAATGACCAATCTGTTGATGAAAAATGAAGAACTGTTTGTCGTATAGTCACAGAAACACTGTCATCAGCTTCAGCAAGACCAAGAATCAAGACTGGTTTGATAAAAACAATATTGAAATCCACAACCTGCCTGACTCATGAACAAGACTGAAGATCCAGACTCAAAAAAAAAAAAAAGAAGCATTTCCAGAAGCTAAAACAGGAATGACAAACAAAATTAAGAAAACTACAAATCATTTGGTGGCAACAAAAAGCAATTAAATTCAGAGCTATGCATGTGATCACAGAAATTTCTATGCTGGAATGCAAGAACTATTTGGACCAGTACAAATATCAACTAAACCTCTTCTAGCAGCTGACAATACAAACATCCTGACTAATCCACAAGATATGCTCCTATGTTGGAAGAAACATTTTTCTACTCTCCTAAATAGAAACACCAATACACTTGAGAATGTTCCAAATCATCCTTCTCAACAATGGATGAATTACGAAGCCTACTTTTCAAGAATTCAAGCAAGTTATGAAGCAAATGAGATCAAGGAAGTCCCCAGGTTCAAACAAGATCCCTTTTGAACTAATCAAACAGAGGCTTACCCTTGTAAACTCGCATTTTCATCCTCATTCTGAAGATGTGGGAATCCCAACAAGTTCCTAAAGGACTGAAAAATGCTGTCATCATAACGATCTTCAAAAAAAGGTGACCAGAAAGCCTGTGAGAACTATAGAGGACTATCATTACTCACTATCACTGGAAAGGTCTTTGCCAGGATCCTTCTAAATCGCTCCAGATCTATCAGAATCTCATTGTGGATTCCACCCATTTTGTGGTACAATCGACAGGATTATCTGTGCAAAGTAACTCAAAGAAGAAAAGCAAGGAGTAACAAAACCCCCTTTTCCTTGTTTTCTATGACTTAGAAAAGGCCTTTGATAGCATTAGAAAAGGCCAAGAGCTGATATGTGGAAAGTTCTTCATTTTAGACGTCCTGACCACATTATCACTAATTCAAGCAATGCATGAAAATGTGTATTCCACCAAAACATGCTGTCAGAAGAATTTCCAATCCCATGTGGACTAAATCAAGGATCTTGGCACCTATGTTATTCTTGCATCTGGCTGCAATGCTTTAAAAACTTCCTTCAGACAATCAAATTGACATCAGATATTGATATGATGGATGACTTTTTAACTTTAGTAGACTTTGGATCTAAAAGTCTAACACACATGTGACACATCTCAGAACTTCAATATGACTTCTGATGACAATGCTGCCTGCTGTCATTCAGAAGAACTCCAAGAGTTTGTGAACAACTTTGTTATGGCCTACCATTGCTTTGGTCTTACAGTAAGCATCAAGAAAACCAAGGTCCTTGCACAACTAGCCCCACTTACCATCTTGCCAGATTTTGATATTACCATTACTTGAGCAAGTATAGCATTTTCCATATCTAGGGAGTCTTTTTATCAAACAAATGCACCTCAGAAAAGGATGTGGAACAGAGTTGTAGCTGGACATGGGCCATTTGGAAAGCTAATCAAACATCTCTTCAACAATAAGGATCAGAATTTAACAAAAATTATGGTCTATAATGCTGTTGCAACATTCAAAAATTAAAAAAACTTGCCAGCAAAAGCTTCATTCAATTTTGAACACCAAATGGGAATAATATGCGATCAACATCAAAGTCCTGGAGAGAGCCAACAGTCAAAGCACTGAATTGCTGATCATGAAAATCTTTGATGGTCAGGATATGTAGCTAGAATCGAGTCAAGATTTCCACTCACTTCAGGGAAACGACCATAGGATTGCCCTCTTTAAAGATGCAAGGACTAACTCAAAGCAATACTACAAGCTACTGGACTTGAGCCTAAATTGTTTGAAACAAGCCTGAGACTGTACCAACTGGCAGTGTTCCATCTCCATCAGAAGCAAAAACTTTGAAGCCATTAGAAGAGAAAAGGAAGAAATCAAATGACAAGAGTGAATAATTTGACAAAATTTAACCTTGTCCTCCCACCAACATTATCTTGCAGTCAATGCCATAGGATCTTCCATGTAAGAAATAGTCTACTTAGTCATCAATGCCACCATCATCATAAAGGATACCATCAGCAAAGAAGCAATTAAATTCTTGGATTTGAGATAAAGCTGACAACACACACACAAAAATCCAAAGTTTTGATACAATAAATAGAAAGCCTTCCAGGTGACCAAAAGAAAGCTCTGGTTACCTGATGATCACACAATTGTGAAACCGTTGTATATATATATTGTGATATAAACAAAGAAGTGAGAAAGTGCATGTACAAGAAGAGATAGCAGGCAAGTTGTTTTCTTCTACTGAACAAATTTCAGTAAACTTTTAAAAATATTTTGTAATCATTTTCACTGTCCCATCTGAATATCAATGAATTGATTGCAGTGCAAATGTACCAAAATTAGTTTATCACAATTACATTTTCCCCACCAATACAAACTTTGTAAAATATAAATTAAATGCAGTTACAAAAATAAGAAACTTTACTCTCTGCATAGCCAAGCTTATCTACAAAAAGATAAAATGCAATGTGTGCAGCAGATGTAATGTTGTATGAAGAAGGGGGTCAAACAAAAAGAAAAAAAAAATGAGAGAGAGAGATGAGAAAATTAACTGAAATGATGCAATACAATGAGTGATTTACCTGTTGTATAATCTCCTTTAGCAAGATTTCCTGATGAACTCATCTCTGCCACCAACACACAAGCGCGGTCATTGGGCAAACCAATCTGTAAGTAAAAGGAGAACATAAAAAAATTAATATTAATTTTTTACCCTATAATGATGGTGTTTACTCATTCCCCCATGAGAATGAGATGTGACACAAGGTCGGATTAATGTGGGGACCCGAGTGCGTACACTCGGGCAGGGTAAAAAATTCCCCTCAGCCCCCACTGGCCTCGGTGCAAGCACCGATCCCTGGGAGGGCGCGGCCTCGGGCAGCTGTTCCCCAGGGCTGTGCACGTCTTCAGTATAATTTTCCTCAGTTGCCCCTCTGACAGAGAAGCTCCTGAGCGCACTCTGTCCAAGGACAGAGACGCAACTGAGAGATGAGAAATGATATGAAATCCCTCCAAGGAGGGATTTACCCCATGATGACAAATATGACATGTCTTTTTTCTAAGACAATGGCCTTTAATTTGTATGTGATCGGTGAAGAAATGGTGTGCTTTCATAATGTGGGAAAATGTTGTCTTGGAAACATACTCCCTGAAAACTGGGTTTCGATAATCATTCTTTCCAGCCCCAAAACAGACAGAAATCTTTGGCAATATAAGAAAATTAACTGGTTGAGATTCAGCTTTTAGACAAAGAATATTTGGAGCAGTTTTTGTTACTGATAATTAAAAAAAAAAGTGACACACTGTAGAAATAAGATGAAAAAGGAAAAAAGAAATGGCTTGCTGTTGCACAAATTGAAATTGCCAAAATCTTAGATTAAATTAAATTCAGGACTACTTCCTTGCTCAATAATATGATCAATAATTTTGATAAAAAAAGAAAAAAAAAGAGAGAGAGAGAGAAAAATGTGGTAAGTCATCTCCCAATTCATAAATGATTAGACAGATTTCTCAATAGTAGGATATTGTAAAAAGCTGTAGTAGATAAGGGACCAGTCTGTCCTATTTGACTCTTAACTGGGCGGTGGGAGGAGATGGATTCATACTTTTTCTAAGGTTATTTATGTGTAAGTGAATATAATGAACCAGACTGGAATTCAAACTTGACACTCTGATTTCACATTCTGAGTCAATATCCATATCCTTTGAATATTACAATGTGTCTAAAATTCAATAAATTATAGTTAGAACCATTAATGACGAAATTATTGAATACAAATTTCAGATTAGACTATGTTATAAGAAAGAAATTAAAATCGAGTTGAAGTCAAAAATGAACTTTTTTTTTAATGCTAATGTATTTTAAACAAGCTATGGTATCTGTTAATAAATCCAATTCATTTATCTTTCCATGAAGAGAAGGTTTATATATCTTTTTAGTTTTACAATGACGTTCATCCTGTGCAAAGCTCAAGAGCCACTTGAGATAGAGATTAGCAGAGTAAGAGACACACTTTATGGTTATATGTGGTGAAGATAACAGTTAACTCTAGAGTTGAACAGGTTAAGACTGTAGTGTTTGGGGAAGCATCCTCTTGGGAGTTGGAAGATAATTCTGAATTTTTATTCACCACTATATCTAATGTTTTTATCTGAATTTCTAACATGAGGAGTTATCAATATTTACACTATTTATATTTGGACTATTGTCCTCATCTTTATTGTTTTTATCACATTTCAGCTGTTGTGTCCTCTGGCTTTCTTCCGGTGTATATCAATCTGGGTAACCTACAACAGCCGAAACATTGTGATAAAAACATCAAAGATGAGGACAATAGTCTGAATATAAATAAATGCATGTAAATATATATATATATATATATATATAAAAGAATGTAAATAAATCTAATATTATTCAAATTTCTTTGATTGTTAAACTGGTTAATCACCATCACAGCTGACCCGATTAACAAAACTTCTATAAATACTTTCATGATAATTGTTCTGATGAGCTTCTCTCTTTGTTATTGTTTTTATGAATTTAAGTGCAATACTAAATCCTGTAGAAAGAAATGGCAATCTACTGTGGGAAAATCTTCTGCCTAGTCATTGGAAGAGACATGATCACCCAAGTGTGTATCACATATGGCACTTAACTGACTGACTAGATTGTCAGCTAGGTTTTTAATATCTTAGAGTTAAAATGGCTAGATGTAAACTTTACTAAATTTCTTTTGCACTTCTTGCCTGTGGAACTTTTCCGGACTCTTGCTTTCCAGTCAACTTTGATTTTCATAAATTTAAATGTAATGCCAATTAATTCTGTTTTCTTAATTCCTGTTCTTTTATTCTCCTATCTCATTGTTTCACACTTAGTAACACATTGCATCTTTGGGGCTTTATTATTGATTTGCTTGGGGTGAAATAGAAAAAAAAAGAAGTCAAAATTATGGTCAGATTCATTACAGTGAATGACTAATGCATTGAGTGAATTTGTGTGTGTAACATAGATATATATATATATATATATATATATATATATATATATATATACATACATACAAACACACACACACACACAGAGGAGGAGTGAATACAAAAGTAACATTGGTTACAATTCTCCACTGAGAAAATGCAGTAGATACAGGGATGCTTAACTTTATATTTAAACTTTTTGGCATCCAAGACAAATTGATGGAGATGCTGAACATGACTCCCAGAGAAACAACTAGGCAAGCAGAAAGAATACTTACATCCTTCAGTCCTTCAATGACTCCATAACCAGGCACTGGATGAACAGTTACTAAATGCACCCAGTCACAAATGCGGAAGAGCCCACCTGCATATTGATTCTGTACAGTGGAACCAATATCTGAAAATTTCCTTATATAAATATTAAAAAAAAAAAAAAAAAATTAAATCCATTAAATGCAGCAATAACAATTAATTTTTCCAAACATGGCAACAATTTAATTTTAGTTTGGTATTATTATTATTATTTTACTTGACTGTGGTTTTAGATAATATGAATAATAAAAATAACCAATGCTAAAAATGGTTTAGGGGAAAAACAAGGTATAAAAATATTTATCTAGAAAAATTCACTTTTGTTTGGTAGATTTCTAAGTATGGTACAATGTATAATTGCAGTCTTTTATACATGTGTGTGTTCTTTCATTATGTTTTAGATGAAGATGACTGGTAAACATTTCTGTGATTCACAACTGACCCATAGAACAGTGATGAAAAATTCCAGTCATTAACAGTTAATAAACTAGGTTTTAAATAACTTTATTTTTCTGTAAATTTTTTATCATAATGTGTTTATGTTGAACTGTTTTCTTTGGTTGCTAACAATATTTGTTAGAATCTTAAAAAGTATTTTTATTAGTACACATTTATTAACTTTGATTAGTTTAATTTTTGTGAGGCATTTTTCTCACTCCCTATTTTTTTTAACCAATTTGGAACAAGAAGAACTCAAATCACATGCCTAAACTTTTAATTCATAGAAATTGCCTAAATTGTACCATTCCGGGTTCTCCTTTTTCTGCTACAATGCTCTTCCATTCTACATTTTGTTACTCACTTTATTGTTGTAATACATAACGATCTGGTTGTGATTACAACACCCATAAAGTCAAGTAAACTCTAAATAATTTTATTTTACACTGAAAGGTCTGGTGCTTTATGGACAACTGTAAAGTCTAAAAGTGAGATCTTCACTGCAACCACCTGCTGTCAATATGAGACACAAAGGAAATAAATAAATGAAAAATTTCTGAATCAAGTGCCACTCAGCTGGAAGGTAGAGAGTTCCAGTCAAAGGCTTACAGAGTCAGACCACAAAATAGAATGGTTACTTGCAAACCACCCATACAGTGTGACGATACAGTATTCAGAAAGAAGCTGGCTATTAGTGGGTAATTTGCCCAGTTGGTAAAAGACCGATAGCATATTTACATTTTTAAAGTAGTAGTCATAATCTAGTTTGAGATTGTGAATTGAAGCATGTATATTATTTTACAAGTTTTACAGACATTCTAATATTCTTTTTCATACTGGTATACTTGTCACAAAAATCATTAGCACTGTAGTGGATTTTATCAATACTGGAAGCTCCATACTGAGGCAATTATTTATCCCTAATATAACTGATCTTAATTAAGCTAAATAGATCAGTTATATTAAGAATAAATAATTGCCTAGGAGGTAAAATTCTCAAAACACAGGCAATGCATACTAATTTTTTTATTCTATTTTATTTAATTGTTTTGTTCATTGCTTTTTTTTTTTTTTTTTTTTTTTTTTAAGAAAACCTATAATGCTGGATTTTTTTTTAATTCTATTTAATTTAATTATTTTTTATTGATTTTTATCATTATTATATTCTAAGAAGCCTATACTTAATATTAGATTATTAGTTTAATAATTTTTTTTTAATTAACACTTGGTTATTATGGTGGGCATTAATAGGCTAATAATACAAGAATAACAAAATTCACCAAACAACCAATATCTTATCAGTACAAACAAACACACATATCCTGGTAATACATTCTAACTCTGTATTGGAACATGAAAACACATTTTTGGGAATATTACTTTGTGAAAGTATTTTGACAGATCTTAATTTAGTGATTGGATTGTTGTCATATACACAACTTATGGAGGCCATAACACGTTTCTTGAATATAAAACCTCTTATTTCCAGTACTTTGAAAATCAATACATGCCAGTAGCACAAGGTTTCATTACCTGTAACTGTAATACTTAATGAAACTCCCTGAAAAGAGGTTAATTGGATATATGTTTGCATTTAATGTAGTACTGTGAGAAGGAGGGAGTACTTATTTTTTTTTTTTTTTTTTTTTTTTTAAGTGTTGTGCTTGAGGTTACTGCCCTGGTAGCTATGTCTCTGCTAAGCTATTTTGCCTTTCTAAAATCAGTCCAAATTTTCACAAACAAATGCAAGAATAATTTACCTATTCAACACTATCATACAGGTTCAAAAATCTGTTTCTATCATAACTCACCTGTCTTCAAATATAACAAAATTGTGTTTTTCTGACAACTTGGTTAACATGACTGGAAAATCATTGTTGAAATCTTTGATGATATCAACATGTGTCTTCACTGCACATACAAAGGGACCAATCTTTTCAATTGCCTGAAAATAAGATAAACACAAATTTAAAAGAAACTTTTCTTTATTTTTCTTAATTCAATTTCTTTTATAGAGCAGGAAAAACAAAAAATTATTTCATTCACTGATTACATGTATGTTAGAATTCTGCTGGTGATTTGTCATGAGTGCTACCATCGTGATTTCAATTGGATACTCTAAGCAACAGCCCCAATACTTGTTTTTTTTTTATTGTTCTCTCTTCATAATGTTTTCATCTACATGGTTTTATTTTCTTGCTTGGGGTGAAAGGATTAAAAAGCAAACAATAAAATAAATTACAAAACAGACTATACTGTACACTTCTATATATCTACACAGATTTGAAAATAGCATTAAGCACTAGTTAGTTTTTAACAAAAATATTAGGGACCAACATTTCAGTGTCTTTAAAATGTATATAAATGCTGATAGCAGGTATGTTTGGTAAAGATATGTGTGTCCACAACAGCAGAAGTTTTAATTGAAAGTGAAAATGAGGTTGAAACTGAGATACCTTATTATAAGTCTTCTAATCAGCAATGACTTAACTATATCTACAATAATTCTCTTCTTCAAATTCTCACAGGAATTATCAATTCTTCTTCACAATATCATCATCATTATAAATCTGTAATGTGATCAGCTGGCCCTTGCATATTTATTCATATTGTTCCTTTCATCAAGCCTGGTCAGTACGTAGATGGGTGACCACTTGGGGATACCAGGTGCTGTATGCTTGTATGTGCCGGTGGTGTATTGGGTAACAGCATAGAATTGGAAATTGGAGAGCAGAGTTCAAATTCCAGTTGAGTTCATTATATTCACTTATGTGCAAAGAGCCTTGGGAAAGGTATGAATCTATTTCTTCTCTACCCAGCTATGAGTTAATTAGGAGTACTTGTATTAGTAAATCATTATTATCTAAAAAAAAAATCATACAATCTAAAAACATTTAGTGGTTTTAAATAACCTACAAAAGGTTGAAATAAGGTGTAACAAACAAAAATCTTCAAAAAGAAGAGATCAATATGCATCAATCCATGTTTGTCCACCTGCAGTGTTTTGTCCAAGCACAAGAATGCTCATTGTAAACAATTCAATTAACATGATTTCCTGCTCTTTGCTTACCATTCCTGTAATGAAGGCAAGATGAATTCTCATCTTAGCATCCTCAATCTGCCTGTGTGGACAATCATACACAAAATGCTCCATGCTGTCATACAAATGTCATCACATAACCTCATCAGAATCTACTCTATTTCACCTTCTTTTACTTCTTCCCCTTACTCTGATCATCTGAACATCCCTCCTTGATTTCAATTGAATCTTTTATGATTTGTAGTACCCCTCTAACAGTTTGAACCTTGATTAAATCCACAGTAATTATGCCCATAATGACTGTATACTCTTGTATATAAGCACTCTTCCTTCAGTGGCATCTCCAAATAAGCTTAAATAAACTGCAGGACCATGTCTAGATTTTTCATCCTTTGTAAACAGTTCCCAAAACTTCTACACCTGTTTTCCAGTCTCTAAATGAGTCACCATGGTTGAATACAGGTGGTTGTTTCTGTGAAGCCATCACTAGACATATTAGAAACTATGCTCTGCTACCTTAAATTAAGCTGACAAGGATTCACCAGGCAAGTGGACATCAACTGACTTTGGAGAAATATCATGAGCTTTTATTGAGCTTTATGTACTGAACCCATTCTAATCAGCAGGTGTGACAGGTTGAGTCTAGCAATAACAAACAAAATAATACAGTATTAATATATGATTAATAAATTATTTACCTTGAACATAAATATGCTATACACATATCTCAAAAATCTGACGGGCTTGGACAATTCTAAGTATACATCTGGAATGAATATATCCAACTAAGTACATGATTGTCTTATTTTTAATAAACAAATGCATTCAAATTTAACTAAGATTCTCTGCTACTGATGTCAATGTGGCTTCTTCATCTGCAGTGTCTCTTCAGGACAAAGGTGATCATGGCTCTCCACAACTATCTCGTATGTTTTTCTCCCTTTGCCATCCATTCACACAAGCTTGTCAAGTAAGTGTCTGACTTCCCCTCTCTCACACTCAATATGCTCTGTGAGAGTTAAGTTTACCAAGCCCTCTTTCCTCATTATATGTGCAAGAAATTTCAGCTGTCTTCTTGATTTTGAGTATAAGTGTTCTTTCCAAGGCTATTTTAAGACTTCCTTGTTGCTTACTCTCTCTGTCCATGGAAGATTCAATATCCTTCTATAGAACCACATTTCTGCTGCCTCTAGTTTTTTCCTTACTCATAGGGATATTGTTCAAGATTCACTGCCATATAAGAGGATATCACAATCCAGTACTATTTCAGGTAAATAAAATATATATACTGTTTAATAAACAGACTGAGCTTCTACTCAAAGTGTCCACTAATAATAACATTTAAAGTGATAAAAATCTATTGAATTGATAAATAAAAATCCATTGCTTTAGCTCTGTTATTATACATTGAGATTGAGCACTATTTTATTAGCATCAACATTCAATGTGCAATATTATATATGACCTGGAAAACTGGAAGTCAAAATAGCTACAATTAAAAAATAAGAAAAAGAGAGAAAAGGTAAAAAACTAATAAGTGAGTGTAAAGTAAAAACAAAAACGACAACCACAACATTCTGCATGGGTGTGAATGAACACATACACTGTGGAAAAAAAAAATCTTGCACCAATGAAAACTGCATATAAAAAAGAAAAATCAAGAAATATAAGCAGTCTGTTGATGATACCCACTGACAAATGGATGGAGTGATTCCTGGATGAACCATCTACAAATCTCTGGAGTCAGAATGCTGAAGGTAACATCAATCAACCAAGTGACAAAACTTTTACTTGTATATTTTTTATATATATATATATATATATATATATATAGCCTCTCCAAGGGACAAAGCCACCTATTATATGCAAATCCACTTCACTCCTGCCTGATTGTAAGTATTCTAAGTTGAGTAGATTGCTTTAAAAATTGCTAATTTTTCTGGCAGATGATACTAACAATTTTCCTTTGGGTGTCTATGAGTGAATGGTGCAAACCTCATGGCCTTCTGTGACTTGACCCTATGGCCTTCTGAGACTTATCCTTTTACAAGGGATAGCATTACACAAGATCCAGTAACACATGAAAACTGTAATTTCTCAAGAGACCATTCTGGAAATCATACATATTCTTTCAATCAGTAAATGCTTCTTAGTGTAGCACTCTTCCAGTCTACAAGACACACACACACACACACACACAATTTGTGCATAATTAAAAAAATAAAATAAAAAAAAAGTATATTATCTTACTTCAATTATTTCAGAAACTGAGGTTAAATCAACAGAAAGAATCAGATTAGTTTTCTTCTCGGCCATACACATGAACAGTTTCTTGGCAACGGGATGTTTACAGAGTTCAGCTCGTTTTTGGAAACTTAGAGCCTTTTAAAGACAAAAGAAAAAGAAAAAATCATAATTAAACATTGAAAAAGAAATCATCTGTTTTGGAGATATTTAAAAAATTCATCTTGGGGGTAGATATTCAAATAACAATGTCCAATTGGAAAATCTGGAGAAATAAATTCTATTTGAACAGAAAAAAAGTATTTTTGAAATTCTTAAATATGGTTATGTTACCATATTATCCATTGATGACTATTAGAAATGAGGAAAGCCCTAGTGAAAATCAGTATAAGAGCCAACTTTTTAAAGTTCAAATATATTTGCTACAACCAGTAGTTAGCCACTTAATTTTGTAATTAGGTCAGGGAAAATGTTTGTCAACAATTTAGAAAAAAAATAATATTCAGAAATTGGGACACTGGAACAATGGTATTCTTTAATCAAGTAGATTCAAGTGATAAAGGTTAAAACACCTGTTCTTGTATGATCACTGAAGTTAAACAACGTTGAGCCTGGTCAGAAACTAGATGAGTAACTGCTTGGCAATACCAAGTTCTGTAAGCTTGGATGCATGGGTGGTGTAATGGATAACAGCTTGGAATTAAAAATCAGAGCTGAGTTCCATTTTCAGTCAGGTTCATTATGCAAATATCCTTAGGAAAGGTGTAAATACATTTCTTACTCCCCTAGCTAGGGTTAATTTAGTAGAACTTGTATCAGTAAATCATTATTATCACACAAAAAAAAAAAAAAAATTCTTACAATCTAAAAACATTTTCTGGCTTTAAATAATCTGCAAAAAAAAAATCAATCAATCAAGTGATAAAAAATATTCCAGACCCCAAAGTGAAAGGAATCTCACCTTAACGACACTGGAATTGGTTAAATTATCTTTATCGATCATGGTGTTTTTTTTTGTAACAGGAGGCGAAACCTGATTCTCTGAGATGAACTGCATCACACTTGACATGGTGCTTGGAGATATCTTGTTTGTTTCTCTCAAAACTTCCATAATCTGAGACATAGTAAACACGCTGAAATAAAAAGAAAACATGTTTTTGCTCATTCTGAGAAGAGAGCATTTCAGAAACTAACAAAAACATAGCCAGGCTTTTTCTTAAAGTTTTCATATCATTAAAAATTATACTTATACAGAACAAATTTCCCTACAATGATTAGTAAGCAAGCCTAGCAGATCCTTAATGTGTAGAATGCAATCATTCCCTATATGACAATACTAGGGATCTTCAGAGGAAACAATTGCTAAAGACGCTGGATAAATAATGGATTCCTTGTGCTGTTCTAGAAATTACCTTCTGCCATACTCTATCTTTACAAAAGTCAGATCAGACTAAAAATGGAGTATTGCTGCTATTTCTGCCCAATGCTCATTTCTCAGTCTTGACAGAGTTCAAAAGCGCTTACATGGCCTTGCAGGTTATGAATTATTTCCAATCCTACAGCCCCTTTCAAACAGATGAAACATCACAAAGCTATTGCTACTATATTGTTATTTCTATGGCAAATGTTCAGATGAATTGTATTCCTTAGTTCCACCAATTCAGACTCTTACAGTTAGGACATGTCATGCCTTGTATACAAGGTCAAATCATTTGCATTCCCTAATCATAACAATCTTAACCTCTTCAAGTCTAAGGTCAACTGTTATCTACCCTACATATCCTCATAGTCTGTCTTCTCTTATGTCCATACAACAATCACATTTTGTAACTCTCTACCTTGAGTGGCTATTGGGACTTGTACTGGGTGAAAATTTAGTTAAAAAAAAAAAAAAAAAAAAAAGAAAAAAGAAGAAAAAAAAAAGAAGAAAAAAAAAGAAGAAAAAAAAAGAAGAAAAAAAAAAAGAAAAAAAAAAGAAGAAAAAAAAAAAAAAGAAAGAAAAGAAAATACAGTAGAGTGGTCCCCCATATTCAATTGCAAAGTAAGTGTGAGGAAAGGAAGAGGGTCCACAAAATGTAAAGAAAGTTTATTAAAATCAATAAACAATGTCACTTGTTTTGAGAAAGTATGGCATTAATATGTAAAAGAAAAAAAATGCCAAAAGACAAACCTATTTCTACCTACCTATGCAAAGTGATGCCATTTTTGGTGATGTTAGCTTCACCTCCCTGTTCTCTATTCAGTAAAACAACAGCATCAGTAACTTCCACACCGATTGTCTGTAAGGACTGCCAGACGAAAACATTACACAGCTAATTATATTACAAGACAGAGAAAGACATAAATGTAGAGACAGAGAGAGAAAAAAAAACAGAGACATGTATGTGCAGAGAAATACATGTTGAAAGAGAGGGAGCAAAATATGTATACAAATACAGAGAGAGAGAGAGACCATTACAGACAAAGAGAGATGTAAGAACAAAGAGACACAGAGAGAGAGAAAGATGTGCTCAGAGAAAGAGAGAGAGGGGGAGTGACACACACACAGGCAGAGAGAGAGAGACACACACACACAGGCACAGAGATGCGCACAGAAAGAGAGAATGTGCACAAACACAGAGAGAGAGCTGTGCACTGACAGAGAGGGACACAGACAGACACATGGACAGATACAGAGAGAGAGAGAGAGAGAGAGACACGAAAAGACAGAGACATGCACACAGATACAGAGAGAACGACACACACACAGATACAGAGAGAACGACACACACTCAGATACAGTGACTCGTTAGCATACACCCACAGGCAAGTAGACATGCACATACAAAGACATGCATACACACTCACTATGGTAAGGCTATCACACCTCCAAAAGGGTCAAAATCAAAAAACCCATTGAGATGTCAGCATTTCAATGTTTGAACAAGAGTTTATGATGTAACAATTTACTAAAGAAATTGGGCTTTATTATTTAAAACACTGTAAAAATCAAACATCAATTTGACTTGAAAATACATTTTATCTCAAGAAAATATAGGAGTTAAAATGTAATTTTTTTGATTTCTACAAAACTCATGCAGATTCTGACAATTGTTTTTTTTAATCCCAAAATTATGTCACCAAAAATAACTTCATTTCCAAAATTTACCAATAACGGTTTTGAAGTAAAACTAATGTTAAAAACTGGTAAGCTGATAAACTTTGCTCAAGTGTAAACTGCAATTGTTTAAAGAAGCAACCCTTGTTACTTTACAGTATTTCATATTGTAAACATACATTATAAAAAAAACATGGGGAAAAATTACCAGGATAGTTATTTCTCTGAGAGAATGTACACAGCAATGATGGTCTGTTAGTTTCATTTACAGGTAAAAAGAAACCAATTTCTGAGTTTTGAAAGTATAAAATTAATCTGGATATTTAGCATACCTGTACTGTCTCCAAGATACTACTGCCACTAGTGACAACATCTTCAATAATAAGACACTTGTCTCCCTTGTTAAATATGCCTTCAACCATCTTCTTGGTACCATAATCTTTGGCTTCTTTCCTCTTGATCAACATTGGAATATTTTGCTTCAGAGAGATGCACTAAAAACAAAGAGAGAAATATATACAAAATTTAACAATACTGGAGAAAAAAATAAATAAATGTATCTCTAAGTGTGCAATTTTAAAGCAGTTAAGCTCTTTCCATTTTGAAAATTAGTGCAACATTATCTTCCTTTTCCCCCATTTAGTTTTGTATTGAAGTCTATTTTTTTTTTAATCACTTCACCCCAAGCATGGCAATAAAGCCACTAAGACGCAAGGGGGGTTTACTGAGTGTGAGAGAATATGAGGGGCAAAAAAACATTATTAGGAGAGAGAACAATAAAAGAACAGGAATTAAAAAGGTATAAGATAATGATTGACATTGCATTTAAATTTTTGAAGATCAAAGTTGACTAGAAAGCAAGAAACCAGAAGAAACTGTTAGCATAGAACTTATGGTTACATCCATTCAACTGTAAAATGATGGGATCTTGCTGCCAGTCTAATAGTACACTTAAATTGATATGGTCTAGGTACCATAGAGGAAAGTACATCAGGACAATTATCATGAAAGTATTTATGGAAATAGTACAGGGAAATTATGGTATGGCAGTGAAAAAGTGACTGATGTCAAGATGCCAGTTCAGGACCAATAACATTGCAGATGCAAAGTTAGATTTATTACTTTTTATTCTATTGTATTTATAAAACTGTGACCTCTCCTGTATTTTTTCATTCTGTCTTGTTTTGTTGGAGACATTTTTTGATAGTTGGTACTAGCATAATAAAAACACTATTATTTTAATAGTGTTTTTATTAATTGTTTAATAATTAAATTAACAAAGATGTAAACCATTTAAATATTTAAGAATTAACACAAAGCTAAACCATTAAAATGTTTAGGAATTAAAAAGCTAAACTATTAAAGTCTTAAAAATTAATAAATACAAAAACATCAGTTAAATTTTATAGTAATTTTTATAAAAGTCACATCTTTATTTAAACAATTTTCTTAATAATTAATTTTCATGTTCAGAGCAACTTTAAGAATTTTGTTCAATGCATTCAGTTTCTATAAGTTAGTGCATTCCAGGTATTCATAATCAAAAAAGTAAAGGTAGATATAGCCTTGATTTACCTTAGGTAAGGTAGATAGAAGTAATGTGCCCCTTTTTTTTGTTGGTTTTTTGGAGTGGGGTAATACTTATCACAGGGATTCATATTCTTGAATCTGATCAACAGGAATGAATTAGGTGAGGACATATAACAGCTATTGATGACTTATGAACAGTTTCATCTCCTCAGTCCCACTCAGAAGGAAATTGGGTCATTGGGGTCTCACGGTTGGAATGCTAATGCATTAACCAATCAGTCAGAAAATCAACAAAAGTATTATGATAAAAAGTAACAAAAGGAAGAAACAATTGAGTTACCCACAAAAGTTTGTTTGGTTTATTACATAAAACTAAAAATTATTTTTAACAACCAATAACTTCATTGAAAAAATGGTTTGCTGTTTTTTTTCCCCCACTATATTCTGCCACCTTTCAAACAAGCCTATGATTCCACCCACTCAGAACATTTTATCTTTCTCAAAAAAGTGCTCCAGATACTTTTTGCAATCTTCCAGGAAATCAATATTAACACCAAATTAAATTGGAATCTGAAGGCACAATGAATATGGTGAATGCCAAAACTTCCTAGACATTTTTGAAAAATTTTTGCCGCATCACCAAAGAAATAATCATTATCCTGATGAAATAATAGTCTTGTTTTTGTAAACTAATTCTGAATATTTTTCACCATTTGCTGCCTTCAGTTGGTTTAAGAACAACCTCTCAAGCAACAAACAGTATGAGTTTTCGATCAGCTCAGTCCACTGCTGATATCCAAACTGCAATTACTCACAGAATTAGTGAGACACTAGCCAACAAATATTTTTCTTTCTTACAAAGATCACAAGCCTCTCACTGCTCGATCAATATTTCCAGAGAAAGTGTTCAGATGAACTACACTCCTTAGTTCCACCAGTCCTAACCTTCATGACTAAGACCCGCCATGCCACACACACATTATACTGAACTACCCTCATTCTCTTTGTATTCCTTTGGTGAGATCAAGTTCCACAAAGAAGCTCCCCTACAAACTGCTGCCTGGTGGAAGTGACTCCCCAAAAGATGCTACCCTGATCACTACAATTGGAACCTGTTCAAGTCTAAGTTTAACTTATCTTCCACACATATCTGTACAAGCTGTGCTTCTTACACTGTAACCCTCTACCTCGAGTGCAAGTCATTGTTAAAAAAAAAAAGTGTGGGGGGAGAAGTAATAATTGTTTGCTACTTTGGAAAGAGCTCATTGTAGAGGATTCCTTTCTACTTCTGCATCATCATCATCTTTGAATGAAGACCAAAAAACAAACAAAAAAAGGGGCACTTTACTTCTATCTACCTTACCTAAGGTAAATCAAGGCTATATCTACCTTTACTTTTTTGATTATGAATACCTGGAATGCACTAACTTATAGAAACTGAATGCATTGAACAAAATTCTTAAAGTTTCTCTGAACATGAAAATAGGTTGGTGCAAAAATAATGACGTAATAATGTCATTTTTTGACGTTAAAAAATACGTCAAAAAACAACATTATTACGTCATTATTTTTGCACCAACCTAATATTAAGAACATTGTTTAAATAAAGATGTGACTTTTATAAAAATTACTATAAAATTTAACTGATGTTTTTGTATTTATTAATTTTTAAGACTTTAATAGTTTAGCTTTTTAATTCCTAAACATTTTAATGGTTTAGCTTTGTGTTAATTCCTAATTTCACTTTCTCTATGATCTTTTGCATTGTCTATCACAGTTTAAAAGAGAAAAATTACTTTTTGGTGAAGCAAATTCCACACAAAAATACAGATCATGTTTTTTTTTCCTGCAACCATTAAACTCACATGAAAGTCACACATCAAATTAACTATAATAAAACTAGTATAAACAAGTTGTTTTTGTTGGATTGAATATGTCAAGAATCATGGGCAACTCCAATGCCACTGACAAGCATCATGGTTGTCAATTTCCTCTAGCATAGATTCTTCTATCCATTTTATCTGCTCTGAGGTCTTCTAAACGCTTGCATAGCCAGCCCCCGATTGGCTAATGCTGCTGATAATGCACATTATCTAACTAGTGCTATCATTCTCAATCTTCCACTTCTCTAAAGATGCAATTGGTCAAGGGGAGATAACTCAATATTCTCAATAATCTCCCCTCTTTAGTTTCTTGAGATGTCAGCCAATTCCAAGATATCCATCAAGTCATATGGAGATACAACCTTCTTGGTCAATGTTAACCAGCTGGTGGGCTGACTGGGTCCAGGATACTGCATGAATCTCCTTTTACTCAATTATGTCACATATCAATTCTGAGCCTTTTATCTTGAACTAGTTTTGTAGAGTACACAGGCTCAACAAGGGATTTACTGTCAACATAGCATTTAACAATAGGTGAGTCTCCACCAAGCTTCAATACTTCTTTCAAAGTAGACTTTAGACATATTCCTGCTTCAGCAGCATCAAGCAGGGCCAAAGTTTCTGCAGCCATAACAGATTTCACAAATCGTTTTACTCATCTTGACTGACATGTCAGTAAACATCTTTCATTGTTACTGAGGAAGCTGACATAACCTCCTTGAGATCCTCCTCTTCCTCCAATTTACCAGATGATGCATCACTAAAGCATTGAATCACCAATGCTTTAAGGAAAACACTTTGAGCTGATTGTCTTTTCTTGTATTTTCTTTACTTTATTCGCTCTGTGTATATGTTCAATCTGTGATACTCTAGTTGCTCCGCTCTGCTCACACACATCAAAAGACACATCAGGACATGTTTGAGCACTCACCCAATTCAACTCACCAAGACACTCCAGGTTCTTTAATTCTTCCTCATTTACTTTATTGCTTTGTTTTCTTCCAATTATGTTTATCATTTCTAAATTGTTTATGTAATTTAGTTGGTGAATTTCAATCTGGTCCTTATTCTGTACAATATTCAAGTTAATATATTTAAAAGCTATAAGCTCAAATGGAAAACTTTTTCTTAATTGATTCTACAAAGAGGTGAACTTTTCTGTTTTTGACCAAAAGACATCATCAACATAAATGCATACAATTCCAAGCAACTCTCCGTCCTGGGTATGACGATAAACTATGTCCAACTGCAAGGCCTCTGATCAGGAGGTTTTGAGGAGTGTGGAACCACCTCTTAATTGCTGGTGTTCTCAGCTCCATCCTGATTCAGGGTGGTAGCACCTGTTAGGGTCCCAGCTATGGGCAAATAGATAACCCCCAAACTGGGGTCAAAACACTATGAAACTGTAAAAATAGGTTTTAATACCAGAAATACTTTGTAAAAAAAATTATTACCAGCAATACATTTAAAAAAAAAAAAAATTACCAGCAATAAAAATTTTGTTGGCATTAAATAACCCATTGAAGTTGATATGTCGTAAAACAAACCAAACAACTTGGCATCAACTTTAACATAAAAGAATGTAGGGTTCAACTTTGACACAGTCATTCCAGCTTCCAACAATACTTCCTTTAACTTAATGTATTATGCTCTTGCTGCATCCCCTAGGCTATAGTGGTTTTCTTCAGTAGCCACAACTGTTCACTGTAGAATTCTTTTGGAGGCTTTAAATAATTTTTTTTATTAATCACATTTCTTTGTAAATTATGCTGCACTGATATTCAATGAATTACATTTCCATCCAAAGTTGGAGACCATGAATACTGCAAGTATTAAAGTGTCTTTTGAACAAGTAGAGGAATCTGTTGCTATCTCCTGTTTTTCCTTGAAACCTCTTGCTACTAGTTGAGCACTATTCTCACTCTCTCTTTTTATCTCTTCTGTGACCACCCAGCTCACTGATATACATGGTTGCCTCTCATCTTTTACCTCTCCAAACACCTTGTATGTATTCCAATTTTCAACATCTTTTGCATAGAGTAATTCATTGACCTTAGAAGCCTCCAAAGCATCCTCTTCTTTATCAACCTTCTGCCATTCATCCACATGATTTTCCAGATCAAGCCATTCATCTGTTCCTGTATCAATTCTGTGGATATTAAAACAGTTCTTGTATTGACTTTTGCTTTTCCAGCATGCAAGTGCAATTTTCTGCTTGTCCATTTTTTTCCCAACAAAAAGTACTCTCTGTACTGTTGATGGTGGCTTAAAAATATGGATCACATAATGTCCTTGACTGGATGTATTTGGTTCAAGAATTATCCCCAAACACCTACACTATATTTTTGTCTAAGTCAATCACCATACCTGCTTGTTGCATTGATGATTTATTCACAACAATGGTATAAGGCAGTTCACAATATCCACCTTGATTATTATAGTTTTTCCAGCTGTAACACAAGGTATGCTGACATATTTCAGGGCTCTTACTCTGTCCATCTCCAAATTTATACATGTAATTGGATGGCTCGCTTTTCCTTTGCATCAAGGGTATCTTAGAAAGTGGCAAGTCATGCTCTCCCACACACTGTCTTTGAGCAAACTAGGTCTAGAAGAACCAAACCCATCGCCTCTGCTGTTAAGGTGTCCATGACTTTATATAGTGGTTCATCTGATGTCATTAATAATACCTGCACTTTCTCTGGCTTTAGTATCACTGGCTTGGGTCAACCATGAGCCTAACGTATGCAATATCTTCAAATAAATGTTAAATTTTTCCATCGGCCCCAAGTGGGTTATTTTTTTCCTCCTCTTCCCTTTCCTCTGTAATTTCCATTGTCTTCTATTGTCCACGGTTCTTTCTGTTGTAAAATGTTTCAGCTTCCATACTAGGTTCATTTTTAAAGAAAGGTCTGGGAACATTCCATTTCAGGAGCATTCAATACTCCACCATTTTTTATAGTTTTTTTACTGTTTGTTGCACATTATCAAATGTCATCTCTGGTGGTGTTAATAAAGCCAGTTGGAAATGCAAATCCCATAGAGTGCAGCTTTTTAACAGCCTACATGCCAATATAGTATCAGGAAATTCTATATTTACTTCTTTTAGTTTATAGACCCTGTTATCAAACTCACTAAAAAATTCTTCAATGCTGCCATTAGGCTCTCTTTTCAAATCTTCCAATGCCAAATAAGTATTAAAGGATCTCCAATTCTTACCCTGATGAAAACCTCTATCAAGCTTCTCAATCAGCAGCTGGTGTCCAGTTTCTGTGCTTATTTCTGAAATGGCCAACTCAGATTATACCAGTTTTTCTCTTCCTGTCAAACCCAAATGAACTGCAATAGCCTACTTCTCCTTTGGCAAGTCTGTATACATAGTCCACAGTTCTAAATCCTTTCTCCAAATTTAATTATTCTTTTCCTCTCTGGTGGAGTCTTCATGTTACATGCCATCTTGTTTGCTCTGCTACCAATTATTAAATTCCTCTACCCATGTTGCCAGCTCCGAGGTCTTCTAAACACTGAGCTTACCTGCCACCAGCTTACCTCAAGGTGGATCCTAATTGGCTAATACAGCTGCTATGTAGATTATCTACTAGCGCCACCATTCTCAATCTCTCTTCCTCAACCATGCAATTGGTCAAGGGGAAATAACTAAATTATTTCAACACTGGCCACCTCTCGTACTCAGATTAGTGCGATGGCTACCTCTCGTGCTATATAATATTAATTATTCTCAAGTAATGTTTTGATTTGATCACTGCCGACCCAACTGTAAAGCAGAGTTCAGTAAGAAATGTCCTCTTTTAATAAAATCATGGTTCCCTTCCCCATGAACTGGAGTTACCTTTGAATTGCATTTTTACCTTTCTTAAAATAAAAAGGTATCATATACCAAAAGTGTTGCAGATTTTCTCCATTTTCCAATTCTAGAATCAATACAATGAAACAAAAATACAATTTTAAAAATTGTAGTCAAAAAGTCATCTTTCTGAATGAAGTTAATTAAAACTAAACTCTCTTAATGCCACCTAATCCCAAAAACACCAACTTTTTTGCTAACATATCAATCACTAACGTCATAACAATTGCCTTCGTATCTGATTCTGAAAACAAAAATCTCTGTACTTACTGTTGCAATAGGAAGTGCAGTGTAAGGCACGCCACATATTCGAGAGAAATTACGTTTATTTTCAGGAAGCATTTCAAACATCAAGTCAGCAACATCGCTCTGGAAGAGATAAAATGTTGAATGAAAACCTATTCAAATAAAATAATTGGCAACAAAATTTCTTTTGTTGACCCTTAGGCAGTATAAGAAAAACAGAGATTTGAAAATAAATAAGGGATTCAACTGAATGACTGAAGCAAAAAGAAAGTGTACAGATCAAAAGAAAAATAAAGATTCTAGTTTGAATATTTTATAGAATAAGAGCAGTACTCATGTGGGCTGCCATGAGGTTGAAATAGTTTTGCATTTCCTACTGGTGACAAAATTTGATATTTGAGGACATTCATCAAACTGTAAGTAGTAGATTTTTGAGTGAGCGGTTTAATCGATATTGGCATGGAAAGTGGAATTGGCAAGACAAATCCAAATTCCTGGTTCGTCTGTAGCATTTAGTTTGAACTCTCTAGCCTTAGCTGGCAATGAGTCTAAGAGAAGGAAAACTGAATTACCAAAAACTACTCCCCTCTTTATCAAGAATGCAAGGCACTTGATAGATAATGAAAAATCTGCAGAGGATCATGATCATCTTGAATGCAGATGATACAAAAAAATGCTTTGTGTAGTTTGGCTTTCATTTTTGAATGATTCCATGTCAAATCAACAAATTTTTTAGGCAAAAATACAATGACCAACATGTATTTTTTTCAAATTTGCTACACTTATAGATCTTCATGATATGAATTGAATAACATCAGTCTTACCTCTCAAAGTTGAACAGTTCTTGAGTAATGACCTTTGCCATAATATGAATTTTTGATGATAATGACAAAGTTTAAAATTTAATATCTCTTGTGTTTTTGCACCCAAAAAGCTTACTTATATACCATTTAAAAGTACTTCAATGGATGTAAAATGTGCCATATGTATTTTTTATCTTAGAGGTCAAATAAGTTGACCTTGACCTTAGCTTTTGACCTTCATTTTTTCAAAACATGTTATCTTACATTTTTTTAAATTTGCCAAATAATTTGTCTGTCTTTTGTCATGATGGGAAGGGGAGTAGAACTTTTGCAATAAGTGTTTTACTGAAATGACCCCAATTCAAAATGGCAGTTTTGTCAACATTTTAATATCTCATCATATGGTTAAGTTTTATATCTTTAGAAAGCTCTTTTAATGTTGAATAACATTTACATAAGTACCATGGTCATAAAATCAGATTTTATATTTTTTGTTAAATGATGATAAATATGTTGTTGGAAAAAACTCAGACATTTTTAATTTCTGTTTGCATATTTTAATATAACAGATTGTATTATGAAAAAAAGTGATATAATGAAAATACATATTTAAAAAGTGATTTAAAATCATGTTAACATTTTATCTGGCACTAACATCAAAAGAATGTGCCACATTTTATGTCAGTGGTCAACATAATTCAGTTGATCTTTAAATCCTCAAAATGACCAATTGCCTTATTTGACCTCTAAAGTAAAAAATACATATAGTACATTTTAGATACATCCCTTACTTTAAAATGGTATATAAATAAGTTCTTAAAATGGTACATAAATAAGTTCTTTGTGTGCAAAAACACTGAAGATATTAAATTTTAAACTTTGTCATTATCATCGGAAACTAAAGAACCATTCAACTTTGAGAGGTAAGACTGGTGTCATTCAATTCATATCATGAAGGTCTATAAGTGTAGCAAATTTGAAAAAAAATCAGTGCCTGTCATGGTCTGACCCCTTGTTGATTTGACATAGAATGATTCTTCTTTTAGAAAATGTTCAATTTTAAGAAGTTGTTAGACTGAACCCTGACTGTACTGATGATGGAAAAATGTTCAGTTTACCATGTAAAACTGGATCATGATTTTGTATGACTTTATGCAAATGTGTCATTTTAAAATATAGGAGCAAAAAAAAAAAAAAAAAAAAAAAAAAAATCCAACTAACAAACATGAATTGGTTCAACCTTTTCTTCTCTTGTAAAAAATACTAATCTTGGATTCAAGGTAGAAGCTGAGGATTTTCCATACAATGAATTGAGTTCCTTTACAAAAAGAGATCTCAGAAAAAAGAATGTGCCATTTTATTTTTCTTCTTAGGCTTCTGTATTTTAAAATTATGGGTATCATGAACAAAGAAAAAAAAAAGAAAAGGATTTTCTATTTGTGTAAAAACAGCAAATAAGTGTCCAGTCTAGAATTATACTTACCTTGTAGATTGAAACTGATCATAAAAAGCTTACTTCAAAAACAACTGTCAGTTATTCAAAGCCCATAAAAATATGCAAAACATTTTCAGACAAAAATCCAGTACTTCTGTTTAATATATTTTAATCAAAACAAAGTTAAAAAGACAATTTTGAATGCTGTTTTTCAAGCTAGGGAAATTTCTGCCCTATTGAAAGATTGGCACAACATGATCTTCCTGCTTTGATTTTTCTCCCAACTCAGCATTTTGGTCATGCTAAAAAGATTTCTGCTCTATTTGAAGATTGGTGCAACCTATCTCCTTACCTACATTTCTCCCACTACAACCAATTTAGTCATATTAAAAATATTTCTGCCCTCTTCAAAGATTGGCGCCATACAATCTCCCAGCTTCTATTTTCCTTTTTACTAAGCCATTTTGGTCATGCTAAAAAGATTTCTGCCCCATTGAAAAATTGGCACAACATGATCTTTCTGCTTCTATTTTTCTCCTTATTCAGTCTTTCTGGTAATGTGATTGAAGCTGAAGTCAAATCTCCAGATTAATATATTATCGATTATCAATAACTTACACAACAATAGAGGAATGTTAAGTGAAGCATGAAATCAACAAATAGAATAGCTGGGATTAATAAGAAAAAATATAATTTCTCTTAAAGGAACAAATATGCTCAACTATTGGATCCATTGTAATTTATAGACACACAAAATATCAATGCAAAATTAAGTACAATTCATTATGAATGGTTTGTAAAACTAGAACCGTATCTCATCTACTATCACAAGAGCTTGAAACGGATTTGTGCCGAGGAGGTTCAGTTAGTTATAAAGGGAATAGCCAAAAAAGATCTAATTTAGCATCAATGGTTTGAAAAATAAGTACACTTGGCCATAGAAACAAACTTTCATTAAACTTCTTTGTTACTTTGACCCACCAAAATATCTTGAGCAACCAGAAATAATTAGAATATTTTGGGATGTCAGCAAACACTCATTGCCACTTTTGTAATGTCAATGAATACTTGTGGTCACTTTTGTAATGCTCGTTGTAGTAGTGACTTTGTAATCACATATACAACTATAGTAATATCGTTGAGCAATACTAGTGTCAGATGCCTTCAAATATCATTTGCACTAATAATACTTGCTTGAAAAGTAAATACTAAATAGTGATCCAAACAGTAATCCATATAGTGACCAGCAGAGAGAAATAGTATAGTGAATAGTATAGAGAATAGTGATCTGTATAGTAACAGAAGTTAGTGTAGAAATAGTGATCAAATAGACACCATGCTAATTCCTATATATACATTTCCTTTGCTATCACGTAATCTACTTATTCAAAATGAAATTGCCTGTGTTTGCTCTCTGGTGATCTGTGTTCAAACTCCGGTGTCAGCAGTGATACTTTATTCCTATATAACAGAATATATAAACCCATACAACAAGTTTCAATATTGATTAACTATTGGCAATTAAGTGAGTGTGTGTGTGGCCAACATCAAAATTGATATTGAGTGATCTGTTTTTTTTAAGGTTCATCAACCCTTTGTGGGTTATTTAAAACTGAAATATATTCTTTGTATTGTAAGACTTTTGGGGGGTGAGTGAATATGGCATTAACAATTTTTTTTTAAGAATAACAATGATTTTTCTAGATACATTCCAAATTTCTCAAATTTCCACCTGCACATCCACTTAAAAAATGATGAAAAAAAAAATATTTATATAGTTTTTAAAACACTGCTTATACTCAGACAAATTAGTTATAGAATGATTTGAAAAGCTTTTATTCCCACACTTTGTTCTCCATTAATTACTATGGTGTATTGGTGACAATACCTTGGTAGAGATACTTTTGATAGAGATTGAACACAAATCAAAAGTAACCAAAATTTCAGTACATAGTGATTTTTCAAGTGTAGCTTAGATGTGACACAAGGCCAAAAGTATGAGGCACCTAGTGAAGATCGAACTCACTACTCAGTCGTAATTGTTCTAGTGAGACAAACTTGCTAACCATTACACCGCCTTGGGGTGCCCCCAAAATCTCAGTACATATCTAAAGTTGGTAGATTCCAGTTCCCATGTAGATATAATTATATGACTGACTAAGCCTAAATTGCAACTAAATATGTAATTTGATAGAAAGTAATATTTTAATAATACTAGCATATAGACAGGTTTGCCTATTGCCCAGTTCACCCTCCTCCATGGTCTTTTGAACAGGAATGTGATATACAATGGAAAGACATTCAAGCAATCTTTAACCTCTACTAGGAACAAACAGCCTATGTTATGATAGAGAACATGTATTTAGATATGTATCTAAATGTGGCTATTATACCTCTATTTTTTAGTGTTTCTCTGCACATTTCTTGTTGAACTATTCATTTTTCACTTGCCTGCATCTATTGCTAATGTCTAGCATACTACAGGGTGTTCAAAAAGTTGCATTACCATTGAAAAACCTTGTAAATTTTATATTCATTTACCAAATGGAATCATCTTCCTGCATTTGACAGTATATTATTAAGAAATTTTATTGGTTGAATTATGTAAAAAGAAGTCATGCAAATTTCCTCTGGTTGCCATTTCACAAGTGTATGTTTTCTGACAATTGTCAAATGACTTTTGGAACATCCTGTATATTTTCTGCTATTTCTTGATCTTTTATCTGCAGTCCCCCGCATTAGTTTGAGAATTTCCCCCATCATCAACTTTTTTCTTTCTCTTTTCCCGATATTGTTAATGGTCCTCTTAAAATGTTTCAACTTGAATTACCAACCTCTTCTAGACTTTTATATTTGTCCATAACTACATCAGCATATGAATGTCTACAAATTGAGTCATTATGGAGTTTGATTCTAGTTTTGGAATTACTTTTGGTTTTTTTAATTTCCACTAATTTAATCTTACTTTGCATATGACTGAGAGGTAATCACTCCCACACTCAGCACTTGCTTTAGAATGTAGAACAGTATTGCTAAATCTTTTATGAATTGCTACTCATTTTTTATTGGCTTTTCCTTGTCCACAACTGTTTCAGATGTTCTTCAGACCAGGCATTGGTTATTACTTAGTCATTTGCTGAGAATCTCTACTTGCTAACTATTATGTTGTCTTTTTCCTGTCTTACTTTTGCATTTAGATCTCACATGAGGATAATATTTATATATAATCCTGCAATTTACATTGGGTTTTCACATTATATAGTGTATTGTAAAATTTATCTATTTCTTCTTCTGTGCTTTGTGACATTGGTGCAAATGATGGTTATAATAAATGGCTTTCAATTTCACTGGAAGAACTGACAGTTGCCAGCATCCCAGAACACCTTTCCTCTGATATTAGTCCTACACTTTAATTTTTCTCTCCATTCCCAAACAGGATTTTATTGTACTAAAATTGTTTTTTTTTTTTTTAAAGAACAAATTTACAGTATTAAAAAGAAGATTTTGATACACAGGGTTGATTCCTCCCCCTAGTCCAACCACATCTCCATTTTCATAATATAAAATACAACTTTTATTGTAACCTTATCTACAATAATGGATCATATGCAATATAGGTGAACAATTCAACCATAAAAATTGAAAATACAATGTATCTAAATAAAAATTAGTCATAATAGATCATTCCATCTTAAATCGACAATGTTATGCGACAATTTTAACATCAACTTTAGATTTTTCTTGTTAAAAAGTTAAATCTTAACACATGCAAACATTATAGATAAAAAAATAGTAATTTTACATGTTTTTTTGAGATTTAGTATCAGTAAAACAAATTCATGGATTTGGACGAAAAACAAAAACAGAATGGCATCAAAATCTGGAAAATTTTTCATCCTTCAATAGTCAGTTGTTCTTAGTTTAATTTGCAACATATATTAATGTAGGTAGAAAAAAAAAAGCAAATGTAAAGATTGTGAGGGTCACAAAGTACTGTCCAGAGCTCCCAATCATGCTTGAACCCATATCTACCCCAGTTGGGAATAGTATGTACCAGCCCTGTTGATACATTATTTAGAGCTAAAGTTTCTTGAAATTATTTTTACAGTTTTTCAGTAAAGATCACACTCTTGATTGTTATGTTTTCACTTAAATGGAAAGCACCTTTGCATTATAGACAAAATGATAATTTACACATCAAACAGCCTATACTATTAACAACCCTGTACCAGCCAATATTAAGACATTTTGGACAATTTACATAGCTGTGTTAATTTATTTGGGTCAGTGATAGCTGAGCATTTATTAAACAGCTAGCAATGTGCAAACATGTAATAGCTTTTCACACCAGCAGAAATTTACCTATCAAAACCTGGTACTATATATGGCTGCCGATCCATGCATTATCTTTAGTGTCTGACTAATGTTAAGATCAATCTGATCTTTCCATATTAGTTCCGAAATTGTATTCTAAATTTCAGTGTGATGTTGACCACATAGGTAGAACAGGTCAGAGATTAGAAGCAAAGATTTCTTAGCAAATACCAGCCAATATGGACAATTGGCATAGGTTTAGTTCATCTGGGTTGGGGATAACCGAGCATTTATTTAAAATACTATCAATGTGCTAGGTGCTATAACCTAAATAATCTCAGTACTGAAGAAATGTCACACTGATTTTCCCCTTATGGTTCTAGAGTCAATTTATATTAAGTCATTTCAGCCATCCCTCTGTGAGCAGGAGTAGCTGTTAGATTTTAAGCATAATCAGCCTTTGATGTTATCTATTTATTATATAACATCTCAAAAAAGTCCATTCAGAATGTGTGTGTATGTGTGGGGGGGGGGCATGACTATCAATTACCAAGCACAGTCCTGAAGGAAGATGACTAGAATAAAACAACTAACTAAAGGGAATTAAAACAGTGTTCATAATTATTAATGGGGTAAAAATAAAATTCAAACAGAAGAGTAACATTTAACAACTTATAATTTAAATAAGATAACCTCACCTATGATTGTGCAAGATTCACCTTCACTAAGTAATTATATTCAACCTAATTACAATTAATAGTAGATAAAGTAGTAACAATAGTTTATGGTGATTGCTCAAGGAGGCCTGAGGTGTATTTGTCAAAACATTTTGATGAAATTGCATGACTATTTATTTAGGCTTGTTCCATTTAGTCAATTTTTTTTTATTCCTCTAGAATTGTGTACTTGTTAAATGGTAGTGAAGCCATTGTTTATTTATAATAGTAATCATTTTGATTAATTTATTTTTGCAATTGAACCATAAATTTTGACAGCATTGCCATTTGTAACATTAAAAGAAAAAAATTCAATAAGTACAAGTAACTTTCAAAATTGACAGACCTGAGATTTACAAAGTGTCCAAACAAAAGCAAAGTTCAAACATTTTTTGTGTCAAGTTTGTAACATTCCAAAAGTTGTTAGAATTCAAATAATGTCACCATCAAACCTTTACAAAGTTTACAGCTTTAAAAAACGGTTTTCCTGTTTTAGATAAACTGTTTTTAAAAGTCATTATTTTTATTTTTTATCGATTAAAAAAAATTTTAAAAGGGAAAATAAATATTTTACACCGATTGAGTAAAGAAATATCTTGCTGGTACGTATTTTTTTAGCAATGAATATATTATAAGTTAAAAAAAAAAAATGTGGTAATTCACTTTCAACATATTCTCTCGTTTAGATAACTTAGGGTAACAAGCACCCCACACCCAATTAACGTGCATTTCAAATTCTGACCGTCTTAGGCTCTTAGTCTTTGAGCGTATTTACAAATTTGGAAAATGAATAGCGATTCTTCTAGATGATTCAAATTTCAAACTTATATTTCTGAGGAAACTAAATCAGTTATTTAGTGACAATTTTTAACTTTAAAAATATGAATTCAAGCTTGAAATAGAATTACATTTGCAGCTGGGTTCTTTTTAACGGTCCAAGAGGACTACACCCTTTTTTTTTTTTTTTTTTCGATGAAACGTGGCTATGGTCTTAGTTTTAGAGTCATTTACAATAATGAAAATATACATTTTTGCCCATCTCAGAGATGGGTTTTTTCTCTTTGTTATTTAACTGAAAAAAGCACCTGTGCCTATCGAAAAAGAAAAAAAAAAGTCGGTGTGGTCACACGCAAAGAAGAGAATTTAAAAAAACTAATAGAATAATTTACTTGTCTCAGATGATAAAACACTATTGTACAAAAATTTTATTTAAACTACTGATCAAGTAACGGAAGAAAATACGATTGTAATTTTAAGACACCACGTGTTTTAGCAGGTAATAGCGAAAACATCACAATCACTTCCGTTTTTTTGTAACAAACATACGTTTTCTTTTTTAACTCGAAAGGTATTTCATACAGAATAGCAAAACAAATTGGCATATAAGCTAAATGACAAGAGATATTTTTTTTTTTAAATCGTAGCTGGGTACAAAACAAACACTGCTACAGGTAATAAATTCATGTACTCAAATTTACAAAATTACAAGTATTTAAATCAATTTATTATTGTTCATTCGCAATTATTTTGAATACAATACTTTCAGAAATAGAATCGATGTAAATTTGATTTAATAAAATATACAATAAGTTAAAGTTTTCTTTAGAAATATTCTTTTTTTAATGTGATAATTAAATTAAGAAGTGTATTTTTCATGTAAGTAAAAAAATTCTTTATTTTCGATAGAATTTACAACTGAGAAAACTCACCAAAATTTGGGGAAACGAAACAATGACTCTTAAGTCAAAGTAAATGGGGGCTTGTATTCCGGATTTTAGTGTGAAACAACCAAATTTCACACATCCAACGTCAAACAATTTTTGCGCAAGGTTTTTGTGACGAGACTCCATTAGGAAAGTTAAAAGGAAAAGGAGGGGACAACTGCGAAGCAACTAAATTTAAATAGGGAGGGAAGGCCACAAACGTGAACGGTGAACATCCAAACCAAGAAACGTACACTTTGTGTAAAAAAGTTTTTAGTCCGGAGTAAATATTTTAATCACTCGTATAGTCGAATTTATTAAAGCTAATACCAAATATATTTATATTTCTTTAAGAAAAATCCCTTACTAATTTTGAAATACAGAAAACATAAAAAAAATAGAAAAATCCATTTTTTTGTGGTCTTTTAGTACTTTTTTAGAGAATTAAAATCTTTCATAGCATTTCTTTTACAGTTATTACTTTAAAAGAAATCCACAAATACATGAAATAACTCAGGTAGATGTGTAATAGCTAGCTAGTCATATGATATATATATATATATATATATATATATATATATATATATATATATGCGTGTGTGGAGAGAGAGAGAGAGAGTTTTTTTCTATAAAAGCAATACTTGCATTTCTCTCAGAAAAAAGCAGTCCCAAATCCATGCCATGTGACAAATAAAAAAACTGATTGCGTATTCCTTTTTTAATGCTGTTTTCTTTTTGCAGAAAACTAGATTTTTCAGTAATTTGAGAATTGATGAGACTTAAATTTTTCTTTCTCTCTGTTTTACTCACCTGTATTTAAAATCACTAAGTAAATGATATGTGATAACTCAAACTGGGTATATTGATTTTGTTCATTTTATGTGTGTTTGCAAGTTTCTCAAAGTGTGTATTTATGATTATTAAGTATGTATGTAAAAACATTATTATTATTATTATAAAATAAAAATAATAATAATCAATATCATAAATAAAATAAGATAAAACAAATAACATTAAACCTTTGTTTAAAATAAATTAAATCAAATCAAAAGTAAAAATACAAGTCCTCACAGAATGTGACAGAAACATTTTCTGTCAGAAAATGGACTTTGTGTCAAAAGACGCTGAATTCACTCTCTTTGCCACCAACCATTGGAAAATCAAGACATCCATCTCTTCTCCTCGGGACATTGCTTGTTATAATACAAAGTGACTTCTTCCACTTGCAACCTTAAAACACTTGTAACTAAAATACATAAATTGTATGATTTTAATTTACAATTTTCACATGCTTTTTAATGTTATTTCTGTGTATGTTTTTATTCCTGCAAACACGGGGTTAATTCTGCTGGTATGATGTGAGTAACCCCACATGTACAAAAGATGCACAGCATTGAAAACTAGAGAGTGAACACGCATTTGAAAATTATTTCTTTTGATGCTGCATGTATGTCTAATGTATATATATTTTACATAAGAACACACACACATACACAAATATATAAATATGTGTAATAATAATAAATATATTTGAAAAGCCTTTTCCAGTAGAATTTATTTATATTTTAGTTTTCAGTTATTTTTGATCTTGTCCAGATGGTTTAACTTCCCCTTGGTAGGTTTGGTTGGTATTCCATCTTGAACTTGCCTGGTGGTATATAGGGTACCTATTCTACAAACTACAGCCACAGACTACCTGATGATTGCATGATAAACACATGAAAGTAGCAGTCATAGTCAGTTACTGTCTACCAGAATTTCTGCTTTAATATATTAGAGCTCTGCCATTTCTTATGGCATCGGGCACTTTTTTGACAGTAAGCAATTTTGGGCAGACTCCTTTTAGAGTCTGCTCATCTTTCTCTAAAATTATATATGTATGTATGTGTGTGTGTTTGTGTGTGTATGTGTATCACTAAGCTTGACATTGGTGTCAAATAATTAATAAGAAGTATAATGTTTAATTCCAGTGGAGCCATTGTCCCAGGCTGTACCATTGCATTCAAAGTGTTAAAGTCAGGATTATTCCCTGATGCTTGCAACTCACTTATGGGCCATAGTCAAATTGAATAGCATTGAATGAAGTTTTGTTAGAAGCTTAAGGGTTCATTTATTCTTCTTTATAGAAAGCAAATAAAAAAACAGTAAAATTAACTAAAAGTTTCAATCAGTTAACTTGTGACCACCAAGTTTAAAAGTTCTGTTAGGGAGGTTTGTTTAAAACTCACTTTGTATTATTAAACTACGATTCTGCTAAAAAGCAAATTGGTCTTTCAGTTCCAAAGGATGAAAAGCTTGATTTCTATATGACAAAATGACAAGAAAGGGCAATATTTTTTGAGAGTTGCCTATGGTAAATAAAGTAGTTTTACAATCTTGGTCACTTCTTGTAGCTAGTCACATCTGGTATTATCTGGTTACATCTGCAAAGATATAAACAATTCAATGAGAGATATGCTCTTATGAAAGGCAAAATAAAATTGTAGTAGCCTCAATTCACCTTTCCATAGGGAATATGTTAAAAAAAAAAACAGTGGATTCTTGAAATGACAGATAGTAACAAATCACACACACACACAAAATATATATATGAGAAAGTACATGAACAAACAACAATGCAAAAATGAACTTTGGACAGTTTATCTACAATTTTGATCCAACGCACAACACCTTATTTGAAAATTGGAAAAATGAAATAAAAAATTAAGCAGACAAACTTTGTCATTTTTTTAAATCAAAATTGTTTGGTTGAATACTTACTGCCTAAATATACCATATGTATACATACATACATCTCCTGATGGGTGGACACAGTAATTCCTGGAGGGCCTGCCTACGAAACTTTGGAGTCAGGATGCTGAAGGTAACAGCACTCAGCTAAGTGACAAACCTTTTACTTGTATTAATTATACATTTATATATATATATATATATATATATATATATATATATATATATTTACTTATAATTTTTTCATGTAGACAAAAACAATTTACTCACACCAAAGATGCAACTTCATTTCTGTGCAATTAGTTTCCCCTTGACTGGTGAGAACCAAAATGCTTATGAACAATTTTGTTTGTAAGCAGGCTGCACGTGGAACATCACTTCCTTTTTTTCTAATTGTTTGAAGAAAAAAAATAGGTACATTTTAAGAAGGGATGTATAAGGATAAAGAAAAAATAGGAGAGGCAAGAGGGTGACAGAATGAAACAATGGTGTTTGTAGATATCAGTTTGGTGAAGGATTGCTGAAGTGTTAAAGTTATGGCGTGACCCGAAAAATTGCGGCCTGCTTTCAAACAAAATTGTTCATAACGATTTCGGTTCTCAACAGTCGAGGTGCAACTAAATGCACTGAAATGAAGTTGCATCTTTGTCATGAGTAAATTCTTTTTGTCTATATGACAAAATTTTAATAAATAATTGCTCTACTATCAGTATTGAGCCCTCTTTTGAATTAATGCTGTGAACGTTAGAATTTATATATTATTTTCGTTCTCATTACATTTGGCTATATATATATATATATATATATATAATTAAAAATATATCTGTAAACAGACTATGGATAAAGACAAATGGAAAAATTATTCTTTATTGATGCATTTTGTTTTCTGATGCCTTGGTAAATTCTATCAGAGGATGAAATTCATCAGCAAAGAATAGTTTTTCCTCTTGTCAATATTCATATATGATAAAATAGAAAACAAATAGGAAGCATATATCAATCTAACATTGTTAGATTGATATAAGTTTCCTATTTGTTCTTTATTTTATCATCCTGTTGGATTCCAATCTATATCTGATCTGTATTTGATCTTTAACTCATTTATATATATATATATATATATATATATATATATACACCACTTTTTTTAATCATTTACACATATACATGCTTATGATAAAGTTTAATTTACAAATATCACTACTTGCATAAATATATCTATACTTACTGATTTCGTTTCAGCATATCAACCTCTATGAATTATTTAATGCTGAAATCTAAATATTTTGAACACAGTTTTATAGTTTCAACTAAATATATTTTGAACACCTTTAATTACACATAAAATGTTGATCATTTTGCTATAAAATGTATTGTTGGTAATTCTCTTATAAAATGTTTTGCTGGTCATTTTGCTTTAAAAATATATTGTTGATCATTTTATTGTAAATAATTATTGAGAAAAAGAAAATAGTAAATAATTTAAGAGTTTAGGTGGAGACATTAGAACTGTAAGGTTGAAGCAGACTTTAGAAGGAACCAGAAACCCAATCTTAAACAGGAAATAGGGGATAAACCTCTAGTTCTGTTCAAAAGATAGGGGAGCAGTGTGAACTGGATGATAGGCCAACACCAACAACACCTAATGTGGCGAGGCTGTGACCTTAGACATCACTGGGAGTCTACAGTATTAATAATGTCATCATCATCATTATCATCTTTTGCAGAGTTTTTGAACCCGAGATCTTGGGTGTTCTCCATCAAGTCTTATGACCTGAAACAGATAGCCGCTTTCACAGAATATTTCTAGAGCAAAGCAACACACACTTATGAAATGATGGGATACAAAGCTTTATTCTGATTTTTTTAATGTAGGGCTTGAAGAGTGGTGGTATAGACTGAAACACCACAATGATAACTGGGACAATTATCATTATTATTATTATTTTATGTACTTGCATTGTTGATATCTTGTGGTTGTTGTTGGGATCAAGTCTCCTCAGATTGGTAGATCTTTCAATTTGATAACAATATCATCTTGACAGTCTCAACAGTTGTAATCATCTGTAAATCCCCAATAGCTTCCGAGTATCATGCAGGATCACCTCTACTGAGTGAGGTCCTGCAACTTGACATGACATCAATTCCTCAATTGATTATAAGATCTCTGGAAGGATGTTGAATTATGTTGTCTTGATAGCTGTTTTTTCCCACCCTACAGCTCTTTCCCCACAGATGAGATGTTGCAAGTCTATTGCTATTCTATCACTAATAACATGGCAGATATTCAAATGAGCTCCAATTTTTAGTGTCAACAAGACTCACTACATCCATAGGGTTAAATTACCCTCAATTCCTATGTATTCCATTGTTCCTCTCAGAATGCCTTTTTTCCAAGAACTACTGCCTTGTGGAACTGATTCTCATGTGGATGCTTCCCTGAACACTGCAATCTTAAACTCTTTAGGTCTCAAGACAATGGTTATCTATCATCCATATCCTCATAATCTTCACATGAAACTTTATTGTCTTACTTTCATATCACACACCTCATTTAGTCACCCTCTATCTTAAGTTGCTCTTGAACCTTGTACTGGGTAAAAATTAGTAAAAAGAAATATATTTATTAAAGTGTTGTTTCAATTCTACATTAGTAGTTGTTATATCATAAATAAAATGTCAGTAATTATTGTTAATTAACAAATATCAATTAATTAAAAATTAGAAATCTTAAAAAATCATAGGTAAGGCTTCCTGAGAAATCTAAATATAGAATGGGTTTAGTAGGTAATATACAATTACAAAAGGGCGATATCTAAATTGACTCTATGTTATATGAGAGATCTAATTTTAAGAAAATTATGAAATGCTAGTAGCACCTGTAAAAATTTCACGGCTTTTCTGTTTGAGTTTTGTTTTCTTTTTTTCTTTCTTTCACTGAAATCAAACAGTGTCTGTGATATTATCTTTTCTGTCTTTCCTTGTAATCAAAATGGAATAGTCTATTATTTATGAGGTATTGGTGGGGTGTAATGGTCATGTTAACTAAGCAACAGAGAGTCAAACAGAATTATAGTAAGATCATACCTCATGAATGAAAATTATATTGTACTGACTTCAACAGTTACAACTAAAAGATTGAAAGTGTTTAAAAGATCCTATGCAGGAAATGAATTCAACAATGATGTTTAAACTTATTGGGTGTTATCCTCATAAACAAGCAGGTGTAATATGCAACACAAGAACAAAATAGTTAAAAATAATAATAAATACAAGAAAACATTTTTTACAGTAATCCTGAATCTTTGAAAAATGCAAATATTAAAATTGTGAACAATATTTTTAAATCATTTTACCTCAAGCAAGGCAATAAAGTCACTATGATGTAAGGAGATATTTCAGATGAAAGACAATAGAAGGAAGGAAACTGAGAAATCATTGCTGAGAAGAAAGGACAATAACATGGAGAGGATTCAAGGAGGTAAAAGATGATGATTGACATTGCATTTAAATTGTTGTAAATTGTAGTTGACAGGAAAGTAAGAAGCTGGCAAGAAGTATAGGAGAAAAAACGATTAGAAAGTATAGAAATTTCAGTTACATTTAGCAATATCAACAGTAAAATGATGAGACCTAGCTGCCAATCTAGTACTACACTTAAATTCATGAACTCAAGGTATCAAAGTGGAAAACTCATCAAAACAATTGCCATGAAAATATTTTTAGAAAAGGCACAGGGAAGCTGGGTTACCTTGTTGGGGAACTAGTTTATATAAGTGTTACTCATGGCCCGGTCAGCTATGAAATTAAGAGGTCTGTGATAAATAAATTTCTTAAATACGTAGTCAAAGTGAGTCTATGTAGAAAGTTCTTTTGTGAAACAATCAATGTAAAGATTATCTTCTAGTAGAAGGAATACAAATATAATATGCAAAATGCAAGGAATTCAAAACAACTGACCTCTTAGGGAGCTCTATATGACAAAACTCCTCAGTAAGGGTGCCGAGATTTTAGTTACTACATTATTTACTTACAGACTGTTATCCTCATCTTTGTTGTTCATATCACAACATTTTGGCCATTGTATCCTCCAGCCTTCATCTGTTCATCCAGGTAAACTTCACAGAATTTTAAACTGAGCCCTTTATTTAATCTACAGTGGTAAATTGTTCTCATTTCATTGACCATGTCTAGGCATATCTCATCTGCTGGATCGACAAGCTGGATAATGGCCAGAGGGCACAACAGCTGAAATGTTGTGATAATAACAAAAATGAAGACAATAGTCTGCATGTAAATAATGATAACTCCTCATTCCAGAAATTCAGACAGGAATTAACTTACTATATTCTGGAGATTAACAGAGCAGCTATGGATAGAATATGTGAATAATGAGGACAATTTAAGGTAAAATAGGAACTACCAGGAAACTGACAATCATAAAAAGACATTTGAAAGTTTTGAGACTCATAATGCAGAAAGAGGGCTTGGAGAATTTAACACTCACGGGGAATACTGAAGGTAAATTAAGCAAGGATAAACAGTGAGTAATTTATTTAATGAGTTTGAGTGAATCAATGACAAAACAAGGACAAAGTGAAGTAGTAAACAGATAAAAACAGGAATTTATGGAGAGCCATGATTGTCCATATCTTGAAAGGACAGAAGATAGTTTAAATACTGGCAAGTGGTGATGTTATGGTATCCAATAGCAACGCCAATTATAAAACAAATAATTAATTGATTTTTTTTGTTTACGGCTTATCAGCCATTTATGGGTTATTTAAAGCAAAAACAGATCAAGAGATAGAAGATGAATAAAATTAAATGTTCACTTATCTCTCTCTACACGGTGTTTCACGGAGATGTTGCTACTTGTTAGAATGCTTGTTAGCGTGGGTTAGTTTTGCCAGTTTCACCAAGAAGTCGTTAGGTGGCCCTGTTAACCACCTATAAAAACGGACGTTTCCTGTCTTCTTCCTTTTTTCCCCTCTCAGCATGCTTCAGTGACGACAGCAACAGCCTCCTCCCGGACATAGGAGTATCTTTCCCTTTAGTGACTAAACTTTCACACACACACACACGCGCGTGTATTACACAGTTCCAAAATTTTAATATCTTCTTTCTTTTACGTGTATTTTCCGTATATTTACTCTCCTTTGTTGCTCAGTTATACAAAAACAAAAATATAAAATATCGCTCCGTTCAAATTTATTCCGTTTCCTTTCACCTTTGTAAGTAGTGACATCCCATCATTTATATGTGTAAAATATTGTTGCCACTGCTTTTCGTCTAACTAGGTGAAAACAGTGAAAATACTTAGAACTACTGACGGACTTGGAATTCTGAAAACCGAAGTAAAAGCCGCACTGGTCAAATTGAAGAGAAACAAAGCAGCTGGGCCAGAAGGAATTGTAACGGAAATGCTGACAGCCTTGGCATAGACAAAATCACCGAAATAACAAGTGAAATCTACAACAGCGGGGATATCATGGACCGAGCGTGTGAGCAACGATGTGGTCTTAGAGAGGATGCAAACAAGGAGGAGGCTTATATTTAACATCAGGAAGAGGCAGCTGAAGTTCCTGGGACACATAATGAGGAAGGAGAGCCTGGAGAATCTGATACTCACGGGTCGAATAGAATTCGAATTTCCGCCAATTTCTAAATTTACGTAACGACATACCACGTATGGCATCTTCTTCTTTCAGCACGCCTCCATATTTGGATTTTACTTACCAGCCCCAAATCACTTCATTCAAGTGATTTCCTTTAACTTATCCTTTCTTTAAGGACTATAACACACGAACACGTTTTCAAAGACTTACCACTCAAATATAGTTACCTTGCTCCTTTTCAGGACTACTAATCTAAAAACATTTGCATATCTACACATTCATACTTTGGAACAATTTTATGTGTTTTAACATCCCTATCAGATGGTGACTCCTTTCAGTTCTTACAAATCAGCAAATGCAGATATTTGCCTTTGTTGTAACTCAGTTTTTGGTGACAATATCTTCATGTATTTTCCTTTTATTTTTAGTAGCGGCCCTCTGCGTGTCGCTACAGTATCCTTAGCATCCTTCTTTAGAACCACATTTCTGTTGCTTCAAGTCATTCTTCCATCAATGCGGACATTATCCAGAATTCACTGTCATATAGTACTGATTTTAAGTAACAGTTCAGCACTCTTTTTCTTTGTTTTCAGTTAAATATTTCTGTTTCTTAATACTTTGCTTAGCTTTTGGAAGACATCTTTTGCTATCCCAATGCGCATTCGGATTTCAGTGTCGTACTTTCCGTCCTCTGTTAAAATACTTCCCCAATATATAAATTGTTGTACTTGTATGATTTTCGTGTTTCCAATTTGTAATTTGCATGTTGAGCTGTTCCCTTTTGCTTATGACCATGGATTCTGTCTTCTTGTAGTTGAGTTTTCGTCTTTTCTTCTTGTTTACTTTCACTGCCTTATATAGGAATTCTTGTAGTTTCCTTTTTTTATCTGCTATCAACATTGTGTCATCTGCGTGTCTTATGTTAAGATTTTAGCTGCCAATAATTAATCCTGGTAGGACTTCCAATTCTCTCAGAATCGCCTTACTGTACAGGCTGAATAGGTCCGGTGAGATAACATATCCTTGTATTAAACTCCTTCCTATTTTTGTATATTTACTCAATTCATTTTCTATCCGTATGCAGGCGTTTTGCTGTCAGTATAGTTTCTGGATTTAATATCCTTACTAATATATCAAGTTTACCTAGCACTTCTAACAGATCTTTGTGATGTACTTTAGCATAATCCATAAAACACAGGTACACATCCTTTTGTCTTTGTATTGCTCTTTTTGATAGAATTTTGTTTTGATCATAAATATCGTATTCCTTGTTCCAGTGTCTTTACCGAAACTAAAAGAAAAAAAATTACTTTTACTTTCATTTTTTTCGGATAGAGAAAAATGCAAGTAAATTTTTCTTTCAGCTTTATTAAACTTTCACGGACTTAGTCACTTACGGAAATCTCAACGTGGTTAACGGGGCATTTGGTTGGCTATTAGTAGTGAGTTTGATCCTCACTGGATGAATATTGTTTGCGTCTTTTTGTTATAAATATAAGCTATACTTCGTGTCAACCTCAGTAAAAGTTGAAATAAGCTGAAAGAAAAATTTACTCTTACTTTCATTTTTACCCGACTGTGTGCAAGATTAAAAAGAAAAAACATACGGTTTAAAAGTTAATGATGAATATAAAACGTTAAACGTTAATTTTTAAAAAAATATTATACGCAAGAAAAAAAGATTTGAAAATGAAACTTACATATAAAATTAAAGGAAGACATTTGTTTGGAGTTGTTTTGTGGTGAATTGAATGGTAGCGGTTTCTTTTATTGCCGCTTAATTTCAAGGGCAAAAACTCATGTTTACTTAACGTTGTCAATATTTACCTGACGACCAATGAATTTCGAGAATCATATAAAATACCCGGTTGAAAATTTATATTCCCTATGGATCTTCCACTTTTTGTTTATTATTATTATTATTGACTTTACTCTAGAGAAGATTCGTATTGGAATTGATAATAAATGTACCCCACTGACGTAGGTAGGTGAATCAATAATATAGGATACAAATCCTATATCATTCCAACAAATAACTGAAAAAACACAAAGTAGATTTGCACACCCGCAAAATCGGATCAAAACGACTAAAAACAGATTTCACAATAAGGTGTGAAATTAATTTTCTGACCAATGAAAAAAGGCGATTTGCTAAACTAAAAAAAAAGATAACGATCCAGTGCGAAGAAAAAGTAAGCTATAAATAGAGAGACTCAAGTCAATCACCAGTCAGAAGGGGGCAGAGATGATAGAGGACAGAAGACTGACAGTCAGGTCCGTCACTGACTCAACCCGACACTAAGAGCAGAAAGTGGGGTAGGAAAGGAAAACAACAACAAATTTACAACTGACTCCAAAACAATTCAACCCGATAAGTACATTTTCCTCTTATCTTTTATTTCTCATTCACACTCTCTCTTTCAACTTAAATTGCTTGCCCCTTTTTCCTTTCCACCTACTCGGCGGATACACAAAAACAAAAGAAACAGACATTACTCTACTACTCTGTTGAAAGACAGCGAACATATAGACATTTTTTTTTGTTCAAATCATATTTGCTTAAACGAACTAAAGCATTAATCTTTTTTACTCTATTCAACAAGATATAAAAATATACAAATTTGTTTATTCTGCATGAATGACATTAAATATACAATATTCTATTTTCTACAAACGTTCCTTATCGTGTTGTCTTTTCTTGAAATTTGCGTTGTATTTTGTGAGCAGGGTATCCCGTATTAAATTCTCCTTTTAATCCGGGTACGCTGTACCCCACAATAAGTCCATATACCCATGTATGGCATGTTTTTAAGCTGAATTTCGATCCGAAAATTTAAATGTCACTGCATTTATTGATGGACTTGCGCGCACGCGCGCATATGGAATTGATAAAGAGAACGTGTGTACGTGAAATATAGTGAAAGTGAAAATGTTTATATTTATTTGTGTATATGATTGAATAAGTATTGTGAGACCGGAAACTACCTACGTAATAGACTCTTCCAGGCCTATATTAAGTAGGCGACATAGCACTCTGGGGAGAGTGATAGAGAGTGATGGAGAGTGACAGAGAGTGACACAGAGTGACAGTGAGAGTCTAGTACGACTACCAGTGTTGGACACTAACTTATAGTAAGCTCTGCTTACACTATCTCTGTAACCTATTGTTAATATATCTTTCTTACATCTAATCCGTGTTCCGTGTTTTACTTCTGTGGGCCCAACTTTGGCACCCACATCAGTGGCGACGAGGATTCTAGAAACGCACTCACGGCGAAACCTAAATATCTTACCAATCTCACATCTGTGTCGACGAAGAATTCTAGAAACGCATTCACGTCGGAAAACCGCAATACCTTGCCAGTCCCACAACAGTGGTGACAGAAAGATTCGAGGATTTCGTTCTCACCGTATCAATAGCGTCAGTACTCGAAAAATACACAAACTCCACGCATTCCCACAGCAGCGTTGAACGTGAAATTAAGCTGGTATTAATACATTAGCGATTTAAAAGCAAAGCACCGAGCGTCTATATATATTCCAATACCAAACAGCAGTGACGAGCAGTGATTCGTCATCTACGGAATATCAAAGTCTCTCAAATACGAGAACGATTTTTTACACACCCACACACACAGAAAAAAAAACAGTTGTTCGTAAAAAAAAAAGATCAAGTACTACCATTGTACTCAAGTTTTCGGAAAAAACTATCGTAAAATTTTTTATGTAACTGAGTTGAACTCGGGCATAAAATTATTCTCCCCTCAAATTCACTGAGGTGAGTTTTCTTCTTTTTGTACCTCTATAAAAAAAAATAAATACATAAGTGTGGTGAAAAATTATTCAATTACGTTAAAATTAACGGAACCACGGAAAAAAAAGCTAAACACACATAATTAGTTTAGTTTAACTATTGTCTGTCCATATTTTTTTTCTGTAAAAAAAAAAGGAACAAATCTATCAAGATTTTTTTTGTGTACCTCCTCTTAGTACACGTGTTTCAAAGCAACAAAAAAGCGCTGTCATTTTTAAATATGGTAGATTTGCAAAAAGTAGTTGCCCAAATGTTAAAACTAAATTTGAACCAGCAACAAAAATCAGAAGAAAGAGAACAACAACTATTTTTGGATTTACATAAACAGCAAATGGAATTCCAAAAAATTACGCTTCAGAATGCTGAACTACAACAGAAACAACTTAAAGAATTACTCGTAAATGCATTAAAAGGCTCAAACTATGAAAAGGATACAATATTCTCCCAGAGTATAATCTACAATTCAATGGAAACCTTTGAATGCGTACCAGAGGAAGACAAAACGTTCCAGGCTTTTTACAGGCGCTACGAAGATATTTTCAACGTAGACCGTGAACAATGGCCCAGTAAAAAAAGGTAGGTCTTCTATTGAGAAAACTGGGAACAACAGAACATAGTAGGTTCGTAGACTCCATACTACCCAAGAAAACGACTGACTTGGATTTTTCAGAGACAATTAAGCTCCTTTCGGAACTATGCGCGCCTAACACAACCTTGTTCCACAAACGTTGGAAATGCCTGAACACAGTCAAAGACAACCAGCAAGATTTTCTAACGTTTGCAGCATCGGTAAACAAGCTATGTAATGATTTTAAACTAGCCGAACTGACTGCCGATGATTTTAAGTGCTTAATTTTCGCACAAGGTCTAGTATCAGCAGAAGACGCCGAAGTCAGACGACGGGTACTGACCAAGCTTGAGAACGAACAAGGATTGACTCTCCAAAAACTGGCAGAGGACTGTCAAAGTGTAATATCTGTAAAGCGTAACTCAAAAACTATCGAGGAATCAGGTGTGACTCAGATTAATAAAATCAGAAGCAAGTCTACCTATTCCCTACAAAAAGACAAAAGGCAAATCTCATGTCCTAAATTACGCAGTAACCAAAACTCAAATAGGTTAAAGAAACCGCCCGGACCATGTTACCATTGTGGTAAATGGCATTGGATGAAATTCTGTCCAGTTAAGTACAAAAAATATCGCAAAAATTGCAATAAAAGTGGGCATACTTTAACTTCGTGCTGGTACGCCAACAGAACGAGAAAACTCAAAAATAAAATTAGGCAAGCTCAATCTGACAATATTGTTGATAGGAATTTAAGAAAATATGTAACTGTGGATATTTTCAATAAGTCCATTAAATTCCAGCTTGACTCGGGTTCTGATATTTCAACCATTAACTGGCGTACTTGGCAAAAATTGAACAAGCCGACCTTATTAAAAACGGATAAAACAGCAAAATCCGTAACTGGCGAAAATATTAACATTTTAGGCGAGGTAATACTTCAGTAACACTAAATGGAGTTACCAAAAAGCTCAAAGCCTAAGTATTAAAAACATCAGACAACTTATTTGGAACTGATTGGATAGAAAAATTCAATCTTTGGGATTGCCCAATGAGCACATTTTGTCGCAAGATACAAAGTACAACGTCCAAGTTGGTAAATCTAAAAAAGGAACTCAAACAACAATTTCCCCAGGTTTTGTTCTGGCGGCCTTGGGAAAGAAAGTTCCAAATTGCTCTGCATAAACACCCATAGAGGGTTGTACAAATACAACACGCTTGCTTTTGGAGTAAAGGTTGCGCCTGCAATTTTCCAGCAGGTCATGGACGCCATGCTAGGCGATCTTGACTGCGCAACAGCCTATTTGGATGATATACTAGTTACTAGTAAAACTACGACAGAGCACCAGAATAATATAATAAACGTATTCGAAAAGATACAAGAATACGGATTTAAGGTTAAGGAGGAAAAGTGTGATTTTTTCTTACCAGAGATTAAATACTTAGGTCACATTATAAATAAAGACGGTCGTCGGCCGGATCCAGAAAGAGCCAACGCGATCAGAAACATGCCGGCCCCAGATAACGTTCATGCGTTACAAAGCTTCCTCAGCCTAGCTAACTTTTACCAAGGGTTCATTAAGAACATGCAAAATTTGAGAGGGCCTCTAAACCAACTTTTAAAAAAGGACAAACCATGGTCATGGACCCCGGAATGCCACGACGCATTCGAGAAGATCAAGAAAACTCTTACTTCAGACCTCTCCCTAACATATTTCGACTCTAGTCTCGACATCATAGTCGCAAGTGATGCAAGCTCGTACGGCATAGGCGCTTGTATATTACATAAACTGCCAGATGGTTCGAGAAAAGCTGTGGCTCACGCATCAAGATCTCTACTTCCAGCTGAGAAACAATAAATCCCAAGAGGAAAAAGTATTAAGTTTTATTTTTTTCTCTCCTTTTCAAAAAGAAAACTCTTTGGAAGGGGGCATTGTGAGACCGGAAACTACCTACACAATAGACTCTTCCAGGCCTATATTAAGTAGGCGACATAGCACTTTAGGGAGAGTTATGGAGAGTGACATAGAGTGACAGTGAGAGTCTAGTACGACTACCAGTGTTGGACACTAACTTATAGTAAGCTCTGCTTACACTATCTCTGTAACCTGTTGTTAATATATCTTTCTTACATCTAATCCGTGTTCCGTGTTTTACTTCTGCGGGCCCAACTTTGGCACCCATATCAACAAGAAATATCTATCTATCTATCTATCTATCTATCTATCTATCTATCTATCTATCTATCTATCCTGCACTGCTTAAATAGTCTGGTTCACTCATAAAGAACAGGAATTTTTTTTTAGGAAATAATTTGTCGATTAGTATTTTTAGACCTTCCTTAGGCTGCGTCACTTGTCAGAATCGAAAAATATATATTTGTTTCTATTTAGGATTCATATTTAGTTTTTATTATTGAAACAGTGTCAAATCGAAGCCTGACGTTTACATAGGCCAAGTCACTTTAGCTGTTATTTACAGATGTCAAAATTGAAATAGTGTTAATTAATATCATTGATAAATTTAATTTTTTGAATATTTTAAATCTTCCTTTAACTTTAGAAAAAAAATTGCAAAACCTTTTTTTGTATAGATTTTTTTGGGAAGCACACGCACAAACATTTGAAGTTAATAATTATTTATCCTAAATGTAGAATAAACGGATATATGATTTTATTAATATATGTAAATTTTTCTTCTTTGATGTATATATTATAGCGATTGCTGTGTTTTTCACACCCACATACATTCCAAGTCATTTTATTCACCTGCGATTGGCTAATAAGTTACTATTACCTTTGTATAGGACAGTTTAGCCATCGCAGTCGTTCATTTGAATCTTTTGGTTCTGAGCATACTTACCTATTCTGTTTAGTACGTGTGTAGCAATTGGTTAATTTTTAACCAATCACATATTTTTAATGTAAGATCAAGTTTTCCCGATGTTCCGTGGGAGCCTACCTCTTTTCCTTAAGAAGGGCGACTTTTCGCAAGTCGCCAGTAAGATCCAGTAAATCACAGCCATCAACACAAATCCACGATCTTGCTCATCACACTTTAACGCACACACAGACACAGAATTTCGTAACTACAAACTTACATTTTCTCTCTGTAACTTTTGCCAACCACAATCAACCAGAACTTTGTTGATTCAAACCAGTTTATTCCCAACACATTTCAAGCAATTGTATTCTTGGTGTTATTCATTCTTCACATGCAAACTTTGTTCTAACAATTATTTCGGAACATTTATCTCATAAGAGAACTTTCTTCAAATGGTTGATTACAATCAATCTACAGTCAAAGGGAAATAACTTCCTTTTATTTAATCTACATTGTGAATACGATTTTATTTCATGCTTGTTGTATTTTATTTAATTTGTTGGTTAACAAATTGGAGTTGATGTTATTATTTCTTGAATCCTGTACGTGGAAGAATCATTAATATAAATAGTAGTCGTACTTATATATTTAGTGTTACTGCTACATTTAGTGAATCGACCCGACGCTATATTTGGTACGTACGCTACAATATCCCTTTGTTCATTATTTAAGAGAAAATTTTTGTCCCCCACCCCAATAAAAAGATGTAGTCATACTCAAAACAGCTAGGGCCAATAATCCTGTAAAAGTAAGGTATCGATTTGACGCTATATCGATATTATAGACATAATCCCTTCCTAAATCGATAACAAGTAACGCTTCATGTTTATATTGGTGATATACAGAACTCCTTCAAGAATTTTTAAATCACATTTTTTTTTGTAAAACAGGATCTCCAGTCACCGAAAATCTGCCATAATAGTAAAATAAAAAAATGCAATAAAGCTAAAACATTATTTAATTAGAAAAGTTTTCAATTGCTTTTATGAATTCTTATTCATAAAAGCAATTAAAAGCATTTTTTATATTATGGACACTATTGTCTTAAGTAAAAAAATCGATGTATAATAAATTTTTCCAAGTATTGTTTGCATTTAAAAAAAAGATAAATAGAAGAATAATTTATAAAGTTTTAAATCTGTTAAATTAATTTGTAGAGGTTAAGTGATATTGTTAAGAAGTGTTATTGCTATTAAGAAAAAACTATATTTACTATTCACAAATGGAAAAGCTTACTATAAATCAGTGCCCCCATTATTTTAAAAAGAATTTAGAATTTTTTCTGTCGATTTTTGTAAATACGTACGTTATTAAACACGACATTATCAGAAAATAAAAGCAATAATTGTAGTAAATGTAAAGCCAAAGTACCTAAATTCAATAAAACATTTAGATTAAGGAGAATATTTCCCTAATTTTGTAAGATTACTAGGTGGTTAAAAATTATATAAAAAGGCACACACGCTATATTCCTCAAGTAATTTTCCCCGTAGAAAAAAATTTAGATAAATTTCAGGTTATCAGTTAAGATAAAAAATGCATTTCTGCGATATTTTAAACTAAAAAGTAAGTAATATTTGTTTCAAATCAAATTAATTAAACTTTACATCAGCTAATATTCCTCAAATAAAGATAAAAAATTATATTTTATTTTTGAAAGATTTTTTAATAAAGAGAATTACTAACTATGCTGACAGCTAAAATCAGCGACTTTTAGCGATTAAATAAAAACTCCTTCTCTAGTCAATTTAAATTAGTTTTGAAATACAGCAAAGTATTTTGCTTATTGAAAATATTAAATTTAATCTATTATCTCGAAATGAAAAATAAATTAAAAGCTCCAAGAAAGATTTATTAATTAAAAAAAAATCATTTTAAACTTTAGGTATCACCTTTTATTTTGGACGTACCTACATCAATGTCAAGTTTCACTGAAAGTGAAAAACAATAAATTTTAACAAAAGATTATAACTTTACATTGAACAATTATGATATTTTTTGCAACCTGTATGTAACCGAAGATTTCCTCCTAACTCTTCTCATTCTTAATTGATTTCAACATACCAAAGTCATTGCCTAAGTAAGATCATTCTTTATGTCAAAATTTATGTCTTAACGGTCTTTACGAACAAGGGGAATAACTATGTTCGCATTAAGTATGACATTAGTCATCTCCCATTAAACACAAAGCAATATCTTTCCTACATTAATTTGCAGGATTTATGTTCGAACCAAAAGTTATTGTAAGCTTTATTCCAAATTTTCAAACAGTTTATCAGTTTATTTAAAAGCCGATATGATGTTTTTAATGTTATATTTTCGGTGCAAATATTTATTTAGATATTTTAGGATGACACACAATTACGTTAAATACGGAAAATAAAAGGCCCCATTTTGATACAATATTAAATTAATTCAATATTAGAATTATCTTGCATGAAACACCCCAAGAGTCAATGCAATATAGACTCGACATCACTAATTCAACAAGCTTATAATAGACACGTGTCGGTTTTTCGTATTTTCCAAACCAGTGAAGCTTACTGTAAAACATTGTAAAATGTAATGTAATATAAATAATGTTTTTGATACTGACAGGGATAAATTCTACTCTTACGTGTCTAATGTGAGGTAGAAGACTTAATAATGGTAGGGGCAGAATTTTTCACAATATGCAATAAACGAGGAGAGGTCTTAATAAAAGGGGTCGGAAAATCATTTAAAGTATAGGATATAAATTCCTATATTTTACAGCCCATAAGTGAAGCACAAACAAATAAATCCTAAAAAAAAATCAGTAGATACGAAAAAACACGGCTTTCAAAATTAAATAGGTGGTTTCTGAAACCTGGTTGAATATGACAAGTCACGTGATGTGCTCTCTACGACGTCCGCGCGGATGAACTCCAAATGACTGGAAATTGTTCAGGGCTTGCGTTGCTTAGTAAATTCCTGCGCGGAACTCAAATAGAATTCGTGAGTCAGTCATCGACTCGTCATAAGTCATAAAAAAGTCTTGTCAGCAACAGTCAAGGGCCATAACTGGAACAGGACAGTCAGCCGACAGATCTGCGAAACGGAACAGTCAGTGAACAATCCCAGTCTCAACAGACGTTACCATGACAACGCGTCAGTCAGCGATGATTTTCCTACATACAAAGCTGTGGCGAAGTAAGTCTTGTCTCAACTATCTTTGTTCACTATGTTTAAAATTACTACTATCACACGAAATCAGTCATCACTTACACACGTTTCATTAGCGTGTGCTTCAGACACGCATATTGGCGTACATATCATTTTGAACTTTGCAGACTCACTTGCAACAAAATAACTTCGAAACTTTGCAGACTCATTTGTAACAAAATAATTTCGAAATTTTGCAGACTCATTTGCTACAAATCACATCGAATTATTGGTCTCTTCATGACCACAACAAAGAACATCCATTTTCAACATGTAAATATATCTACCTACCGGATAAATGTTATTGTCATATTTAGCATGATTTTATTCATTTTCTGTGAAGATCATTTCTCTGTGTTGTTTATAACTTTGTATTGCAATTTGTGGACATGACTCTCGGATTTTATTTTTTCTACCTAAAATCTGGGTAGACTGCTCTCAGAAAAGAATTAAAAAAAATTGGGAAATTTGGGGGTGGGGACTGGAGAATTTTCACCAAAAATGAAATAAATAAATAAAACTAAATAAATAAAAACGTCATCTCCGTCTGTTAGGTCCCTAAAATATATACTATCATACCCGGAATAGGCGATCCTAGCCGACTATTTATTTTTTTATTTTTTCTAGCCTACCCACTGTTTTCCAGAATCTGTATATTTTATTTTCCCCTTTTTTTCATGAACTAGCTGTTTATTCCGACTTCTACATTTATTCCAACCTTCTCTCTATCCGATATTTCTTCCGAATACAAATTAATTTTGAATGAATTTTTCAACCCACCCTTTTATTCCAATCTACCCTTCTATTCTGAACTTAAGAGTAGGTATAAACTTAGCTCAGGTTTACTTCAGGTTGCCAACTGACTTTCATTGTAAAGAGCACTCCTATATTTAGCGCTTTCTGTTCTTGTCCTTTGTTATATTTAGAAGGTTAAAAACAATGTAATCTTCAATTATATCGTGTATCTCTAGGAATTATATTAAAAATTACTATTTATATATTTATCTTTATGTCCTTTATAATAACTTAAGTTTACTTGAGAAGTTGAAGACGTTATGACAAAAGTGATTGTAATTTAGCACAACTTTGAGACAAAAATGTAGAAAAAAGAATAGATGCTGGCAAAACAATATATAAATTAAAAAGCAAAAGCAATCATTTGTCTATCATAATTTTTAATTCTAAGTTAAAATATTAATAATGGGTCGGTTTACCCAGGATATTCAAACCTATTGTGCATTTTTGTTTTATAAAAGCACCAATCTTGGCACAGAATAAACCAATATATTATAAACAAATTTGGATGTGGAACCATCGCTCAACTGTCTCCTGGCAGCCATTTTACAAAATGGTCTCCATGAGTCTGCCGAGGAAGACTTATCCCTAAGTGAATGAAATGTACTGAGTAAACGCACAGAAAAAAAAGATTGTTTTGAATCTGCAATGTTGCGCAAACATTATGTTGAGTGTTGTTGCTAATGTAGAGTAGCACTTAACAATAAAGAACTGTGACGGTGAAGATTACAGTGACCATGTGTTTTTAGAATTTTAATGATTTATTGAATTATTCATAAATTAACATAACAAGCATGACAAATATCTTTCAATTGAACATGTCCTAATTCACTTGGATTTTGAGTGCTCCTTTCATAAAACTATGTCATTTTCCATTTCCAGAACAATATTGAAGAGCTTCAAACTTGTTGAGCCACGTGGTGCAGTAACAGCTCAGTCTACCTTCGCCCAGCCAGAAACAGAGACAGATTGGTCATTATGCTCCATATGCCAAAAAACAACACTGTAGTTGCTGACTATCACATAATACTGTGTATCTCAGAATACACGCCAAGACAAGGGACAGCTATAGCATTCTCGCTGGACATCTGAGAAGATTCAATGTAGTAGTGTCTCTTGACCACAGAAGTATAACATTTGACTTGCCCTGGTTTTCTTGTTGTTGTATTATCGATGTAATTAGCAAAATTGTGTTAATAATTTTGTTAATTGGCATCTTAATTGCTGTGAGCAGTGTCCATGAATAGCTATTGACAAACAGAGGAAAAGGTCAGATAACATTTCCACGACTTAAATGAATTTAGGCTATTCATAAGGAATGTCAACATTTGATGCCTGATCATGTGTTTCGTTGTCGCCATTTCATCTGCAGTTAGCCTAAATATGTTAATTAATATCAGCAGTATCTCCCAAAATGTAACTAAGAGCTATCTGGCATGTCTTGATTAAAAAAATTCAATAAACATTCACTAAAACCTTCAGCAACAAACTTTATCTAACTTCTGTGTGTCTTTTGGATGTTTGCTGGCGGCCAATTTGGAAAATGGCCGCTATGGCCGCCAGTGAGCAGCTGGGCCATGGCTCCACATTCAGATTTATTCATAATATATTGGTTTACCTCTGTGTCAAAAATGGTGTCTTTATCAAAAAATGCACAATGGGTTAACTTAACCGCCCCACTATAAGTTAATAAATAATATTTAAGATTTCGTAACCCAATGCAGGTACGATTGTATAAGATTGACACTGAGAAGTGTCGCGACCTAAGGAAGGCCTAAAGAATGTTAATCTATAAAAAGGAACTTCCAGCTTTTAGTTTATAGAGCATTGGTTGATTTTAAGTGAGAGTTTCCTGAAATGGGTTTTTTCTAAGAAAAACATTATAATATGGTATTTCTAAAAAAAAATGTTATTGTTTGATACATTCGGAAGACAAAACGAAGAAAAAAGTGGGTCTATACCTAAAATTTCAATCTTAATTTTTCGAATCAGTTAGCATTATTTACACTCGGACGTTTTTTTCCTCATTTTTATTGTTATAATCAGAACGTTTCTGTCGTTGTGTTATCCGGTCTTCACCAGGTAATTGTCGATCCAGGTAACCTTCAGAGAATTTCGAACTGAATCCTTTATTTAATCTACGCGGGTAGACTTTTTGGATACCACTGTACTTATCTATGGATACCTCGTCTTGTTCTTATTATTGCTGCTTAGTTTTTTCGGCTCGGGTTGTTGCTGGTAGTTATAGTATGAGGAATGTTTTCTTGGTATACGTTGGAACTCTTGGTACCGATAAAAGATGGCTTAAATATCGTCGCGGCCTACCTAAGTACTATAGGTAAGCATTTGCCTCAAATTATGACTACGGCACACGTATCCTCCGATGCTCGATTCCAGCAGGTCAAACGCAGACGGTCACAAATCAAAAACACTGGCAGATTGGGTCACGGAACACAATAATATATTTTCTGTATTAAAGTGACCTCCGCAGTCACCGGATCTCAACTACATAGATCACAGTTGGTATGTGGAGGGATTTGAAGCTAACCCAAAAAACCAAAAGAATTGTGGGACGCCATTAAAGCAAGGGTCCAAATTTCGAAAGAGAACATCGTCGAGTCCATGCCTAGAAAAACGGAATCAGTTCTAAAGGCAAATTTTGGTTCAGTCCAGCTAGCCGCGTATACTTAACTATGTAGCCGGTGAATATGTGAATATATATATATGTATATATAAAAAAAAAGTTTCATTTAAAACGACTGACATGGTCCTGAGGTTTGTAGTGTTACTTTCATTGTTGCCTGCTGGGTCATGTAATTTAATATTTGTGCAGCAGTCCCTCTTTCATACAAGTCTAATTAAAAACGACTGACAAACTTGTATAACAGTGGAATTACTACCCAAATGTATTTTAAGACATTTTAATGTTTATACATTTTTTTTTATAGATACAAATATTTAAGTAAATGCTCTGTTTATAATAAACAGTATTAGACAACATTTACCGGCCTGAATGTCTGATAAATTTTCACAGAAAATATTCGTCCTCCGACAGGATTCGAACCTGTATCCTATACGGAACCGTCATTTAGCTTGACGTGCCTCTACCGATTTGGCCACAGAGGAGCGTTCGGTTAGCAAGGTCGAATTTACTGTATTTGAAATTTAAACATAAAAATGGTTGCACGTGGCAGAATGGTTAGAACATTTTTCTTACCGTTTGGTACAACTCTGAGTTTCATTGGTAATCACCAGGCAGAAATTGAAAACTGACTCAAAAGATTTCGGAGAATTCATTAACCATTTTCAAATGAAAATTTCAATCAGAAAACGTCTAATGAATTGGCCGAACCCGAAAGTACTTGGGACTATAACCACTGCGGACAGTTTCTTCATTCGATCAGTTCTTTGAAAAAGAAAACTGTAAGAACATTAGAAAAAAACAAAAACAAAAAAACAAAAAACAAACTTGTCTGTCAGTTTCAATGAAACACGTTTAAATGAAAGTTTGCTGCTCAATTATACAATACACTTTTTCAACATCGAATTTACTTTTCTGGGTTATTGAGCTTTTCGTGTCCTTTCAAGTTAAGGTAAATTTCTTCCATGCTTTATTTATGTACTTATTTATTTATGTTTGTTTCTTTCTTTTGCTTTCTTTCTTTCGTTTTTTTTTATTGGGCTGAGTTTGGTTTTGAAAAAGTTCAGTCATTTAGATGATACGCTTCTAGATAGCGTAATGCAGCACCTTGAGCTTTGGGATAAATTTAAATCTAATGTCACTAGGAAAATGGAGGAAAAATAGTTCATATAGTTCAGATACGTATGTATGTATGTATGTATGTATGTATGTATGTATGTATAACTTTCTTAGAACTGAATCGTGGAGCTTTCGGACAAGAAATGTGGTATGAAGCGAAACCAGTTATAGTCTGCAGACGCTTTCTGCAAAACAAAAATCGGAGCCACAGGAATGGTGAGGCCTGAGGTTCGCAGAAAAATCAAGTTAACCATGTATTTCTTGCAAAAGGCACCTTATAAAATGGCCGTGTGCCTCACTTTTAAGTAAAGGGTGTACAATATAATCTGTACTTTAGATGATGTAGCTTTAACTATGATGGTACAGTTTTGTATTTTTTCCTAAATTCACTAAGATACACACATGCACACACGCATCCCTTCATAGTTGATGGTAAAAGTAGGAATGGCGATGCAGAAGTTGGGTAATTCTTGTCGATGTTTTTATTGCATTTTTTTTTTAAATAATTTTATTTTGAATTATATTTTTGACGTTTCACAAGATTCTACTGTTGACAATATTTGACTGAAACTATCAGGAATAAATTGAGCTGTAGAAGAAAAATAAACTCCATTGTAAGCATCAGTGACATTCATTCGAGATGAAGCATCTTGAACAAAGCAATCTGTCAAATTATTATCCAATTAAATTCGATTATATTTGTATTTAGTTAATTTTAGGGGTGTTTATTATTACCTGGATACGACCTAAAAATCTGCTCCTAAAAACAAAGCAAAAAAAAAAAAACAACAAAAAAAAAAAAACAATAAATAAATAAAAGTAATGAATAATAAAGAACTAAGTCACATTAAGATTAATGACGGACTCGTCGGAAATAATCATTTTGATAATGCTTGGCCTTGGAGTTGAATAAAACGTACAGTAAGTTCCAAATCATGTTCTATGACCCAGAAGTTATTCTTTTTCTCTAATTATTACTGGGAAATCCCCAATCAGTAAGTCAAATGATTATCTTTAATTTGAGGACCCTAATGTAAAAATGATGTACAACAAATTGGAACAATTAACAAAGTGATGATAAAGCAATCATCTGACGCGTTGCTTAGAACACAAGCGGTTGGAAAATTACATTCCAAAAATAATATACATTATTCATTTATCTAAGCTTAACACATGACCATAACCAGGGCCGGTGCGTACTACACCCAAACACCTTGACTAGGGAAGCTTGATTGGGGTGGTGGTGGCGGTTAGTGCTTTGTGATACTACATTATCAACATTTGCTTTTTTTTCTACCTGCATTTATATACATTACAAATTAAACTAAGCACAACTGACTATTAAAGGATGAAACATCTTCGCGGACATGACGTCATTCTGGGGTCTTTTTTTTTTGTTCAAATCCGTGAATTTGCTTTGCTCATGCTCAGTCTCAAAAAAACACTATAAAATTCAGTAATTTTAATCTATAATGCTGAATGTGTTAAAATTATTCAACATTTTAACAAGAAAAAAGTTGATGTTACAAATTTCCGCAAAACATTGTTGGTTTATTTAAGATGGAATGATCTATTATGACATGTGCCTAATTTGTATTTCGATACATTGTGTTTATTTTCAATTTTTCTAGTTGAATTGTTCACCTACATTGCATATGATCCATTATTGTACATAATTAGGTGACAATAAAATTTGTATTTTATATGAAACTACCTTATGAAAATTGAAATGTAGTGGGGATGTTGTATCATTCATACGGGAGTGGGGTTCACAAGATCCTTGCACCGGCTCTGGCCAGATCGAACTTACTATACTAGTGACCTGATCAGCAAGATAAGCTTACTTAATATATATGTGGGCTCCGTTATACTTGTTTGATAAACTTTGTGCAGACTGGCACAAGGTCACAGTCATAGCGCAACCAGTATGAATCAAACTCATTACACACAATGCTACATGGGTCAACACCAAATTTATTGTCTAAATATTTTTAGCTGATTTAGGACAATTTTGATGTGCTGAATCCCCAAATCACATTGGTTTTGCTGAATCAGGACAACTTTTTGAGCCTATGGCTACATGGTTTTTTTGCGTTTTTGTTTCTGTTGTCATGTCCATTAAAATATCTAAATATGCGACCATATTTCACACAATAAAACTAATAATTTTGTTAATTATAAACTTATTAGTTTTAACCTATTAGAAGTATTTTCAGACAAAAATAGCAAAAATAAATATTTAAACACGCCTTTATTTATAATATTTATAAACCAATAACATGCAATAAAGTGCTTACATCACCCCAATTAAACTGTAAAATACAAAACTATAGAATACAACTTAGAAAGATTGTTCTATAAGTGATTATAATTTAGGTCTACCGCCAAAATATCACGCGGACGTAGTAGTAAGGATGCTATGTGACTTTTTAGGGAGAGTTAGGAATAAGTAAAATATATAATTCAGGAGCCAATTTCTCAGGAATAACGGTATAAAAATCACGAAGTTTGACCTCAACGACAGAGTCTCTCAGATTTCACTAAGGGTCATGTCACTCTAACTGCTGATACTCAAGACCTCATTCGCTTCCACGCACACTATCAAGAAACATCTCAGAAGCACTGACAAAGCTTCAAAAGGATCGCCTTCAGACACCAGCCCGTCGTCTACCGTAAGAGGTTAATTCTATTTAATCTCCTTTATGCCCATTACTGTTAAGTATGCATACACATACTATCTCTCACAAACACACGAGTAACTGCATTTCACTTTTCTTACATACGTACACAATACAATTTGTACTATACACAAGAACTCTTTTAACAACCAGAAAAAAGACATTACTCATTCAATACATTTAATTTAAACAAACTGTATATTCCAGCTTGAATTTTTGTTATATAAAATTAATGTTATCTCTTAATATTACGTTGTGTTTTTATACATGATTTTATTTTTTTAATAAATGTCGTGTTATTGTTTTAGAAAGCCAAATTACGAGCATTCTCACAATATTTTATATTATTGTATCGAATACCGACATTCCGCTTTTTAGCGTTTAACTAAAATCCGTATAGAATGAATTCTACAACATGTACAGGTATTTTCGCTTTATATGATGTAAATTTTTTTAATTTCTTGAAATAAATTAACTCTGAAGAGATAAATGCACCAATTTATATTTAATTGGTATTTTTTATTTTACAGATGAACGAAATGGCTTCGATCAGAAGATCTTGTAAAAATAAGCCCGACGTATTCTGCTAACATCTGCGACGAATACACCATTGTCTTTAACGAGAATCCAGTGACAAGTTTCATACAGCTTGCTTACTTTCTTTATTTTAGTATTAAACTTGGTGACCAGGATAAAGCTTGGGAGCCAGACATAGTAGATAAGACATGTACCGAGTATCTGCGTCGGTGGACCAAGGGCAAGAAGAATTTTCTGAAGTTTGGAATTCCAATGGTTTGGAGGGAGCCAACAAACCATAGCAGTGGCTGCTACTTCTGTGCTATTGATGTGATTGGGATTAACATAAAGAATCGTAACAGCCTCAAGTATCCTGATCTTCAATCAGTACGCCGTCCTGTAGCTCATTATGATGACATTCCAATACCTGTCTTGGAGAACTTACTGACATTAGTGAGGAAGATTTCCCCAGTGTTCAACAACAACAAGTGGTTTTTGATGATTATCCTTCACATCCTTTTTCCCAAAAAGAACGAAATGATCCTGTTCGCGAACTCAGCTTATCCAAGCCCTTTGCCGAACTGTTGGCATCCATACTGTAGGAAAAAAAAACTCCTCTCTGACAGCACTCGCATCACCTTCTACCGCAACAGGTATCAAGCAATCACTGAAAAGTATTCTGCTACACAATGGTAACCAGTTTGTCTCTGTACCTCTCGCTCTCTCGACTACACTGAAGGAGAAATATGAAGCAGTCAAGTATGTGCTGGAGAAAATTAATTATGATTAGCATGGGGGTTTATTTGCGTTCACCTGAAGATGGTGAACTTTTCGTTGGGACAACAATCCGTGTTCATCAAGTACCCATGCTTTCTGCGCATATGGGGTAGTAGGGACACTGCTCAGCATTACACGAAAAAGGGCTGGGCTGTTCGGGAGGAATTGATGCCTTGCAGAGCAACGAACGTCATCAATAAGCCTTTAGTGGACAGAGACAGGATACTTTTCCCGCCGCTGCACATCAAGCTCGGCTTGATCAAGCAATTCACCAAGGATGGTGGCTGGTTCACTTATTTGTGCCAGGCTTTTCCAGGATTGACGATGGATTGACGACGGAGAAGTTGAAAGCTGGCATCTTTGATGGTCCTCAAATCCATCAGCTCATTAGAGATCCAGAGTTTGAAAGCTCAACGTACTTTTTTTTTGGCAACAACAAGGTCAGAAACTCCCCACAGAACTTGTCTTCAATATGCTGATTGCTTTCAGAAACCTCGTATGCAATATGAGCATCAAAATTCATTATTTATTCTCACATATGGATTGGTTTCCTGAGAATCTGGGATCAATGAGCGACGAACAGAGTGAGAGATTCCATCAGGCCATGAAAGAGATGAAGACAAGGTATCAGGGACGATGGGCTGAAGTCATGATGGCTGATTACTGCTGGACTTTGACACCCCTGCTGGCTGATCATTCTAAAGGTTCGAATAAATGGAATTTCAAGCCCTTAATTTTGAACAATGACGTCGTAACCTGCAATTTACATGTACTTACATTTATCAATGTATACCATTCAATTTATTGTAATCGATGTTTGTAACATGTAATTAATAAATTGTGTTAGAAAAAATGTTTCTCTTAAAAACATATTCCGTGTGAGAAATATTAACAATCGATAATGTCACAAAAATGTAATAGATTTAGTCAAAAGATCAGATTCTTAAAAACTCAATTTATCACAAAGACATTACTTGATCGAGAGAAACGGATGTCATTTTTGGATTCAGCGCCGAAAAAAATTGTTGCTCAGGGAATCATTGTTTTACATGAACTATTGACTAATCTTAGTTGAGATGGGTCCAAGAACAATGATACACCTAACACTAGATAGAGGGCTTGTGAAGGTAAAACAGGCGAAACTAGCCTGCAAAATATCTCTCTGCGTGTAGATATTTACTGTCACATGAAGGCATAATGACTGTATTACACGAATCTTTTCGTGTAGAAAAGGTTTGCTTGCTTTGAAAATCAACATTACATTAGAAAAATTGGTTTTATTCTCAGTTTCTGGCCCTGATCACTGGCACGAGTTGAAAACATCCAACTGTCTCAGCCTCCCTTCCGGCTAGGTTTGGCATAAGGTAAAATAAACAGAGCGCTCAGTGAGACTCGAAGTTATTTCATTAGCAAATATTCGTTTACTATCAAATTGTAAATAGAAAAGAAAAAATAAAAGCAAAAGTTCAACAATATGAAAACCATATAAAAACCAAATAGCATCCTTTTCCTTGGTAGTATAGTGGTAAGTTCCCCCACCTGTTACGCGGGAGACCAGGATTTGATTCCTCACCAGCCATGTGTATTTATTTCATTTTTATATGATTCACTTATATATTTTACACAGAATGATATATAATGGTGCTACCTAAAAGTTCAGAGAATGTGAACTGAAAAATTACCCAATCCATTAGTTTCCACCAACTTCGAAATATTCTCTTACTGCACGCATATTAGCTCATGGGCGCGTAGAGAGAACATTATGGTTCCGACTATGCGACCCCAGGTTCGCCCCACTCTCATGGTAGACTTTTTGATAATACCAGCTGGGCAGTGCCTGAAAACTGTACCACGGGTTGATCCAAGACGGAAGTGTTCGAAGCCGTCGATAGCTGTGTTCACACGGTGTCACAGGTCGCCGTGAGCAAGGATTTGAGCGTGCTGGTCTTGTACGCTCTTTTCCAGAAAGTGTAACTGCAGGTTAGCTTCGTGGGTGTTGAAGAAACGCAAATGTACCTGAACAAACGTCTGTAACAGAGATCAACTAGCTCCTCTATCCGAAGGGTGTACTTGGAAACGAGTAGCCAGCCATTAATTAACATATTAGCAGAAAAAAAAAGAAGATTACTGCCCACAGTGGTATAAGTCCGTACTACAATCTGGTTGCGTGTGTTAAAGTTTTTCTAACTTTTAGCTCAGGGTATAATATCTTGTCAGTAATGCTTGCTTTAATTCTTGGCCACCTATGCTCCATTTTTTTAATGGTTTTCAATGCATTTATATCGGTAAAATCATTAGTAATGTATTCATATTATATATATATATATACAAGGAAATAATAGATCTTACTTTTAATCCGACATTACTTATTATTACTTAAATATTATATTTTAAGGGATACACGTGTTTGAGTAGAAGCTCTGTTTTTTTTTTAATCAGTCTGAATTACATCTATCGGCCTGTACATTCGAAAGTCTTTCTTCGGGAAACAGTGCTCTTCCTCATTCTCTGATTTAAATATAAGTTCTCTTGTTCATATTTTAATATTTTCTGGTTACTCAGAGGTTTTGTCCATACTTTTCTCAGCATTCAACGGTAGTAATACATCTCTGTTGCTTCAAGTTTCATTCACTATTGTATAGGAGATTAGATAGCAATTCAGAACTGTTTTGTGTTTCGAAAGATATTTTCTCCATATGTTGCGGGAATCAACACTTTTGATGCGAGGGGTGACGTTTTTTGGATGTTTAATGCTCCTGGTACATTTGCCCCGCAAACAATATTGACGGACTCATGTGAGTCCGGGTAAAATAAGTAACACAAAACATAGAATTTAAAACACACGACAATTACTGCATGCTATTAACAAAAGGAATTATATGTGTACACAATTGAAACCAAAGGAGAAAAAACATTAAAACAAGCTATAAGAATGTGCTTTTTTGTGTGTGTGATACATGTGTGCGTATGCGTGTGTATGTGCGTGTGTGCGAGAGTTCAATAGTAAAATCTACAGGGGGAAAACGAACGCGCCATGGCGGGGGTGACTTTGTCTACGCGCGACTACATCTTAAAGCAAGAGGAAGAAGAGAGAAGAAAATATTTGCTTTTAAATAGACATAAATAGCGCCGCCTAACATTCATTTTTGGCGAAGCTAAGTGGTGTAACCCACAAATGTCTTCTATAAATTAAGCAATGCATTAATATCTTTGCTTAGTTTCTTCAAGACATTTTATTCCAATGTGTCTTAAAATTTCACATTTTCCGTCGTCTGTTAATGCACTCACCAGATAGTTAAATTTCTGTACTAGCTCTATTCTGTCATCTCCATTATGTAGTTCACGACCTGGGACTGTTCATCCAATACAAAATCCAAGAGCCACTCAAGGTAGAGTGTTACTGTGTGTTGTTATATGAGCGTAAGAAAAGGTGAAAAGTGAAATTCATGGGGTTAAGCAGGAAAGATAACGGTTAACCCTAGACTTGAAGAAGTCAAGAGTGTAGTGACTGGGAACAAATCATGCCGGGAGTCTGTTCCACAAAGCAGCAGTTCTTGAAAAGAAGCTGTTTGAGTATTTGGAATACGAAGGGAATGGGGATGATTCACTCTTGTGTATGTGGCATGGCAGATCCCAGTCGTAAAAGTCAGAGCTGGTGAGACTAAGGAATATATTAGGCGGGTGCAAAAATAATATCGTTTTTTGACGTTAAAAAAAACGATATTATTTTTGCACCAACCTAATAGCTCATCACCAGAACATATGTCATGGAAATAGCGACAGAACGGCAAGAGGCTCGGGACGTTTTGCCTTCTTACAGGCAATAGTTAGTCCTGTCTTCTCGCTTTCCATTATTACCTTGTCTATGAGTTCTTTCAGTTTCCATCAATGCAGTGTCATTCGCATATTTTATGTTTTAATGATTATGCCCACTAATAATAAATCCTGGTCAGACTTATAGTTCTCTTAGGATGGTCGCGCTGTATAGGTTGAAAAAATGTGGCAAGGAAACGCATCGTTGTCTTACGCCTCTTTCTTTGTAATAACTCTATTGCATACAATGTGGATATGCAAGGAAGTGTCGTAGTTAAAATGACATCACCAGCAAATCGACTTTCGGCTCAATTTGACTGTCCGCTAAGCACTAATAATAACCTTGGGGAAGCCATGAAACCATATCTACTTGTGCTAAATATCTTGATAATATTTTTGTTTCTGACATATGAGAGCTGAAGGAGAAGGTAAGTCATAACCTAGGAAAAATCACTTTTCCCTTAGATGTTCGGGAAAAAGCGCGTTGTCGTTGCATCTGGCCTTGCAGATCATTATTACGAAGTAGTAACTTTGATTTTTTTTTGGAAAACGAAGCTAAACTAAGCTTAGCTAATATCTGTTCCAAGAGTTCTCATTATCAGATTGCACGGATCGTCACGACACTTTCCTTTCAGTCTTCACGATTATCCATCGTACTTGGTATGTCATCCGGTTAGCATCCTGTGTCTTCAGATATTTGCTGAATGCATGTTTCGAATGGGTGACCAATGCCAGTATGTGCATGTTTTGGTGTTCACAAGAGAACATCAATGATAAGCTCATCCTTAGTTATTAACAAAGCAATTGCGAAAGAAACAAGACGGTGCGCATATTAGGATATTACGTGTTGCATTGTATCTATCCTGGAAAAAGCACCTTAAAAATGAAACTCTATGGTCATCTACCTCCCGTCTCACAAGTCATTGAGGACAAAAGTACAAGAATAGACGGTCTTCTCCTAGGTCCCATATCCTGAAAGGACATGGGTGATCATGACTCTCAATATTTTCGTATCCTTTGTACTTCCTCGTAAGGTTTGTCTTTTCAACATCCCTCAAAATCCCCATGAAAGGGCAAAATCACGAATTTTGTAGCTGTGTAAATTGTTTTTGCTATAAGTTTATAGTGTCCACCATGCATGGTATGGTAGGAAGAGAAGATTGTTGATGTCTTTCTTCACTGGTTCTCGGTTTGAAAAAGCGTGTAAATGTATGTTTGAGTCTGTACATATATAGGTTTGTGTGTTTCTTGTTATCTGAAAAAAAAATAATGATCACGTTGTGCGTTACCGACTTGTTGCGAGCCGGTTTATGCGTTGAGAGATAAATAAGTATGTTTCCTGAAAAAAAAAACAAAAAAAAAACACAACAAACATGGTAGACTCGGAATGTGAGTCTACGTAAAGAAATCTTAAGAAACGATAAGAACCAATATATAAGTACAACAAATGATAATGTATTAACAATAAAGAGTTACATGTGACAAAGATGTGTGTGCCAAATGAATATTAAAACCCTTTTTGTCCAAAGTATGTGTAGTGAGTGAATATGCGTACGTACGTTTGTGTGTATGTATTGTTTATGCGTTTCCCAAAGGAAATGCGTTCTCTGCGAAGAGAGTGATAAAAAAATTATCGTAGAGTATTTATAGTCCTGAGAACGTCTCCTAGGAGCAGTTTCGAAAATTAGGAGGAAGTAACACGACAGAATTTTTAAAATAAAAAACAAACTTTTGTTCGATCTAGGAGATTAATGTTTACCGCTCAATTAAGTGCATTGGTAAACAAGAAAGATTATGATGAAAAATAAATATTTGTATAATTCAAAACATTTTTTAACATTAGGCTGTGAGTTCATTGATGTCCCTACGCATATATAATTATTATATCACCAATATGAGAATGATGATGATGATTTATCATTTCTATAAGTCTCTTTTATGAATATGCGATTTTGTAGGATCCGTCATGGCTTAATAATTTTCGTAATATTCAAACCGCAGCAATATTTAGTTTTTCAGTTAATCTTAACATTCTACAAAGCACTATACAATCAAAACATTTAATGTAGAAGACATTTAATGTATTAAATTTGCACATAAGGTTGGCAAGTTGCAGCTTCGCAGCATTAATTATCATTTAAATTATAATAAAGAGTTCGTAATACACCTCTTGCGGCAGACAAATTTACCAAAATATGATTATCAGTTAGTATGGAATATAAACGTATTTGATCTGTGAGAAGAAAAAAAAAAGAAAAAAAAGATCGTAACAAGGATGACATATACTGTAATTATTTTTTTCTGCTATTTTATACTGTAGATCTATAAAACATATTTAAAAAACAGAAGTGGCGTTGAGAAAGAGTCAACACCACTTTTCTTTGAGTATTCCGTCTGCAATTCGTGGTAACCACTTCATGTGAATAATGACTTCGTGATTAATGAAATGAACGTCAAAATAAAATAATGGCATGGATAAAAGACTAAAACAGCAGACAACTTAATAATTCAATTAACAAAAGACTTATTATTTCGGTTGTGATTAGTCATTATTATTTTTTCAAAATATGGTTATTTAATGGATGCTGCGAAAATCAGGAGCAAGAGAAGAAGTAAAAAGGGTACTTGTCAAAAAGAGAAGAAAAGGGTACTTGTAAAAAGAAAAGAAAGCAAATGAAAGAAATAAAGATAAAAAGGTGTTTGTAAGAAAGAAAGAAAGATATGTAGTAAAAGAAAAGATGCTTGTCAAAAAAGAAAGAAAAGAGTAATTGTTAAAAAAGAAATAAATAAAAAGGATACTTGAAAAAAAAAGGATAATGAAAAAGAAAGGAAAGAAAAAAGAAAGAAACGGTGCTTTTCGAAAAAAAAGAATGAATGAAATAAAGAAAACAGTGCTTGTCAAAAAAAGAAAAGGGTGCTTGTTAGAAAAAGAAATAAAAAGAATGTTTTTCAAAAATAAAAAAATAAAGATAGCAATAAAAAGAGTGATTGTCAAAAAAAATAATAAATAAATAGAAAGGAAAGAAAGAAAGAAAGAAAGAAAGAAAGAAAGAAAAAGAACTAGAATATGCAGATTGTCTAAAACCAATTTATTCTTCGGTTTTTGTTTCTTTTCTGACTTTGGATTTTCCCTTTCTAGTTTCTTTTGTCCACTTTGTAGGCTACCGTTTCCCTTTCTATGCCACTAATGAGTTTATCAATTCATTTGAGACTAATTAAATCATGATTAATTATCGAAAGACAGACAAAAAAAAAAAACAAAAAAAAAAACGATAAAAATGAGCCTAATTTCAGATATGAGAAGGACGCATTGAGTGACCAGGAAAATAAGACGGGAACATACAAAAGAATAATGTATACTTAAATGCAAAAACGACAAGTTCAATAGAAGCCAATGAAAAAGTATAAAAATTCTTTATAAGAACAAAAGAAATTTAAGAGATTTTTGTTGTTTGATTTTTGTCGTTAATTTTTTTCTAGTTGGCTGTAAAAAGATATTAATTATTTTTTGAAATGGGAACATATTGTTTCGTTTTGCTTTCTTTCTTCAAATAATTTTGCGAGAGAAAAAATTAATTGCCTGTGCAATAAATTATTTTCTTTTTGATATACGCTGAAATCGAATTCATATCCGTACTACATTCTGTAAAACCTAGCAACCGTACAGTAGCCTCCTTCGACGCAGAAAACAATTTTTACTAATACCCCAGTTCAGGACACGATAGACATTCTTTGAATGTGTATACAAGGATCCTTTATTTTCGTCCTTATGAAATCAAATCCACCGCTCTGAATAAATTACTGTTAGTAACTACTACTAGCGTTCCTTTCTATGACCCCGAATGCATAATCTATACCCCCACTCATCGCGTCTGGGGCTTACATTATCTAACTGTTATAGGTTTCATTTAGAAAATAAAGTATTCAAAACTTCGATAAACTTATATTTTTTAAAATCAATTCGCCCCAAGCAAGGCAATAAAGTTATTATCACCCAAAGGATTATTGAGAGTGAAATAAACTGATTTCATTAAATTACATTTCGTCTGTTGAAAAAAATGAATCACTCACAAGGCTAGGCAAACACATTTGAACTTGGTCTAGATTATAAGGTGAAGACTGGGAAGTTCCAACCCAGATGTACCAGCAATACTGGTCTGAGCTGGCTTTTATAGTGATAGAGCATGGTAGGAGGAGTCAAGTACTTTCTGAAGCAGTACAGGGAACCAACTATTTCTCTAGCGTTTTTAGAACGCACAGGGTGATCAAAAAATACCCCCCCAATTTTAAAATGCTTATAATTTATTTATTAACTATAATTTTTTACAAGAAATGGTTATAATAGGAAAGCGTTTAGCATGAGGTTTTATTTAAAATTTGATATGGGCACCGGATTTCGGTACCAGCTTCTCTAATCGTCCAGGAATCGCGTCAAGTGATTTCACCAGGAACTCTTGTGTTATTGAAGATAACTTTTTGTATTCACCCTTCAAGTTTTTCCAAAGTCTTAGTCTGGTATAGTAGACTTGCTCCTTTTAACCAACCCCATAGAAAAAAAAAATCACAGGGTGTTAAGTCAGGAGTCCTGGCTGGTCACTCATACATAAAATAGGGAGTTAATTTTCAATCACCACTTAAGGCCTGGTGTGACGTTCCAGGCAGTGACGATGAAACATTTCTGTATCTTTATTAACGTATAGCACAATGCTGATTGTGCGAAGTAGCAACGAAGTTACCGAATTTACTATCAATTAAATTATTTTATAGTTACAACGTAAAGAGGTGTGTATTTTAACTTTATAACTAAGTACACAGTATGTGCCACTTATTTGAGAACACATCTAGAAAACACAAAGAAAACAATCTAAAGTTAATGCGGCATGCGCCAAATTTTGACATTCCCATTTCTCTTCCAGATGTATCGCTAGTATTAACATGGCGTTTTTCAATCTGACACAGGAAATGAAAAGGCAGATCGTGATGTTTGAGGCAACTTGCAGATAGCGAGCTTCTTGGAAGTGGCCAGGTGAACAGAAGGAATGACAGGTGGCTCTGCGCGGACCCAACGGATGTACCGACGGAGATACACACCAAGTTTACGTCATTTATGATGGTCCCGGAGGTCGGCAGCACCAAGATTCATGTCATGCCTCCCACTTCTTCCTGCATGGCCTCAGAGTCAATACTCACGCCTACATTAATCCGAACACGCTATCGTTTCCGAAGCCTCATCGAAGCTGAGAGCCATTTTACTGAACAAAATTTTCTTGTTCTAAGTTACGCATATGTATTAGGATAAGTTATAATTTCTGTTTTTGTTTATCAATTTTATATTTTAAAAATAAATACAATTACATTTTATTCAATTACATATTCACCATTATTTGCAGTCACTTGTTACCATTTATCAGGGAGTTCTTCGATACCCTTTTAGTAAAGTTTCCGCAGGATTTGACGTGAAAAAGTTTTCATTGAACTCTTGTATCTGGTTTTCAGTAAAGGGAAACTTCCACATCAAAATGTTTCGCAGCGATCGAAAAAAAAGCTAATAACCGGTTGGTGCAAGGTCAAGTGAATATGGTGGCTGGGATAGAACAGACCAACCGAGTTCCAAAATGTTATTATTATTGTATGTAGCCTTGCACTGTCATGGAGGAGAACAATATTTTTTCTATTGTCAAGTGTATCGAGCTTTTCGATAAAAACCTTTATGGACACACTGTAGTTGCTGGATACTTCAATGTGCATTTAGTGTTTCATTAAATTTTAAGCACTCTAAATTATTAATAATATCCCGACGACCCCACCACATACACAAAATTGTCTTTCTTCCATTGAGCTCAACTTTTGAGGTCGTTTGGGGGAGGTTTGGCCATATTAATCGCTTGTCTTTTGCTTCAAACATTATCATATATAACCCATTTTTCATCATTTGTGATGATATATTTAAAGAACGGTTAATTAAGATGATACATTCGTCATAACAATTGGTTTCCCAAAATGGAAATTACTCATGACTCAAGCGAATACAAATTTCTTTGAAAATATACTGATTTTTTTTTTGTTGAATATCTTAGCTTTTTTTTTTTTTAAATAATTTCTCTTGAATTACCCAGTGTATCCTGTGTTCTTCTTCTTTTATGTGACAAGTTCTTGCTCTTACAAGACATGGATCTCCATAACTACATTTCTTTTGTTACTTTAAGTAACTTTTGACTCTTGAATATGTCTTCTTTTTCAATTTACAGAAATTTACGTATCTTAGATGTGGCACAAGGTCGCAAATATGAAGCATTCAGAGAGAATCGAGCTCAACTCTCCGTGCTAATTGATCTAGCGAGACAAATTTACTAACCATTATATCACGTCGAAGTGCCCATACATATATAGTGATTTATTAAGCGTAGCTTAGATGTAGCACAACGCCGAAAGTATTGAGCATCGATCTCACTACTCAGTCGTAATCGGTCTAGCGAGATAAGCTTGCTAATCATTACACCACGTCGAAGCGTTCATACATATAGAGTAAATATTCAAGCAGTCAGAATTCATTGAAATAATTTGTATTTAATTCAGTCGACAAGATCTGTCCTTTTAAACTTTTATTGTATTTTTCCAATTTTCGAATATGTTACACACCAGGATCCAAATTTTGAATAACCTATTTAAAGTTCATGTTTTTGTTCTGTTTTTACTTGAGTACTTTCGACCATTATCAAGAACAATAACGAAGGCGGTCAAAAGTACTCTAACAAAAACAGAACAAAAGCATTAATAGTGACGTCATCATCATCATAATCATCGCCATCATCATCATCGTAGAAAAATGAACTTTGCTGGCTTGGTATGAAAGAAGCAAGTTGGGCGCCGTGAAGTGAATACGGATTGCTTGAAAAGAAGTCAAGGAAACACATATCCTGGCAACTCGGGCTTTGATTTATTCGAAATTCGAAACCGGAAGACGCTCATACAGGAACCTATAAACAAAGGATTCTGGGAAACGGAAGCAGTTATATGAGTGATATCGAGTGCTTTTACGCACCTGTTTTGATACTTGCATTTTCCAGTTTCTATTTTTAATTCTTTTTATTCTCACTTTCGCTGATAGGAACTTTTTTCTTCTGATTATTTGTTGAAAATTTTGATTTCTTTTTAATTTCACATTGATTCATTCACTTGCCTTTTCTTTTTCGCCTTTTCGTTTGTCTTTTTTGCCTGTCTATTCATCTATCTATATATGTTCATAGCTATCAAAAACTGTACATTAGTATCTTAATATCTATTATTTGTTGAATATTTTGATTTCTTTTCTATTTAAGTTGATTTGGTTGCTTGTCCTTTTCTTTCTCCTTTCTTGCTTTTTCGTTCATTGATCTATTTTAATTTCTGATTTCACTCTGAGTGTACCTCCCACTACCTCTTTTTATCTCTCTCTCTCTTTTTCTCTGTTTGACTGCTCATATTTATCGATATCAGTCTGTTCATCTATCTATCTATCTATCTATCTATCTATCTATCTATCTATCTGCTCGTATGGATCTAGGTCAAATGCACATTAATCCCTCAATCTATTTTCCACTTTTCTTTCTTTCTTTCTTTCTTTCTTTCTTTCTTTCTTTCCACTTGTTTCTTATTTTTGGGTATCACCTTCTTTATCTTGAGTACAATACAATTCCAAATAGAGAAATAGAGGGTCTGTTTTATGCCAGTCTTTGAAGTTAAGAGGATTTCATTTCCTTAAAATGAAGTCTTCGAAATCTATTTTTTTACCTGGGTTCAGACACCGACCATTGCCACCTGCTAAAAAGACGCAACTAAATTAACCACTAATTGAGTTCATTTTTATCTGGTACAGGGTCACAAGAGCCACACCTTGAGAATCAAACCTCTTCAATTAGGACTCGTCTAATGAGAATAGATTCCTTACCCTTACTCTTCTTTAGGTACTGTTGTAGATATTTAGGTTATTCTGAAGCAAGACCATTACAGAAGGAAATAAAGTTGATATTTTGGATTCTTATCCACATCTAACGATTTTGCAGATCTTTTCCATTTATATAAAATCCAGTTTTCAGTTCCATCACATTTTTTCTATCACAACCGATAAAATCTGGTCAATGACAGGATCCACTACTTTAATGTTATATTTTGTTTGTTATCAAGGCTCAAACACCGAGTAAAGACGACAGTGAAACAAAGACTGCAATTATATGAGAAGAGAGAAGATTTATTACTGGCCAAGTTCTTCTAGCTAACGTTATATGAGTCTAGTAATAAATATATTGTCTCCTTAAATATGTGTAATCATGTTCTTTATTTCACAGTCACTTCAACACTTGATAACAAACGAAACACATAACATTACATCTAGATTTTATATTTTTGGTTCCTCATTCAATTCAAATAAAACCTTACTAGTTGCTCTCACAATGTGAAATGATTCCAATTAATGCCCTGGCGTTAACTGTAAAGTTCACTGAGATTTTTGGATCATCTTCTATCATACTGTTCAAATCATTATTAATTGATAATTTAGTCTAACTTGTCTCATGGTTCTAAACTGAAATTCTCACTGGCAAATTTCTGACACCTAAATATTACTGTAAATTCATTATCAACATTGTCCACAAATATGGAATTTATCGCAGTTTCAGTTACGTCATGACCTAAATTGAACTTGTATATATATATATATATATATATATATATATATATATATATACAAGCTTTCGATCCATTGAACACATTTCTAATGAATTTATTTTAATCCGAGATTTTTATTCGTTTGAAGTAATAAAAATGTCGCATTGGACACATACAAGAAAACAGAGTGAAAATCATGAGTAGAAAAGTTTTTCACGTTTGCCTTGGAAAAATGTAACAAAAATAACTAAAAAAATAATTTTTTGAAATATTTAAGTAAATATTTAACAAATAATGTATTATTTAAAATAAATTAAAATATATAATTATTTTCGAAAAACAATCAGTAAACATATTAAGCATAATTAAGCAAAATTCTCCATCAATTAACAGAAATCTATTAAAATATAATTATAATACACGTAAAACACTGATTTTCTGTACCTTCTCCATTTTGTTGGCCCAATGGAGATTCTGTAACAATAATTCAATACATCCCGAACTATTAATTATGAATGTTTCATGACTTTAAAGCATTAGGAATGACAGATATATTCTTAACGCGGCAGAGAAAAATTAAATAAACCTGCAATGATTAAATGCCATAAATAATGGTTAGAAAAGCGGGAAATATTTACACAAGCTAACCTGAAGCCTCTCAGCGATGAGAAAAGGGAGACATTCACGTGTCTGTTCGTAAATTTTAACGTAGTAAAGCAAATACTGGACTATTCGTTACCTGTAAACACATTCGGATCAAAATTTTGATGAGGATGTGCAACAATTGATTCCAAAATAAAAAAAAATACAATGAAAAATTAAGCAGACTGAGTTGATCTTGTTGACGTTAATGCAGCAATATATATATATATATATATATATATATATATATATATATATATATATATATATATATATATATGTGTGTGTGTGTGTGTGTGTGTGTGAGAGAGAGGGAGAATGAAAGAGAAAAGATAATATGCCCATTAGGAATTAACACTGACTGGTAACTGCCTGAAAATTTTCACATATTGAAGAGATAAATTGGCACTCACCAAACAGTTATATTTCCGATGTCTCTATCTATAAACGCCCTATTTCTGATACTGAATTTTCCCCTATGAACATAGCAAATATATATATTAGGTTGGTGCAAAAATAATGACGTAATAATGTCGTTTTTTGACGTTAAAAGATACGTCAAAAACGACATTATTACGTCATTATTTTTGCACCAACCTAATATATATATATATATATATATATATATATATATATATATATATATATATATAAAGACCTATATCCACGGAAGAAGAAATTAGACTTAAATAGAGAGGACATCATTTTACGTTTAGGAAACCCTTTCGGTCAACACTTTATCAAAAGGAGAACGTTGGACCATAGAACAAAGTACTGTTTTTCAAACTAGATCCGCGTTTCCAGCCTTTAGCAAAGATCGATTATCCTATCTTCAAAATATTTCTGTTATATATAAATTTAAATGCCATTGTGATGCGGTATATATAGGAAGGACCAATCGAAGGCTGGAAACTCGCATCACGCAACACGTGTCTGCCTATTTGCATTCTAGTGATCTGAGTCATATGAGAACAACAACTCTATCTGTGTACGACTCTTCGATTAGGCAACATTTATTGGACAATCCTGACTGTGCCACCGATTACAATGACAAATTATTTTCAATGTTATATAGAGGTAGCTATCAATTTCTTGAGGCTGTGTATAATAAATTTCATCAGCCAAGCCTATGTAATAAAAAAATACACTTCATTCGTTCCTTCCGTTTGATCGAGGGATGATGAGTAATCTTTTTCCCTTTTATACTCTTTTTTTAACCTTTGATTTTGCTTTTAGTCATCAATTTGTTTACAATTAAAATATATTTCAATCGTCTTCAAATTTTCCCTCCTCATTTGCTATTTACAAGTGTATCATTGAGTATTTTGTTCTACGCGCCAACATTCACCTTTGGATAACGTGTTGGCCTGAAGATCCTCCTAAAGGTAAAATGACATCCTATTTTTATATATATATATATATATATATATATATATATATATATATATATATATATATATATATATATAAGTGTTACTAGGATGTGGAATAGTATTCAAAATAAAAATCGAAATAATAGGAAAAGTAAAAAAGCTTAGCTGACGTGTTAGGTTGTGCTTCTTCGGGTTGGAACAAAATACAAAACTCTGTGTAAGGAAAATGCGTTGGGATATTTTAAGATAAGAGGGGCAATATATATATATATATATATATATATATATAGAGAGAGAGAGAGAGAGAGAGAGAGAGAGAGTCAGACAGACAGAGAGAGACAGAGAGAGACAGAGAGAGAAATAGATATACATAAGAAAAACAAATTCGGTTAGAAAAGAACCGATTCTATATAGGAAAGTAGACCAATAAATTTATAGCCAGACAAAGTCATTAACTGAATGTTGATTTGATATTTTCACCTTATAATGTTCCGTCTATGTAACTAATGAAGAAGCACTGTATTAACCGCAATGTATTGAAAAACTAGCAGTATAACTCGTCTTCGACCGGGTGTTTCATTAATGGGAATTTTTGCTGTTCATTTGGAGCAGTTTAAGTTTAAAGTCAGCCCACCCGAAAATCAATATTAGTAACAACAATTGGGTGCAACTGAGGTCCATCCCAAAGTGGTGAGGGTAACAATTTTGATGCGGGGGTAGCCCTGAAAAGGGCCTTTTTTGCGTTCTCAATTTTGCAAGGAAGGAACCTCTTTCATGGACCGTCATAATAATATTATACGATAATTTCTATTTATAATATTTTTTTTATAATTCTAATAATCTTTTGCGTTGGATTTCTACTCTCTAAATTGATTGTATGCTGTTTTTGCAGACATTAAATTTTGCCTTTGATTTTTGCGTAAAGTGTAAAAAATCAGTTTTTCCGATTTTTCACTTTCAAGGTTGTAATTTTTTCCAGACAATTTGGACTCAAAACTGGTACTGAAGAATTATGTATCAAACAAAAAAAAATCATCGAAATCGGATGAAAACTGTAGAAACGCATAAACAACATCAGATCACACACACACACACACACACACACACACACACACACACACACACACACACACACACACATTTTGAGAATTATAGATATACATGATTATGTTGAAAAATAAATATTTGCTGTATATGATAAATGTTTTTTTTAATCATTTGGCTACAGACGTATTGATATACCGACATGTAAGAACCAACACGATAAACAGATAGATAGAGTGACAAAGACAAAATGAGATAAATTATAAACAAGACCCCACCCACTTATCAAAATTTGACCAAATAACCAAACATCAAAATCTTTTTTTGGGAAATGTTTCTTGGTCAGGTCGAGAACTTTTCAGTACTGCTCCGTATAGGGACTGATAGATAAACAAATCCATCAGTTAAGTCTAATTTTAAAACCGATCCAGATAACTGGATGGCCATAAATAATACATTCCCCGCCTTCTTCATGTTAATCCTGAAAATCGATGCTCGAAATCGTGCTTCTTGCCTCGATTCAAAACATTATATCGCTTCAACCACCAACCATGTTTTGACGATTAGAAAATATTTGTTATAGCATTGTTGCCTGGTTGCACTGACCCGTTGTGGAAAAATAGTAAATTGGTATTTACTGGTAATAAATGACTATAAAGGCACTGATGGCGATTACTCATGTGCGCCGCTATTTTGCTTTCGAACGAAAATTCTGCAGAAGAGACACATCCATCAGACAATATAATACAAAATACTTCACAAAACAGGTCGTTGTACGTTACTATAAGTTTATAAGGTAGTTAGTTTAAAATACAAATGATAGGGACCAATATTTTACGGTGTCTCGTATATATACAACAACAAATACGTCTCGAGACGTACAAATAGGTTTACAGCTGGCAATATATGTTTTGCAAAGATGTATAAGTTCATTCTGAGCAGCAGAAGTTTTAAAAAATCAAAATAATTAAAATATGACCGTTGAATCATTTATCTTAGATGAAAAGATTGGAAATATGTTAACTGCGGAAGATCAGGTGAGTCTAAGTGAATCTCTCTAAGATCTACAGGGCTGCTCATTCACTCAAATATTGGTTTTAGGGAAGACCATCCTTCAACGGATCTCGTGGACTGGCGCTACAGAATTACAGACACAAAGAACTTTACCATATAACAGAAGCTAACCCACTTGAAGACTTTCGACAGAAGCAACAACTAAGATAGAAGGTGCATGTAACTCGAAGAGAAAATAATGACATAATCAAGATGTTGACTTTCCACAGTACATGAAACAAAAGGTTAGAAAGGAAACCCTCATCAATACTGCAAAAAACGGTAACACTGAACTTGATAAATATGTTTTCCTTAAAAACTCTTTTATGAGAAAAATTTGATAAATTTAAACTGGTAATAACGCTAACTGTTCGATCAATGAATGCCGAATATTTCCTTATAAGGAAACAGTAGAACTCACTATTTACATTTAGTTCCTTAAGTGTTTCAGTATATCTATTTACAGTAATTCAAGAAAGAGGTACGAAGCAATTCTGTAGCTTGAGAAAATTTAGAGAAAGATTCCAAATGAAGCCTCAACTATAAGAAAACACAAAATGTAGAATTATACTTTTAATTTTCGCTTGGTAATTGTTCTAAAGAGCTTTTCACTTCGGTATCTCGACTGCACGAATTTAAGAGTAGTACTAGATTGGTAATTAGATATCACCATTTTACTGTTGATATAGCTCGATGTAACCGTAAGTTCTATGGTAATAGTGTCTGTTCTTGCACTTTTCGCATATGGAATTATCTATCGCTTTCTTGCTTCCGCGTCACCTACGATCTTCAAAATGTAAAATGCAGAATCAATCTTCTGTCTTCCTGAATCCTGTTTTTCATTGTTCTTTCTCCTCACTAAAGTTTTCCAATTTTCTTTCACTCCCATTAATCCCTTGCGACTTAGTGGCGTTATTCCCTGGCTTGGGGTGAAATGATTAAAACAAATAAATGAATAAAAATAAAGTAAATTTCAACTATTTTCACTTGATACAAAGCTCTCCTGTTTAACACTTCATATACAGCATGTTCCTATTACTGGGGTTAAGTTATGCAAAACTGATCTGAATTTGGAGTATGCAACCAAATAGTCTAATTTAAGGATTTGATCTTCTGAGAGTATTTCGCTGAGTGTAGTTGCATTATATTTATCTACGTGACTTGATAAAAAAGGCTTATGGATGTTGTAATCAAAGGACGCGTCTCTTATAGTTATATATCGGAATGAAATGAAAATATTACATGTCACTAATCATAAGCCTATGTAAATAAGCACCACAAATCACGAGTTTAAATAATAATAATAATGTCATAGGAAGAGATGACACAGTGCTGATAGCAGACACGGAAAGGCACCTACAAAACCTTCTACAGAAGGTAGCGAAGGAAAACGAGAAGAAAGGACTAAGCATAAACTATAAGAAGACAGAATGCATCGTTACCAGCAAAAGGATAAGTCCGAAATGCAAATTACATGTCGGGGATACTAAAATCAAACAGGCTGCCTCTCATCAGAATAGCTGATATCCAGCGCCTCGTAGCGCCTCGTAGCGCCTGCTTGGTCTCACGCTGTCCGCTGATATGAGGTGGAAAAAAACGCAAACTCTATAGTTTCATCTACCGCAAGGAAAGTTGGTTCTATGTGTCGTGCTAAAAAGTTTTTCTCGTCTGAGTCCATCCTTCGAATCTATAAATCAACCATCCGTCCTTGCATGGAATATTGCTGTCATATATGGTCTGGTGCCCCCGCTGTAAGCCTCGAAGTCCTCGACAAAATCCAGAAACGGATATGTAATGTGATAGGTCCTGATATGGTATCTAGTCTAGTGTCGATTTCTTACAGACGTGCCGTAGCGTCCCTCTGTCTCTTCTATAAGTATTTTCACGGCAACTGTTCGAACGAGTTGCTTTCTCTGGTTCCCAAACTGTTTAAGCGAGCTACTAGGTTAGTATCTCGGTCCCACTCTTTCACTGTCAAAAGAGTTAAATGTAACCGTTTCTTCTACTCAAACAGATTCTTCTTTCGCACTTCACGTCTATGGAATTCTCTTCCTCTTATTTGCTTCCCTGATAACTATAACCTTCAAATATTCAAGTGTAATGTCAATTGATACCTTGATCTTGCTCCCCGTTCTTCTCTTTGTCCGCTCCCCAAACACGCCTCTTTACTCTTGTTCTCTACCCTCTGTAACCCCTTGCGTGCTAGTGGCACTCCCATCTTGCTTGGGGTGAAATGCTTAAAAAAAAAAAAAGGCACAGAAATTTAAATATCTAAGAAGTGTTCTAACAGAGGACGGAAAGTACGACGCTGAGATCCGAAGACGTATTGGGATGGCATTCCAAAAGCTAAACAGAGTATTAAGGGACAGAAAAATTCCTTTAGAAACAAAGAAAAGAGTACTGAACGGTTACGTGATATCAGTCCTTCTGTATGTCAGCGAATGCTGAACAATCTCCTCAGAGATGAAGAAGAGACTTGAAGCAACAGAAATGTGTATCTACAGAAAGATATTGAGGATATCATGGACCGAACATGTGAGCAACGACAAGGTTTTGGAGAGAATGGAAACGAAGAGGAATCTTAGATTTAACATCAGTAAGACGCTGTTGAAATTTCTGGGACACTTAATGCAGAAAGAATGCTTGGAAAATCTGATACTCACAGGAAAGGCAGAGGGAAAGAGGGACAGAGGAAAGTAGCACGTAACGTAATTGACGGGGTTGAGCAAATGGATGGCAGAAAAGGGTTTGGAAGAAATAACAAATAGATAAAAGTTATTAAGAGCTAAAAGAAACAGGAGTTAGTGAGGGGGCATGATCGCCTACGTCTTGAAGAGACACGGCACATAAAAGAAGAAGAATGTCATGTGGATACAGTTTCGGCTAGGAAACATTTAGAAAGCGGCTAGTAAGCATTCACTTTCGGATCCATATTCCCTGACTTTTCATGCAGTAAGAGATAGTCATACGATTTAAGATACATAAAGCTTGTCCATTCTTAACTTATTCTTTGCTCGTCTTTCTTTCTTACCTGTATTTTTCGCCCAAATAAAAAAAAAAAAAAATCAACCACTAAACAGCGAATTGTATTAAAGTTTTCTATATTCTATCACGAGACAGATCATGACCAATAAATTCTGTATACAATCAGCTTGCATTGACATTCTGAACAGTGACAGTTTTAAATAGCCAAACGAGTTTGCGTAAATTTCCACTCATCACTGGTTTTTACAATAACGATCTGTTGTTGGTGCCCTGTTTTATTCTCATTTACTTAAGTCCAATAAACTCCACCGCGGAGTATGAAACTATAGCTTTCAACTCGTTAGGCGTTGCAACTGTGGTTTCCGTAGCTTTTTACAGTACATAATTGCTCACCTCATGCTCAACTGGTTTTGAATTTAGAGTTGTCCTTCTGGACTGGTTGTCAACTAAAGCTTATTTAACCCATAGATGGGAGAAGAGTATTTGTGCGTGTGAATATGACGAACTCGATTGAAATGCTACACCGCCTACATATTCTCTGTCTTTTTCTAAGAGCTCGTAATTAATTACATTAAGGAAAGTTGTCATATTTAATTGAATGCTCTCGCAGTCTTTATGAAGTGGATATTTGGTCTAGATATTAATATAGTCTTTGTTTTGAGATTCAGGGATAAGAGACTTTATAGTGAATTTTTTCATTGTTAATAATTACATTATCTTTTTTAACTAATTTTTTTTTAGCGCATAACCAGATTTCTTAGCGCATAACCAAAGTTTTTCCTGCTTTTAAAATAAATGCTAGCTATTACATATAGAAACTGACTGAAGCGTTTTGTTTCGGTTTCGGCCGCAAAGAAAGGAGTCATATCTCAAATGTTAAAATGGAGTTATGACCTTTTTCATTGATAACCGGTAAAAAAAAAGAGTTGCAGCTAATTGCCAATATGTCTAACGAGTTTAAAATGCAGAGAAACGGAAGAAAAGTAGGTTTTTCGTATTTTCATAAAACTCATATTCCTCATCTTATATATATATATATATATATATATATATATATATATATATATATATGTGTGTGTGTGTGTGTGTGTGTGTGTGTGCGTGTAGCGTTTCTCGAAGGTGTTCTGATGTAAATGACTTAATAAAAGTATGCGTGTATCTATGATAGCTAGACTAAAATAGTTTGCTGCTCTCTGTTTCTGTATCGCCGCGAGCATATACTTATTCTTAATCTAAATCTCCTTCAAGAATATCCCATGTCACTGGCCAATTCAACGGAATCAAGCTAATGAGGAAGCAACATGCCAATCCACCATTACAGGAACGCTTAACAACATTGTTTTTTTTCTCAACACGCAAGAAGTAGGCCAATCATTTTCGATAATCACGTTCAGACTGTGTTAAACTAGTGATTACAGTCAGAGTCTCAATGGGGACGTATTTTTTTTTAAAAAAGAAAAGAAAATCCCACGTTAACATTTATGACGCTAAGCAAACGATTTACAGAATCATCTCTTCTTCCTGCTTAACCATTACGTTACCAATATAGACACTTTTATGCTATTAACCGATTCCGTTCGTAAATAAATGAAAATTTCTTTAAACAATTTACTCTTCAATCTTTAAATTAAACTGTAAGAATGCGGTGCAAAGTGCTAACTTCGAATCAAATTTGAATCAGCATCACTTCGTATGCACGCTTACTTAATAGCAGTTTTAAGTCTTTACTATGTTGCATGAGGTTTCAAGGGGGAAAACTGTCGCTGGTTAAATGTTATATATGCGGTCGACTCAAAAGATTGAAGAACTTAAAGCACAAAATGGCTTTCTCAAATAAAGGTATACTTCATAGATAATGAAGTTATTTAATTCCTGATGGAGTGGTTTCGAATGATGTATTAAATATCCGGAGGAAATATGGGATATGATGATTAAACTGACAGATGAATAGAATGATCAATTTGTTCAAAGTCCAAAAAAAGTTTGTTTAGTACCCTGTGCATTTGAAATACGGGTACTTTATATCCAACAAATCAACTTTATGGGGAATAATTAACGTCTTAGTCCTGCATTGTCAAGTAGTAGGTCCGAGAAAAACTTGAACTCATATCCTATAACGTGGAAGCTTATATTTAACAAAAGATACCTTAGTACATTAGTCTACTAAAGCTGTTGTGATGAGGAAGGTTCTCATCTTTCTGATGCCGTATCTTTTTTGCTAACTTTATTCGATGTTATTTTGGTTATTACCAGAAAGTAGTAGTCGTGGTGTTAGCAATGCAGTTGTTTTGAGGTTGAAAGGAAATATTTTCGTTAATTTATTAATTGTCCACATTAATATTATAAATTTTTGAAGTACTTTCTAATGTAATATATCCCGCAGCGAAGCAAAACAAAAATAAAAAACTATGGATGATGTATTCAAAGAACCAGTCAATGTCACACGTATAAAGGTTGCACTCAAAATAACTATGTGATTTCATTATTAGTTATGATTCCGCAGCTTTATGCGTGCGTGTGTGCGTGTGCGTGTGTGTGTGTGTGTGTGTGTGTGTGTGTGTGTGTGTGTGTGTGTCATCCATCATTCTAAAGTGACAATAGATTTGTGCCTGCGTTTTTTTTAATTTGGCTTCTGCTGGTGGTGGTGATGGTAGCACAGCGTGTTTTACCAATCGAGCAGAGGTGAGAAGACGTTGGAGTGTCTTCGACATGGGCAACATTTTTTTAAGGGAGACCAACAGTTGTCCATGAAACATATATCCCGACTCTACGCCAACGATGTTGCTCAAGGGAAGGTCAGGGGATGATACTGCTTGGAACCAGTGTCATCGCAGGAGTTGTAAGAACGAGGGCGGATTCAACATCGAATTGACGTTGACATTGTTATTACAGATTCCCCCACCCCGCAGGTTTTACTCCCAAAGCTTTTCTATGAACGAGTATGGTCGCAAAAACAATGGAAGTTTGAAATCACAGTTTTTCCTTCTCTTAAATGGATTGGCCTTCTAGTTCCTTTGACCTGATTTGAGTATTAGTTCTCTCATTGCATATCTATATCATGCATTTTGAGTATAGCTGTTAAAATGTGATTTTCCTTATTTTTAAAAACATCTGTTGGCGTCACCAAATCTTTCTTCTTATGCTATTCACTTAAGAGCCCACCGGTTCTTGTGGACACTGCCAGTCTTAACCGCATAATTGTATCGTTGAAATGAACACTTTTGATTATTATTTATTTTAATTTTCTTGTATTTAACTTGATTTCTGTTGTTTTTAATTGTTTGCCAACGTATTTCAGAATATTACTCTATATTTTTTCTTCCTTCATTGTTTTAATTTTTTCTTAATACTTGCCTCAGCACGTGTATATATATATATATATATATATGAGTGTGTGTGTGCACGCGCGCTTACGGAATTTATTAATGCAGCCCTCCCCAACCTGTTTAATTTAGAATATGCTTACCCACTGTTATTTATCAATGCTGAAAAATTAAGTGTTACTATCACGATGTTTTAGTTGGTACTATTAGGTTGGTGCAAAAATAATGTCGGTTTTTGACGTAACGTCAAAAACCGACATTATTTTTGCACCAACCTAATAGAACTTATAGTCATTGCTTAATATATATTCTTTCCCAATTTTTTCTTCTTTTTTACAGGTTAATTGTAGTAGATAGATTTAGCTATTATTTGGTTCGTATTCCTTCCATGTTTATTGAACAATAGTAGAGATTCATCCCTTGTTCCCTGTTCAGGATATGGTTTTCCTGTTCTCTTTCTTTCTCTTATCAGGGCCTCACTTATTCAAGTGTCTTAACTCTTTGATGATCAGACTAACCAGTAGCTATGACTTTCCACTATGAGGGTACCGGGTTGGCAGTTTGCTGGCTGCTGCCCCCGACTAGTCGTTAGGAGCCCGAACTCTTTGGCAGCGCTTAGAGATGCTGCTCCGATCAATAGTCGCATAATATCGTGGTACCTGTCGCGCATGGGTATGTGTTTGTGCATGTATTTCCAGTGAGGCCAAATTATGCTCTGCTCTCAGCTATGTGCTGGCTGGTTTGTATTGCCATTGACGACAGATAGTGACAATTAGGGTTGTCATTTTCTTATGTACTCAAAATATATCTCATGAAAATCACAACAAAAAGAAATAAAAGTAAACTAGCTAACAAAAAACTCCTACCTACCTAAATCTTTCTTTCTCCAATATTCGCGGTATCCGTTCCAATTTCAAAAGCGTGGAATCTTTTCTCCTGGAACAGTCGCCAGAACTTGAATTTTTCAATTGCTGCCAATGAATTCTTAGTTCAAGAGGATCTTCCCCTTTGTTGAAAAGATTCCATCATTCTCATGCATGGCCTTGATGTTTACATCCGGGGTAATCTGCTGATAGCCAGAGAATTGTATATCGAGGTCGTTGACTACTCTTTCATGTCTTTCGCTACTAAACTCTGTCAGCTATCTTTTTTCCTTTATCGCTCCCTCTCTTCCCAAGAAGCAACAGCTGACAGTATAGAAAAGGCACTTTCTCTCCATCCATCTGTAAACATCTTTGGCTTCGTTGATTTTAATGCTCATCACAACACGTGGCTGAAATATTCTAAAGGTATTGATGTTGCCGGTAAACAGATATTAATTTTTTCCATTTCCCCGTCCCTTACCCAAATCGTGGACTTACCCACTCGTTTTCCTAACCAAACCGAGCCACTTACTTCTCTAGTGGATCTATTTCTTACATCCTATCCACGGCTCTGGGCAAGCTTCACGATACTGCCTTCTTGGTAACTCGGACCACTTTGTGGTAGCTATTGATATTTCTTTCCAAGCATCCATTAAACAGAATCCCCTATCTGTAAGACCCCTTTCCGGTACCAGCATGCTGATTGGGACTAATTCGGTGATTTTCTTTGTGACGCCCCTTGGACTGACATCTTTAAACTCTCAATTGAAAATTACACCACTGAGGTTAGTCTTGGGTTAAAACCGACATAGATGCTTTCATCCCTTCTCAGAAATACCAGGTGAAACCGCAATCCCCGTAATAGTTATTAAGAAGTGTGCTCCCGAACTAACTCCTGTTCTCTCTAAAATCTATAATAAATGCTTTGCTGCCGGTCACTCGTCTACATCCTTTCGTACTAAAGTGGGTGTTCCCCAGGGCTCCATCCTTGATCCTACCTGTTTTTAATCTTCATTAACGAACTTCAGGATGGAAGCTCTCAAATTGACACCTACGCTGACGACCCTACCATTTACTCCTACCTCGATAGTAAGGTTGATCAGTCAGATAAAGTGAAAATGGCAGCCGATGTACAAAACGACCTCAAAACCGTCGTTAACCGGGGGAAAAGATGTCGTCAATTTAACGCCTTCAAAACTAAACTGCTCTTCATTAATAATCTGAAAAACAACCCTGTCACTCTGGTGGTCCGAGCAGATCAAAAGATTAATCCTATCTTCTTGATTTCAGTTTATGACCCTCAAGTCCTCGATTAGTTCCTTGTGATGTCATTCAAATGATTGATACCAATATAAATAGGGGGAAATTAAATAAAACGAAGCGAATACTGGTTCGATATTTTATGGGCTGTTCTCTAATTATTTCCCCGGTATATTCATCTCTGCTTATGACATTCTCTGGAATTTGACACGTACATGGATAAATTCCAATAGGAAGCCACCGGTTTGTCACCTTGCTTAATTTCGATCTCAGCTAGTTGGGATTTGAAACTTTTTAATTGTTTTGCCTTTCACTTCTTCATTTCTTTTTCTTCTTATCTATCTCATTCTGTTCATTATCTATCTACCCCTTTTCTATATTTCTGAGTTGATGTAATGTATTGGAATTATTGGAATTTCGAACTGAACTCTTTATTTCTAGTTCCACATGTCATGCTTCTTCCGGATGCGTCAGTTATCTCCCTTTAGCTCTGCTTTCCAAGTTTTTGGTCACCACTAGCCAGTTATTGAACTCACAACTTTTTGGATCACTGGAGCCAATCAACGCTTTTATCCACTGGGCCATGTGTCCTTGAGAACATCATTTTATTTATTTTTAGGAATAAACAATTTAATGTCTCATCAATCATTTTTTTTACCAGAACTCATATTGCAATTTTTGTTGTTATTATTGTTTTTGTTTTCTCTAGCACTCCGTATTACTGGTTCCCATATTATGTCCATTTCTATGCTAGGCTGGCTTAGGAGATTTTTGTGACTTAGCATATATGCTGATTCCTTAAGTTTTCATATTTTCCAGTGATATTCTCTGTCTATTATTTCAACCTCATCCCACAGGGGACAGTGATCCCATTTTTTCCTCCATATATGGTCAGCTATAACTGATTTTTCTGTTTCCACTCGTGTTACGGCTTTGCACGTGGCCTGTTTCTCCTTTATATTTCTTACCACAGCTGCACGAGATGGCGTACACACAGTCTTTAGTCATAGTCTTCTCTATAGGGGTTCTTACTGAAAAGAAGTGTCTGCGAAGTGTCGAACCACTTTTGAAGGTTGCCATGATGTTATATGGACCACAGATGTTTTGTATTTTCTCCGATAATCTCAGTGTTGTTATCCTCTTGTACACTTCTATCCCAGCTTATCAGAGCTGCTACCATGTACCCAAGGTAGATGTTTCACTGTAGGGTACTGCTTATACTGACCATTTCTTGTTCATATGTCATGGGTCGCCACTTATGACTTTTTCCTGATGTTGTAAGCAGCGGATGGTCCCTTTTTTACACTGTATGGGTGGTGGGAGTTGAAGTTGGGGTATTGTCCGGTGACTGTTGACTTGCGGTATACGGATCTCTTGAACCCATGCTCTGTTCGAGATATTAGCACATTCAGGAATGCAATATTTTGTCGTTTTCTCTCTCCATTGTGAATTGTATCGCTGATCTTCTTGAGTTCACATGGTCCAGTAGTATCTGGACCTCTTACTGTTGTGGCCAGAGTATGAAGGTGTCATCTACATATATCAGCCATATGGTTGGCTTTAGTGATGTGAATTCTAATGCCATTTCTTCGAAGTTGACCATATATATGCTTGTCATTGCTGGTGATAATGGCGAGCCCATTGCTAAGCTTTTATCCCGTCGATCTGATGCCTTAGCTGATACTATGATGATGTTTTCATTCCTCATTAGGGTTCTGATAGCCAGCCTCTCCAGTTTCGTGTTGTTTGAGTTAGGTGGCTTGGATTTCCACAGTATCTATCTCACTTTCCATCTTAGCTCCTCTGCCCGCGCCTGAGGGACGCTTGATTCGGGCAATGATGCCAAAGTATGGTATCCGCCTGATGGTTGTGGCAAAGTTGAGACCCTAGTTTAGTACTGACTCCTCAGAATTGCAATATGAGCTCACTGAGACATTAAGTTTATAAGTCTAAAAAATTCATATACTGATATTCTCAAGGAGACATGGACAGTAGATAAAAGCGATGGCTGGATAAAGTGACTTGACCCCAAAAGTTGTGAGTTCAATACCTAGCTACTGCAGTGATGACCAAAAAAATTGGAGAGTTGAGTTAAAGCGAGATAACTGAGACATCCCGAAGTCGCTTGACACGTGGAACGAGAACAATCCACCCCGGAAGAAGACCGTTGTGAATATGGCAATAAAGATGAGGACAACAGTCCGAACAATGTAAATAAATATCTCATTCTGTTCATTATATATATATATATATATCAATCTCATTGTGTTCATTATCTATCTATCTAATTCTGTTCATCTAACTAGATAGCTATCAATGACATTCTGTTCATTATCTATCCATGTAATTCTGTTCATTATGTATGTTTCTCATTCTGTTCATTATCTATTTATTCATCTATCTCATTCTCTTCATTAACTATCTATACATCTATCTCATTCTGTTTTTATCTAACTATATATCTATCTTATTCATTATCTATCTATCTATCTATCTATCTATCTATCTATCTATCTATCTATCTATCTATCTTATTCATTATCTATCTATCTATCTATCTATCTATCTATCTATCTCATTCTGTTCATTATCTATTTTTGTATCTAAGTCTGTTCATATCTATTTCAATCTGATTATGACGAGTGACGAAAAGTTTTTTGGTGACAAAGAATGGATTTTAAAAAAATTGAGCGTTTGGTCAGATTTTGGAAAGTGAGGCAGGCTGAGAAATATCCAGCACATTTTCATATATACGTTTCTTTCTTTCTATCCGAGTCACCTCTTTTCCTAATCCATGCCCAATATTCGATATTTGTATTCTTTCTTCGTCTGCTACTCCGATTTTTTTTCAAAGTAATTAATCCATTTTTTCTTCCTACGAAAATATGACTGTACTTTTTCAATATTCCTTTTTTCTTTTCCTTCCGTTTTTTCCCTAGCGATTTATTTCTCGATATTTTTTCGAACGTACCTCAAGTTTTTCTGTTAGTCCATTTCTTCCAATTCATGAAGTTTTTTTTTCAAATAAACATATTCTTTTCTGTTTGTTTTATTTTTGGATTTTCCTCTTTTTCTCTCATGTTGATGCGTTCTTTTCCTTTTTAAAGTGATGTTCTTTTTCTCTTCTGCATTTTCCTTTCACGTTCTTTCTTTCCAACATTCTTTCTTTGTTATTCTTCCATAATTGCAATCAATTCTAATCTCGCTCCAAGTTGCGCCAGTCGCGTAATAAGACGAGATCAGAAGTTCAAACGAGAGAAAGCAGTTTGTATTATTCTTAAAAAATAGATTTTTGCATCTCGTTTAGAACGGAGACAACTAACAAAACTTTCTCAATTAGTATCGATAAATATCATTGATGAACTTGTAGTTTTTGCTACCATTACACTGAGGCAAATTCTTGTCTGCTTTATTGATTTTACTTAAATATATCCAACCCAGATGACCAAATTTGGTTGCAGTAAACAACAAGAAGAAAACACGCCAGATAGTTGATTTTGCTGTCCTGTCACAGAATAGACTTGAAACAAAGAGAAAATCATAGAAAGTAACTTGACCTTTCCAGGGAGTTGAGGAAGTTGGGGAAAGGTAAAAGTCTTGCTAGTTGTTATAAGAGCGTTGGAGCAGTTCCAAAGAAACTGGGAAAAAGACTGGAGGAACAGAAAATCAGCGGAAGATTTGGAACCAAACAGACGTTGGTACCATTAAAAAGAGCTAGGATACTAATAAGAATGCTGGGTTATTATAGAGGCTTACTGTCATTTAAACTCCAATGAAGCCACCAGATTTTCGATTTAAAGAATAAGAAGAAGTAGCAGTAAGACAATTCCTTGGGTACTTCAAAAGTTAGATGAAACTGCAAGCGAAATAATGGAAATAGTTGTGAAAAGGAAACCTAAAAAGAGAAACGAAATAACTCTTAATAACTGTCCGAAACGAGTACATTGGAAATAATGTCAGTAAAGTTAAATAAACCATAACTTAATATGAAATATACTTCATGGAGGTGAAAGTGTATGGATTTGGATCAATATGTCCGTAGTTTAACACGTCGTAATTACCTAAACTTTAATTTATAATTTTAACTGAATAATCTTCGGTTTCTGTGATTAATATTAATCAGTAAATTGAGTGCATTGACAAAGGATGAGATTATGTTGATAAATATTTGTTGTGTAAATTGAATGGCTTTTTCGTCATTAGGCTACGGACTTTGAGGTTTTAAAATTTAAACGAATCAAAATTCCAGGCCAGATCAGATCTAGTTATTGCGAACAAAGTGAGGAAGCTCTGTCGGATACTAAGTGCAACCGTTCCAGTGAACTACAGAATGAATTTCAAAGTGAGCGGAAATCCAGAAATGAATCAATTGTGTCGAATCTCCCTGCTCAACTCTGGCGAAATTTCTTAGGCCGACCACCTGATAATTCTTGTTCCGTGTCGCTGAGGGTCTTTTAAGAAATTTGCAACAGTAGTTTTACTACGTCCAGTCTGACCACCGATGGCACGTTGAGTGATCTTGTTTTGCAGCTCGACAATTCTACCACGTTCAAACTCGGTCAACTTTTTAGTGTTTATCATGTTTTTACCTAATGTAACACAGGAGATACCAATGGGAGATGTTGACTGCACTGAACAAAAATGACTAAAATTCGTTACGTGTTTACCAAAGCTTCGTTTAAATATGGTCTTGAACTTCTGACCAGCTAGTTTTTAGCCTAATTTACTAGTATTCAAAATTTCTTAACTCGATATTTCACTACTCAAATAAGTGGCTGAGTCTAACAATGCAAAAGGTATAGTTTGTCTTTATTTTCTTTGGTCTTATGATTTTAGCCAGTAGTGTATATATATATATATATATATATATATATATATATATATATATATATATATATATATATATATATATATATAATTATTTATTCGAAAATTATTACATAAATATGTTATAAAATCACTACAAAAATAGCCATTTTGTTTCAATATTTCTGGTATCTTCTGGTGATCAACACCATCACTTAATAAGACATCAGAAGTGATGAAACAAAATGGCTATTTTTGTAGTGATTTTAAAACATATTTATGTTATAATTTTCGAATAAATAATTATATTTGCTCTACTCTGTATTGAGCACTCTTTTAAGAATAGTATTTGTTAGTTATTGGAATTTATTCCGTATACACCAATCCTATACTTGTGTATATATATATATATATATATATATATATATATATATATATATATATATATATATATATATATATTGTATATTAAATATTAAATGTATATATTGTTAATTGAAAATATCAAACGCTTAAAATCTCATAGGTAATAATTTTTATTTCATGAGAGCTCTAAAACACCCGCTCTCAATCTTCAAGTCCTACAAACAAATCACAAAAAAAAAAAAAAATGACCTATGGGATTTTAAGTGTTTGATATTTTTTAATTATTAGGTTGGTGCAAAAATAATGTCTTTTTCTCACATATGTTACTATGTGAGAAAACGATATTATCTTTGCACCAACCTAATAATAATAATTTTGCTTTGTCCTTTGACATACAGCTCTCCCTGGATCTATATCCTCCCGTAAATTCCATACGGATTAACATATTTTATCATTATATATATATATATATATATATATATATATATATATATATATATATATATGTATATATATTTCCGGTGTGACTATATTTAAAATAAAATTTTATTAACTCTAAGCTCAAATAATAAAATAAAATTTCATTTTATATTGTTCCAATGCATATTAAAATTAAAAATAAAATTACAAAAAATTACCAGTATGGTCAAACCTTGCCCCAAGCCCTAAAGTTATCTATTAACCAATAAGCAAAATATGAATCATCTACCGACTATATTTCTACATGTATATCAGGTGTGTGCATATAGATAAAGGTCATATATATGAAAGTACATATGTATAGAAAATCATATTTATAAAATGACACATCAATTATTTAAAATGCCTTTAACCAAATAAACCCCTTAAATATTAAAGAATACAATTTTTCATCAGAATCCTATTGACTGAAGCTAAAAAATCACACATATTTACCGAGTAACAGAAAACACATTACGCGAACACTTGCAACAGCAAAATAAAATAAATAAATAGCATATTTAACAAGAATAAAAATAATAATATAATCAAGATGTTAAGTTTCCACACTAGCCACAACAAAATGTTTGGAAGGAAACTCGTATCAATACTATAAAGAGTGATTATAGTTAGTGAACTTGAAATCTACTTTCCTGAAAATCTACTATAATAAAAAGATTTTATAAATTTCAGATGACAGTTAATGATGACTCTTTGGTCAATGAATGCAGAATTTTTCTTGTATGGAAACAGTTAATCTCGCCATTACGATTACGATATGTATAAAAGATTACATGCATAGGTGTTACGTAAAATTTCGAGAGATTTGAACAGATATATCAGTGTGTTTATCTATCAAGTTACTATACGTTTTCAGTACTTCATTAAAACTTTCAGATTCTATAATTAGTCAATTAAATATCTTCATATCCCAACAGCCATTGTAGTATAAAATGATGACTTTCCAATGTTAAAGAATTAATACAATAAGTAAAGAATTCCTGGTAAATAAAATGTAATACTGGCCAGAAATGTTGTAAAATGAACAAACCTTGCCATTTTTTTACTATTTTGTTAAATTTGAATAACATACTGCATATTGTCTTTCAGATATTTTTGAAGGTTTATTGTTGTTAACGGTCAAGAAAAACAAAATTATTAATATGCATTTCTCTTTTTACTATTTTCAGCTTATTTTTCTATGTGGTCCCAAATCGCAAACTGTAAAATTGCAAAGAAAAGTAAAATATTTGCACTATCACCAAATTCAATGATCTTAACGATGTAAAGTCTTATTTATTGACTTCTGGTTCTCGTAAGCCTATACTGAATTTGAACTCATGTATTGTCATTAAATTCACATGTGTGGTTTCTCTATTTCAGTATATGTCACGTATATCTTGAAATAATTTCACTTGCAATTATTCTATCATTTCTTTAAAGAAGTCATTATGAGTCGAAAGTTTTAGGTAACATCTTGTATATAAAACCGTTTTTAATTCAGTAACTCTTATTACTGAAAAGTTCAAGATTCCAAGGAAAGAAAGTTCATTTAACGTTTTAATCATTTTACATGACTTTATTAAATATAAGTGTTTAAATTAAATTAGACTAAATGATTAGTGTTATGAATAATCAAGAGTTTTCTCCCCTTGTTTTGTTACTTTCCTCTTTGAGAGAGCTATTTATTTTACTGGGACTATAAAAGAACACTATACGTAAACCTTGTATCCTGAGTTGAATAAAGCTTTCTTAAAGACTACACTTGCGTACTTTTGTCATTACAATTAGATTAGATTAAATTAAATTTAGATTAAATACGTAGCACTAATAACAATAATACCTTAACGCATTGAGGCAGTACTTCCCTCAATTCATATATGGAACTACCACAATCCTTTATTTCGTTTCGTATTGAGTCTACTTCCCAAATAAAAAAAATCTCTTCAGGAAATAATTCCGTATTTTTTCGCTAGGAATTTTGAGTCAACCAACCAAAGTAAAAGTATGGTTGAATGGAAAGAAACAGCGTTTAGAATTAGTGCATCATGTTTTCCATCTAACACTGTGTCGCTTATAGTGCATTTCAGAATTTAATTAGGAAAGCTTGCAAGAAGGGAATTTTTGTTCCTCATGAGATTTCGCTTGAGAACCAAATACAATGTTCCGTCATTTTCAGCAACCCTTTAAACAAGAATGCTAAAATTTAATTTGGGCATCACATTGTTATAGGTGATGAAAAATAGATTTTGCATTGTTATGAATAATCAAGAGGGTCTCCCCTTGTTTTGTTAATTTCCTTTTTGAGAGAGCTATTTCTGTTTACTGGGACTATAAAAGGACACTATACGCGAACCTTGTATTCTCACTTGAATAAAGTTTTCTTAAAGCCTGGACCTGCGTACTTTTGTCATTGGATGCATGTCAACAGAAAAAAGGCAGGAGCAAGTTTTAAAAAATCATGTATTTTGCTTTTAATCAAATTCACGATCAAATCTTCAAAAGAAAGTCAGAAAGAGAATAAACAGAGCAGTGTTAAGGCTTCGATATTCTTTTAGATTAAACATTTTCGTTATTATTATTACTAGTTTTACTGCATAGTATTCGTCGGATATTTAACGAGCGACTGTACTCATTGCTACTGTAATATCAGCCCTTGTAACTTCTATTTGAATGAGAGCCAGCGTGTATAAATAATTGGCAGTTGAATGACGCCAGTAGCACTCGATTTGGTGAGTCAAGTTCAATACGTTATGAGTGACACATATTGGAAGACAGGGGTTATGTTTAAAGTAACCAGAAATCTTTTTGTTCCAGGATCAATTGGATAGAAATACATTTACGGCAAACAAGTGGCGTCCACAATAATAGTTCATTACAATTTTCTTTGTATCTAAAACATCTGTTGAATAATAAAAGTAAAGTGTATATATTTAATAATGCCGTGATAAAATAATAATAATAAATAAAAATTGTAGCAAAATAACAGTCACAAGGAAGAAATTATTAGCCTAGTATAAGTTAGTACTAATAAAATGTCTACAATTGTAAAAATAATAATAGTCATATTGAAAATGGTTTCGACTTAGGTTGGTATTTTAAAAATAGCAGTATAAGCTAAGGAGTATTGTATCCTAATAAAGGAAGGTGTCTCCTTATAGAAAAGGTAGTCCAAGGATTGTTGTGTACTGATAAAGGAACTTTTCTCATAAAAGGAAACATAGAGCGAGCAATGCTGTCTTCTGATAAAACAACTCGTCTCATAAGAGGAATGATAGTATTGTTGTATTCTGATAAAAGAACTTTTTTGGATTAGAAAGGATGGGCTGAGGCTTATATTGTGATATAGGAACTTTTCTCATAATAGCAAAGATAGGCCGAGGATTGTTGTCTCCTGAGAAGAAATATAAGCTAAGGAATACTGTTTTCTAATACAGGAACGTGTCTCCAGCTAGGAAAGGTAGACCAAGGACTGTTGTGAACTGATAAAGGAAACTCTCACCTGAGAGAAAAGGTAGGCCGAAGATTGTTGTGTTCTGATAAGAGGACTTTTCTCATAACAGGAAAGATGAGTTGGGGAGTGCCGTGTTCTGATAACCTATACTTGTCTCCTGAGAAGAAAGACAGGCCAAGTATTGTTGTGTTCTGATAAAAAATAAGTAGGCTCAATTTATCGTGTATTCATAGGTGTTGGCATGCTAAAGTTATTTTCATACTGCTTTAGGTTTAGCGAAATGTTTCTTATTTAAATAATGTCGAGTGTTTTTACAAGAATAAAGTCTAAATTGCTTAAACGGTTAAGAACTCTATCCTGATCACTGGACTTAACGTTCACCTGAAACAGGAAACAGAACGTCACTAAGTCAGATGTAGTGATTAAAATCATCAAGATTCATATATAAATCATGAATAGAATAATAACAGTATTTAATAGAAGCTCATTCAGTACAGAATTTTTTAGAACGCGGCGGCTAAATTGCGGTTATCAAAACAAAAATGATACTATTCCCGAAATAATAATCATACTTAATTTTAACTAAAAATATAGGGAATTCAGTGAATGTAACAATCACAATATAGTGCTAAAAAGAAAAACAAAAGAAACGGTGAAAATAGTAACCGAAATAATACCTATAATAATGACAAAACTTCACCTAAAAATTGCAGATAAAACAGGAAAACCAGTTAGCACTAGCCGAGACGTAATCAAAACAACAAAAATAAAGATTCTATTCCAAGATCCAAGATTTGTTCGAACAATTAAAAACGTTCTTTGTGTTATTCACGAGGATGCCTCTGTATTTTTGTCGATTTTTTGTATAGTCTTCTTCGAGTGACGTTTCCAAAAGAAAGAGCGGAAAATAGTATAGCGAGTAGAAAATGGCAGCTAATATAGAAACAGGCTAGGCTCATTTCCAGTAACGTGAGCCACTCGTTGATATTTCCATTCACTGCAACGAATTTAAAACTTCTTTCTTTCTTTTTGTGTGCCATGTTCTTTAAGAACGTAGGCTATCATGGCTCTCCACCTCCCTCTATCTGTTGCAGCTCTCAGCAAGTTCCTTCCCTCTGCATCCTTCCCCACATCACATTTGTCATCCACTTGCTCAAGTTCGCCAGGTATGTCACACGCTGCTTTCCCTTGTCTCTCTTTCCATTTATTCGACCCGTGAGTATCAGCTTCTCCTTCTTCATTATGTATCCCAGGAACCTCAGCTTCCTCTTCTTGATCTTAAGTATAAGCTTCCTCCTTGTTTGCACCCTCTTCAAGATCTCATCGTCGGTGATTCTAATTTATACACTGACATTTTCCGGATATACCTCCTACCTACTTCATCTTAGAACTTCAGAAAACACAGGGTGGCCAGAGATATACTGGTTAAAATGTACTGATGAAAACAGCAAAGTTAAAGGTACTAGTGTGAATAAAATTAGAATACTTTATTTAAAAAATTTGGATTACAAAGGACGACCGAAGAAAGTACCGGTTGAAACATAGTTATTTTGATCGTAAGGTTTTTTTTTCTTCGTATTCTTATAGGGGATTTAGATATTGATTTTTTTTTTATCTTGGTCAGTTATTGAGAAAAAAACTGCCTCGTCGAGAAGTGGAAAAACATTATTGAAATGTTAGTTCTTCATTCAGATAAATGTCTGTCAGAAAATTCTCAAGAGATTGTCACATTGTTAAACCGTCTAATAAAAGTATCTGCTTGTCTTGATTAATATAAATCTTGCTTGGATCTCCATTCGAAAGAACTACTTCTCTTTTCTATTTAATACAAAAGCGAATTTCTTTTACAAATTAGCAAATCACAGAAAAATGTTACACAATTCTTTTTCTTTTCCTTATCTTATTTACCAAAATAGATATATGTCAGTGTCCTTGTAAACACCTCTAAACATGGCACATTTGTTAGAGCAACAGATTGAATCTCGAGAAAACTGATCATAGGACTGGCCAATATTAACAATGTCGAAATTTTGTAACTGCCACATCAAGTCAAAAGGTATATCAACTGAAACATTAAAATGACCAAATAAAAGACAAATGGTGTTAGTGCAACGTAAAATAAATATGAAAAATTCTCCATTATGTAAGGAGAAATTATTCCATTATGATCATGAGACATTCCAAACCGTAATCTCATTAAAGGTTTCGATATACCGAAGGCTTAACAAAAAGACATAAAAAAGAAAATTATAATTGTACATATTAGTGGAGAAGCTATAAACGACTCATTTCGCCGAAGGTCTGTTGTTTTCGGTTTCTTCAAGTCAGACTGAAAAACAAATCTATGTATAAGGAAAATGCACTGGAATCTCTCAGGATGAGAGGGACTATAAATCAAATTGCCTTATCAGATCCAACGATTAGAAACCAGAAAGCTTTTGTTTGTTTATTCTATCTCTCTCTCTCTCTCTCTCTCTATATATATATATATATTAACAAAACCTTGAAAGCGATTCTATGATACCTGATATCGAGCACTTTCCCCTATAAATGTAACGTACCTTAAACGCTATATTTTATAAAATTCAACGAACACCTTGAAAATGACTAATGGATTGGCCGGAAGCGATTTGGACTGTAATCACTACGAGCAAAGTCTACACTCTTTTAGCCCCATCCTCAAAGAAAACTGTAAGAACATTAAAAATACTGAATAAGATTCATAAGATTTTCAATGAAATATGCATAAAAGAAATATTGCTGCGCAAATGGTAAGTCTGATCGGTTCGATAATGTCAAAAATCTGTTGCTAACTGGGGCAAGAAATGATTTTTTAGTTTTAATACCTCCAAAACAAAACTGCTCTTCTTTAATCGTCTGAGAGAACATTTTTGCCTTCCATCAGCATGGCTGATACTAACCTTCAGTAGAGTGAGTCCGTAGACTTTTTGGGATAAAGTTTTCTGATATCATGAAATGTAAAGATTATATTGAATCAATTGCTAAGTCAGATGCTAGGAAAGTTGGTTCACTATCTCGTGCTAAACAATTTATCTCGTCAGAATATATCTCACACATTTATAAATCTAACATTCCTACATACATTGAATATTGCTGTCATATCTTGTCTGGTGCTTCTGCTATGTATGTAGAGATTCTTGATAAAATGAACCTGCAATATTATTGGTCATGACCTGGCATCTCGACTTTAGTCACTTTTCCACCGCCGTAATGTAGCTTCCCTTTTCATGGTAATTGTTCTGATGAACTTTCCTCTTTGGTGCCACGATTTTATGAATTTAAGCGCACTGCTAGATTGGTGGCAAAGTATCACCATCTTACAGGTGAAATGGCTAGATGCAACCGTAAGTTCTATGCTAACAGTTTCCTCTTTCATACTTTATGTTTGTGTGATTCTCTTCCACCTTCCAGTTAACTTTGATCGTCAAAAACCAATCTTTATCTTCTATCCTCTTAATTTCTGTTCTTTTATTGTTCTCTCTCCTTAATAATGATTTCTTTTTCTCAAATTCTCTCACACTTAGTAACCCCAAGGTTTTTTGTGGCTTTATTGCTTTGCTTGGGGTAAAATGATTAAAAAAAACGCACCCAATATGTAGCAATATCAAATACTAAAACAGTACAACACTTTCAAAGTATTTTTGGCGATTAAAAAGCAATCAAAAGAAGCCAACCATTAACTGGGAGATAATCACGAAAGTTAAGACATACAACGGAAAGGGACACTGATGTAACTTGTGTTCGTTGGAGAAGCTTATATTAAAATACTTAAATAATCCTAACTTGCTGGACACGAGGTCAGAATTAATTTCTACATGTATCCATAAATCCAAGCACCTGCTCAAAAACATTGGCCCCGATTAAAAATGATTGCAAAATGGATTTTATAATAATATTAATATAATATGCAACAGCTTTTAATATTCTCAGAACCCATTATCAATAACTTTCCTTATATACCTATACATACATGCAATGCAATATTATTGTACTCGATTAATTTGCAACTTATGCCTATATACAATTTCACCGTCATAAGTACATCAGATATTTAGTCCCGACCTATTATTTATTTATTTTTGAATTTTTATATTATATTTTTAATCTGTGTTCTATTTTACGTTACTAGGCATAACTTGGGTATTTTATGCTAAAAAACGAGAGTTACCACCTTGATATATCGTTTACTTTCGAATCCAAATTAAAAGTTAAATAATTATTTATTTATTATTTTTTAATTCTTTGACTTTAGAACTTATGAATTTGAACGATATAAATTTTAATAGTTAATTCTATATTTTAAATAGACAAGTTTCTGCACACAATTTTCTCCATACCTGAAGATTGCATTAACTGCATCAAACTCCGACTCATGTTATCGACGTTGGATATAATGTATATACAAACTAGTTTGATAAGTTTGCTGATGAGAAATTTCTTTCGCACCTAGTTTGCACCAACTCCTTCGAAGTTATCCACTCGGCTGTTTGCACATTGGCTCACAAATCTCCGAAACTTGTAGCAATTTGTATATGATAAAATAAATAAGTAAATTAAATTAAAATAAAATAAATCAACTTCCGCATTTCAGTTTTTGTTGGTTGATTTGAATTTGGTTCGTCACCTGATGACTGCAGTCAAAGCTTAGAACAAATCTTGATGGCTGTTAAATGAACAAAAGCAATATTTGTCAAAGCATGTTTATTAACGGAAAAAATCACATGGATGATTGACGATGATTGTTTCTAAAATAGATATGATTAATCTTTACAATCAGTCATTGATATTACATATCATTTAATATTTACTCATATATATTTATATTATTTTGTTTCTCCAAATCAATTACTACAGTAAAAAAAAATACGTTTTTTCCCCGTATTAATAACAAATTTATATTTTTATTTTGGCTTTCTTTTTATATTTACCGTCACCTCTCTATATCCTGTGTCTCCTTTCTTTTTCTACGCCCTTGTTTGTTCTCCCGCTTTCTCTCATCTCTTCTTTTTCCTTCTATCTCTATCTCACTGTCTCTTACTTCATCTTTATCTATTCTGCCTCTCCTCTCCATCTTTTTTGCTGTTTCCACCCCCTTTCTTTTCTGTAATATTTATCTGTTACTCTTCTTTCCGATTTCTTCTTCCCTCTTCTTTTATTTCTACCCATTTCTCTTTTAATCCTTTTAGTTGCTTCTTTCTCTACCCACTCCTGCCTTGTTCTTTCTAAATTCGCTACCTCCCAGTTCTTTCCGTCAGTTTTTATTTATTAAAGAAATTAACGCCGTTTTCTTTGTTTATTTTACAGCCATTTGTCTTGATGCCGAATGCAGACAGTCACACACGCCAAAATAAAAAAGTGAGAGCTGTTTTGTGTAAGCCAACTTCACAACAATCCAAGTTCTACATGAAAGTGATTATTTCCAAGGACTAATATCATAATCGGAAAATTGTAACATTTCTACAACAAATGCATTATTACAACTAGTGAAGATGATTTAATATTTCCTGATTGTCCGCTGATTTTAATTATTGCAGTCTGATGAGCGGAGATCCGAATTCCAACCAACACATCATCACTATAACAAAAGAATGTTAAGGCATTCCCTGATATCTGCAGCTTGACCTAGTCGCTCTCTTTAAAGCATTGTGCTACCCAAGTGTGATGCAGAATGAATATCCTTAGTACATTCATTATAAATGTAATATATTCATCTCGGCTATGCGGCTTAACTAAATAGGTTTATGGTTGTCGTGATTAAGGACACATCTCATATTCGGTAAAATGAAATGCATGCACGAAGACACGACACTAATTATGTGGCTAAGTAAATATTGTGGAATCACTTGGCTAACTAATTTCACGTTCGTTCCAGATTCTGGATTCTGTTTTGTGCATCTACGATGTTCTGGTTAAATGCCAGACGTTCTTCTCTTTATTATCACTGTTTCTGTCTGAATTTCTTTGATGAAAAGTCATCATGTTTTACATTATTTATATACAGACTAATATCCACGTCCTTGTTGTTATTAGATAATAACAACAAAGTTCTGGAAAATAGTCCGAATGTAAATAACGTAAATAATTTTTATTGTTGTTTCTGTCATCATTGTTGCAACTATTGCAGGCCCTCTCGCCAGAGGAAGGGTGTAAATAATTTTCGAGAGGGGTCAGCTCCTCCTCACGGCGAACCTAGATTGTTGTCGTTAAGGATGATGATAACAGTACTGGTGCTGGTGATCATGATGACGATGATGATGATATGATAAATTTATTGTTTAGAAATAGACCAACAAAATAATATCGACGCAATGTTTTAATTTTTAATTTTTACAATAGTCACCATCGCATTCCACAATTTATTCAGTCCTTTGGCGAGACTCAAACAGGTTTCAAGTTTTGTACATTTATTTAATTTTACTCTGTGTGCTGCTGAAAAAAACGACATCCACTGACAAATTTTCTTTTCTCGATCATTAGAATTCATTTTGTCTAGATTGGGTAATCTGTTCGATTAGAAAAATCACATAAACCAATGTTTTTATTGTTCATGTCATTGTTTTGCATAGTTAAATAAGAGTCATACTCCTCATTTTCATCATTGTAACTATCGCCGTTGTTGTTGATAAAGATGATGTTTTTATTTATGTTGATGATGACAACGATGATGTCTTTATTTTCTGTATTTGCCTTGATGCTGCTATTGCTACAGTTTCATAGTTCTTAAATTTCTCTCTGGTTTTTAGAATCTATCATTGGATTCTGCCCTCCTGATAGTTAATTTTATTGTTTTATTTATTTTATAGCACTGCCAGTTTCCGCCAGATATTAACTCTACCAACTTCAGCCTGTTTGGATAAAAGCGAATGTTTGTTCCGCTGTTTTTTCCGTCGACTTCTACTGCCGCTGATGAATAATGGATGCTACTTTATCAATATTATTCGTTCAATTATGCGTCTCGGTCGTCGTGCCGTTTGCAGGCATCCCCAAACTCCGGTAGATCGGCAGATACAAAAAAGATAACACTAAAAGGTTCACAGAAAGAAATATTTCGTGGTTCATAATGCAATTCCGGAAGGAGGTTGTTTTGCATTAAGCCGTTTCCGGTTAGTAACCTGGCGCTTTTTGATGAAAGCATTCGTTTCTTGTGTCGAGATTGTCAACATAATGAAGCTACAGGCGACTATAACGAGATAGATATAAACAGATTCATATATATATATATATATATATATATATATATATATATATCGGAGAGAAAGAGGTGAACAGATTGTAATCGAACAGATAACAACAGACTGAGATAGATAGATAGATAGATATGGACAGAATTATATATATATATATATATATATATATATATATATATATATATATTATAATAATATTTTTTGTTTAAAAATATGATTCCTTCGCTACATAAGAGTTCTCATGTTTCAAAAACGAGAGCCGAAATCATCCAAATAATTAATAAAATTAAGTTGGATTGTGGTGTTTAGTCCCGTTTCATCTTCAAGCGAAATTTTAGGAATAAGCTATCTCTCGGTTTACGTGTATTTTTACAGAATTTGTTATTGTGGGAGTGGCTAGACTATTTTCCTTCTTTAAGTGGTCAGGGAGTTAATTCTTATCAGTAGATTCATCATCCTCTGAGAGGTTTTGCTAAGGTTGGGTAGGGTATCTATTTCAAGGCTAATGTTTACGGTCATCCTTTAGTTGGTTCCCAGTGAAGGATATTTTTATGGCGCGCCTACAGTCGTTATGTGTCTGGAGAATTGTCTTTTATTATTGTCTATCTGATTATCTATTTATTTATTTGTTTATTTAAGTGGGTGTTTAATATACAGATCGCTTTGCATTGAATTTCAGTTTGTTTTTTTAGTTTTTTTGACGACGACAAAAAGGGTTTTTCCTATTTAAAGGTTTGGCTGAGCTTTTTAGAATTTTACTTAGCTATGTTTTTTTTTTTTTTTTATGCTAATTATCTAATACGAAAGTCTGTTGATGTCGGCAAAAAACCGTTCGGGTTCCTCTCAGCCCGAAGGCAGAGAGCTCGACAGTACAGCTGGAACAGATCCCAGCTAGTAAATATTTACTAGCCACCACCCCAACAAGGGTAGATGTGACACAAGGCAGAGTTTAACGTGGATCTTCCGAGCCCGTAGGCTCGGCCAAAAAATCGCCGTAGAACCCGCATAAACGAGATCGGGTTGGTCAACCTCCACGAACGAGACTCACAGAGCACAGCTGGAACAGATCCCAGCTAGTATATTTAGCTACTCCCTACGAGGGTTTCATGTGGCACAAGGCGGGTTTAACGTGGGTTCTCCAAGCCCGTAGGCTCGGCCAAAAAATATTCCCTTTTTGAACCCGCATAAACGGGTTCAGAGTCAGTCTACCTCCCCGAACGAGACTGACCTTCGGCGGAGCCTCGTTCGAGTTCCTATCCGCCCGAAGGCAGAAAATTCGACTGTCTAGTTGGAACAGGTCGCAGCTAGTCTCTGTAGTCCGTTGACTTAGAGATACTTATAGGCAGTTACTACCTATAGTGTAGTCACTCATGGGGATGACAGGTTATTCCATTACATCAGTTATATATATATATGTGTGTGTGTGTGTGTGTGTGTGTTAATTCGAAAAGGACTTGTTCTCCATAATTTATGAAATTAAATACGTTAACATACACAACAGCTACGAGTTTAAAAGAAAAAATAAACATTCCCAAGATAACATCGACAAAATAACCATCAAATCCGATAAAACTGGCAATCACACTATCTCTACAATGTGGTCGACTATCATCACAAAGCCATTTGTAAGGAAGTCTACAAAGTATACAAGAAGGCCCCTAAAGAATGGGAAAATTATATCAACAGCGAGACACGAACAACATCCAAAAAACTTAAGATCGATGATAGAGTGCACAAACTTCATAGACAAGAAAGCTTTTATTACCTTTAAGGAACATAGGAGTAATTTCCCTAACAATCCACAGTTCCATTTGCTTAACCTCTCCAAGAACAACACAGGTAGAATCAACAAAGCCATACTTGAACGAGCATGTAATTACACCAGGAATGCAACAGGGGTCAATCAGTGGAGAGATATCAAAGATGCTATAAGTTGGTTCACTAATATTAAAAATAAAAATGAGTGCACCTTTATGCAATTCGACATAACCAACTTTTACACGTCGATCACTGAAAACCTACTAATGTCTGCTATTGAACTGGCTAAGAACTATTGCACCATCACGGATGAGGATATCAAAATAATTTTACAAGCCCAAAAGCCTATTCTATACCATGACTGTTCTTTTTGGACCAATAAAGAAAATCCTAACTTCTCTATAGCGATGGGCGTGTTTGACCTTGCAGAAACATGTGAACTAGTCGGCACGGCGGCCTAGATATATTTTTGATACTGAGAACACCGGTCTGTACAGAGACCATGGAGTGATCCCACTACGCAACTCCAAACCACAAAAAAAAAAAAAAAAAAAAAAATGACAGGCTTAGAAAACACCTAATACATTACTTTAAAGATCACTGGCTTAACATCACCACTGTCATCAACGCCAAGGTGATTTCCTAGACACCACGTTCGACTTATTTAGGAGAGTGTCCATGCCTTATAATAAGGAAGTTTACAATCATGCATATATTGGTAAGGAATCCAACGATCCACCGTGTATACTCAACAATCTTCACAAACGTACGATATCGACTCTCCACCAACTTCAGCAATAAACACATCTTCGATACATACATACAAAACCACAAATGTAGATGCATTACATAAAAGCAAACACAACATCGTCCTAAAGTACATTCTCAACACTACTATCAATAACAATAGTAAATCTAAGAATAGAAATGCAGCATTATTTGGTTTAACCTACCCTTCAATGGTAACGTTAGGACTAACATAGGTAGATCTTTTATCAGGTTAGTACACAAGCATTTCAGTCATATTCCCTTTCTACCCCCCACCCCCCAAAAAAACAAACAAAAACTCTTCAATAAGAGCAACGTTAAAGTTAGCTACGGCTGCACCAAAAACCTTGAACAATATTTAGCCGTGCATAGTAATGTAAACCTTAACAAATACTTAAATAATAGTAGTAGAAATAGTAGCCCTGATGATCAGGCATGCAATTGTCGCAACCGTGATCTTTACCCCATGAGCGGTAAATGTACGTGTAAAGGAATTATATATAAGGCTAGTATCACGCGCAGTGACGAGACCAAATTTTATTTCGGATCCACCGCTACCAATTGGAAAAAGCGTTTTTACCATCACAAAATGACACTCAACAACAAAAATATGCAAACGCCACAGCACAGTTCTTCTGGAGTATTAAAACAAATGACTACACACCTAATGTAAAATGGGAATTCGTAGTACAAACGAAATCTTTTTCCGGTAAGGGAGGGGGACGATGTGATTTATGTCTATTTGAGAAAACATATATCCTCAAATATATTAACAACTTAGGCCTATTTAATAAGCGGACCGAGCTAATGATCGCATGTAGGCACAAAAGACCGCATATCTTAAAGTATTGGAAACCTGACTGATTCTAATCTAATCCCTCTTCTCTACACTCTCATTTTATTAGGATATAAGTGGTATAACTCACTCTAACCTGTTTACGTTATTATACTAATCTATAACAAAGACCCTAGCATTTTTCCTCACATTTCTTATATTTTCCTATTTTCTCACATATTTTTTTCATCTTCCCATATATTATATTTACTTTCTTTACGCTCATCCTCATTTCCACGCGTTTTTTCGATTTCATTTCTTTTCTTATCGTCATTATTTTTTATTTTTATTCATTTTTTTTACCTCTCTTTAATCCTTAACGTTATACTGACTACGCGAAAACAGCGTCTTTAATGTCAAATTTAAAATTTTTAATCAGTTTTTCCTTATACTTTTAAAAAATGTAACTCACCAGCATCGTATTTAACACACTTCTGTGCAATTTTATTTTTGCGCTACGTAGCAGTGATACTCCCATAAACCACCTGTTTACTTTTAAAATATACATCTTGTGCCCGACGAGCGAAACTTTAGTAGTACATCAAAACGTAGGTACACGTATATGTACTAATTAACATATATCTTTGCTCTGTATAACCAGATCGAGCACTATTATATTTATACCTCATGTATAAATTTGACGATTATTTATTTACTTGCCCGCGCATACACACCAGCATATTATATATATATATATATATATATATATATATATATATATATATATATATGTATACACTGGAAAAATAAAATAAAAATCGAAACATGCATTTTGGAATTTCCTGTTTTTAAACTTGAAACCCATCTTAAAAGAAACATTTCATTTCATTATCTGCGCGTACAAAAGAAAGCGATCAGTTAGTCTACTTTTGTGTTCGAGAGTATTTCTTATTTTTGTACCATATTTATTTTTTATTATTTCGCATTCCTTGTTGCATAAACTAAATAAAATGTTTTAATTTTTAGAACGAGTTTCATAATTTTTTCTATACAAGAAGAACAGTATTATAAATATATTTCTATAACTAAATGCATAAAAAAACTTTTAGGTTCCATTGATGACGCAGTTACTGATAGCGAAGTAATGGAAGAGTGAAACACATTAATATTATTAATCAAGGAATTGGCGTATATGCCAATGCATCATTACATACGTCATAAGGACATTATAAAATGGTCGATAAGAAACATATCTATCGAATTCAGTTCATATATGTTCTTATCTATCTATCTTAGTCGGGTGTCTGTCGAACTCTCTGCTTGCAGAGAGGAACCCGGACGACGCTCCGCCGAAGGGTAGGGTTTCGTTGGGGGAGGTTGACGGAACTGGCCCGCCTCGGCGGGTTTGGATGGTTATTTATTTTTGGCTGGGCCTACGGGCTCAGAGATACCCACATTAAAAAGGCCTTGTGCCACATTCGATCCCCGTGGGTGGATTGATAAATACCATCTATCTATCTTAGTCTGTTCATTAAGATAGTGTACAGGAAAATACTAGTATATATTTCACTCTTACTTTTGTCATTACAATGTTTAAGTAATCCATTCCTCCGTCTTCCACATGTGTATTATCCATACAGAAGATAGATACAGTAAATTCACGCCTTAATTTTCTGAGATGAAAGAAGGAACATATCAAATTTTATGAAATTAAAATAACAGACGAAGAAAAGCATTGGAAAATTATAAGTTTGTAAGAGTCTTCTTACATACTATACTCAGATAACCTAATGAACACACTAAGCATATTCATTAATAGCTTGTTGGAAACATTACCCAGAAAAAAACAAAAACAAACGATAAACAAGCGAGGTTACCAGTAAAGCGCAGATGTCAGGACGCATGAACCTAAAAAAAAAAAAAAAAAAAAAAATCAAAAAGCAACCCACCCCCACCCAACAACAACGCATGATATGATACACATGCTCTCTCAAAACAAGATTCGATCACGTTCTAGAATATAAGACACCTGAGTAAGGCCGGAGGTTATACAACCGAAAATTTATGGCAAAAAAATACCAAAAACGAGGAAAGTAATCCCAACACAATGTTACTTTTTGCAAAGTTTGAGATTATTTGGAGTATTGAACTCATTCGTTTCCTTGCTTTAGTTGTTATCACTATATTTATGTATTGTTTAAAATAATAAAAATATATTTCAATATTATTTACTGAATACCTCATATGCTTGAGGAAAACCACAGAACGAACCATTCAAATGGTTGCATTCAAAACAGCAAAAAAAAAAAAAAAAAAAAAAAAGATGCGAGTCAACTCAATCATACAAATAATAACAAGACCTAGTCTCAGAACTGCAAAAACAAAATAGTTCTACTTATCTGCGGGACTGGACACACAGTTTCAGTTATTCGCGGTAATCAGAAGAATCTTTGTCTGATTTACCCTAAGAACGGCGTTTCTATTAACTGATATGTATATAACTGTTTATGGTTTCTGCTATCATTTCTAAATTAGATCGCCACAAGACTTTCGGATTCGATGGCACCCATGCAATTTTCTTAACAAAATGTGCTCCTGAAATGGTTCCTGTTTTCTCCAAACTCGACAATAAATGCCACGCTTCTTCTTGACTTTCCAGCTTGTTAGAAATCCTCCTCTGTAGTTCATGGCTTTAATAATTCTGGTGAACCCCCTGAACCCTCGAATTATCGCCCTATTGGTCTTCTACCTCTTTTGGCAAAATACTAGAGGTTCTAATCAACAACGAATTGGTTAAGCATCTCACTTCACACTCCCTTCTTTAGAATAAACAATATGGCTTTCGTTTTTCCAGCTCTACCGCCGATGTGTTAATGGTTATTACGGAATTTGTTTCTCATGCTTTAGATAAGAAAAACGAGGTTCGGTCTGTTGTTGTAGATATCTCGAATGTGTTCAACAGAATTTGACATGATGGCGTCTACCGCAAGTTTAAGGGCTAGGGTGTCACTGGACGAATATTTGGCTTAATCCAATCGTTCTTAAGAAACCGTGTAATGAAGGTCGTATTGAATGGACGCGTTTCTAGTAAATTTCACATTAATGCGAGAGTCCCCCAGGACTCTATCCTTAGACTTTGTTATATTCACTTACACGCAAATACCCTTTTGAAAGGTCTGAAATCACCTCTTCTTTCCCAGTTGTGGGTTAATTAGTAAGACTTGTATAATTAAAACTATCATTATCTAAAAAATAAAATTGTGCACAAAATATTGAGATTTCAGCATTAAATAACCGATAGAGTTGGATATGCCGTTAAACAAAAACCACCAACAAACAGATATTATCAATTATTGTTTTTCGTCTTTAATTGAGTCCAATTTATAAATTAGACTTTTTCGTAAGTATGTTTGTATAGGAAAAACGGTATATATCAGATTCGGCATTATCCGTGGTTTCAGGTATCTACTTGGTAGGGCGTTTGAACTTATCTCTCGCGAATACTGCGGAATAATGTTCGAGGGAGACAGGAAAGTACAGTGGACAAAATGACTGATTGATCGATTAATTTGTGGGTTATTTAAAGCCGAAATATATTTTGGATTGTAAGAATAATTTCTTTTGCGACTGAATTTTGCATTAACAATTTCTTGCGAATAACAATTATTGTTCTAGATACAATTCATGCCTTTCCTAATGGTATTTTCATGCAAGTAGAATGGACGAATAATCACAACCAAAACAACAACAATAAATATATCAGTCCTTATATATTTCACTTCAAAATGCCAAAGATCAGATTAACTGAAACATTATACTAAAACAAAAAAATGTGCGAGTCTATAATTTATACCTTGTTAAATACACTTTAAAGTAGAACGTCGCGATTCTTGGCGCCATATAATCTTATTCGTTTCCAGATAATGAACCAGGATTTCGAATATTGGTTTTCCGGAGAGATAGGTCTTTTAAACTTAGATTGATCAAATAGTCTTCCTTCCTATCCACTTGCAAAATCTGCATTCACTATTTCGTACCTATGCTTTCATATTTCGAGCAATAAATAAATAAATAAAATAAGCTACCAAATAAGATTTCAAGGTTTTTTGTTTCCCAAGTATTTTCCCTAATGCACTCTGCAAAATGTCACATACGCCACAACTGTTATACACAATATATTTACTGGTCGGTGATGGGGAAATTCATCGAACAAAGAATAGGTTTTATTGAAAAACACTTCAATCTTGAAAGGATTGAACAAATACAGAAATGTAAAAATAAATAAATAAAAACAGTTGTACAAAATAGTAAGCGAAGAAACAATCCTTGAAGAGGCAAATTAGCAAATACGTATTGTTAAGGTAGATTTAAAAGAAACGCTTTAAAAAATGAATAGATAAATAAAATGGCCGTCGAGAACAAAAAGTAAAAAATTAAAAACAAACCTGTGATCCAAAAGCAATTTTTTCGCAAATTTAAATTGTTGTATAAATTGCACGCACAGCTTTTCTGTCATTGCCCATTAGTCAGGAAAAGAATAAATTCTAAGAGCTTTTCTTGAAGTGAGAATTGCTTGGTCTTATGATTAGCGCGTTTCGCCAGGATCATGATGGATGTCTATACTACTTAGACGAAGAATCCATTGACAAACAAGTTAACTTCTTATCTCTAATCTTAAACCCTCCACTATACTAAACAACAGTTTTTGTTTAAAAGTAGGAGTTAAGATATTTCAAACATTCAGGGGGCGTTAGGAAGACAAGAGTTTTGTGATCTATTTAATAATGAAAGCTTCCGTAATCGAAGTGCTTAAAGTGATATCTGTGAAGTAAATATCGAAAGCTACATGCATATTTTCGATTTTATGCTGTTTACTGTATCAGTTGATGAGTGTATTTAAGTAATGTGTTGTGATAAAAAGTAACAATAATAAAGTGGAATAAAAGTGGTAATAAAACTATGACGGATTTTTATATCTTTCACTTATTTAAACGAGTATCTTCATCTTGTTTTTTGGCTTTTTATCACAATGCTTTTTGTTTCGGTACACATCTCCTCTGAAAATATGAAGTAGCTAAAACTGGTTTTCATTTATATGGTACTCGGTGTAAATATATGGTTCTCCGTTAACTATCCAGAGGGCTTGTAGAATTTTAAATTCACAGAACATATTGAAGGCAAGAAAGGTAGAGGGAAACCTACCTAACTAATTAATGTAAATAACGGGCGGAACAAAAACTAAAAGAGATTGTAAAAGAGCAAACATTGTTAAGTCCTACAAAGTATCAGAAGAAGTGGAGAGCTATAAGTGCCGACGTCTTGTAGAAACATGGCAGATGTATATGTTTATGTTTATGTATATGTTGCAGTGAGTTAACTGAGAACTGTTCCGTTCAACAACGACAGGATATTCATATCGTGAGCAAGCAAGTATGATTTTTATATACGGCCGTACGAATGGTAATGGACGGGAAACTGCACAGCTCTATCAGATTGCGTTTCGAGACCGAAGGAAGCCGAGTCATCCAACCTTTGCTGCTGTTTATCGTCGCGTTACTGAGATAGGATCCGTGGTACCACAAAACATGAATTGACACTCGTACACCTGACCACAAAGAACACATTTTACAGTCTGTTAGAGACGATCCAGGTACCAGGACATGTTAAGTAGCCCTAGTATGTCGTACATCTCATAGTACTGCATGGAGGGGTACTTCAAGAACAGCTCCTGTATCCGTAACATTTGCAACGTGTGCAGGTTCTTTCATTCTGTGATCACTCACTACGGGAGATCCTGGGCCGATGATTTATTGTACAAGTTGCTAATCCGTTGTCCGTCTCTTCAGTTTAGTTTACGGATGAGACAACATTCGGAAGAGATTGAATAACAAATTTACACAAACAACATTTGTGGGCGGATCGGAATCTTCATGGTCCAATACAAGCTAAACACCAGCATCACTTTACGATTAATGTTGGGCTGGAATTATAGGTGACTGACTAGTAAGTCCATATTTTCTCCCATCACGTCTTACGGGAACTGTCTATAGGGATTTAATTTCGAAAACACTTCATTTATTATGAGTTGTGTTTAGGTAAAATGATGGCCTTTTGGGCATATGTTTATATAGATATTTTACCTTGTTTTAGTGTCAGTTTTTAAAGTTTGTAAAAGTATTTTTGATACACCCTGTATATATGTCATATATATATATATATATATATATATATATATATATATATATATATATATATATATGTAAGAGGAAGAAGAAAGAGGAGGAGACGTGAATGATTTAAACAAACGTCGTGCGGTCGAAAAGAATCGTGCAATAGTGAATTAATACACATAAAGCAAGAGGTATATTAGTTATGACGGTTCATGAAAGCATATATATATATATATATATATAATTCCATCAATAAGAACAAGACTTTAGTCTGATAATCATATATTCCCCCTATATATATATATATATATATATATATATATATATATATATATATATAAGTGTGTGTGTGAACGTCCAATATCAGAGAAAGAAATTTTTAAAATGAAACATGTTAAAAATTGTAATAAATATTTTTGAAAAAACTTGTCCTACTCTATGGTAAATCCGCATAAAAAATACACCACTCAAAGAAAGTAATCAAAACAAAAATTATTTATTACAAAAACAAAAAAGTACTGTCTAAAATTAGAGAACAAAATTATAAATACACATATAAATTAACATTTTTGTGAGAAAGAAAAATACTTAAAAATGGAACGAATACATCGGAAAATTCTTCTGCAATATAAAAACATGGAAGGAGCAGAAATATTAAAATCTGCACTGACCAAATTGGACAGGAACAAAGAAAGATCAGATGGAATTGTAATAGAGAGACTGGCAACCTTAGGATTCATTACTGGCATTCAAAATTTTAACAATATGAGATATGCAGATGACACAGTGTTGATAATAGATACAGAAAGGAAACAAGAACTCCTACAGAAAGTAAAGGAAACCAAGAATAAAGGACTAGACATCAATATTAAGAAGGTAGAATATATGGTTGTGAACTACGAATTGGAAAAACCAAAATAAAGCAAATACAAAAATTTTAAATATTTAGGAAGTATTTTAACAGAGAACGGAAAATGCAACATCGAAATCCGAATGTGTATTGGAATAGTGAATGGTGACTTTCAAAAGCTAAGCAAAGTATTAAGAAACAGAAAAATTTCGCTACAAACAAAGAAAAAAGTACTAAACTCTTATGTAATATCGGTCCACCTATATGGCAGTGAATGATAGATAATCTCCTCACACATGACAAAAGGACTCTAGACAACAGAACGATGTTGAGGATCCCATAGACTGAATATGTCAGTAACGAGGAAGTTTTAAGGAAAATTGAAACAAAAAGAATACTTACTATTCCTTGAATCAGAAAGAGAAAATTGAATTTTTTAGGATACATAATGAGGAAAGAGGGCTTTGAGAATTTAACAATCACAGGAAATATTGAAAACAAAACTTAACAAGCTTGTGTAAATGGTTGGTAGAACATGAGAATAAAACCTTACTAAGAGCCACAAAGGACAGGAATTTGCGAAGAATCATGATCACCCACGTCCTGAAGTGACTCGTTATATAGAAGAATTAAAATTGATATAAATTTTTCATAAGACATGTACAGGTCAAGCTTTAATTATTTCTGTACATTTATGGCCAGAGGATTTTATGAATATGTCACATTGTTCAGGTGAGATTTTGTTTCATTCCACCTGCAATTTCTGACACAAATCCGTCACAGTCACCAGTTTCCCAGCTCTTATATTATTGCTGATGTTATAAAATTCTCAATTGGATTAAAATCTGGAGTTTCAGCAGGCCATACCATAACCAGTTTTCAATTTCGAAACAATGTTTTACCGTTTTTGAAGTAAGACAAGGTGTATTATCTTAGAAACAGGAGTAACATTGGTGTTCAATAACATTCTAATAAACTGGAACATTTACTTTGCAACAGAACCGAATTAGTGAGACAAAAGTAGTGCCAGAGAACATCGACCTCACCAATACGCTACCATCTATGAATTTAACTGATTTTTCACACATCTGAGAAGTAATCTCTCACCTTTAACGCGTCTGTCATAGCCAACTAAATTAAACCTTCTCTCGTCACTGAAGCCCACTCTTGCCCAATTTTCATTGGTCCAGATAATGTATTTGTTTGCAAATATTAGACTCGCTTTTTGACTTTTTTTTTTACTAGTAACGGATTTGATTCTAAATTTTCTGGTTTATAATTTTTTTGTTAGATTGAAAACTGGTTGGAATGGTTTTTGGAAATAAGTTTTGAAGTTTTATTTTTACTCAGAATTATTTTTTATTTTCTGTTGATAGCAAGTTTTCTATTGCAAAAATATTTTAATCAAAATTAATAAACGTTCTTTAGTTGCCATGATTAAAAATAATTAAAAAATAATCGAAATGAAAAAAAGAATAAATAAATAAAATTGAATTCCGGTTCAAATATACATGCAGCCTGAAATATAAATGCAATTTTGTGTGGGGATAGTCTAACAGTTATCAGCATGGAAAGTGGAATCGTCGAGCCAAGATCAAATTACGGGCTAGTCCGTTGCATTCACTTTCGCACAGATGCCCTTGGGAAAGCCTTAATCCATCTCTTCTCTCCTCACTAATGGCTTAAATAGCAAGGTATAAGAACAAGAAAATTAAGAATTCAAACCGTGAATAAGGAAATGTGAAACCACTCCTTTAAGAATACATACCAATTTACAGGTAATAAATAAAGGAATCTGTGAGAAGTTACGATCAACTACGACATGACATTAAAAAATTTCGACCCTGTCTGTATTGACTCAAAGTATATATGTTTATCGACATGCCCACGTATATATGATATTCTTTACTTCTGACTGATAATCTAGATTACATCCATACCAATTTGGTCAATTTCTTCCTGAATTTTTGAGATGAAGAGTTATCATTATTTATACTATTTACTTGCAGGCTATTTTCCTCATCTTTGTTGTTGTTATCACTTTTGGTTAAGTAATGTCTTGGTCTGATATTTCATATTCAAGCTGATGTTTCTTCCAACAGTTGTGGATAATCCTTTTCCTCGCGAGTGCTTGCCATGCTCTTTCCATTACACTTTGTACTCTCCAAGAACTGGCCGATGTCTTGACAGATAAGCCTGGTGGGAACTAGCTTTCGGTTTCTACATCTGTAGATGAATGCCAGGTAGTTTGACATCCGTACCAATCTTTGATGGAGATTTTCCGACTGCCTCCATAGTTGTATTACGTCGGATCCGTATAATTTTTGTCTGAATTTCTGGGACGAGGAGTTATTATTATTTACACAATTTACATACGGACTATTGTCCTGATCTTTGTTGTTGCAATCAAAGCAACAAAGATGAGGACAATAATCCGCATGTAAATAGTGTATATAATTATTAAGCTTAGTTTGTTAAAACACAAATGGCCAAATGGTGAAAGACAGAGTATGAAGATTGCGTTGCGCCGATCTTCTAAGGGAGAAGAACATGCATTTAGATTCTTGGTTAATCCCTATGTTCAAACCGCGAGACAAGGTTCCTGCAGGAAATACGCATCTACCTCAACCATTAAGCAGGCCCACGCAGCGAGCAATTTGCACTGCAAGGAACATCCAGATAAATAGCCAGATTTTTCTGACCTTGTCAAAAGCAATTTAATTTCGATATTTATTAAACTTAGTCTTGTCCCGACACAGGATAAAGTGGAGAGGAGGGGGAAATGCGAAGTATAAAAATTGTATTAAGCTATTCTATCCAATAAGAGTGCGCCTGTCTACTTTGAAAATCACTATTCAATACCCTAGGTTTCACCTGGGTTGAAACACTGACAGTTAGAAAGAACGCGACCACTCCAGCCAATAAGCAACCTGATTAAGTCTCTGTGCCAATATATAAGGCAATGTGCTTGAATTCTTACTTGTTATTGAACAATAGTGTGTACTTTTGAATAATGTCCATTTGCATGGAAATATTATTGAAGGTAGGGATAAAGAATCCAGATGCATGTATCTTTACAGTTATCATCAAAAAAATAAAAATATCAAACCGAGATCGAATTCCAGTCGAAGCAGTTTATGTTTGTTTATCTGTAATAACTTCGGGGAAGGCATAAAAATACAACTATGCATTCTGCCATATAGCAATACATTTTGGAAAAAGTTTCTCGTCACAATGTTTAATAGGGAAGTTAATATGTAGGTGAACGTTAAGTGTTCTCCCATATTTACCTCGATGATTAGACACTAGTAACATCTCTTAATGTTGTTACACGCATAGTCTACCCTGACAAAGGCCAATCGCAGTAAATCAACCGCAAAGTTCACTCTCCCATAAATACCTTCTGAATAAGAAGTAAAACATTATGAATCTATTTGTGGCCTTGTAATAGACTAAGCGAAACTCAGTAAATCGAAGTGCCTTACTGTGTAGAAATGATTACCAAGCTAACCTTACACTGGGAGTGTAGGGTTACCAAATATAGCGATTTTCCAAGCGTAGCTCGGGTGTGGCACAAGGCCGAAAGTATGAGGCACCCAGTGAGAATCGAACTCACTACTCAGTTGTAATTGTTCTAGCGAGGTAAGCTTGCTAACCATTACACCCCCTCGAGGTGCCCAAAATAGTGATTTTCTAAGCGTGGCTTAGGTGTGGCACAAGGCCGAGAGGATCGAACTCACTACTCAGTCGTAATTGATCTAGCAAGACAAGCTTTCTAACCATTACACCACGGAGAGGTACCTAAGTGTTACTAAATATATGTTGGGCAACCTTGAAAGTACATGGCCGTCAAAAACAGATAATTACCTAAATATTTATTAAAAATAATAAAGATGGTCAAGGAGAAGTCGGAAGAACGTAAACGAAGTTTTTATTGCCCAGAAATACGATATGTTAACAAAGTATAAAAATGTATTACCTGCCTTCTTCCCGACTCTGAAAAAGAAAACTCGTAGACGTTACAAAAGGATGTCGTTACTCACAAGTATGACACGTCACGTTCCAAAAAAGCTGTCTACCCACAAGGCAAATATACATCACTTAGCGACGTCTACCAAAAGACTGTCTCTGTACAAGTCGGGTTCCGCTAATTGGCCATTAAGGCTCACATGCGTGGTCAAGAGTGATGCATGTTAATTGGGAAAGAGGAAGTTAAGTTATACCAACACGAATATAATAAATTCGATACTCAACGTATGCCTGGCACGTGAAAACCTTGTATCAGACTAAGCAAATCTCTGTAAATAGAATTGCCAAACTCTACAGAAATGGTTATTTAATTCTGTGATCGTCTTAGGGCGATTCTGGAAAATATATGTATCCCAGTAATAGTAAGTGGAAAATATGTTTGGATTATATAGTGTAAAATAGAATTCAAATATTGTATGCTTTCCCCAGTACTTTGATTCTTTATATATCGAAAGGTATAAAACGTAAAATACTAACAGTTAAAAAAGAAGAGAGAGAAAGGGAGAATGAGAATATCCTTAACGAATGAACGTGTGCAAATATTCATAATGGTAGACACTAAGGTACTGGGCGCACAAGATTTTGAGAACAAGAACGGTAATTTTATGGAAACGAAGAAAATAATAAAAAGATTTTCTATTATAGAAAAAAAAAGATTTCAATGATGAATTGAATTATGATTCTACGAATCCCGTGTGGATGAAACCCAGAATAATTTAATTTGGTTATAATGCAATAAAGAAATGAATTAAGGAATGTATGTCTATATGTTCTCAATCTGTTATTTATTCCCTGTCTTACACTGTAATTTGTTCATATCTATTTCACTATTTTATGTTGATTTTCTTTCTCTTTTACACACGCACTCTCTCTCTCTCTCTCTCTCTCTATATATATATATATATATATATATATATATATATATATATATATATATATCTGTGTGTGTGTGTGATATATATAAATATATTTCAGTTTGTCCATATTTAGAAAAATGCCCTGAAAAGTTCTCAGGCAGGCCCACATCCAAAAATCAGTTTTTGAACGGGCCGATATTATCTATCTATCCATCTATCTATCTATCTATCTATCTATCTATCTATCTATCTAGCTGGCTAGCTAGCTCATTTATCTATCTATTTACATCCTCTATCTATATCATTTATCTATTTCTATCTATCTATCTATCTAGCTAGCTAGCTCATTTATCTATCTATTTACATCCTCTATCTATATCATTTATCTATTTCTATCTATCTATCTAGCTAGCTAGCTCATTTATCTATCTATTTACATCCTCTATCTATATCATTTATCCATTTCTATCTATCTATCTATCTAGCTAGCTCATTTATCTATCTATTTACATCCTCTATCTATATCATTTATCTATTTCTATCTATCTATCTATCTATCCGAATGTGTACATAACATATATTTCTCTCTCTCATATTATTTCCCCTCTCTCATTTTATTGTGTTCCCTTCTAATTTATTGACGTATTTCACTTATCTATCTTGATTATTCACTCCGTATCGATCTGAAGAAGATAATTCTATTTCAGAAAACTAACCAATCTTCCCTTCCAAGCAATTATCAATTGTCACTATCCATTTTGGAGCTTCCTTTATTCCCTTCCTTTTCCGTCTTGAAAATTTTATTTTTTTTATATTACTTTTATTTTCGTTTTACTCAGAGGCATCTATCTATACAAAAGTTTACAAAAATTTTATTATAGAAAATTGTTCAGATTCCATTATGTTGCAGCATTTCCTTCTTCTGTTTTGCATACTTCAGCAAAGTTAAAATATTGCGAAAAGGAAAAGTTTTTTAAAAAAAAATCTTACCGGTATATGAATTTTAAAACACTTTGAAAAATACATGTAACAGGATGTAACGTATATGGTAAAGATTAAAGTATGTCTTGATCAGGGTTCCCAATATGAAATTGTAAATTAGTGGTCTGGTAAAAAATAAATAAAAACAAAAAACAAATTTTTAAGAGTTGAATCTTTTTAGGTGGTAAATTCTTAAAATTAAGAATAGTTACGTTCGTTTAAAATTTTATTTTACATCGTAATATATATATTAGTATAATATATTTTACATCGTATATATAAGTAAATTTTATATTTAATATTATTAACACACAGTATATTTGCATTCTTTTAAAATCTACAAGGCTGCCACTTTACAGACATTAATTAAGTTTACGTTAGTTTTGCACAAGACCAGGAGTGTACCCAGTAATTGTTTACCTGTTTCCTGCAGAAAATTTCTTTCTGGCAACAACCGCCAAATTTTCGGTTCTGACAAAGGATTGGTTTTGTAAATTCACTTTGATGAAAACAAGATTTTCAGATTGCAGTGCATTTTACAGCATTTTCAACACGTGTTTTTTGTTGTGGTTTTTTTTTTCTTAATAGAAGATGAGACAAATAAAAAGGAAATTTAGATAAAACTTAAAAAAATATCAATTTGTATCTGAGGTTTGACGTTGTAACATTCATCTAAGGATCAACACACATACCGATCATCTAGCGCAAGACCAACTAGAAAATTGATACATATACACGTACGGGCACACCCTTCTCATTCTTCTCCCATTTTCATCTTCAGGGATTATACACATGGGCACAACTAGGCAGACACAAAAATATCTACAAGAAAACGAACGCGCGAAAACACACAAGAACTTAACACATAAGATCTACCTGATCATTGAAACACAAATAACACAGAATTCAAATGTAACGAAATATTCTCTTCCGCAACTCACCCTGCCCCCCAAAAAGTGATGAAGCTTAAATCAAAGCGAGACATGCCAAATTTATAAACGTTTAATATTTGTTCATTTTCTATCATAAATACGTATATATATTTATATGTATTATTTGAATATTTATATATATATAAATTTATATGTATATTTATATAGTTTATATATATATGGTTATATATATATATTATATATATATTATATAAGTATCTATATATTACCATACAGCAACAAATAAAATTAACTGCTACGTATTATTATTTAAACGTTATTAAATAAGTATTTTTCGAAAGTTTGTAAATTATTAATTTAAACATTTAATTTTTATTTGTTACTATTAATGTTTTACCTCTTGATATTGAGCACTTTCATTTCAAAGGCTGCTTGCCTTAAAAGCGTTATCTTCTAGAAACATACTGGTCGAACTTTTTTTCTTGTGAAACAATAGATGTTATTATGTATATACATATAAATAATATTTTTATATATGAATATTTAATTTAAAACTATAAATAATTAAATAAAATAGGTCATTGATTTTGTTAACATTTCAGGGTGGATCTCATTTTCTTTAGATTAGGGAAATGCAAAGATATTACCTATGTGTCATAAAAAGCTTTCATATCTAAAAAATTATATTTGTATTCATCTAATTGATAGGATCCCTTGTTGACCACCAGGCATGTACACAAAATATCAGTAATAATTATTCTTTTATTTTTACGGTTAGAAATTCATTTGCCCTTTCCCTTAATTTTGGTTTCTCAATAAGATTCATTTCAGCTTTACGTTTTGCTATTAAAATGAATTGCATTAATTCCTATTCTTATACAGCACATGTTCAAATAATAACATTATATACACTTCATAAAAAGAAGGAGGTAGAGGACATCGGCATTGAAGAATGTGAAGCGAGTGAACGTAGGTCATTGGACTGGTGCATGGTAAACAGTAAAGAGACACGCCTAAAGTTCGTCGCAAAAATTCAAAAACCTTGTAAGAAAATCATCGAAAACAAAGAATACAGGAAGAGGGTAGTAAAAGAGAAGTTAAAAACAAGAAAGGCAATGTCGCTTCATTGGCATTTTGAGACGGACAATCAGTTCAGTGCTATACGTGATGCACGCTTAAGTGATCGTGTCCCTTTTGATTCATGACTGACTAGGCAGAAGATTTTTTCGGAGTAAGTTGCCATTTCTTTCTGCGGTAGACTGGTTGCAAACCCGGGCGAAAGAACCCAGTTTGTCCTGCTATTTAACCGATAGCTGGAGATAGCGGAGATGAATTCATGCCTTTCCCAAGAGTATTTGTGCGTAAGTGAACGTAACGAACTTGACTGTGATTGGAACTTGGCTCTCCGATTTCTCATTCTGAGTCGATATCCATTACACCACAAAAAGAGCACCGCAGCCATTAAAACAAATGATTTGTGGGATTAGTTGACGAAAGGCGAACTGAAACGTGAGATTGAAACCCTACTGTTAGCCGCCAAACACCAAGTCCTGAATACTAATTCTATCTGGTAGAGCATCTATCAACAAGTGGATTTAGATACGTGCATAGAAAGCATACAAGCACCGTCATAAAAATAAAGTGGCCTCCCATCTGCATTAGTTCCTATGCAGGAATTATGAATGATGTTTAAAAAGAAATGGCACCCCCACAAACCAGAGAATGTGATCAAAAACGACCAAGTCAAGACCTTTTTTGATTATAATCACAAAAGATCTTGACTTGGGCATCCAAACTGACCGCAAGCTAGAGATCATCATCATTAAAAAAAAATGAAAATAACTCCTCATCAATGTGATTTTCGTGGAGATCATAATATTAAACCCAAAGAAATTGAAAAGCTTAAAAAGTACACTGACTTCCGGTTTGAGGTTGACAGAAGTTGGGACGTTCAGGCCATTATTTTCTCAGTTATCATTGGGGTCTGGGCTTTCTACCACCGAAGCTAAAGACCAATATTAAAAAACTGGATTAAAGCCTCGTATTCCATTGTATCAGAAGTCTGCGTTGTTTGTTCCTGCAGATATTCTGCGAAAGTTGCTATCTGTTTAAAGTCGTACGACTTGATGGAGAACACCAATAATGTAAGATCGGTTGAAAACAACAAAAGAGTGCGAGGAAAGAATTTAATAATAATAATAATAACAACAATAATAATAATAATAATAATGAGAACATTTTCATAATATAGGTAATAATAGACATGTTAAAATAAATTAATATATCTTGTTATGATGACATCATTAAAAGAGAGGATGTCTTTGATGAGCAAGGACATTGAAATTTGGTTAGAAATTAGTCAGTTTTAGTTTTAAAATTTATTTATCAACAATTTTTTCACCCCAAGCATTTATCAACCCCCTTGACTCGACAGTCATTAACTGACCTTCTCCCATCGGATAGTCCAAGTGACCCCAGATATCTAAATGTACGCTAATACCCTTACCTCTTATTTGATGCTATCGACAGAAAATGAGACTCGTAATTTCTGTAATTAAAAATCTTCCAAAAATAAAGAAACCGTCAGATGCAAAGATTCTATGAAAAATGGTTCATTTTATGCTTGCTCAATGGAACCGCGGAAAGAAAATATTTTCAACATTTTGCTTAAAATTTTATACACCAATAATTTCTTCAACTCAGAAATCAACGCAGTAGGTGTGAACATATAGAGATAATGTTCCACTATTGTAAAGTATGGATGACAAAACGGTTATAATTACTTTATCTTCATGAATTGTAGTAATCTCGTGATCAAGAGAAATAAAAAAAATCTAATTCCCATGATTCCATCGGAAAAAAAGAAATCGTCCTACTAGCGGGAAATTTAGAGACTTCCTCTTTTTGATCAGTCCCTCACAAGGAAAGCACGTAGAACTGAGCGACTCCAGAAATGAAGACCATAGATACGTCTTACAAAAATATCACTTTTTCATGTTTAATATGAATTTGATAGATTTATCACTTGCAAATAATCTATTCATTTACCAAGACAAAGATAAAAATCAGAAACATTTACTAACAACCACATTGTTTCAACTTTCATACATCTACCGAACTAGCACAACGAATCCTTCTGATAATAAATCCTTCCGTATAAATGTCTCTCTTTGTTGTTATGATGTACATATGTTATATTTTACTAGGCAAAAACAGGAGTCAATCAAGGCCCATCACAACAGAATAATCAGTCACTTGATAGTTATCCAGTAGAGTTTGAACAGATATGGTGTATTGTGGACTTTAAAGATACCGTTTATAGGTATAAACATAGAGCTTTGTAAAGAAAAAAGACTTGTGTTAATCTTTGTGCCGTTAGGGTGAATAATTATTTATACGATTCTTTCTCTTCGGTCCGTCATATATTGGGGTGAGAAACGCGGATATCTGTGTTCTACCAACTGAATACATCCAAGAAATCAACGCCACTGAATTAATGAAAATTTGTAGCGAGTTATTTTTTCTTTAAATGAAAGGAAAATGCCAGGAAAGTCTGATAATGGTGAGATAAAATCCCTTTGAAGTGAGGGTGGTGTATTTCAAACCAGAGTCTCTGCATCAGTGTCTCTCTGTTTAGTTAAATATCATCATCGTCTGTATCTGTCTGTTGTAAAATTCACTAAATTGTAAATTAACAAAATAGTTCAACTCCGAATAATAGTGTTTAAATTACTCGATTTTATCGCATCAAAGATTTTCAAAATAAATTAACTGCATGATACTTATTATAAGTATCGCTAAAAACAATGAACGAATTGATTTTGTAAAACAAGAAAAAGAAAAATATTAACAAATAAATATTAGTAATTTACATTCGAATTTTGGAGATGACTAATTATCCTTATGATTAAATTTTGGCTTCCAACCATTGAATCCTCCAGGAATTTTTTTTCTCATTGTGCATTAGTTACATCTAACGTTTGTGTCGCATGTCTTCTTCTACTAATGAAGATTGTCTGTGAATTATTGCTTGAAAAGGTGAAGAAATATAGAAATTAACTGTTGAAATAAACGTGGTATAATTCATCCTAAAATTGCTCGAAAAACTGCCCGCTTAAGAGCAAATATACTACTTCATTCTTTTGACAGTTAATTTCAAAATGTCTCCGCTTTTTCTAGCTATATTTAAATAAATCTGTTTAAATAAATATCTATGAATTTTCACTGATTACTAGCACATATGACTGCCAGGAAACCAAGTATGTTTTAATGGACGTTTCAGCTCACTTGTCCATATATCTTTGGGATTAGCTAATTCAATAATTAAATGCGTAAGGTTTTCTCACAGGAACATTTTATAGTACATGAAATAATGGTGGGGAAAGAGTACAAGAGCACAAAATAACAGACCAATTGATTTGCAATACAAGATAACATTTATTAGTCAAATTAACAAAAGGAAAGTTTACAACAAGAGTTTCTTTTGTCACACGTAAATTGCATTCACAACGAAATATTCATATGCTATAGTGAAAACTTTGCTGGTATGTTTTAGGTGAAGCGTTCACAGCACTTTTAGCGTCAGTTCGAAAGAGGAAAAATCCAGTAGAGAGAGTGAAAGAGATAGAGGGAGGGAGGGAGAGAGAGAGGGAGAGAAAGAGAGTGCTACTTTAGGGTTCACGTGTTTTTATATTCGAGAGCTGCCACTGATTAAGTTTTATTTTAAAGTTGCTGTTGATGTGATTTTCATTTAAGAGCTGCTACTGCTACTATGTTTAAAGTCACTATATATCTTTTGGATAATCAGTGTATTTTGAAAAACTTAAACCTAATGCCTATACTTTCCATGTGCCTTACTCAAGTGAGAGAATTTTATGAATGTCATTGCTTCATGTAATTATTTTAGTTCAGTGGAAGAAACGTTTAAGAGACACAAAGAATAAGATTGATGAGTATTGATTGACGTGAAATTTTCTCTTGGCATGGAAAGCAGAATGTGAAAAATCTAACGCAGTGATTTGAATAAAGGGCTGTGGTTATTGAGTACAAAAGACACTTGAAAAATCGGGAAGGTACGATGACCGAAATGTTATGAGTGTGACAACAGCCAAGGCGAATATACTTGTCCAAATTGGAAAGCATATTGGTTAATTTACAATTTGAAAAGAATGCAATCTAAATGAATAGTATCGGGATAAAGTATCTAGAGAAACACTAAAATTGATTTATTTAATAGTGATATTTGTCTGGATACAGCTTTCAATATTAACTGCCAGCAATATTAAAAAAATAAAATAAAATAAATGCACCAAGATCATTGCTAAATGTGAGGCTATGATTAAAAAATAATTGAATAATTAAAAAACACATAGCCTCCCCGGCGGGGAATCGAACCCCGGTCTCCCGCGTGACAGGCGGGGATACTCACCACTATACTACCGAGGATAAGCTTGCTAAGTATACGCCTTCATTAAATTTATAGTTAAATAACCAGTGCCACTTTTGTCTGGTTTCATGTTTTAACAGTGACTCGCGTCAGCAATAAGGAATGTTTTATCAGCAGTACCCATCTGTGATCTGGTGTGTCCTGACAGACAAATGTCGTTAATGAAGAAATGTAGTTGCTCTCTGAGAGTTATTATAACTCTCAGAAAACTCAGTTATAATATGATACCACATTTGTTGCGAAGACAACAAATCAAGTAATCCTTTCCCCATATCTAGGAATATAGATTATTCTGGCTCCATTTAGATTTTAGATTTCGGCAAAAAACATTTATTAATAACTAGCTAGAATCACGTTGATCATTTTAGGTTAAAGTGAATCATTAAAACAGTTCAAATAATTGCCTTTTTCAGAAATATTTATCTTTTATTTCCTCTCAGAACTCTTCTTTCAATATAAGCTTTTAACAAAAGCTAAAAGAAAAATGTATTCAAATCAATAAGAACAAAAAAGAATGTATTTATTAATTTTTAACTCACCGTGTCAAAGAAAAAAAAAATACGAGCCTCCCCGGCGGGGAATCGAACCCCGGTCTCCCGCGTGACAGGCGGGGATACTTACCACTATACTACCGAGGACCGGCTGTTTATGATCTCACTTCTCTTCACTATTAACTATCAAGATAGCCCGCAAAATTTTAAAATCGTTTTGTGGGCATGAGATTCCGTCAGAAAACATTTCTAAATATAAACGTGTTTGATTGAACTACTGAACTGACAAATTTGAGAGACCCGCAAAATATCAATGTTATGACTTCATAATGTTTCTTGATAGAGTAACGTCGGGTGAGTTTTGAACTGGGGTAATTTATTTTAAACTGGTGCCTCCTCCTTAGCCATGAGCTGTTACTAATTCAAGTTTCGTACGCATTTTCTCAGCCTAATTAATTTTTTGCGCCGCTAAAAATTTAGCATCCGAGACAAATGCTCCCCTGGCCCCTCCCAGGCTATGCCACTTAGGTAGGTAGGTAGGTAGGTAGATAGATAGATAGATAGATTTGTGCAGACGGAAAGCGAGCGATACTTCCATATGAAGTTGCGGCAGTTTCCGATAGTGGTGTAATATAGCAACAACTCTTATGAAGCTTTATTTGACTAATTCAGCTTTAGTGCCAAAAATGTGTGTTTTTTTTTTTTTTTTTTAATTCATTATATGGTTACACGCGAGAGGGGAGATAGCATATACTTATTTTATCACCACATTCTCCTCCAGTATTTATTTTACTTATGGAAAAAAAAAAAAAAAATCCTTCAAATGACCGGGCATCTTATGGGTCCTTTGGGATCGTCAGGATGGCTCAACCTTCCTTATGTCTTGTGTTTCTTCTGTTTCTTCCTCAGGTTCTGAGACTGGGTGCTTTCACCTAACACGCTTATGGCCTATTTAGGCATTTGGAATGTTCGCCTTTTGAATTAAAAAAAAAAAGAGTCGGAAATAGGGTGAGCTCGTTTCTGAGGTACCGACCGTTCGTCAGCGCTAGAGTCGTACCATAAAGATCCTGGACTAGCTCTAGATCATTCACGTGAAGGGACCACTGAGTGCTGGTCAGTGGAATGGTCGCTTGATGTATTGGGAAGGGGTATCGCAGGTATTTTTTGTACAGTTACAGGACGTACTTCCTTTCTCTCTGCGGTCAGATCTCTTAGAGTGACAGTACTCGAGCATACTAGGGTTTGCTTCTATTAGCTCTACTTTATCCATATGCAGTTCGTGCTTGATCTGGTGAGCATGACGCCTTAGTAACACGGTCCCGGGTTGCGAAAGACACGATGGGGACGAAGTACCTGTAGAACTTCGTCGCGGGAAGGAGAAGAACCTTTCATGTGGAGTGGCATTAGTTGCCGTTACAGCAACGTTCTAAAGTATATACATTCTCAGGGAGGAGATTTTCCCAGCGGTCTATTTAGAACCCATGGTCAGCGACAGCCAACTGTATTGACTTCCTTATTATGCTGTTGTTTCTTTCCCATTGGCTATTACTGTGAGAGTTGTTCTACTTATAGCCACTCCTTGTTCTCGCAATCTTGCGATCTGACATGAAGGCAGTCCCCCGGTTAGAGAAGATGTAAGCAGGTAATCAGAGGGCAAAAAGAGAGTAAAGGGCTTGAATCACAGTTATAACTGTCATATCTGAGCATGAAATAGCTAACAGAAAACGAGAGTACTCGTTGATAATTGTCAATAGGTACCTATTCCTCGTTTCCGACGGAAGTGGTTCCTTAAAATCCAAGGCGCGTCTTTCAAAAGTTTGAGTGGCGTTTATAACCATTCTGGCCTTGTAGAATCTAGGTTTGAGCTCCGTACATATTTGGTAGGTTTTCACAGCCCCTTCACATCTTTAACCGAGAAGGGTAAGTTTCTAATTCGAACCATCTGGAGCATTCTCGTGACGGGTAGCACGTAGTTTGAGATCATCTGTACTGGTAGTTAAGCCGCACACTTTTGACAGCGCGTCAACCGCAGCGTTATATTTCCCTGGTAATAAGTCACGTCAAATGAGAAGCAAGAAAGCCCCATCCTCTAACTTGCTATCTTCTAGTTTTTATTTTACTTGCTGTTTTAGGGTTGAACCTAAATGCGATCGATTTCTGGTCTGTAATTAATTTGAAGTGGCGACCCACTTTTTAAGTGACTCGATAGTAGCGTATACCTCTTTTTCAACTGCCGTGTTTTGCCGCCCAGAACGTGGGAAAGTTCTTGAAAAGAATGTTACGGGTCGTCCGGATTGTCTTAACGAGGCAGCTATGGCACAGTCCGATGTGTCAGTCTCAACTACAAGACGCGGAGAAGGGTCGAACGTTGTGATAGCGGCTATTGCAGTGTTCCTTTTTAGATCTTCGAACGCTCTGATGACGTGAGGAAGCAACGGGAATTTGGAAATCGCTGTTAATGGATGTACTTTTTCAGCAAACGAAGGTATCCAGTATGCAAAATGCGCAAACATTCTCAGCACTCGTCAAAAAGAGGGTAAATTACTCGGGATCGGCAAATTAAGAACTGGTTTTACTGGTTCTAAACCTGGCATCACGTTACCATTTCTAACAAATTTCTACGAATAATTTAATAGCATTTTGCCTAAAAAAACATTTATCGTAATTTAGCGTTAAGTTATATTTTTCTACTGCTGCCATAAACTGCTTAAGACTCCTATCATGCTCAGGCTGGTCATGGCCGTATACGGTTACATTATCGAAGGTACTTTCTAATTTTTCTTTTAAGATTATTTCAACTATTATTCTTTGAAAGCGTGTCACGCCGTTCGTTACACCAAAGGGAATTTCTACAAAATTGGTACAGTTGGCCTCCTGCCTCGAATGTATTATAGGCTTTGTCATTTGGTTTTATTGCAACCTGGTGGTAAGCACTTCGAAGATCTAGTGTACTATATACACCGTATTTAGCAATATCTCTGATCATGTCGTCGATACGCGGTGATGGATACGCATTCAGCAGGGTGAATTTATTAATGAACTGGGAATAGACGATAAACATTCTCTTTTTGTGGTTTTCTGAACACGTTACAAGGACTCCGTAGATTTGGTTATATTATCCCTTTTCTAAGCATTCTTTTAATCTCTGTATTAATGAAATGTTTGTTTTCATTCGTATACGGTTTTGATATTATGGCTATTCATTTAAAGTCAGGCATTAAATTTGCGAAGAGTACCGAGTAAGGCATGTTAGCCGTCGTTAGTCCACATAATTTTAATAACTGTTTGGGTTCACCAAATGGTATCTCGACATGAGAGTTTTGTTGAAGAAAATCCTGTCCTAGTACCTCCAGCAGGTTCTTTATTATTAAGAATTTCACTTTATTGTACGAGGCCTCTTTTACTTTCCAAACAGTATCCAGGTACTTGAAGCCATAATGCTGCATTAGCCATTGCTACTCTCCTATAGCACGGAAAAATTTTTCTACCGGTTTTGAATTCGCGATACCTGCGTCAATAAGATTTTCCGTGCTATCTGTATCAACTAGCGCATCCAGAGGGAGTCCACTGGCGTTGATTTTTATAGTAATTTTCGATAAGCAGCTAAATGAAACCAACGAAAAATCGCATGGCAATGGGACGCTCTTTTTTGTTTTACAGACTTTAGACCAGTGACCCCTTTTTCCACATGAAAAAACAATTATCGTTTTTCTCTGGGCATGACAAGTAAGAATGCATTCTGTCCCAACATAAAAAAAAACAAGTGCACCTGGTCGAGGCAACGGTTTCTGATGAATCAAGAAAATCCCGGGGTTGAGAGCGGGCAGAAATAGTAGGAGTCATTGCAGTTACAGAGTCTTGTCGAATGAAAGATTCTGCTTACGTTGCGCTTGGTCTAAAATTCTTGCTTGGTCGGAGGATTGCTGAAGAGTAAGGTTTTCACTTTCTCATAGATGCTGCCTAATGTTTATTGACAATAATCCATTAATGAATGCGTTCCTTACTAGCTCTGTACGGTATTGTTCAGTTATAACAGATGTGAAGGTAAAATCTTTGCTACTTTTGTTCAGTTCATGAAATAATTTGTCGATTCTTTCTGAGGGATGCTGATGTCTCGTAGTGAGTAGATGACAATCGACCAATTCGTTTTTATTTCTGATATACAGTTTTTCCTGAATTTCCTTGAGATTTCTCATGTGTGGTTGCATCTGAGAAATACGCGTAGATGCTAGCTGATGCATACTTTGTTAAGTAACGTAACTTGTTGGGTGTTCCATTGCAACAGTCTTCTAAATAGTTTTCAAAGGTTTTTCGCCAATGACGGTACTGTCTTTCAGCGTTCAAGGAATTCGAGCCCGTAGTTAATTTGTTTGGGCAGAGTACACATCCCATCACTGCTAAGAGGACAAATTATTAAATGATTTTATGGGGTCAGGCCAACTGAAACACCCACCCTCGTCCCTTGGAGAAGGGTTTGGATAAATCATATATTGTGAAAATTCTTGATGATCAATTGCAAAAGAGGTCTATATTTCTCAAATTAGATTTTCATGGGCGTGGTGAGGAGTACATAATTTGATTAATAATACATTTCTTCTTTATTCATTTCGGTAATCATGTTAATAAAATATGATGCCATTGTTGAGCTTCGACAAGATTCAATAGATTAGTGCTGCATAATCTCATTTTTATACTTCACCAGATTTGGAACATAAATATTTACTATTTTTCTATTTACTATTGAGTTGGAACAAAAGTTCGTAGCGTTTTCAAAAGATGGAAACTGAACGCTTGATTTCATTTCATACGTGATTGAAATTTATGACATATATATTTTTTGAAGGGTGACATTTCAACGTGTCTTTCTATGTGATTTGGGCGTAGTGTGTGAATTTAAATGTTTTTACTTTAAAAGAGAAAAAGGATGAAAATATATATGACACTGAGGCTGTGGTTAAACTTGAATTCTAAGGAAAAAAGGATTAAGCCCAAAATAAAATATAAACTGAAAGATAGAGAGATAGAAGGAAAGAATGGAAGAAATTTTCCCTGGTAATGTGGAAGCGAAGAAAAGGCCATCTGGTTTGATTCACCCCTATGAATTGAAACGATGCACCGAAAGTTTACTTTTTTTTATCTATCGAAAATCTGGCATGTGGGTAAAGCAAATTGGGAAATGGTTTTATCTCTTTCTTGGGAAATTAGAAAAATACATGTCATTAGTAAAAAGAGAAGTGGACGGAAATTATATTTTCGTTAGCGAATTCAGAAATGAACCCACTGCGAGGATTAGGATTATGAAAACGATCCGTCATAACAGGCAGGTGGTCTAGTTTATGTTTCCGTTAAGACGACGACCGGCCGAAAGATGGAAAGAATTTAAGAATTTAGGTAGACAAATATAATTTAATTGATGGAAACAAAAAATAATTTTTATCTAACGCTCGGAAAGTTTAACTGAGAAGGTGATGTTATGCCAACCCTGAGAAGTGGGTAGAATATCGAGAAGGATGGAAGAAGGAGCAGAATTTAACCCCGCATGTGCGGAGTAACGGTGCGAAATGTGAAGTTAATGGGAGGAGCAATCCCTGTGACCACTCCCTGGGGAAGGGGATAGTTCTCCAAATTTGGAAAATTCATTAAGAAAGCAGAAATAGGGAACGAAAACAAAAAACAAAACAAAAACAAACCTATTACTGGCATTAATGAAAATTGGGGAAGAAACAAATCCCCAGAACCCTTCGGCCTCACGCCAGTTTTGGGCCGAAGTGTATATAAGCAGATGACTTTGGGGAGCTCAGAGACTTTGGGCTGAGAACCCGGTTTGAGTACCTTTGAAATTTACATCAGCTGCTACCAGATTTCCTGATTCCAAGACTTTGAACCCATCTCTTCCAGACGTTTAGACAAGGCCCAGTGTCATTATAGAGATTGATGCGGGAAGGCTTAATTTTTGTTGTACCAAGACCTATATAAACCAGTTGAAGATTAACCCCACGAATTTCTCGTTTTATTTTTCATCGTGAAGATATTTTTCTTTAATTGAGCACCCTTCACGTCCTGAACCAGCGCTGCGAGACTACAACCTTAGATTTTCCACTGCTCTGAGACCAAGAACACGGCGTGGGCAGAGTTAGTATGGACCGAAGCGGCCAGCGACCAACAACCAGCTTGGACCAGCGTTAGCATTGACCAGCGCAGAGGTATGTTCCGTGATTAAAACGTCGTTCTAAGACGCTGAGGACCGGACCACGAAAACATAGTTACACCACCGGGTGTAAGCGGCGAAGAAAGTTGTTATAATTTGATAAATCGTTGTAAAAACACCAAAAAAGAAAAGAAGAAAAAAAAAAAACGAGTTGTTTATGGAGACACTACTATTTTCTGTTGAAGCGCAACAGAAATGACATGTTTTTGAAAAGAAAAATCACAGACAATGAAAAATGGATTGTTTACAACAATGTGGAACGAAAAGGTCTAGGGGAAAATGAAACCCGATCTACATCCAAAGTCGTTCTTTCAGGAAAATCACACACTCACTGTTCTCAGTTGGCTCGAAAATGGCGTCCAGAATTGGCCAATCGGAAGAGTGTCGTCTTCCATGGACAATGCCAGATCTCATGTCTCTTTGCAGACCTGACAGAAATTGGTACAGCTTGTTTGGGCTGTACTACTACATTCTTCGTACACATCTGACCTTGCATCTTTGGTGTGCCACTTTCGATCTCCACAAAATCCTCTTAACTGGAGGAACGTAAATTCCCCGACGGCCTGTAAAAACTATTTAGAGTAGCTCATCACGCAAAAAGTTGCGAGTTCTGGAAAGACGGAATGATGAGAAGTCTTCAAAGCTGGCTAAATGTAGTGGAACAAAATGGCCCATATGTAGATAAATAAATTTATGTAGAAATATTTAAATACTGTCTTTGAAATTCACTTAAAAAACGTTACAGACTTTTGTTCTAAATCAATGCATGATAAATTATTGAATATATATTTATTCTCTCACACACTACCAAAGAGTTTGCATATAAAGTTGCGGCCATTTAAGTAATGCGTTCTCTTACCTGCTCTTTGTTTAGAATTTGCGAATCACCTAATGTCACTCTATATTTCATGTTTATAATAAGCATAGGAGTAAAGCGACTAAACTCTTGTCTTCTGTAGTATAGTGATAAGTACCACTGCCTATCATGTGGGAGAGCGAGGTTCGATTCTCCGCCAGAGCATTGTAAATTTTCGGGGGTAAAAATACAATTGTTAAAAAGAAAAAAAAAATTAATATAGTTTTAAATGTTTGTCTTATGTAGTATTTAGCTCTTGAATTTTCAAGTTTTATGGAAAATTAATACCGACAGCATAAAATCGTTAGGGATTCCGCCGATGTTTGCCTGTCCAAAGTGTTGAAGTAAATCAATTTTTCATTTTTTTTTTTTTCAAGTTAATATGTAATTTACATATTAGCTTTAGAACAAACTGATGGCCATATCTTGCATTAGATCCATTATTTCAGTGATTTACAGTCTACACAAAGCCAACGTCTGTCTTTCCTAAATCAAAAATGTCAACTCAGCTAAGTCAAGTCATGTATGTATACATTGGCGTGCATAGGTCTAGTAGCGCCCGGGAGCGAGGATTGTGACTGACACCCCTACCCCAAACAGAATCGCAAGATCTACTTCGTTTATTTTCTTTTGGACAGATCCATTGTTCACAAACTTTTATCATAATCAGTTAAAAGGGTATGTTTAAATAATAATAATAAAAAACATTAACACATTATACAAATTCGACAAATTTTATTTATTTATAGATTATAAATAAGGTTAACAAATGGCTTCGTTTGTGAAACATTTCTTAACCGTATTTTGTTTTAACTATAGAAATTTGAACATACCGATTAAAAACTGAAGTAGATAAAATAATGAAAAACAATTTCAACTCAGTAGTAGTTAGATAAAATTTTGTGTAGATATTTCTTGTCTAATATTTGTTTTGCAAAATCTTTTGAGAAAGTGTTTTGTGAAATATGGCAACTAAAAGGGAAAAGTATTGTCCTCTCAAAAAAAAAAAAAAAGCTGAAAGATTAATTTTTAAAAGTTATTTCATTTCAATTTTTAATTAAAATTACGTTTTTTTGAAATTCTTTATTTTTTCGTTTTGTTTCCTGTGACATTGTTGGTTATTAATAATTAACTAAAATCAGGTTTACTTACTATTAATAATAAATAGTAAAATAGAAGATTTGAATCTTTCATAGAATAGAATGCGCGAAAAATTAATGACCAAAAATAAAATATTTTCTATTAAAAGTTTCATACTTACATTATTAAAGTTTACTTATTTTAGTGGTGGATATTGCCTAACAGATATTCTGAGGTCTTGTTTACTGTTTTCCTTTGTATAAGTACACCAAACTTTGTGAGAAGTTAGAACAACAATGATTTAAAACAGGTCCCCATCTTTTTTGCATGAAATGGCCACCACATTAGCATTCCAAATTTACATGATAGTTGCATAATATAGTTATGCATACTATCAAAGAAATTTCACGTTTTTATTCTAATTATAAAGATTTGTCCGTTTAATGCTATATTGGTACTGTCAATAAAATATAATAATAGTTTATATTTTTACTGTACAAAGAAAAACAAGATAAAGATAATATTTAGCTCAACTTTAATAAGATATGTAATGTAATGCTGTATCTTTTTTTCATTTTGGTTTAGAAGTTCATAAATATAAATTTAATAAAAGAGGCTTCATTGATTAGAGACCGTTGGATTTTTACTCGCTCATTTCGCTCGGTATTCGTCCAAAAGTTGGACAAAATCGATTTTTGGTGTGAAATGGTATTTTTGTCACGGAAAAAAAATTCTAATTTATTTTTAATATATATAAAATTGAAATATTATGCCAAATTTTTAAATATCATCGAAAAGAAATTAACGACATTTTGTTATTCTTAAATTCTCGACTATTATTATATACGTTTAACTTTTTTTTACATTTAGTCACTAAATTCCGTTAAAACTTCTTTTTTTGTGTGTAAAAAGAATGTTCAAAGTTTATTTTTTGTGTCAACAAAATGTTTATTTTGGGATATATAGTAAAATTTTAAAATAAAACAATACAAATATTTTTGGCGTATGAAACAAAAAAAAAAAAAACAACACGCCAAAAGGAAATGGTCGCCAGCGATTAATACATTGAATTAAAGTTAGATTCTCAACACTTTAAAAACTAAATTAGAATTTTATTCCAGGACAAGAAATACAATAAAATCCAACAATCAATTTTATTCAAAATTTGGGCGAATACCGAGGGAAATGGGCGAGAAAATCCAACGGTCCCTACAATTGAAAGAAAGATCTTTAAAGAAAATTTAAAATTTCACATTACATAAAAAAATATAATTTTAAAAATATGAAGCATAGATTTATTAAAAAAAAAACTGCTAGCAGTTGATTTTTCATTTTTTTCTGAAAATACGTTTTAAATTTCTTTAAATTAAAGAGTTAACAAAAAGAAAAGAAAAATACACTTTGAGTTTGACTTACATTTTTACTGTTAATGTCAAATTACCTTAGATTTTTTAGTTTTTAGTCTGAAAGAAGTTGACTCTACGAGAATGAAAATGTAACTGTTTCAATAATAACCAAGAGACTAAGTAGTCTTTGATTTTATGGCATTCTATCTCCGCATCCACCCTATCTTTTGAACTTTCTTTTCACTACTACTTTTATTTACAATCATGAAAAATCATAATGTAAGAAGTTAAGAACTGACGTCAAAGTCTTGGACTTCTCACATAGGTGCGAAAAAACTTTGTTGAGTTCAAGTAGGTACCAGCAGCCAAATATAGACATTTTAAAACTAAAATTAAAAACTATTTTATTTATTTTTAATATCTAAATTTTTTAGTTGTATTAGCTAAATAAAAACAAAAAACTAAAAAGTTATGTTGCTTCTTCCTTATCACTGACTTTGTTGCAACGAAAATAATATACTCCATCGGATGTGCGACCCCCTAAGGAGTGCCACCTAGTGACACCGCCTCGTTGCCTCCTCACCCTTTGCACGCCACAGCGTGTATAATAATATTTTGAAGGCTATTATTCGCCTCAAACCCACACACTGAATCACAAATTATTGTACGCAAATTATCACATATTTTTACGAACGAGCTGCTTCTGTCTGTTTAAGAAGCGACTTAACGACACTTACGATTTGAAGATAAACTTTATCTTTATCCGATAAAACCAAACAATTGCCACTGTTTATTCAGTGTAAAAAGTAAGCGAGTTTAGCTGGTCATCGGCTGTATTGTAATTATCCACACATTTGAATAGGCCCTAGGGAGACTAGGCTTCACTTTTCACTGCATTGGAAGACTAGAGTTTTGATTTTTTTTTTGTATTTCTCATAGATTATCACTATAGTTTTTCTGTTTTTTTGCTTTTGTTGAGGCAATTTTATATTTTCCTAAGATTAAGAATGTTTTTTTTACCCACTTGAAAAAAAATTGCTGCTACATCCTGCAGATTATGTTTTTTTTAATAAAACAAAAAAAATTCTGTGATGACATTTATTTATTTTAATGTAATATTTTAGAGGAGAAATACAGAGTTTTTAGGTCGGAAACTTACTGTTAGACCACAGGTACATAGCAGTGAAAGCCACTATGTAGGTCAAATATCACATAAAGGCGCGTCGAGAAATAGAGAATTTTGATGATAACATCAAAGAAATGTCACTTTACAAGTAGGCTTAGTTATAGGAGCTATGCGTGCTGTTCCTCGGTAGTATAGTGGTAAGTATCCCCGCCTGTCACGCGGGAGACCGGGGTTCGATTCCCCGCCGGGGAGGCTTAATTTTTTTTTCTATAATTTTCTCGAAATAGTGTGTTAATTTAATGAATACTTTCTTGCTTATTTCTAATGTTTTCATTACAATCTTTTTATGATGACTCGCAAAATGATTATGCTTAAACAAAAAAAAGCAATTCTGCCTGGAAATAAAAGGCAATCATTTCTGAAAAAGGCAATTATTTGAGCTGTTTGAATGATTCATTTTGATTGCTGAAAAAATATGATGATCGTGACTATCGTTATTTAATTGATATTATTACCCAAATCTGCAATACTCACGCAATAAAAGTACAATGACCTGTATTGCCAAATCTAACAAAAAAGATCATTTGATTTGTTGACTTTACAAGAAATCTGGCACGAGGTTATAACATCCAAAGAGCAATTACTTTCCCTCGTTAATGGCATTTGTCTGTTAGGGCACACCAGCTAATCATGAATCACAGATTGGTGCTGAAACATTCCTTACTACTGCCATCAAGATAAAACCAAATTTAACGAGTTATCTAACTATATATAACTAAGTGACGAATTCGGCAAATAAGCTTATCCTCGGTAGTATAGTGGTGAGTATCCCCGCCTGTCACGCGGGAGACCGGGGTTCGATTCCCCGCCGGTGAGGTTTGTATTTTTATACACATTTATAATGTAACGCAAAATCGTTTTTCAGCAATCGTGATGCGTCCATTTTTAGAAAGTCTCCTTTTTTTTTTTTTTTTTTTTAAATATTGCTGTTAATATTGAAAATTAAAGCCAAACAAATATCACTCTTTAATTCTGTTTCAGAATGATGTTCACACTGAAAAGGCCCAAGAGGCACTCATGGTAAGAGGTATAGTTTATACGCATAAGTGGGGAGCATAACAGTTAACCCTAGACTTGAACAGGTTAAGCTTGTAGTGATCGGAGAAGCATCCTGTTTAGAGTCTGTTCCACAAAGCAACAGTTCGTGGAAAGAAGCTGCTCGAGTGGAACTTACATCTCCTCAATGGAATATGATGCAATTGAGGGTGGTTCACTACAATATTAGTGGCATGGCGGGTCATAGCTGTGAAGGTTAGTACTAGTGGAACTAAGAAATGTAGTTTATCTGAACACTTTTCAGGGAAATAGCGATAGTGCAGGGTCTGTAGGAAAGACATTATAGAGTGGATAATTATTCGTCACCCAAAAGGACGCGGAAAGTGTAGACTGGGCAACTCCTGCTCAGATATGGCAGCAGTACCCCATTTTCAACCTGATCTGGTTCTTGCAAAGAAAAAAGATAGCAGGAGGAGTCAGGTTCGGTACGAGAAACCGATCATTTTCCCAGCATCTAGCAATTGAGGGTATATACGAATTTCACTTATGGTCTTGGTTCATCGCAGTTAGTGAAAGTTCTGGATTCCCTCAGTGATGATGGAATGTCACTAGTTTGGTTTTTTGAGCTGTTGAATGTAACCAGCCAGATTTTGCCCCACTGAGCTGTTAGAGCTAGGTCAGAGGAGAGATCACTTGTCAAGATTTGGTCATCTGGAGTTTTGAATGTGCAAACATATACAGTTGTATCATCAGCATAGATATTCACAATATATTCAGGTAGATCATTTATGTAAAGTTGAAAAGTGGGTTGCCCCTAGAAGCGATCCTCGGGCGACGCCTGCGTTGATCGCTTGCTCTTCAGAGGAGTGGCCGTTAACAATAACCTCCAGGGACCTAGCTTTTAGGAAGGATTTTATAATTGAGAAGAATTCCATAACTAGAGGGCTTGTGCAGTGACCCTTTATGCTCCACCTTCTCAAAGGCCTTTGAAATATCTAATGCTAAGTAAACTAAAGTGTAGTGTTTGTCTTTCTAGACCTTGGTAGTATCGTACCAAGTTTTTAGTACGATACTATTAATTTGTGCTACTTTCTTTTAAATGTAAGATCTCTATTTCTCCCTTTTTCAATCAATTATCTGCTGATAATGCTGAATGCTTTGCCCGTAAATTCTCCTCAATTTTTAATCTTGATTCATCTGGATTATCCCTACCTAAATTCCCTCTTAGAACTGAGACTCTGTTGAGCGATATTAATATAACACCGTCCATGATTTCTGCTATCATCTCTAACCTATATCCTCACAAACATGTGGACCCGATGGTATTCCTGTAACAGCCATTAAGAAGTGTGCTCTTGAATTGGCTCCTGTTCTCTCTAAACTGTATAATAAATGTCTCGCCACCTCCTGCTCTCCTGCCTGCTGGAAGTCACCATAGGTTGTTCCAGTTTTTAAGAACTATGGTGATCCGTCGGACCCTTCCAACTGTCGGCCAATTAGCCTTCTACATCTTTTTGGGAAATTTCTAGAACCCTAATCAATACCGAATTGGTTCATCATCTCTCATCGCAGGGCCTTTTCTCAGACAAGCAATATGACTTTCATTTCGCCAGGTCAATTGCTGATGTACTGACGATAATTGCGCAAAGGGTCTATCATGCGCTAGATAAAAACGGTGAAACCGAGGTTATAGCATTGGGTATCTCGAAAGCCTTTGACAGGGTTTGGCATACAAGTCTTCTCCACAATTTGAAAAGCTACGGACTCATTTTTGAACTGATCCAATGTTTTCTCTCAAATCGTGAAATGAAAATTATCCTAAACGGCCATTCGTCTAGATCATTTCGTACAAACGCTGATGCCCCCCTCCGCCAGGGCTACATCCTTCGTCCTATTCTGTTTTTAATTTTCATTAATAATCTTCCCGATGGAATCATTACTCAACTTAGTATCTACGCTGATGACAATCATTTACTCCTGCCTCAGTAGTATGTCTGATTTGTCCGACAAGGTCAAAATGGCAACCGATATCCAAAACGACCTCAAGTCCGTTGTTAACTAGGGCACAAGATGACTTGCTTATTTTAACGCCTCCAAAACTAAACTTCTCTCCATTAATCATCTGAGAGACTCCTTTCTGCCTTCCATCAGCATGGTTGATGCTATCCTCCAGGAAAGTGACGTGTTGCGACTTCTCGGGATAGCGTTCTCAGCTGACGTGAAGCAGAAAGAATATATTGAATCCATTGCTAGGTCAGCTGCTAAGAAAGTTGGTTCACTGTGTCGTGCGAGACAATTTTTCTCTCCCTAATGTATCTTACATATCTATGTCTACCATTCGTACAAGCTTTGAATACTGTCGTCACATATGGTCCGGTGCCCCTGCTATTTACCTTGAGCTCCTGGATAAAATCCAAAGAAGAATCAGTAATATTATCTGTTCTGTTCTGGCAACTGAACTTCAGTCACTTTCCCACCACCGTAAGCTTTCCTTGGTGTTTTTTCTGTAAATAATTTTATAGTAATTGTTCGGATAAGCTTTTTGCGATGGTAACTAGACTTTTCGAATTTAAGCGCAGTACTAGACTGACGACGAGATCTTATCAATTTACAGTTGAGCTGGCTAGATGTAACCGTAAATTCTATACTAACAGTTTCTTTTCTCGCACTTCTCGCTTGTGGAACTTCCTTTCGGTTCCCTGCTATCCAGCCAACTTTAATGCAATGTTAATAGCTATCTACTGTCCTCCTGATTACTCTTTTATCTTCCCGCTCATTAATATTTCTGTTCCTAATTCTTCTACACATTGTAACCCTTTATGTCTTAGTGGCTTTACTGCCTTGCATTAGGTGATACTAATTTTAAAAAAAAAGTTTTGTAAATTAATCTGTATGCTTTTCCCATTCGGACAAGTATAGTCGCCTTGGTTGTTTAGGCCATTATACCTTCCAGTCTTTCGTACTTGGTAACCACAGAATTTAATTCGAACCCTTTATTTGCTTTCATTTTGCTTTTGATACCGAGAGAATATTTCACATCAGTCAATACTCATCAGTCTTATTCTTTGTGTCACTTGACCGTTTCTTCCACTGAACCAAAATAATCACTTGAGTCAAGGTCATTCATAAAATTCCATCACCTGAGTTAGGACATTCATGAAATATTAACCCATTTGATTACAGGTATTAGGATTATGTTTCTCAAAATACACTGATTGTCTCACATATATATAGTAAAATGAGCGGAAACGTTCGTTAAAGCAAATTTGGCTCCATGGTAGTTGCGTGCTGGCAATACTCGAAAGTCACAGATACTTATTTAAACAGATAGGAAGATATGGAGAGTCATGATCGCCCACGTTTTGATCTGATACTGCACACAAAAAGAAGATTATGGTTATTTATTTTTTTAAATTTCACGTTTTCATCTTTTTCTTTTTTATTTCCACGTTGTGTTTCATTTTTCTTTTCTTTTAAAATTATTTACTTTTCAACTGTTCACTTTTTCATCTTCTTCACCTCTTCTACGCTGTGTTTTCCGCTTTCCTTTTTTTCAGTTCTCCTTTTTGTTTATTACCGTGACAACTTAAGGTCTAATCCTTGTAGCTGCAACGAAATGCAACGATGTGTTCCTCACGTACATTACTGCAAAACAGTGATGACATCCAAGACCGGTTGTATGCGAATATACACCCAGCTAGTTCACAGATTTGTCTCCTTGGCTGTGATCGAATGCAACAAAGACAAATGCTTTTCGAGATACTAGTTGGGAAATAGCAACAATACCATTTCTCTCTAAATGGGCAATGTTTTATTTCGGTTTCGATGAGGTAAACTGCTATCTTACTAACTTCCGGCCACGGAAAGAGGACCTTTATGTTACTAACCGTCTAGGTGACTGCTGACTCCTCACCGACTGCCGGTCTCTCCCTCCTGACTTCTCCTGACTGCCGGCCCCTTCTTTACTGGCTGCTCCTTACTGACTACTCATTATATGGACACTGGCTAGCATCCTACCACTCCTATCCGCCCACTTGTGTTCCGGTAAAGGAGACCATCCCAAAACTGGATGGGTGGTCAGTTTTTCAAAGAACTACTTTCATGATTATCTAAAATTACTAACAAAATTTTATGTTTGCCAATTCAAAGGCGGGCTGAAGACAGGGATCCTGAAAAATCTGATCATAAATTGACTTAAAATGTGGACTGGAGACGAGATTCCTAAGAAACTCTGGTAATCAAATTGACTTAAAAGGAAAAAGAATCTATATACTTATCTCCTAAGGATACGTGAGAAATGGTATTGTTATACTGAAAAGTGTTGTCAGGTCATAGAAATCCACGGAATATATTGTAATGACTGATTAATGATTCTATGAAGTTTTATGAATAACAGATTTTCTAAAAGATTCTGTAACTTTACAGTCAGTTATGATGCAATACAAACTTTTAATTTAATGTCGTCATAAAATTCCTAAAATGTAATGTCGGGTCATAGATTGACTGATTGATTTGTTTTCTACGGCTTATCAAACCAGAAAATATTTTTAGATTCTAAAAAGTTTTTTTAGATTTTAAGAAGTTTTTTTAGATAATGATTTAGTGATACAAGCCTTACTAATTAACCCATTACTGGCGGGGGGGAGAATAGGTGGTTTCATACTTTTTCTAAGGATATTTGCGCGTAACTGAATGTAACGAACCAAACTGAAATTGGAACTCGGCTCTCCGTTTAACAATTTCGAGCCATTATCGATTACACTAACCGCACATCCACCACCTGGTGTTCCCAAGCGGTCTTCCACCTTGGCTCGACGTTGCGTAACTTCAACGTGATGTGGCCGTAAGCCTCAAGTCATATAAACACAGGAAGCTTTCCCGTAGAAAATAAATAAATAAAAGATGGAAATTTCATATAAACTGAAATATTTGCAAGTATATTTGAATATTTATAAATGCACACACAAGTGTTTAGAATTCGCAGACGAAACAGAAATAAGCAGCTTGGTGAACGAAAGATGGGAATCAGTGATGTTGAAACACTTGGTTCTTGCCACTAGTGAATTTTCAGGTGTCTTTAACTGCTGAAAGAAACGTTACGACTTGTGACATGTAAGCTTCCTCAATCAGAATAGCACTGGTTCTGGAGAAAAGAACAATGATTAATAATAGAAGAAAAAGAATCCACATCATTTGAATGAAGTTAAGTAATGTTTTTTCCGTGTTTGTATAGGCGTTAGAGAAACAGGAGGGAGAGAGAGAGAGAGAGAGAGAGAGAGAGAGAGAGAGAGAGAGAGAGAGAAACGAGATGTATCGCGTAAGAAAGAGTGATAGAAAGAGTGGGTGGTTGAAGAGAGATATAAAAAGAGAAAAATAGGAAAAATATTAATTGAAAACAAAAATACCGAAAGATAACGAAAGCATGAAGGGAATGAGATAAGTTGAAAGAAGGCAAGAAAGACAAAGAGAAATCGAGAGAGTGTGAGAGAGTAAAGAACGAAAAAGAGCTCAATATCTAAAAAGTGAGTGAGTGAGAGAGGAAAAAGAAAAAGAAAGAGGGATGGAAAAAGAAAGCGGGAACAAGAGAAAGAAAGAAAGAAAGAAAGAAAGAAAGAAAGAAAGAAAGAACGAGGAGAGTGGGGAACTGGAAGGAATGAAGATGAGGGCTTAATGGTAAACCAAAAATTTGCAAAGAGTTGTAGAAAGGGGAGAAAGAGAGAAACGAAGAGAAAGGAAAAATACACATATAAAGAGGGACAAAGTGGGAGCTGATCAAAATAGAAACTCTTTTCAGGGGCCAGAAACTGAGTTTCAAAATGGTGTTTTTTGATTGGTAACTAAATGGAGGCGCACAATTCATGAAGGCGCTAAGATCTTGAAAGAAAATGCGAAATTGGGTAAATGATAAGCGGGCAGCTAGGAAAGATGACATCATTGATCCAGTAATCCATCAATTTAAATTTGATGAATGTATATCTCTCCAATGCAGGACTCGTTGGCTACAAAAGAGTAATATTTATGGACCTTTTTCAAATTATGATCAGTACTACGCTGGAAATAGCATGCAGACCGTGTTAGAAAACCTGCAGAAATCACCCCGGTCTAACCTCTCACATGAAAACACACGAGTAAGCTAAACAGGCTTCACAAAACATGCTATATCCTGTACAAAACAACTTAGTTTGTCATATCTGTAATAAGCACTGTAACTCACTTGCTGACTTCCAGACCAGAACCAAAAATATTGATCAAACTTGTTAAATGTTCATAATGGTTTAACTATCCGACAGCCACTAAGTCTATTTCTATCTATCTATCTGAAACAAATTCCTTTCTGCCTAACTCTACTATTTGTTCTCTGTAAGTGCTCAACAAATGTCAATAAGTGTCGAGGGATGCCTTTTTTCCAAAGAGAAAAATTCACCGACATGGATGTTTCGTATGCACTTTCATTATACCAGATTCCCGCTTAGCGGCTATTTGTAACACGGTATAAAAATGATAGATTACTGGTGGAAGGATGCAACCTCTACTCTACTGCCATTACATCAACATTCGCCACTGACTATGTGGGCTAATATAATAAAACAGAAAATATTACTTTTGGAGCAACACACAGTATACACACATAATGACCAAATACACGGGCCGGATCTCTCTCTCACACACACACACACAAGTATGTATGGAGAACGAATATAATATATATACACATACTGGCAAAAACAATAGAAAACCCATAAACACATACACGAACTCAGGACAACATAGGAAGTGTGTGTGTATATATTTGTATATGTGTTTATATATATATATATATATATGTGTGTGTGTGTGTGTGTGTGTGTGTTTGTCAATAAATTAATAAATGTTCAAGCAACTTATCTTCTGACCGACTCCAAAGTTTCATGTAACACCGCTGTTCAGAGGGTCAAATAAATCTATTGATTTGAGAGAAAGAGAGAGAAAATGTGGAAGTGAAAAGAAATGTGGAAGTGAAAAGAAATGTGGAAGAGTCTGAGTGATTCCCACCGATAAAATTATATTCTCATCTGGAGATATGCTTGAAGTTGACATAACTGAAAAGCGACTTTTTCGTGTTCATAGAAGCACACGTCCTTTGAGAGGAGGGAATATATCCAATTTTCTCCCTACTTATATGCGACCCTTTTCCTCCTATTATCGTTTCACGTTTTGGATGAAGAGTTCTCTCGTTTTACAGAGGATAAAAAAAGACGTTGTTATATTCTTATCCATGACACACAACACTAATTAGATTGTTAACGCATCCATACGTTTATTTTAAACAACTGCAATGAATAGGCGCATATCTTTAGAAAAAAGTATAGCCTCCTCAGCCAGCTACTGAATACAGATCTCCCACGAGACATGCTTTTATCTTATTTATAAACACATAACAGGGTATGACATATGGGTGACAGATACAAATTGATAAGAACAGCAGTGAACAGCAGTCGCTTCAAGCCTTGATCAGAAAAGTCTATGCTATATTTACCATTTTGTGGTTTCCTAGTTCAAATTGCGCCTTGTCTTCGTGAGCAATGCGGATGACAAAAATAATTGCTTTCAAAATCCTTGTTCGAGATTTGTTGTTAAAGTAAAAAAAAAAAAAATGATCCGCATCAATACAAATTATGGAAATACATGTTCTAGCTTCATGTAAATAGGAAAATATCAAATTGATCCAGAGACAGGTCAGGATAAATCATTGGAAAAATAGATAGAGAGGTGGGGAAAGAGAGAGAGAGAGAGAGAGAGAGAGAGAGAGAGAGAGAGAGAGAGTGGGGGGAGGTCTGGCAGACAAACAGAAAGACAGACAGAGAGATAGGAATGGGTGAAAGAGATAGATGAATAGATATATAGAGAGTAGACGTAGAGATTTATTTTATTCGCCCCAAACAAATTTGCTAAACACACGTATGTTTCCGTGTATGTATTTGAAAAGTGACAAAACATGATGAATTTTTAAAACCTTTCGACTTCACATCGGCGTCATAATCATTCATTTCATATGATCTTTCGACAATACACATGCATTTATAGAGGAATAATTTGTAAATGGGAAGGCTAAAAACAAGTTTATCTTTAAGTAGCAGGCTTCGCCCACTCGCTATCGATTCGCAAAGTAATATATATTCACTATTTGAAATCTTTGAAATAAGAATTTTAAATGAATATTTCATTCATAAATTGGCTTGTTATAGTTTAGGAATATTTTACAATTAGATACCAACTTGTTAAAGGCCAAGTAAAATGCAAATTTCAGACACTTTTATGCACTATATAAGACGATAGCAGAACTATTTTTAATATGAAAATCAAAACAATCCTTGAATAAAAGAACAGTAATGAAGGCAAGTTAATTAATGAAAAAAACTTTTTTTAAAAATCAATATGCAAACTAGTTAAACTTGAAGAGTGATATTGTCTAGAAGTTGATAATATATAATACAGCTATTGAGCTCTTATTGAGTAAAAATTCCTTGGCGTGTAAATTACTATAAAGTAATTTGTACGTATTATTTATCATCTCTCAGTTGCGTCTCTGTCCTTGGACAGAGTGCGCTCAGGGGCTTCTCTGTCAAAGGACAGAGGGGCAACTGAGGAAAATAATACTGAGAGGTGCCCAGCCCTGGGGAACAGCTATCCGAGGCCGCACCCTCCCATTGCCCGAAAGGAAGGGATCGGTGCTCGCACCGAGGCCAGCACAACCAACAGTTGCGGGGCCTGTGAGCAATTTTTGTCCCTTGCTCGGATGTACACGCTCGGATCCCCACATTAAAAAGACCCTGTGACACATCTCGTCCTCCTGGAGGGATGAGTAAACACCGTGAGTAAACAGCTCTCACGAGTAGTTTGTAAGAGCCTATTTATCATCTTTAGTTGCGTCTCTGTCTTTGGGCAGAGTGCATTCGTCAAAGGACAGAATCGCAACTGAGGAAAATTATATTGAGAGGTGCACAGGCCGTGCTCTCTCATTGCATCAGGAAGAGTGATCGGTTCTCGGACCTAGGCCAGCGTAACCGAAGGTTGCGCGGGCTCAGCCAATTTTTGTTCCTAGCCTGGGTGTACGCGCTCGTGCTCCACACATAAAAATCGACCTTGTGTCACAACCTGACCTCGTGGTGAGGAGTAATACAAATTACTCTCTCGAGTAGTTTGTAACACCCTATCTATCATCTCTAAGTTGCGTCTCTGTCTTTGGGCAGAGTGCACTCAGGGGCGACTTCGTCAATGGACAGAGTGGCAACTGAGAAAAATTATACTGAGAGGTGCCAAGCCCTGGGGAACAGCTACCCGAGGCTGCACCCTCTCATTGAGGGATCGGTACTCGCACCTAGGACAGCATAACCGAAGGTTGCCTGGGCTCAGCCAATTTTTGTTCCTAGCCTGGGTGTGCACGCTCGTGCGCTACACATAAAACCGACCTTGTGTCACAACCTGACCTCGTGGTGGGGAGTAATACAAATTGCTCTCCCGAGTAGTTTGTAACACCCTATTTATCATCTCTCGCTTGCGTCTCTGTCTTTGGACAGAGTGCGCTCATTGGCGGCCCCGTCAAAGGACAGAGTTTTCATTTCAGTAAATAGAGGGATCGGTGCTCGCACCGATGTCAGCGCAACCGGCATTGTGGAAATACCAAATTACTATAAAGTAGAGCTGAGGTTTTTAATCTCAGCATTCTTGGGAGAATTGTGCTCCAATTTCGCTTTTAACGTATAGATTCCATAATATAGGTTTTTGCTTAATTAGCTATAATGTTTCTCTAACTCTTTAAATGTTGAATGTATAACAAATTCTAATTTCTATTTTCCCATCTTTACACTATGTTAATTTTATCTTATAAATTGTCCCCTGTTCTGTCACCCATGAAATAAAAATATTTGTTTGTACGGAAAATAAGGATCTACGTACATTAAATCGTCTTTAAATTAAGTGGCAGCAGATGAATTTTCGTTGAACTTTTAAAAGATAAGGTTAAACATTAATTCAATACTTAAATGCAGCGAGCCGTTTTGAGTTCTTTTTTAGTTTATTGATGCCTATCGCATCTACTCCTCCCTAGCTATTATGATGTTGGCCAAACCAAGAGTCCGCCACAGGAGCAAGTTTAAAATTTTAGCTAGCTTAAAATTTTAAGCTAGCTGCAATTTTGGATACAAAAGGAAAATAAGTTACTCCTCTTGAACCATGAAAGTAACGATTATGGCTAGTATAATATATTAATATATATCTTTAACCTAGCATAACCTAGCATAATCTTTTCTAGGGCCTTTGAATGAGCTATGAATTATTGAATAGTGGGAGCGGTGGAGTTGCTTGGACACACGCATGCACAAACACACACATACACTGTAAATTATATATTAGATTTCATACTGGTGATATAATTTTACCTTGCTTCTCGAGTAAAATCAGCACGAGATACACAATAAATCTAGAAGATTCCTTGACGGAGAATCGAACCGTAATCTTCTGCATTACAGGCTGAGGAATAATCTCTACTATATTTATCCCTTTAAGACGTTGGCGAACATGACTCTCTACAGATTCATCTTTTTATTATCTGTGCATTGCTATAACTTATTGTGAAAGATAGTGGAGTTTTTTCCTGTTGCCTTCTTCATGGTTTGGAATTAAGAGTTTTTTTTTAACTTCAAGTCCGGCTGCCATCTACGGTTAAAGAACCTACACTATCGTTCTATTTAACTGGAGGTGGGGCGAAAGAAGAAATGGATTTTTGCCTTTTCCAAGAGCATTTGTGCGAAAGTGAATGCAACAGATTCCAGTTTACCCGCCGATATCCGTTACACTACTCGCACATCCATTATTATACTACCATTGCTTTAAATAATTATTAAGGTGAGTTATAAATAATTTCCGATTTTATTTATCAACTTTATTCTTTAAAAAATAAAATTACTTTTTGTTCAGTTATGTATTCACTATTATTGCATTCACTTTCCATCAGGCAGCTTCTCAACATATTTCGAGTAAAATTTCGCAGGTTTTGTCGTGAAATATTTTCCGACGAACTTTTGAAGTTTTCAGTACAGAAAGTTTTCTCCGTCAAAGCGTTTTGCAACGATCGATTATTATATCGGTTGATGCAAGGTCAGGTGAATATGACGAGTGGAGTAGATCATTCCAACCGACTTTTATACCTTTTTTACTGTTAATTATTGTTGTATGCAGCCGTGTGTTTTTATGGAGGAGAACTATATTTTTCTTTAACCTACTTAGTAGTCTATCACCGCCGCGCAAAAACTAAGTTATTTTAGTGCACTCCAAAGTTTTTCTTAACAATCACGTACGATCTATAGTTAGGATGATACACTCGCCATTACAGTTGGTTCTACAAAACGGAAACCACCTATAACTCGATCTAATATATGGAGCGAAATGTGAGAGGAATGTGTAAGCATGTTAGACGAAGGAATGTATTTATCTATATATAAGCATAACATAATTTTGGCACGCGTATGGTAACCTAGTCTGGATCGAACTCACTAATCAGTGCTAATGATCTGCGAAGCCTTTTCACTATGTATTAGATCATCATGAGGCATCCCGATCAGAGGAATGTATTTACTATGATTATTTTTAGACGGAGGATTCGTGAGGATCGATGTCTTTAAATTACGGATGCCTCATGCAATGGTGAGCAACTTGCAGATCAGCCATATCACGTTGAAACACCTGTTCCTGTCTGATGACCGAAGTTAAGCAAAGTCGTGTCTGGTTAGTACTTAGATAGGTGACCGCTTAGATATTTTGGTGGTGTAATGGATAACGACTGAGAAATTGGGGTCCGTGTTCGAATTCCAGTTGGATTCGTTACATTTAGTTACTCGCAAATATTATTGGGCGATCATAAAGCGAAAAGAGACATGATCGCCCATGCATGACACGTTCATCCCTAGTAACATGGATTAGGCCTGCGTGGCAGGGTAATGTTCCGTTTCTCCCCATGAATCTAGAGAAGGCTTACATCCAACAAAGGAGCTTCACAGCCCAAGAAGAATAATGATTAATAGTGGTTAACTGAATTGAATAATTTTTTTTTTATTTATGGATATATGTATAGTATTGTCATTATGGATAATAATAATAGTATTGATATTATAAATAATAATAATGGTTTTAATGTATGGCGTTCTATATATATAAATGCTTATCCTAATCGATCTCGAATAGATTTATATTGCTTTTGCTTTTGTTCTTTATCGCTATTGTTTCTAAACATCGCATATTTTAATAGCAGTAGTGTTTGATAAAACACGCCACAAAGAACTGTTGAAACTGCTAGGAAACCTTGACATTTTTCGGAAGGGTATGTGAATAATCCAGAATTGATACTGGCTGCAAACGATTTGCATACGGATAGAAAATGAGTTCAGTAAATATACAAAAATAGAAAGGGGTGTAAGACAAGTTTTGGTTTGTTTTACGACATATCAACCTCAATGCATTATTTAATGCCGACCAGATTTTTATTGCCGATAATATTTTTAAAAAAAATGTATTGCTGGTAATACTTTTTTTTTTCAAATATCTATTACCTATTTTTTTTTTTCATAGAATCGCTTCACTATATAGTTTGAATAAGTCATGCGAGAAGACACTTCCTTTTCTTACACCGCTCTCTCAGCTGAGGCTTCAGAATACGCCGACTGTAACCCCTCCACCACCAACAGCCACCACCAATGAGGCGTCCTGGATATGACGATAAACTACACCCGGCAGCAAGACCTCTAATCAGGAGCTTTTGAGGAGCGTGGAACTAGCTCTTGATTGCTGTTGTTCTATTACTGGTTTATATCTTTTTCAAAAATCCATTGCTGGTAATATTTTTTTTTCAAAAATCCATTTTCGGTAATATTTTTTCAAAAATTTGATGCTGGTAATAAATTTTTTTCAAAAATGTATTGCTGGTATTTTTACTATAAAAACCTATTTTTACACTTTCATAGAGTTTTAACCACAGTTTGGGGGTTAACTATTTGGCCATAGCTGGGACCCTAACAGGTGCTACCACCCCGGGTCAGGGTGGACCTGGGAACAATAGCAATTAAGCGGTAGTTCCACGCTCCTCAAAATCTCCCTGATTAGCGGTCTTGCTGCGGGATGTAGTTTATCGTCATATTCAGGATGTCCCATTGGTGGTAGTGGGGGGCTACCCCTCTGCAAAGGTACAGTCGACGTGGCGTGTTCTGAAGCCCCAGCTGACAGCGCGGCGTAAGAAAAGGATGTGTCTTCTCGCCGGACTTATTCAAACTATATAGTGAAGCGATTCTGAAAGAATTAGAAGTTCTACAAGGATTCATTTTTGGCGGTCACAATATTAACAACATAAGATATGCAAATGACACTGCGTTGATAGCAGATGCAGAAACTACAAGAACTCTTACAGGATATAGTGAAAGAAAGTGAGGAGAAAGGTCTAAACATTAATTGTAAGAAGATAGAATGTATGATTGCTAACAAAATCAACAACCCAACATGCAAATTTCTACCACTTTCAAACGGCCGTGGTAATTCCCATGGATCTATCCTGGTCAACACGGCACCAAATCTACCACTTCGTCCCCAGCCCCTCAACCTCCGGCGTCTTCCTTTTTAGGTTGAAGTGTCCACTCGGTCCGAACCGAACTTACAGGTAACTGGCCTTATGCTCCCTGAGTGCCCGTAGCTTATTTCGATCGGTCAACTGGTCAAGTCCTGCTTGCTGCCCACGCTGTGTTAGTTTTTAGATCCAGTAAGCGGGGTCTTGCCCATACGTTCACGGTCGACTGGGGGTGTGGACACGGCTGTGAGAGTTGGCGGTAGGAAGTTTAGAATGTGGCAAAATAAAACAAGAAATAATATCTGCAGAAGCCAGACAACAATGGGGGAAATATTGACGTCTTTTATCTAAGAAGATAACATCAGATCAAAGGTTACAGGAAGAATAAAAACATTTAACATAACTGAGAAAAGAAAAAGAAAAAGATACAATGCGTCCAGCGAATTCCCAACAGAGAGAGGGTTTGTGTGTGATAAACGCGTATTGAATCACCTTGGGTAGGTTTATGACTAGTAGTCCAGTCTCATACAGACTTCTCAGAACAGGGGGCAGTCTTCCTTCTCTAATTCTCCTGCAAATCTCTCGTGACTCTCTCGATGACGGTCTCGTTCTCCGACTCTTCTCGTCGGCCTTTCTCGGCTGTCTTGTAGCGCCGCGATCCGAAACGGTCGCCTGCGGGTGCTCACACACGTGACGACGATGTGCCGACCGATCGCGGTCTCTCCCGTTTCTCTCTCCCGTCTGGCCTCTTCCGTCTCGCTCGACCGTCTGCCTTCTCTTCAGCATAACTACGCTGGTTAATATAGATAAATCTGTTTGATCATGAATCGACCCTTGGCCTGGCACGCGATTATCATGCCAAAAACTATCCCTTGACATGTAAACCGATTTCTCGCTTCCCCAAAATTATACTTTGGGATATCTAAACATTGATTCAACCTTTTAATCAAAACAAATACTAAACAAAACCAAATATCTCGTAGCCTGAGTAAGCTCTATTTCAATTTTTAACCGATAAATTTTATTTAGATAATTTTTTCATTGTTCTTTTTCTAATGACCCAGATTTAAAACATCACCTCCTACTTGAGATCGTGTTTCTCATCGGTAAACACACATCTTAACCCAAATTGTACTTTGATATATAAACACCATTTCTACTTCCAGTCAATAAAAGTTATATTTGCGTGTGTACATTCATGTGATGGTGTTTGTGTATACCTCTCTCTGTTACAAATTACAAATTGGAGATACCAAAATCAAACACGTACAAAAAATATTAAATAAAAAAATTTAAATGTCTGGTAAGTTTTTTAACAGAAGACGAAAAGTGCGACATTGAATTCCAAATGTACATTGGGATAGCGAAAGATACATTCCAAAAGCTAAGAAAAGTATTAAGAAACAGAAAAATCTCATTAGAAACAAAGAAAAGATTACCAAATTGTTATATAACATCAGCTCTTCGACATGACAAGAAATGCTGGACAATCTCCTCGCAGATGATGAAGAGACTTGAAGCAACAGAAATGTAGTTCTCCAGAAAGATGCTGACAATACAATGGACGGAACATGTGCGCAATGACGAAGTTTAAAAAAAAAATGTAAACAAAAAGGACACGTATACTTAATATCAAAAAGTGACAGTTTAAATTTTTCGGCTACATAATGAGGAATGAAGGCTTGGAAAATTTGATACTTAAACAGGACAGATTGAATGCAAGAGGGACAAAGGAATGCAACGCACAATTTACCTAGCTAGCTTGGAGTAAATGGATGGTTTAGGAGAAATAACAAAAAGGCAAAATTTATTAACAGCTGTAAAGGACAAGAGATTGTGGAGAGCCATGATCGCCTACTTCTTGGAGGGACACGGCCCATAGAAGAAAATGAAAAAGTGATAAAAGTTACTGAACTTGAGAAATCTATTTTCCTGAGTATCGTTTTAAGAGAAAGATTTTTAAAATTTCAACCGACAGTATTGTTACCTGCTCCATCAATGAATGCTTCCAGGTAAAGAAACAGCTAATATTACGATTACCACTGGTATATTTGTTTACTCCGTTTGCATAGAAAATCAGCATTTGAAAATCCAAGTTTTATATGAGCCCGATAAAATCGACTTTGGCCTTGGTGGAAAATACATAACTCTTTCAAGCCCATAGCACGATTGATATAAACGAATTTTCTTTCATGTTCCACCGCGTCAATAATAGATCGTTTCAATAAAATTTAATATATTGCTCTATTTTGTAGATTAAATTTAAGATCTTTAATATGAAAATTTAATAACGCTTTTCGATAGATTTCATCTTTTTTTTTTAAATTTCGTTCATTGCAATTAAAGCCTCACCGTATTGGAGATATCTTAATTGCTATCTTCAAACACGTTTAATTAAACCTCTGTTAATGATATTTATAAAGTTTAATTATAAGGGGTTCCTGAAAAGTTCTTGGCTCGACTTAAAAGCTCTTAAAAAATTATCCATTTGGGTAGATTTCACCAAGTACGTTGAACCGAAGATTTTTTAGTAACTTCTCGTAATTACGACACAGAGCCCGAAAAGAATGAAAAAAAGAAAAGAATTAGGTTGTTCGGAAAGTAATTACATTTTACTAGAATGGATGTACAAACAAATGTGAGATAATATTTTAAATATTATTTATCAAAAATGTAATAAAGTTCATTTTCAATGACTGCATCCCAAGATTCAATGTATATAGAAATCTGGTTTTATTCTAGGAAAACGTTTGTCAGACTGTTCAATTTTTTCTTTATTTCTGAATGTTCTGCCATTTCTGAAATGTTATATTGATAGAAACAAATGAAAATCTGCAGATGCTAAATCTGGTGGGCATGGAAGATGTGGAAGAATCTACCTTTTTTTTTTTTGCAGTAATTGTCCTTTCATGTTTACGAGGATGTGCGTGGATGGCGGCTTGGAATGAGAAAACGGAGAGCCTTATTCGAATTCCAATTAAGTTCGTCACATTTACTTACGCGCAAATACCATTGAAAATCCATCTCTTCCCTCCAGATATGGGTTAAATAGTATAATCTGTATGTGAAAAAAATCATTGTCATTTTCAAAAAAAAAAAAATTGTTAATGCAATATTCACTTGCAAAATATAAAAGATTTATTCTTACAATCTAAACTATATTTCGGCTTTAAATAACCCACAAAAGGGTCAATAAAACGCAAAAAAACAAATCAACATAGTACATGTTCGAGATATTCAAATGTTTGAGACTCACTGACTTAAAGCATAAAACTTGTCTTTGTTGCTGTATTTCTATATGGAGTCCCACTATAAAAAGCCTTGTGCCATATTACATCCATGGGGAATGATTTCTAAATACCTAATAAGCTTACTTACCTGACATGACCAGAGATATTAACTAAATGTTTAAGCCTAGTTTCTGGAAATCATTCTCCAATTTTACTAACGAGCTTATGTAATTAGGTAATCTCGGATTCATACGGTAATATGCCGAGTGAAGTCTGCAATTGTTGTAAGTGTGTGGAGATCCATGTTAAAAAGTAGAAGTTTAATTTCCTGAGAAAAAATGTTTGTAATAAAAAGATTTTATGAATTTCAACAGACAGTAGAACTTTACCCTTCAGTCAAAGAATACTGAAAGTTTCCTGTATGGAAACGGTTATTTTTACCTTTATCGCACTTACAATTCTTTTTTAGAAGAATAAATACCACCATTTTAAACAAATTTTTAGTTATTTGGGATAAGAGATGAATTATAAATCTAGGCCGAACTAATGAGAAAAGACCAGAGTTACATCGTGGTACCAGAGTTTACAGCCAAATCACGTTGTAATATTGGTTCTCATCCGAACCGTTAAGTTAAGCAATGCTGAGCATGGTCAGTAACTACATGGGTAACCGCTTGAGAATACCAGTGTTGTAAGAATTTTATGTGATGGATAACGGCTTGGAATGAGAGAGCAGAGTTCGAATTCCAGTCGTGTTCGTTACATTCACTTACCCGCAAATACCCTTGAAAAAGGTATAAGTCCATCTCTTCTCTATACAGCTATGGGTTAGATAGCAGGACAGACTGTTTTCTGTAGCTTTGGTTGGCAACCAGTCTCTGCAGAAAGTAACGGCGGTCTACTGCGGGGATTCTTCTGCCAAGTCAATCATGTCGAAAAGAGACATGACAGAAATGAACTCATGACAATTCTTGACGGAATTTCCTCCTTGTTTGAGAAGGATATTTGTACAAGTCATTCATTAAAACTAATCGAGAACAAAATATCATGAGTATATATATATATATATATATATATATATATATATATATATATATATATATATATATATATATATATATATATATATATATATATATATATATATATATATATATATATTAGAGAAAAGAGAAGCCGCAAAGGTTTTTTGTTATAATGTGGATTTATTAAAAAATATATAAATTTTTTGCTACACGCGTTTCGGGTCTTGTGAACTTCATCAGGCGAAGAATGGTTATTTTCACATTTTCAAAAGTGTGAGTTTCCTTCCATAATGATATCACAAATCCCACATCTTTTCCTGTTGCATTTTGTGGCTCCCTGTATTGCGTGTTGGCTAAATTTGGATGAGATTAATATGTGTTTTAGGTTTTTTTGGTTAGCATTTGCTTTTAATTATTTTGGTTGTTTTTAATATATCTTTCATTTTATCATTCTTGTTAAGTAGGTCTAGATTTCTTGTAATTTCTGCAAATAGTTCAGGATTGTTCTTGTATGTTAAGACATATGCTAGAATTTGTCCGACGTTTAGTTTCTTTGGATTTCGTAGTTGGTCTAAAGGTATTTTTCTGTTAGTTCAAACCTCTTGTTTTTTAGTTGTGTGTATTGTTTTTTGAGAGTTTTATGCAATTCTTCTAAGTGGATTTTTCGAAGGTGTTTGTCGACCATTATAGTGCAAACTCTACGTGCTAGGGAACAGAGGATGAATTTTCGGTAGCTTTTTGGGTGATGGCTATTGAAATGAAGATATTGTTGGGTGTCTGTTGTTTGGGATAGATATCTGTGATAATATGGTTATTTCAATTTCTGATGAGTATATCTAAGAATGGCAGTTCGTTAAAATTGTGTTCTTGGGTGAATTTGATCTTCGGGTGTAAGTTTTGGAGTAGATTGTGTAATTGGTTAATATCGGCCTATGAGGATTTCCAAAAAATGGAGCAATCATCTAAGTATCTCTTCCAAGATTTAGTGAAGTAAATGGCTTTTTATATTTTCCCCATATATTTATTCTATCTTTTCATAGAGATTTTCCTCTAGGTAAGCTAATGTTAGGTGCCATTCTTGTACCCATCGCGATACCTAGGGTTTGGATATAGTTCTTGTTGTGAAATTCAAAAGTGTTGTTGTTCAGGATTAGGCCTATACTATCGATAATGAATTTCTTGGTCAATCTGAGATGTAGTATTTCTGGGTGTTTTTCAATCCAAAATGAAACTGATGTTTACCTAATTCATGGGGTATGTTGCTACTACTGATGTTAAACGTTGCCATGGGTATTGCCGGATCTACTTTTGTTGTATGGAGCTAAGGAAGTGGATATCATCTATTATGTAGCTCTTAATCTGTTTAGCAAATAGTTGTAGTATGGTGTCTATTAGATTACTGAGTCTGCTAGTTGAACATACTGGTCCAGCTACTATGGGTCCGAATGTAAGATCACTGGTGTTTGGGATGCTAATACCTTTAGACTTTTGTGTCTGGATAGCTGCTTTCATTTCATTCGATTTGTAAATTTTCGGTAGTCCATAAAAATTGCTCGTTTTTGGGATGGAGTTTATTAGGAAGTCCTTTCTTTTTTTTTTGTTAATATCCTATTGTGCTGTGCTGTGTTTTGTAATTTTTGATATAATATTTTTGTCTATGTTGGTGTCGATTAATTCATACTTATTCTTACCCCCTAGTGCCTTTAAAAATTTTGTTTTATAGTATATTTTGTCCATGGTGATGATAGCGTTTGTCACCTTTATATATATATATATATATATATATATATATATATATATATATATATATATATATATATTAAAGGCATTTTTATGTTTAACGTTCTTTTTATAGATACAAGTATTTAAGTAAATGCTCTGTTTATAATAAACAGTATTAAATAACATTTACCGGCCTAAATGTCAGAGAAATTTTCATAGAAAATATTCGTCCTTTGACAGGATTCTATGAAAATTTCTCGGACATTCAGGCCGGTAAATGTTATTTAATACTGTTTATTATAAACAGAGCATTTACTTAAATACTTGTATCTATAAAAAGAACGTTAAACATAAAAATGTCTTTAATAAATAAATTGTCGGACTTTGTCCATTTCTTCATATATATATATATATATATATATATATATATATATATATATATATATATATATAGAGAGAGAGAGAGAGAGAGAGAGAGAGAGAGAGAAAGAGAGAAGTTAATGGTCAGAGTTGAATCAGACCAGGAAACAGTGTATTAAAAAGTGGTCAATACACGTGAGAAAAAATAAGTAAAAATAAAAAATACTAATAACATGTATAACTTTTAAGTTTAAAAATCAGGAGGTCAATTAAAATACGAGACCGCGGTTTCAACTTTGCGGTCTCGTCGGGTGACAATTTCAAAATGACCACTTTAATACTTTATTTAAAAAACACAAAGAACCCTACATAATTATCTTCCAAAAAACAAAAAAAAATCACATAGTCGTATGATAATTGAAAAACAGGACATTGGGTGTAATGGGAAGGGAAGTGGAAAAGGAGATGAAGGAAAGAATGAAAAGATGCAGGAATGCAAGTGAATTGGAAATGTAGACAGTGAAAAGGAAAATCAAATATTTATCTTAATTTTTATGGAGGGTAGGAGGGTGGCACGTGTATAAAGGTTAACAGTGGCTTTTTTTATTTTAGATTTTTTAAACCGGTTTTAGACTTTATATATATATATATATATATATATATATATATATTAGGTTGGTGCAATAATAATGACGTAATAATGTCGTTTTTTGACGTATTTTTTAACGTCAAAAAACGACATTATTACGTCATTATTTTTGCACCAACCTAATATATACTCATGAACGGACAAACAAAAGATCAAATAGAGTATTATGGATTATCATTATTTAAATCTAAAATATTGCAAAGACTGTTACAGATTTGTCTATTGTAAAAAAGACCCTTAATTTCGCCATAACACAAGACTGAAATGAAACAAAAAGCTTGACCTTGTATTTTAAGACGATTTAATTACGAAAATCTTGAGAAAAATATCAGAATAATGAATTTGCATTGCATTTAGGATTATTTATTAGTGAATTATCTGTGGAGATCAGTTACTTTACATAAATTTGTAAGCGAAATTTACACACTAACCCCTCATCCACACACTTTTTATAACTAACAAATGAAGAGGTAAACATTTTCTCTGGACTTGGAGAATTATTTTTCTTATTGCTCTTGAGTTAATTCCACATCATAAGTTTTTTTTTCTGAATAAAATTAATTTTAATATTAATACATACTGTCTGAATATCCTATTAAGTTTCCAACTCCAACGGCGTCTGCACATTTGTTTTGGAGCGAACTAAACAAAGCTTGTGTACATCAACTATCTTCTGACAACCCAGCGGGCTTTTAAAAAAATTATCCACACAGAAATTTGAGATTGGCCGGCAGAGATATTAGTCACAGTTATGCGAAATATTATTAAAAGATCCGAGAAGAAAAATGGGGTCTATAATGGTTATATTATTATATCTAACATTTATTTCCACTTTGTAAGATCTATTTAGAAAAGTGATTAATTATTAGATATTGAGAAAACAGAAATATTATTACATTTTTAAATTCGTTCTTGACTTTTTGGACAGTCTGTATAAAATTGTAAATAAAGATTTAATTCCATTAAATTAAAAACGCATCCAATAAAGTTAGAATATGCGAAAACCTAAGCTCTCATAAAATATTGATCGGAAGAATGAGCCTAAATAGAGAAGTTGGAAAATCATGGCAGATTTAAAATTTAATATGAATTTCATTAATTTACAAAGGAAGCAAATTGTGTAAAATATTTATATAAGGAAATTTTTTCTTGTCCTTAATAGAAACATGTCTTACATGAAAAGGTGAATAGAAATTTACTGAACCAGAAAGAAACAAACAATCAACGTTGCAAAATAATAAATAAATAAAATAAAATAAAGCATAAATTGAAAATGATATGAATTTGATTTCCGATCGAGAATAATGTCAGGAAATTATGTTCATTTCGAAGAATCTGTGATAAGATGTTTTTATGAACCCTTGATTAGATATTGAAACTACATACAAAGTCAAACATTGGTTCTGCAGAAGGGTGCGGATATTCTATGGACTGAATATGTGAGCAACAAAGAAATTTTAGAAAAAATGGAAACAAAAAGGAGACTTATACGTAACAACAGAAAGCGACTGTTGAAATTTATAGGACGTATAATGAGAAAAGAAAGCTTGAAGAATTTGACACACACAGAATATACTGAAGGTAAAGAGGTACAGTGGAAAATAGCGCATAACCTACCTAAAGAGCCTGTGTTAGTGGTTGGGATTAGGAGATAGTTTTATTTTATTTATTTTATTTTATTACTGTGAGTCTGACCCTGCACAAGACTCGTGGCGGGTGGGCAGAGCACTCGAGGTAGAGGGTTACAGTAAGAGTCAGTATGCAGATGAGATGGGAGGATAACAGTTAACCCTAGACTTGAACAAGTTAAGATTGTAGTGATCGGTGAAACATTCTCTCGGGAGTTGGTTCCATAGATCAGCGATTCGCGGGAAGAAGCAGTTCGAGTGAACTTACTTCTCACCAATAGAATAGGGAGGGAATGTGGGTGCTTTTCTACAATGTGAGTAGCATGGCGGGCTCTGGTCGTGAAGGTTAGAACTGGCGGGACCAAAGAATACAGTTCGTCCGCACACATTCCATGGAAGTAGCAGTGAGAAGCTTGTCACATCGCGCCTGTGAGAGAGAGGTTGGAGGGTGGAAGATATAACAAAAAGACAAACTTTACTACGCTACAAAGGGTAGGAAGTTGGGGAGATACATGATTGCCAACATTCTGAAGGGAAACGGCACACAGAAAAAGAAGAATGCTACGTAAGATATCATGTTTACCTCCAAGGAGAGTAACCATTATAACACATAATGAAAGCATAACGTACAAATGCAGGAACAAAAGATATGATTACACAGAGACGTTCATTAAATTATAAAATAATACTGAATATTATAGTATAACTCTAAAAGCGTAACGTACAAACGAGGAACAAATGAAACAAAAAAACTACTGGGTAGGTAAAACAGTCTCGAATTTTCCATTCGTATTAGGAGTTAATGTTTGTGTTTAGCTAGAAGAGATGGATTCATACCTTTCCCAAGGGTATTTGCGCGTAAGTGAATATAACGAATTCGACTGGAATTCGAACTCGGCTCTCTGGTTTCTAATTCCCATCTGTGACGTCTTCCCCTAGTCGCAGCGCCAACCGTGACGTTCTATCCTAGTCTACCACGGCACCAACTGTGACGTCCCTAAACAGCACCAATTGTGATGTCCTCGCCGCGGCGCCAGCCGTTCGCTCCTCGCTGCTCCGTTCGGGTGTCGCTGCTCCAAATGTGACGTTCTAACCTTTTGGTGATTCGGGTGGGAATCTAGTTATATTTGATAACAGCCTCGTCGTTCCCAACTCGCTTCCAACGCCTGGTTACCAAGGTAACTGCACTGATCCCCCAGTCCGCCTACCCACGTTGTGAATTGATCTTAGGCAGACGAGATCAAACAGTGGTTGGGGCCGTACTGCAAACCGAGTTCAACGGGGGTGATACCACACAAATATGCATAAAAGACAATAAAATGAAAACTCAAAAGTTCAAAGTATCAAAGAAAAAGGTAACAAACTTTATGTCTAGTTGTTCGATACATAGGACTGCATCTATCTCCCGACCCGTTCTATGGATTGTGACACGTCGTTTTCCGCTAGGCAAGTTTTAACACTTCAAGTTGTCTGCTCTCTAAGAAATTGGTGTTTCGGTGGGTCTTTGGACGAAAGTAAAAAAAAAACTTATTTCGGTGATCTGGATCTAAGTCGTCTTCAAAATAATTGTTCTTGGGTTGAAGAGTGGTCCGGAATGTGCGTGAATCTTGGTCAGCTATCTGCGAGGCTTGCTTCAACTGGAGACTGACTCTGGGAACTGCTGGGACTCAACTCAACTCTGCTCGTTGTGGCTTCGTTTATATGGGCGCCGACCAAAACCGGGGTGAGTTTGTCGGCTCCGGGGGGGGGGGGGTTCTCGATAATTCTAAATACATATCCACCTCTCTGGTTAGGAATTTCCACCTTTTTCCATTTTTGGGAACCTTTCCTCACTCCCACCTTCTCATCATACTTCAGAGGGGCGTGAACTGCCCTCCCCACATCTTCGTAGCAAACTCTCTTACTCATCCTCCAGATGGGCTGCAACAGCCTCCCTCGTGCATCACGTGATCACCACTCGACCAATGATGTCTTAGTCGGGCGTGGACGAATCCGCGGCTTTGTTTCTGGAAGAAAAAAAATATCTTGCTTAACTAAAAAAAAAATCGCCGTTATCATTTCTCTGGTCGCGAACGGGACAATATAACAATGGCGGTCATAACTCTTGTTCTACACGTGGTTTACGTCAGGTATTTTATCGCTAATTATCAGAATGTGTGGTCTTCCCAACACGGTCTCAAAAAGAAACATCTCCAAAGTTTCAGTCAGTCTGTCGCCTCGAAGAAAGAAAAAAAAAAACACTTCTAGGTTCCCATTCATTTTCCTTCAGTACATATTTCTGATAACATAATTTTATATCCGTCCAAAGTCCCTTTAGTTGCCTGTTTTTCGTCACTTATCGAAATAACATTTTCATTTGAATTTTTTTTTCTTTGGCCAGCCGGTCTGTAGTTGATAATAAGATGTCTTCCCGTACCAATAGTTTGTTTTCATATCCTTAGATAACACAGCCGATGCCAAAACATATCTGATTCTTTCCTTCTTTCCCTTTCTTTTTACTCAGAATTTCCCTGTCATTGTAATGACACTCTTTCGCCATTTGTTACTTATCAAAATATCCTTTTATCCATTGTCTCTTAGCCGTGTGTGTGTTCTTGCTTATCACTCACGATTCGGTCCTTAGCCTCTCCTTTTCTTCTTTTCTTTCTTTTCCCTTTCTGCCTCGTTAAATGGTGCCACACATCCGTTATCCATTACAAACATTGTTCATCCAAGCTTACAGAACCTGGTATTCTTAAGCGGTTACTCATCTAGATACTGACCACCAGGCTCGACGTTGCTTAATTTTGATGATCAATGCTTAACATTGTTTTCATATTTGAACATAATATGGCCATATGTAAAGATACCATAATACTGAGAATATTATTTTATATTTAAATGACGATAACCCATAATATTCTTCGGTTCTTTACTTTGTCCCTGTGTTATGAATTCGTTTTATCTTCTGCTGTCTAATCAATTAAATGGTTGGCAGGATACTATAATATGGAGAGCATTATATTATATTTAAATGATCATAATCTAAGATATTATTATCGATTATTCTCCTTTGTTCTTGAATATGTACTTACGTCAGAAATTCATTGTGTTTACCAGTGTCTAATCTATGAAGAGGTAAACAAGATACAATAATTAAATGATGATAATCTATAAAATACTTCTCGTCGTTCTTTCATTAATTTTTTTTGTATTGTGCTTTCATCGTATCTTCCAGTTTCCTACCAAATCAAATTCGTGGTGAACAAGATAGTGTAATATTCAGAGCATTAATTGATAAATAATACACCATATATAAAAGACGAAGTATCTATCTATCTATCTATCTATCTATTTATCTATCTATCTATCTATCTATCTATCTATCTATCTATCTATCTGCCCACACATACACGCATATATATATATATATATATATATATATATATATATATATATATATATATATATAAAATAGCTGGGCAATCGTGTTCGGGGATACCCGTCAACTAGGGCTGCTAGCCAGTACCTAATTCAGACACTCGCTCAGAAAAGATGTTTTTTCAACGCCCGAAGAGCCAACCTGTGGTTTATACTGCAACTATGCTGAGCAGACCTTAGTTACAGTTTCTGGGAGAGAGCGTGCAATCAAGCGAGATCAAAAATCTGAACATGGCCATCGCACTCAAACACTTGATCGCGATGACTTGTAACGTCGTGCTAGCAAAGCTATCGAAGGTCCTCCAAGTGTTTCGTCTACCCAATTTCACTCACAAGGCGTGGGTCAACCCGCACTATGGTTTTCAATTACTTTTTCAAGGTCGTCCCCCTCCAGACCGATAACATTAAGAAGTCGCCTTCCTGACAAATGAACCGTGGTATATATATATATATATATATATATATATATATATATATATATAGCATAGGATATAAAGTATATTTTACGGCCAATAAGTGAAGCACAAACAAGTTAGAGATGCCTACAAATAAGTTTTAGTAAATTCAGAAGATACGAAAAACTTTTTTTTACAATTCTGTGCAATCACAGCACCAAATTAAATAGTTTCTGGAACTTTATTGAATAGGACAAGTCATGTAATGCGCTTTTTTTCCGCGCGGTTTAACTGGAAATGGACGGGGACTAGGATTACTGACTACATTCCCGCGCAAAGCTCAGATAGCATTCGGAACTCGCCAATAGCCATAAAAACGGCTCGCCTTTAACAGCGAAAAACAGTGAAAGGCAGTCAGTGAAAGATACTCAGCGAACCAGACTATGCCTCGATTAACATCTTAGACACACGTTAAGATGAAACCGCGTTTGTCAGTATCTGTCTATATTTCTGAGATGAGGTATTATATACACTATTTACATTATTCGGACTATTGTCCTCATCTTTGTCGCCATATTTATTACAACGTTTCGGCCGTTGTACACTCCGGCCTTCTTCAGGTGGTTGGAATGTCGAACTGAACCTTTATTTCGCTCATTGGAGTAGACTGTTCTAGTTCCACGTGCCATGTCTAATGGGGGTCAGTTATCAGTTATCTTCTGCTTAATTCCCTCTCCAAGTTCTCCACCGCCTTAACCAGGTATTGAACTCATGCTCTTTGGGTCGTGATAACTGACATCCATTAGACATGACAAAGGATTGTATCAGACAGCAAATCTGGAAATAACAACAGCAATAGTAATAATAATAATAATAAATAGGGTCAGGGGAAAATTGTATTTGATACTTAAGGTTGCTTGGTGCGGTCCGCTATTCATGCATTAATGACCAGATATTAAGATCTTATATGAGAAAATATTGATAACACTACCACCATCAACAATACTAGTAGGTATACTGGGTTTCGAATATTTGTATCCAAGCGTCAATTTGTTAATGTGCTGCTCTCTAACTCAACAACAAAAACAACAGCAACAACAACAACAATAATAATAATAATAATAATAATAATAATAATAATGATGATAATTTCCATGTCGACAAGATTTTCGTCGTTAAAATTTATTACGAAATCAGTATTTTGCAGTATTGAGTTATGACGAGATTAAGAATCTTTTTCATCACCATCATCATCAGTCCCCTGGCCAAGTGTGGTCGTAGGGTCACTGAGCAGTTGAGCTCCTGACCACCTCCCTCATATGTCTCGGTTGCGTGCCAATGTCAGGCGTGGTTTTTGCCCAGAAAAGTGTATTTTCTATTCTATTACAGCATTCAAATAAACCGATTGCTCATTGCAGTGTTGCAAAGTAAAATTCGAACCAGATTCCTGCATTTTGTAATAATGAAATTCCTTTGAATGTGTCAGAAAGAGAAGTACGCAAATGATAGACGGAGAAGAAAAGAGAAAGAGAGAGAGACAAATACATAACTGATAGATATGCAAAAAGAGAGACAGGCGGCAGAGAGAGAGAGAGAGAGAGAGAGAGAGAGATACGGACAGACATATCTGGAGATTACTACATACTAAATGCAAAGAAAGAAAGAAGGTCGAAAAAAGAAGAGAAAGAAAACAAAGACAGAAGAAAGGGAAAGAAGACAGAAAAGAAAAAACTAAGAAAAATGAAAGGCGCAGAAAAAGAAAGAGAAGGGTGAAAAAAGAAACTGACCGGGAGAAAAACTAACTTTCTTTCTTTTTTTTTTTTCTCTCATAGATATTATCCTAAATACACCGAACGTTATCTAGTCACGTCCACATCCCATGGGCTGCGGCAGTGTGGAAGAACCCGCCGGATGTACGCGTGTCCGCTGCCTAAATCTCAGAGACGCTCAGTAACTTCTTCGATCTAGACAAGGATCGAAACAAATTTTATCGGATCCCTGCAGCTGAGCAAAATGCAATGAAACGGGGGAAAATGAAAAATTTCCACTCCCTACCCAAAATACAACCCTAAATAAACTCTTATACATTATATGTATAAAATCGGCAATAGATATTGTTTTAAGCTTGTGCGCGAATACTAACCGATATTCACACACACACACACATATATATATATATATATATATATATATATATATATATATATATATATATATATATACCCCTTTCTCTTCTAAATAAGAAAACTCGAGAAACATTATTTAAGAAAAGTTTAAAATTTTGCGACTTATTTTGTTTCGAGAGGTCTATATGTGAACTGAATGATAACTTTCAGTTATTTTTGGATACGCCCGCGTTTGTATACACACACACACATTATATATATATATATATATATATATATATATATATATATATATATACCGTCAAAAAAGTGATTCCTGAGATTTAAAATGTATTTTAAAAATGAAAAATCTTTCTTGAAGATTTCATTTGTAATTCCAAGATAATAAATTATATTTAATATTCCTAATAAGCAATGTTTTGCTGTATTTCTCACCAGATTTAAATTGATTGAAATTATTTTTTTCATTATCAGTAAAGTCGCTAAAATCGTCCTTATTGATAAAGCTGTCAACACACTATAATTCTCTTTATTAAAACAATAAAATATACTGAAACGTTATTTGAGGAGGTTTAACAGATTTAAAGCTTGATTATTCTGAATTAAAAGAAATATTACTTATGTTTAGTTCCAAATATTATAGAAAAACAATTTTTAACATAGAGCTGTGTTTTTTATGAGATGTTGACAACCTGATATCTGCGAAATTTATGTAAGATAGAAATAATTATAGTAAAATTACATGACGAATACAATCTAAATGCCTTCTTTAGATGATTTTTTTAACTATCCAGTAATCTTTGAAAAATTAAAATATTTTAACATACCAATAGTTAATTGAATTTTAGGTATTTTGGTTTTATAGCATTACTTGCGAAGAGACTTGTTGAAATGTTAGAAAATGATGAATAAATTTTAAATAGTTACCGCTCTGATAATGCTGTGCATGGACGTCTGTATTTAGAAAAATCGGCACGTTTGCACACATACAACAATTTAAATGCTTTTTAAAATACTGGGAGTCGCTGAATTGTAGTAAGCTTTTCCATTTATGATTATTAAATATAGTTTTTATTTAATAACGATATCACTTGAGCGATACAAATTAATGCAGAATTTAAAAAGAATTAAAATTAAATTCTCATTAAAATAAAAAAAAAAATGAAACGATTCACCGAAGTTTTTTTTGTTAAGACAATAATGTCCATAAAAAATTCTATTCATAAAAGAAATTGAAAGCATTCTTAATTAAATAATGTCTTAGTATTTAAATTATCCGAAGACTTGTCCTTATAACTAATATAAACATTAAGCGCTACAAAAAAGAATTTATAAAAAATTCATATAATTAAATCAGTGTTGAGTAACAAATGTAAAATATATATTTTTACCAAGATTTTCTAAAAAAATCATCTAAAAATAATTTCCCTCATTTGCAAATAAGTCCTGAATGTTTCATTAAAATCCGACAAGTATCTTATTTTTGAAAGAATTTCAAAATCAATGTGTTCTTTACCTAAAAAAAAAAAAAAACGCTTAAATTTCCCATACTAACTTATATTCCTCCGTTGACGCCAGAGAAACTAGAATTTTGAAGGTTCTAAAAAGGATTAAAAAGAATAATTTTTGCATAAGAAATCCTTTGGTCTTTCCTCTTAATAATAATACAAGATTTTTACGATAAAACTTAGTTTTTATTACATTTTAGGCATTTTTTCATGACATATGTTAATTTTGTAGTGAATCTTTGAAGGTATCGATAAAAGTAACTCCCGAAGGAGAATACTTAAAATGGTACGCCGAAAAAAAATAAGAGCTCAATGCCACAATGGCAGAGCATTTATATTATGTATCATAATAATCCTTTGTACATACGACCGACCATGATTGATAGTTTCTTGCGCGCTATGCACACAGTCTTCAGGCGGTTATCACCTTGTATATAGCATCAATTAGCTAAGTGACAAATGTTATTTGCATTAACCCTATAGATAAGCAATAAAAAAAATCAAATACAATGTTGGTACAGAAGAAGGTGAATAGACAAAAAGATTTACAGTCATAAAATGATCCTTTTAATAACTAGTGATGACAAATACAAAAAGCTTTAAGCTCACTAAAGGAAAACGCTTAAAGTACCGATAAAATTAAGTGGTAAATATTAACTATAGCCAAGGCTTAAACAGTTAAGTCATCAGGTGCAATTTATATTTAACTAAAAAAATTTCAATTTATCAAGAAGTGGGGATCGTGATGCACTGAATAATAAGAACTAATATTAGGTTGGTGCAAAAATAATGTCGTTTTCTCACATATGTTACTATGTCAGAAAACGACATTATTTTTGCACCAACCTAATAGCAACGTGTAGACACAGGAATGTATTTCTGATAAAAAAAAAAACATAAAACCCCAAGATGACTAAGAATTTTTAAACTTAAACACTCAATTTATTAAGCTAGGCAACCTACAGGGATAATTGTAACAGAACAGTTTATGGAAAACTCTTGAAGTTGACGATATTATGACCATGTTCTCTCTTCTTCGTCAATACATACCACTCTCTTTCTGGAGTGCGACAATTTCATGAATGCTTTCTTCCTTCACAGCCTGTCGATTACGCCTACAAATGAAACTGACATTTATGGATGGGAAGGGGAGCAGGATTTGCAAAATATTTTCAATTACAGTGTAACCTGGATATAAGAGACCCGGATATAAGAGAAACCCGGATATAAGATAGATTTTCTCTGGTCCCAAATTAGAGCCTGTGTTAATGTATATAAATTAGACCAAACCCGGACATAAGATAAACCCGGATATAAGAGACTTATTCTCCGGTCCCGACAACTCTCTTATATCCGGGTTACACTGTATATTCAATGTTCACTATTTCACATTGGACACTTTAAGCATTAAAATAATGAAGTAAACCGAAGAACGTATCGCCCGGAACAACAACAAACATAAAAATACTAGTTTAAACTGACGGTAGAATTATCATAGTGACTCATCGCAGAACTTCAGTTAATATTTAGTTGACGCTTTTATTGAAACTTTCTTCCGGTGAATTATTTCCAGTTTTTTGCCAAACGCAACTGATCGATACGGTTAACTTTTATCGAAAGGGTGTATTCAAGTTATCTAAATTGAATGTCAGCCAGAGGTGTTCTCCTCAGATACATAACTAAATATACGTCAAATTATGTATGCTAATCTTTTGCTCTACATCGATCTTTCGAGAAGGTTTGGATATGGGTTGACAATGTAGAGATTTTGTTTTCTTTTAAGAACGAATAATGATTTTTAAAGTGGTTTTTATTGATTCCACCATTTTGCTTCTTCATAAATCAACTGGTAAACAAACACAGATTTCTACCCCTAAAAAAAAAAAAGCTGGGCATTTTACAAGTACAGGAAGGTATTGGCAATAAGACTGTTTCACATCAAACATCCCAGTAAGGAAAGTTGCTTTCCATAAAGGTTGACATTGAATGTCCCAGATGTTACCTGATGCTTGAACACTGACAACAGACGCCACTGAGAAATGTACAAACATAACGAATAAAAACCAGAGGATCATCTCAAATAGGTAGATCTTTTACGTCGGTTGCTTGGGTAGATTTTAGAAGTATTCAAATGCAGTAACTACTACAAGAGCTAGAATGCTATGTAGATATTTAGCTTGCTACTAGTTCAAGTTGGAGGAAAAGAAGAAGTTGGAAGATTGTACTGCATCAATATCCAATGTGGAGTGAGCGCGAATGCCATGAAAATCAGCATCCGAAAATCTGGTATGTTTTTCGTCTGGACTGACCTATGACGCAAATGGAAAATATGCCGTTATCCCAGGCAAGTTCAAGAAAGTTTAGTGAAAAAGCAATAATCTGATGGTTATTTGAAAAGGGTTTTGAAATAAATGTTTGTGAAATTTGATATTTGCCTAGAATCGAATGTTGACTGGTCCTATTATTATTATGAAAAATATCAGTACTTTGTCTTTAGGAAGATTGTACGGCGTCAAATTCCAAGGTTTAAAAAAGTTATTTATGAACTCAGAAGTTTAAAACCAGGTCTATTATATGACATCAATATTCCCTGTGAAAATAAATGTGTAGAAAAAATAGGGCAATGACAAGAAGTAAAACTATTTTCTATATACGCCAGATGGCAGTGTCTTTATTAAAACAATAGTAGATTATTTCTAGAAGTTTACAAAGTCGGGATGTGTAAAGACCGATTCTAAGAAGGAGTAGAATACAAGAATAATCATTGGAAAATATGTTTAAAGATTTACATATAAAAACGTTCAAATAACTGTAAAGAATTAGCACAATATCAATTCTATATATTCTGCCATTTATAACGGAATTAGTAAACTAGTAAGAAAATAAAAATTGTGCTTTCCGCTAACTTGAAGTGGAACCATTATATTGAATCTATTGCTAGGTCTGCTGCTCGGAAAGTTCGTCCACTTTATCATAATATATAAGTATACAATTCTCCCGATCAAATATTGCTGTCGCATTTGGTCTGGCGCTTCTGCGTTATATCTTGAAATTCTTGACAAAAATCCAAAGCAGACTCTGCAACGTTATTGACCAGGATCTGGTATCTCAGCTTTAATCACTTTCTCTATGCTGTAATGTAACTTCCTTGTGTCTTTTCTATAAATATTTTCATGACGATTGTTTTGATGAGATTTTCTCTGTGGTACTCTGACAATTTCAGCGCAGTACTAGATTGTCCGCTAGGTTTCATAATTTTACTGTTGAAATTGCTAGATGTAACCGTAATTTATATGCTGATAGTTTATACTCCCGCACTCCCTATATAAACAATATTACCATTTTTGACGGGTACTGTGCAAGTAAAATAATAAAAGTGAAGCTGCGTCATGTAAAGAATTATAAAAAAAGACTTGTAAACATTTCAACATTCACAACCTAAACTTTAGTTCAAATTCATCACCGATTGCTAGCACTGGAAATAACCCAAGGACAATAGAATAGCTGGAGAGCTTGAGTGTATAGGCAGGATGAATGGAATGCGTGTAGTCGGGTATAGGGTTATAGGATACGTAGGTAAAATATGCCAGAGTTACGTATTGATTCGTATATTTTTGATTTGACTGATGATTTTGGTTGTCCATGTCTAATAGAGATATTTTCGTGTCGATATTAAATTATGTGGCGCAATATATGCATCATATATGTTGTTCTCAAATAAATCGATAGATATAAATAAGAGCTGCCGGTTTAAGAAAGAATAAATAAATACAGATGAATAATTCGTGGTAATTTATTTAATTGACTATTTATTCTTCTCTCCTATCTCAGCCTGCTGTTTGCACATCTGTTTTTGTCTCTCTCTCTCATAATATATATATATATATATATATATATATATATATATATATATATATGTGTGTGTGTGTGTGTAGTTTGTGCGTGCGTGTGTGGCCTGGCTGCACGTAGAGTTTCAAATTACTCGAAGCTATTATCATACAAAAGAAAGAACTCACATTAAATAAAATATCGTTCGCCACAGGTTATGATATTTTATGTTGTGTTTAGCACATTTAGTATGCATGTAGGGTGATAATAATACATATAAAATGTTTGATGCATTCTTTTTCAGTGCAGTCGAGCAGTGCGCAAATGTTTTACGCATCACGTCACTATACGTGTATATTTTAATTAAATTTGAATTGTAGCATTCCAGTGGCTTAAACTCAAACCGCGTTGAGACACCATTTCTCATACGATCCCTGAAGTTAAACAACGCCGAGCCTGGTCAGTAACTTGATGGGTGACCGCTTTGCAGTACCAGATACAATAAGCTTGGGAGTGCGGATAGTATAATGGATAATGGTTCGGAGTTGGAGATCGGAGAGCCGATTTCCAATTCCACTCGAGTTTGTTATATCCACTTATACGCAAACACCCTTAAGAAAAGTATGATCTCACCTCCCTCTCTCCACTAGCAATGGATTAAGTAGGACTTGTATCAGTAAATCATTATTATCTCAAGAAATTCTTACAATCTAAAAATATATTCTGACTTTGAATAATCTGCAAAGGGTTGATAAACCCCCAAGAACAAATCAATATAGTATTCCAGAGAAGTGCCACGATGTTGACAAGAAAATCTTGTCTACCACAATTGTAACATCAGGTTCTTGATAATGACTGAGACGATCGAAGATACTGAACAGCAACAGAACAAAACAGGAACTTTGGACAGTTTATCCACAATTTTTTCGCGGTACCACAATTGATTCGAAAATTGGGAAAATAAAATAAAAATTAAACAAAAAATTTGTCGGTAGAATATAAGAAAACTCTTTTAAATATATAATTGTATGTATGAGTGTTTTTATGATTGTAGCCATCTTATCATAGTGTAATGGTTTACAAGCTATTCATATAGATAAATTATTACTGAGTAACGAGTTCCCTCTATTTTTGATCTTGTGTCAAAAATAAGCAGCCCCTACTAAGGGCGCACTCTCATAAGGGTTAGCAAATGGGTATTGAAGGACAATAGTTGAGAATTCAGTGTGTGTGTGTATGTGAACAAAGTCGGATGAGAATCCAACGGCTTGTTAAATATATAAGACAATTTTTGAAAATTTTGCTGTTTCCCTGATGAAACGGAGCCATCATAAAATAATAATTATTTTATGATTTTGTTCTTTTAAAATAAAATTTATTTTCTTTCTGATGACGTTCGCGACGTGCATCAGAGAAACTTTAAAGTCGATTATCAACACACACACACGCACATATATATATGTATATATATATATATATATACCGGGTGTAACACCAACATTGTCCAAATCGTTTAAAAGCAACATTATTCAATAGTTAGATTAAGATTTGAAAGGTTGTAGCCTAGAAATGATTAAAGATATCTTTTCGGAATTCTCCGAAGTTTTTTTATAACACTATTGGACTCTGAGCAAAAAGAATGTATAATTACTCTTCAAGCTTAACAGAAGAATCGTGATAAAATCGATCATAAACGAAAATGGCATGTTGATCATTAATTAATCATAGCTCAGGATCGGAAGCTCATGAAGTATTGAAATAAAGTTCAAATATATTATTCCAGGTCATTTTTCAACTTATTCAAGATGATCTTCACCCTCTCTAAATTTCTAACTTTCTGTCTTGGAGTAACAAAGTGCCTTACACGTTTCCCGTACGTTTTCATTTTCAAGTCTTTTTTCACTGCCCTTTGGACTGTCATAGCTGAAACTTCTCTCCCACGTGCCAAACACCTTATGGATTGAGTTGGAACTTTTCAGATTGATCTCTTCAGCTCATGAAGTTGAAGTCATGATCTCTCTTCCTGTTGTGACATCCTGATGCAGTTTTCCTCTCTACTGTTTCCTCCTTTAAAAAGCTATTCACCGTTCTCTTGATGTTCTTGAATAGACTTTGAAGATAGAAGTCAGAGTATCAATGTTCGTACCATTACCGAAGGCCTGAGTGTTCTTTTTCTTCTCACCATTGCTCATTTAGGAAGACAGTGGGGCTGACACAAAACGATTTTAACTTGTTCTCTTTCTAGCTGAATAACTCAAAGGGTTTTCTGTGATTCTTACGACAAATGGTATCAAAAAAGAAACAATTAGTTTAATGTTTTTTAAAATATTAAATATTGTGTGGAATGGGCAATTATGCTGTAACACAATCTGGACAATGTTGCTGTTACACCCAGTATATATAAATTTGCTATATTTATAAGCACAGCGACACTTCGTCGTGATGTAATGGTTAGCAAGCTTGTTATGATTGAATAGTGAGTTCAATTCTTACTGGGTACCCCATAATTTTGTCTGTGTGCTGCATTTAACCTACACTTAGTAAAATCCTTATATTTATAGACAAAGAGTACTTAATATCGCAGATTGAGCGTTTTTATTAATAGATAAACAGTGTAGAGACAGGAATCAGCACTGCGTGGTGTCCGTCAGTTTCACGCTTCAATGCGATCTTGGTCTGAAGATTGTAGTGAGGTGTGATATTTGATAGTAACAGTGTCGTACTGATTGCTATGTCTGCACTATATCCATATATCTATCTGAATGAATATTGAAGCTACACATTCTTTATAAAGAATAATACTTTATGAAAAATCATGAAGTGTTTAACTATAAATAAAATGTTCATTATTTCGGACAACTGCCTGAAAAGCATTCATCATTTGATAGTCTCATTATTTTTGTTTGTACTTAATAATGACACCGAGTGCCCCTGTTAATGCAATCTTGTGTTTGATAAAAACAATTTCAGCAAAAACTGTCAGCGTGTTTTAGCATAGCCCGATGGTTATCCACAATATTGATTTTTTAGTGTACCGAGTTCGATTCTCACTGGGTGATCAAACTGTGCTAATATTAAAATGATATAAATAAAGAGAACTTTTAGTTAATTATTTAACAGAAAAGTAAGTTCTCAACTGTCCCTTGTTTGAGCGCAAATAACATTCAATGGAAGTTTATAGATTCTACTGTTGGATATTAGTTAATAAATTCGTTTGGCTAATCATTACTACTGATTGGCTATTACTAATCATTTGGCATAATAGAGTTCGATCTTCTTTGGGTACTTCACAACTTTCGTCGAACTTGGATAATCTAAAAGATTGCCAGGGGATAACTATTCAGTGTCAACTGGAACAAATGATAATTATTAGTCTGAGTCATAAGTAATTTCCGATTTCAGAATCAATTGTAATGAATCAAGAATTCTAACTGAACTTTTCTAAAATATATTATAACAGGTGATGAAAATGGATTACATACGACAAAGTTGAATTATTAGCCTGAGTCATAAGTAATTTCCGACTTCGGAAATGTAATGACGAATATAGAATCCTAACTGAATTTTCTTTAAGTATATCATAACAAGTGATGAAAAATGGATTACATGCGATCGAGTTAAACACAAAACGCAGTGGACTGACAATGCTAACTCTCCACAACCGACTGCAAAAGTTAATGTTGTGCGTATGATTTGAGCTTTGGGGGTGTTATTCATTTAAATTTCTTCAAACGCTATGAAATAATAAATGCCAATTTATACATCCAGCAGGTACAACGTGTCCATAAATGCTCAGGCGAAAAGCTCACTGCACTCGTCAATAGGAAAATGTTTTCCTCCATAACAGCGCAAGGCCGCATACAGCAAGAATAACGCAAGAAAAAATATTGGAACTTTGGTTGGTTTGTCCAATTGAAACTGCCGTATTCACCTGGCCTTGCACCAACCAATTAATATCTTTTTTTCAATCGCTGCAAAACGCTTTGGTGGGAAACCTTTTTCTAATGAAAATCAGATTCAAGAGTTTGTCGAAAACTTTTTCACATCAAAACGGAATTTTACTCGAAAGATATCGAACAGCTGCCGGATAAGTGGCAACAAGTCATTCCACATAATGGTGGATGTATAATTGAATAAAATATAATTGTACTTTATATTTTGAAGAATAAATTTGACAAACAAAAACGTGAATTATTTGACTCAACACTGTTGTACGTTCGATTCTCTCTTGTTGCCCCAAACTTTTAACACTGTGCCAAGCTAAGCTTAGTAAATTCTTGTATGCGCATTATTCAGTTCGATGCATTAAGGGTATTTAATTGCATTCGCACAGGGGTGAACTCGACACAACTTTAGGCTTAATGCGAGGGCCTGACCCATATGCAATGGTTGAGAAAAACTCAACCTTGAATTTTGTCACACCATGTGCACTGGAGAATAGATCTCGCCTAGTCCCTTTTCGTATAATGGGTAAATTCAGCCTAGTGAACAGATCTCAAGCTAGTCATATAATTTGGTGGTGGGTGGGGGGCGGATAATAAGAAAATTTTGTATGCAGTAAATATGCATTGTAGGATTCGGTTCTAAATAGAAACTGTAAATATCAGAGGATAAAACTGAAGTTGTTTCATTTATTTTGCTAAAAAATGTTCTAAGTGAGACGCTTATTTTCAGAAATCTTACATCGAAAGATTTTCTTTCTTTCTGCTATTTTTTGTCATGGCTTCAGGAAAAATAAACAAAACAATAACAAAAATATGTTGCATTGCTTGAAAAATAAATTACGTTAATGTTGGCTGTAAATTGTATTATTTCCTGGATTCGCAGTTTCTTTGTTTTTGCCTTGGGAATAAATGAAGAAATGAAGAGAAAATTAAAAAGCCTAAACAAATAAGTAGAATTGTGCGTACAAACTTCACCTTCGACAAAAAAGTGATTTTTTTTCTTTTCAAAATACTTGTCTGTTATCAATTATTTTTTACTTTCTTATTTGTAACTTCAAAATATATTTTCAGAAAATAGAACGATTTTGAATGTCAGTTACGAATGAAATTCTACATTACCAAAATCCCTAACGTACTGATTCACCAAAGAATCACCTTTCCTCAATGACGGGGCCTTTGTGGTTCAAAATATTTTTTCTCGCTCTTATAGTTGCCAAAGAAGGTAATTTAAGATTAAAGCTAATATCTGTCGGGGTATAATTTAATATGTATATAATTTTTTAAAAAAATACGCCCATGAAAAGTTAAAAACTTTAAATTACATCGAAGACATTAACTATGAAGAGATTAAATTTAATAAGAGAAACTTACCGAAAATACACTTTCAGTAGATTACCACTGTAGTGAGTTCGATCTGCAATACTCAAGGCTTTGAATCAGGCGAAGTTAAGCTTTAGAAATGCTCTTAAGTCAGGAATAAAAGAGCAGGTTGGAAAATTAATTCCAAAACAAAAAAAGAGGAAGAGCAAGTTGAAATAGAAGGACAGGTTCGAATAAACAGACAGGTTGTGAAAGGGTGGAAAATAAAATAAACGAGAAGTCTGGAATAATTTGGGGTAATTTGGAAAAAAATCCAAATTTAAAAATCTGGGCAGGCATCTATCTATCCATTGCAGACGCGAGAATACTATGGTTGCTTTTCGCCGTAAACTAAGCATACTATTCACACATATCATTATCGCTGTAGTGAGCCCGATCAAATATTGAAGGCATTATTCCAATTTAGGCTAAACTTGGGAAATATCCTGTTTACTACATCTTAAAGCAGTGGTCAGTGAGTTAGTCACTCAATTTATTACTAATGTCGTGAGTTCGATCCACTGTGTGTTTCCTATATGTGATATTGTGCCAGTAAAAAAAAAAGGCGCTTATACTTATAATCAGAAAGAGAGAGTTGAAATATCTAGGATAGTTAATGAAGAGAGAGGTCTTGGAGAATTTGACACTCACAGGACATACTGAAGTCAAGAGGATCAGAGGAAAACACGAGTATACACTCCTAACTAGCTTGTAAACGAGCAGAACAGGTAGTCGGCGAGAAGACAAGCCTTACTAAGAGCTACAAAGTATATGAAGTTGTGGAGAGCCATGACCTCTTCTTTGTGTTGTTTTCTGAAGGGACACAACACAAAGAAGAAGAAGAAGAATCTGTGGAGCAAGAGTTAGCAAACTAGTATCTGTTTAAATGTCTGAAATGAGGCGGTATCATTATTTACATTATTTGCACTTGGTCTAACTTTTGTTGTTACTGTCACAACGTTTCGGTTGTTGTTCCCTTCAGCCTTCTTCAGATATCGGTCGACAACATCCTAGAGGATTAAAACATTATTTTGTGAATTTGTTCGCATAGTAATGGTGAGTTCAATCCCTTAGCCGGGTAATACGGATATACTCAAACTCAGTGGAAGCAAGACTAGCAAAAATTAAACAATTAACAAAGATGAGATATTCTTAGACGTGGATACTGGAATGAGAACGATATATCCCCGTAAATTAAATAAAGGGTTCTGTTTAAAATTCCCTGAAGATAGTCCACACTGACAGACACCTGAAGAATAACAGAGGGCACAACTGTCAAAACCTTGTGAAAGTAACCACGAATATGAAGGCATCTGTTCGACTATAAATAATGTAATGAGCAAACTAGTCTCGTTCACGGTTACCATTCTTTAATTGGCACAAGGTGCCCTGCACTTTTAACCTCGTGCCATATTATGTTCCCCCCCCTCCTCATTAGAGCCTGTGGAGAATAAGGCCACAGTCTCAGCTCTGGATGTATTGCTACTGTGGTTTCTGTTTATGGGGTGGAATTGCCAGCTCCACGCCAAACAGGGTTTGAATTCAGAGATGTCCTTCTCATACACTAGTTGCTAAGCCTAGTCTGCCATGCTATTTAACCTATAACTTAAGTTGGGAGAAGAAGTAAATTTCTACCTTCCCCAAGGGTATTTGTGCAAATGTGAATGCAACGAACTCGGCCGGAGTTTGAACTCTTACTGAAACTCTTAGGTTACGTTCAGATCATGTGTAAATATTGTAGCTTACCACAGAGCAGTAATCAGCGAGCAAATCTTTTTTTAACCATTACCACTAGAGTGAGCTTGATCTTTTCTGGGTAACAAACACGTGTCTCTTTTTTTTCCGACTATGCTAAGTTTAACAAAAATGGTATAAAATACATTGGAAAAGAACTTATACGATGTTCCCATGAAGTTAAATGTATTAAAAAGAGATGTTTGTGACATTTTTAGCTTTTTGTCGTTTTCATGCGATTTTTTAATGCTTGTTTCGTTAGGAACAAGCATGATTTACTAAAATTTCTTTAAAAGTAGAAGATCATCATTTCGGGAGATAGTAAAAAAAAACAAACTTCATTATCTTTCCGCGATTTTTTCTTTTCGTTCTGAAGTATTTTAAATTCTTGTAACTTCAAAATTGGTTTACTTTGAACCAAAGCGACTTAAGTCTTTATATCAGTCTTTTTCAGAGTGAGATTTTTTTCCCTTTTTAACTAAAATAATTGACTTTTCATTTGTTTTTTATCTTATGTTGAGAGAGGAAAATCTCATTTCTTAATAGCGAGATTTATACTCATTTGCAATTTAAATAAGAGTCCACTGAATATTTATATACTTATTATTGTTAATGCCAAACAAAATATATTAGGTTGGTGCAAAAATAATGACGTAATAATGTCGTTTTTTGACGTATTTTTAACGTTAAAAAACGACATTATTACGTCATTATTTTTGCACCAACCTAATACTTTTCATTTCGTAGGTTTTATTACATTCTTTCTTTCTTTCTATCTATCTATCTATCTATCTATCTATCTATCTATCTATCTATCTATCATTTCCTTGAGTGAATATACTTTTTAGATTAACCATCATTAGTTGTAGCCTGGACCACTAAAAGAAAGTTTTGTTCAAGAACTTACAATTATTGGCATTTATTTTGACACTTAAAGGGAATTTATAATTTTACTACCTACAATACTAACCTAAAACATTACTTCATCTCCCAGGCCTGCTGCTGTCTTTTAAGTAGTGCTGGTTGATTATTACGATGATGGAACCAAACAATAGACTAGTCATAAGGTTCATCTAATGTAGCTCTAGATTCACCACACAAATTACTAAAAAATCAGTTTTATGTATATCCTCACATAAATTATTTCAATATTATTTTTTTAATTAAAGGTAGTAGTTTCGTAGATTGTCTTTAGTGATGGTTCTTAATATTTTGAATCTTTTCTCTGTTTGCATTCACAACACCAGCTTCAAATATTTTTTTGCTCTTAAATCCACTTTTATTGCTTATAATAATTTTATCACATCTCCTTTTGCGGCATTTTAAGATCTTATACCAATAAATAAGTTAAGAAATATCAATATTTCCAATAAAAGCAGATTTATAAAGTAAATTAAGGGTGGTATATTAATCATATAACTCGAAGTATATCCTGAAAACTTTACTAACAGCATTTGGTTAATACCAATTTCACTAGGGAAATATTTATTTGCATTATAAAATATGACAATTTATATACAAGGATGCTTCGATTAGTGAGGCTAATTTGTACATCGGTAAGTATAAAAAATAAATTTTCAATTACTATGGTTAAACTAAAGAATGTTTTACCACACTAATCGAGTATTGTGTATGTACTAATCGAATTTTGGTATATAAATTTTTTAGCGCACTAATCGAAAGAAAATGCATTAATCGAATACACAATAATCGAGTTCCCTTTGTCCCAGATACTGGTTAGATTTTGAGAAATTAAGTCGAACCGAGAACTTTTCAGTACATCTCTTTCGCTCTCTCTCTCTCTCTCTCTCTCTATCTATCTATCTCTCTCTCTCTATATATATATATATATATATATATATATATATACACACACACAAAACACGGACTCACAAACCCACACACATGTGGGGGAATTTTTAAAAATCATTTCACACCAAGCAAAGCGATAATGCCCCAAATACGCAAGGGGTTACTGATAGTGAAAGAGAATAAGACTTTAGCAGACGAAATCGGAAACCCAACCGTAAACAGGAAACAATAAACCTCTAATTCTGTTTAAAAGACTGGTAAGGAGTGTGAACCGGGTGATAAGTCAACCTATCTTCTTCTATTGAAAAAATAAATAAACAAGAGATAAAAAAATAAATTGGTAAGTAACATTTCGGAATATGAAGGTTAAACACTATATAACAGACAGATGGTGAGTAGTTGAAGGACAAAATAGTAAAAACCTATGTATTATAGTATATATATATCTGTGTGTGTGTGCGTATATATATATATATATATATATATATATATATATATATATATATATATATATATATATATATATGTAAGTAATTTCTCGATTATTCAACAAATCAAAGTACGTATGTTTTCTTTTTTACTCTTTTACTATGGTTCAGAAAACTTTTTTCTGTTTAAATAAGTCAAGTTTTCCTAATTTAATACATAGCTCAATTCTTCAACTGTTTTTCCTCCATGATAAACTTGCTTCCCGTTTTTATGCTTCCCTCGTTCCGTTAACACTTATAATTTAAACGAAACCAAGTTAATTCAATGATACCAGCTAACGAAAAAAATGTTTTTTTTTAATTTTTAATTCTCTTTTCATTAAGGGCAAACTTAAAAAGAAAATTCATTTTTGTTAGCTACGCCACCCTATGTTGGTTAAAATGATACAGCTTCAGGTTAAAATACGACTTGATTTTTTGTTTTTTAAATCTAATTTAAAATATTTATTCCTCTTTTCACTTTTATTTCTTCTTTTTGTCAGTTGGTGTTGTTCCTCTTTTAAAAAGTAAAATCTAGTAAAACATGTTATTCTCTTATCTATTGATATTTTAAAATCATAGTCTCGTCTGGCACAACGGCATATTGAGTAGATACTCCCACTTTTTAGCTGAAAACATCATAGAGTAATGAAAAAGGCTACAAACTTAATAAAAATAAAATTTTTTTATCAAAATATTTGTTATTATTAAGATGAAAGACCAAAGTATTTTTTAATTATTTTTTGAAATTTTTGAATCCTTTCTAACACGTTCGAAATTTTGGTCAAAATCTTGTTTTGTTTACGTCATCGGGGTGGCATAATAATTACATTGGCTTTTTTTGCGCTTTTTTCCGTTGAAAACACATTGATTTGGAAATTCTTGTAAAAATCAAATATTTGTCCGATTTTAATGAAGTCTTCAGGACTTATTCACAAATGAATGAAATTATGTTTGAAATATTTTTAGAAAATTTTAGTAAAAAATATTTTTTTATATATATGTTATCCCCCACTTACTTAATTTCAACAAATTTCGCAAAAAAACTTTCTATTTCCTGATTTTTTTATTCGTTAAAAGTAGGACTCCTTGGAGAATCTAAATCAATTAATTATTTTTTCAAACTTGCACTATTCTAACTGAAAATCTTCTTTGAATTGAAAAATAATTAATGTAATAAAACTATAACATTATTTAATTAGAAAAGCTTTTAATTGCTTTTGTAAATAAGTTATATTAAATTAAGGTCATTATTGTCTGAAGAAATAAAGATTTTTCCGATGAATAATCAATTTTTACAAGAATTTTTTCATTTTTTAAAAATTTTTAATTATAATAATTTATAATAGTTTAAAATCATGTAAAATTCTGTATTGGGCTATTTCCTGGATGTGATATAGTAATTAAGTGGAAACGAAATTTACGAATTCAAAATTGAAAATATTATTAAACGTAGCTACACTATTCTATTTTTAAAATAATTCTTATGTTTTTAATTAATTTGTTCCCATTTTTCATCTATGAAAAGCTAAACGTGACATTATTATGAAAAGGTCACGTGATCTAATAGTTTTGTCGCTTTACAGAGAAATTAATTTAAGAAAGTTTTATGGTGTTTTAATTTGTTTTTATTTTTGCATAAAGCATCTTCTAAATTATCTCATGTCTTATTACAATGGTAACTGCTAAACAGCAAGGCAGTTCTCGTTTTTAAACTTATTGAGACAGATCCTAATTTTTAAATTTAAATGTTTCTTTGACTCATGACAAAACTTAATTCATTCGTTTCACAGAAATGCCTACTTCTCAACCAATTTGACTTGGTAATTTTGTTCTCTTTAATTTCTAATGTATTCATCGAATAAACAACAAATTAAAGACATGTATAAGGAGATTGAGATAGATAGAAAATTATTTTAGAAAATTTTGCTGTTACACCCAGTATATATATATATATATATATATATATATATATAGTGTAACCCGGATATAAGAGAGTTGTCGGGACCGGAGAAGAAGTCTCTTATATCCGAGTTTCTCTTATATCCGGGTTTGCTCTATTTTGTTTACATTAACACAGGCTCTAATTTGTGACCAGAGAAAATCTCTCTTATATCCGGGTTACACTATATATATATATATATATATATATATATATATATATATATAAACATTGGTTAACAACAATTTTCCCAAATATATTATCGATAACCAAATAAGATTATAGCTCCAGAAATTAAACGGAACCAATTCTAATACACAGCACAAGAAAACATTAATATCTTTTACCAGAATTAGATGCACAAACATTATAAACTAGAAGAATTCGCCATGGGACATATAAAACAATACATTACACTCGTCGACCTGAGTAAACGTGTAAAACTTATAATATACTATAAAAAATTAAAAACTGCCAACCAGATAGTTACCAATAACAACATACCTATCAAATTTAAACTTCAGACCACCAATGTAGTTTATCAATTTCGCTGCCCCGTACAAAACTATGACTCTTCTAATAATCAAAACTACATCGGTTACACGACGGCGTCATTAAATCGTAGACTGACAAACCATTAAAACGATCTCAGTTCGATAAGGAAGCACTTAAAAACTAATACACAAATACTTGCTCCCATAAGAAAAATCCTTGTAAATATTTTTCTCATTCTCCTCAGTATGTTCCCATCTCCGTAGGATCTGCAACACCTCCGCTATCTTTACAGCCGTTTCATGTGTGTTAGTAATTATGCGCATAACCATAATATTAATATTCTACAATTTTTGTAGGTTTGATAAAATCTTGCTTTTTTATTGCCTTCTTCTCTTTCAGTTTCTCTTGGTGATTCAGCAAGATAAACGTAACCGTTGACATAATTTCTTTTCTTTAATAACTACTATTATTATAGACGTTGGGTTAGAATGATATATATATTTTGGCCACGCAACTTCTGAATTGGAATGCGTTATATGACTTAGTTTAGCTATCTCCTTCACACATGGCTGGGCTTGAGTTCATTGATATTTTACCTACACTTCCCCTTGGTTAGATTAGGTCATATGACCTGTATGACAACATGACTTATTTTAGGCAGTCCTCTTCTGGTTTGGGTTGCGTCATACGGTGTATTTTAGTCTATATCTTGATGGGTCATATAACTTATTTTAACCACTCCTCCTCTGACTTGGGTTGGGATATATGACATTTTAGTCACTTCTCACCTGACTTGGGTTGGGACATACGGTTTATTGTAGCCACTCCTCTGGTTTCTATGGGGGATCTGTTTTAAAGTTAAAATCTGAAAATATTTTAATTTTTTAATTTTCAGAAAATATACCTTGCTTTTGATCTTACGCCGCCACTTGAACAATTCCCAGTGCACTACTATTTCTGTCTCATCATGAATTTGAAGTCTTCCCTTGCCACATAATTGTCCTATGGCCATTCTTTCGTTGGACGTCTTGGCTATCATCTTTACAAATGTACTCATCAGAGTGTAACAAACTTTAAAGATGAGATAATGTTATCCGTAAAAAGAAGATCGAATTTCCGATAATTTCACTCATTCTGATTTTCTATGTGTTTGGAGCGTGGCATTTCACATTGCAAATCTCTTGAAAGCCAGTGCCAAGATTTTTATCGTTAATTTATTCTTATCAAAGGCAAAAAACAAAAATGGATTCTTCATCCAATAAAACCACTTGAACTGCAGTCATTTTTTGATTCGCTTGAAGAACTTCGAACAAAAGTCTGTACTTTTGATTTGCCAAGTGGACCAAGTCAGTTACACGGATTTCTCGATTATATTATTATTATTATTATTATTATTATTGGTAGTAGTAGTAGTAGTAGTAATAGTAATATAAGAGTCGACTCTTGTCACTTAGTCAAACGGTGCGGACAAGAATTTTCTTCACGTTGGCTCTGAGGCTTTCAAGGACGTTATAGCAACAAACAATGGTCTCTTGGCGTCAAATCTTATCTTTCCCTGCGGCTTGGTCAGTGTGACAGTAAAAATTTCGTAACAATTTTATGTATCGATAAGCCTTTGAGTGCGTCTAAGCGTTTCTAAAAAATGGTTTTATACGTTTTTATTCATGACGTTGGAACAACCAGCTGGCGGAAATCTGAAGATCGAAACTTTCTTCAACATCACCTGAATCTGATAGTTTCAGATGCAGTTTTTAAAAAGTTTGTTTCTGAATATATCCATCACTTATTTTTCATATATATTTATCTTAGTCTATCTATCTATCTATCTATCTATCTATCTATCTATCTATCTATCTATCTATCTATCTAATATTTTATTTACATTCGTCTATCCGATTTAATGGTTACTTAAGTCGAAATACGATGATAGATTGATATTGCAATAAAAAGCAACAATAATAAAATCGATGGTAATAATAATAATAATAGTAATTATAATAATGATGATACTACTACTGTTACTACTACTACTACTACTACTACTACTACTACTACTACTACTAATAATAATAATAATAAGAAGAAGAATAATAATAAGAAGAAAAATAAATATAGTCAATCACAGTGAGGATAGAGACATAATAGTTAACTGCAAGCGCTTCCTCTTAAAATCATTTTCGACGAAAAAAAACTCATATTGATTAGAGAATTGAAAATTTAAAGGTCTTCAATTTGATCCTTGAATTTTAATCGTTTTCATCAGACCAGTGTCGGTTTCTTATTGTAGACTATGGCTTCCAGAAAATGAGACGTTATGTGATGTCAAATGACTTCCAGGGAAGGGTGGTAGTTACTTAAATACTTATAGTTCTGATTCTACGTTTCTTTAGAATTCACTGTTTATTGAAGGTAGCCAACGGAGATTGTCTTCCCTGGAATCTGTTTTTTTTTCCGTTAGCCTTAGTTACCAAAGGAGGTTGAGGTTGCAGCCAACAAAACTTGTGAATTATATAACAATCACTTAACATTAAATACAGTAAAGATTTTTCAACCAAGCAGAATGTTAATCACTTTCTAACTACAAAACACAGACACGTACAAGAGAGCACTATGAAGGATTCTCGACGTACAATTATTGACGGAATAAGCGAAACCTCTTATTTCATTAATCTCAGTAAGTTCAAGTAATCATCTAATAGATGGAAATACACTCAGATTATTGAGAATAACCTGTGCCCTGCAAAAAAGTTATACCATAGACACAGCGACCAGAAATAATCATTATTTTCAATTTTACTTTCAATATGCAAGAAATTAAGGATTCCAAATTACGAATATAAAAAATATGAAAACATAATAGTGTGGTCCAGTTTGTAATGTAGATTCAATGTAAACCACGGAAACCAAAACAAAATATGCAAATAACACGTAATTTCTTAAAAAGTAAATATTAAAAAAAAAAAAAATCGAAATTCGTAATGTGGATTTCGTTCTTATATGTATAGCTGGTCACTCGTATTCGAGGATAACCGCCTACTAGGGCGGCTAGCCAATCTATATTGCAGACACTTGCTCAGTCGCATTTGTGTTATTCAACATCCACATAGCCTTCCTTTGGTTTATACTGCAACTATGCTGATATGGGAACGTGTCCGAGTGGATAGAACGTTCACATTCTGACCATGAGACCCGGGTTCGAATCTCACCATGATCAATTTGTCAGGAAGGAGACTTCCTAGTGTTATCAGACTGGAGGAAAATCCAAGCCTTGTGAGTAAAATTTGGTAGACGGAACCCCTGGATGCCGTCGATAGCTGTGCAAGCATGGTCACAAGTCATCGTGGCCGAGGGCTTGAGCGTGCTGGCCTTGTTCAAATTGTTGATAGCGCTAAATAACACACCTTTTCCCAGAAACTGTAACTAAGGTCTGCTCATGATAATAGTTAATGTGGGATTTAGTTTGATATGTAAATTCCTTGTAAATTCATCCTCCCTACGGAAACTAAAACAAATATGTTCAGACGACGTTAGTTCTTAAGATTATAAAAAATTATTCATAATCTAGAGAGTCAACTGAAATTTCTACGGCACATAATGAAGAAAGAGGACTTGGAGAATTTGACATTCACAGAACATATTGAAGGCAAGAGGCACAGGAAAAAGTAACCTAATTAACGAGCTTAGGTAGGATGAGAAGAGATAGTAAAATGACAAATATTATTAAGACTTACAAAAAACAGGAAATTGTGGCGAGCCATAATCGCCCACATCCTGAAGGAATACGGCACATAGGAGAAGTGTGTATATGTGAGTATATATGTGTAATAGCTAGATACCTTACGATATAGAAATAAACTGATAGGGATATAAGGATACAGATAGAGAGTGGGAGACGGAAACAGAGAGACAGACAAGTATTAACAGACTAAAATGCATTGATCGTGGTTGTGATTGAGACCTTTTCTACCTATGCCAATTGTCAGTGTCCTCAACCATATAAAACAAAACACGTGAATTCGAATGCTGATTTTCAAGGCGAGTAGACCCTCCCTACTTAGAAGATTCGTGCAATAAAGTATTTATACCCTCATTTACCTTTTTATCATCAACTCATATGAAGTTTAGTAGATAATAAATATATAGATCGATATGGGTATTTAGTAAGCTTAATTATGTCTGACACAAGTTCACAAATCGAGTGAGGATCGAACACATGTAATAGTAATTTTCTGTTATAGTAGCTCGCGAATCCTTACTCCATGGCGTAAATGTTTATTAAACGTAGTTTAAACTGGCTCAAGGCCAACATTTATCGGGCACTTGTATAAATCGAATATTACACTAGCTAATAATTTGCAAGACCAATTTGTTGACTATCGTTCTGCGTTTAGTTATTTACAAAACTTTGGTTAGTCTGTCATGGAACAAGTGTGGGGACCCGATGAGGATTAAACTCACTGCAATAATAAGGGTCTGCGAAACAAGTTTTCCAACCACTATTGCATGATGAAGTACCAAAGTAGATAGATAGATATGATCAGATTGCGATCGATAATCAGGAAAAAATGGCGGTGAATAGTTATGACAGGATATGATGAGAGATCAGGAAACGCTGATAAATAACTAAGCGCTCTAATTCTAATCAAACTCTGGGTTGGTCAGCTTTACTGAAGTATGAACCATTGTATCAAACGAGCAATGGCCTTTGGCTTTATAAAGACATGCCTTATGACAAATCACTCTAATTATATGTTTGGGTTTCTTTTAGTGATTCTAATGTTCCCCTCGTTTTCTGATGAGGTGACAAAATTCAAATTAATTTTTTCTCTCTTTGGTCAAAGAAAAAATATCTGTATTTGGAGAAGGGTTGTGAAAGATTTATCGTACTAATTAGCGTAAGATAATCATAAGTGTAAGAGCTAAAGTTCATTGAACGAGATGTTCGTGTTAAGAAAAAAATAAAACGACATAAATGATCTTGAACTTCAGCCAAAGAGAGTGAAGTGATTAATTATTATTAATCAAAACTACTGAAAATTGCTCTTAAAACAATATAATGTATACAAGAATATATTTTAAACATATTCTAAATATGTAAGCTCAAAGGGAGATTAACAGAAATAAAAAAATAGCGACTATGATTCTCTTAAAATGCACTGTCCCTCTTTTCTTTATTATCTATGACTAGTCATGCTTCCTAAAAATCGTAGTTTAATTTGCAATATAACATATAGCCGGTGGATTCATAGAGATGGATTTGTGTCTTTCCCAATACCATTAGTACGGCAGTAAACGAAAATAAACTAGTTCGGAATTTGAACTCATCTCGTCGATTCCATTACCACACACCCGATAACGGCCATACTACTTCTAACAATGATAACTGGATCCTTTTAAGGCTGACAAAATGTGTAATAGCCATTTTATTGCTAGTACCTAAGCAGATAAGGTAGCTACGAATTGTAGTTTTCTTAAGTCTTTATTCAGACACATTTTTTGTCATGCACCGTGGTATACAAATGACGAGATCTTTATTTCAGAATAACAATGTGAAAGTGCAGAGAGAAGTGTATTAGTAACAAGGACACACAGCCACGAAGTTCGAACACAACTCGCCAGTGTTTTCCATGATGATAGCCACTGCGCAGATTCGAATAATTGGGCAGGAATAGTGAATCAGTCGTAATTGGGCAAGTTCGACCAAAACAAATAAGTTGTAGATCTTACTGATAAAGATTTGCGATATTATCTTATTACCAATCGCACCATAACGTTATTTACCTAACTGTGCCGCTAGTGCACGATGTGACAAGGTCTTTTTAATATGTGTGTGTGTGTGTGCGTGTGCGCAGAGAAGATACACATACGTATACATGTGGGCCATGGGTAAAAATTACTGAGTCTCCGTGACCACTGTCAACACTGTTGTTGATATTACACCAACCCACACCTTGCTTATTGCAACGATAAGTTGATGCCACAGGGTTGGATTCTCCAGGATCGGGCGACTTCTCCCATTTAACTGTCAAGCTGTTTCTCTGTAGAAGATGCCTAAAAGAGTTTGAATAAAAAGAATGCAGCTTCTATTAAAGACGAATTTCTTGCTTTCTATTCAAACCTTTTTTAAGCAGGTTTAGTATTGAGCTGAATTGGACGTTTTTTTAAAAGTTGGTTAAGAAAACGTATCATACACTCGAACAGACTGCTAAATCAAAAGAATTTATTAAAGAAATAAGTCACTAGAACAAAACAAATATTTAAAATTCGAACAAGTGGCGTAATCAAATCAACTGTTTTTATATTAAGCCGAACATTCTTTAAGCAAACGAATCTATAACACATTTGGCAAGAGTATTTTGCTTGCGACAACTCATATGAGAAAAATCCATGCAATCATAATCTATACAAACTATGATGTATGCAACAGTTACAACCTTTTTTTTAAGTTATTTTAATATTTTAAAAGCTTCATGAAACGTTTTGATGGTCGGGATATCGAGATAAAAGATATTTTTTGTTGTGGCTGAGAATTCGCGCTTTATTCAAAATGTTGGTTTGATAGAGAGTGTGATATCAAACAAGGTTTTTTTTTTTCTTGTTAAACAAGAAACCTATATCATTTCACCATCTCCAACGGCACGGAAAGACGAGGATATTTGAACCCCCTCCCTTTCTCTGATTGAATGACTTACGACAAACTGATTGCATCTTAGACCTTTTCTTAGATATTTTCATAGTCAAACTCACAAAATCATGACGTCAACTTAAGTCACGTGACAAGATCTTATTCATTGACTTCATTCAATCAGGTGTGTTACGATCGTCATCGTAACAGTTTTTTGGTCAAGCCAAGTTGATGAGCATAATATATTAGTATAACGTGTTAATAACATCTGGTAAGCAAACGAGACAAAATCTTTCATACGTAAAATTATTGTTTACTCATTTCTGAATTCCATTCAATTAACGTCGGTTGCAAAGGTATGTGGTTTTTCGGGGACTTTGAACATACGTTCGATCTTCTCGCGAGGTTATGAAAATCTTTTCTTGCCTCGCGGGTCGAACATTTGTATAACTTCCTGTCTTCCGACTGATTTGTTTGTGTATATACGAAGTTCAACTCTTTTGACTTCGGCGCAGCTCCTGACATCTTTTGAAGTTAGATTCTGTGTGTAATGGCTATGAGTTCGCATTCTTTGTCAACCCACTGATTCGCCTAGTACTTTTGATGTACATCGAGTATATTTTCGGATTTCTTCGGGCGAGCCCAGAACATATTAGGGTCGCCACAGATCAACCCCTCTTAGATCAAAAGTTATATTAGTAAGACGTTCTATCGAAATATTTTTTGTAGAAAATTATCGTAGCAAAAATGAAACTGCAAGTAATCAGACAAAATCGAAGTTCAAGTTTCTACACAAATTAAAATTTACTGCACCTTTGATTCTTTTACATTATTTTGAAGCGCTAAATCCGACATTTTTACGACTTTTTTTTAAATATCGTCTTAAATACATGTGTGAATGTGTGATCGTATTAACGTAAATAAAACCTTCATTAATTTTGGTTAATAACAGAACATGCTATAAGTATCATTGAGGAGGCATAACGAAAGAAATTTCTGCAAATATTTTGTTATTAGCAAGTTAATAAGCCAGGCCAATAACAACCACAATAAAACTTATTAATTTATTTTCTTTCTTCCCGGTGTTGATCATAAGCAATCAACTGTTCACTACCTAGTCGCTAAGCCGAACGATAAAATGGCGTCAATTGAAATAACCAAATAGTAAATGAGTTAACGATTTTTTTTCTTTATCTGATTATAACCACCCAAAAGACAAAACGAAATCAATAAACGTCGGAGAAATTTCTCAGTCACTAATGATATTTATATTTTCCTTATTATACATGTTCAGGTTTTTTTTACTGTGTGTAGATATCTTCATCCTATTGTTGCAAACACATATTAATTAGATGTGAAGGCATTTTTTGTTTTTTTTAGAATCGTCGAAGCTGTTGTCGTTCAACGGAGATTAGAAATGCTTCAAAGCAGTTAAGTTTTCTTAAATTTCTTTTTAGCCAAGAAAACAAGTAACACTTATACAGTTTCTTTTTATTAAAGAAACAATGTCAACCAGTTAGCTTTAGTTTGGGCGTAATTAGGAATCCGATTCAATGAATATATTCGAAAATGTTACAAATTAAAAGTTTCCTCTTTAAATTATATTTGCTAAGAAATGTATTATTTCTTGTCTCAGCCTTCAGCTATCAAATTAATCACATATTCGTTATACCGTTACAATATTAATTGCATCTGGGCTGAAAAAAATCATTCGCTTTCTTCTATAGAATAAATTGACAATTTTATATAGTGGCTATGCTAAAATTTTTCCTATGATCAAAACTGAAGACCAAGTAACAATATACGTTTACGTGTCGTGCCCCTTCGGGATGTGGGAGATTATGACTCTCTACAAACACCTATCATTTGTAGCTTTAAGCAATATTTGCCTCTTTACTATCGCTCCTAACCCCGTTCTGTTATCCATTTATACAAAACTAATTGGGCTAACTCATTCCACCTTTCCCTCTTATCTTCAATATCTCCCATAAGTGTCTAATTCGCCAAGCCATCTTTCATCGTAATGTGTCCTACAAATTTCAAATATCTCTTTCTGATTCTAAATATTTTACATTTTTGTTTTGATTTTTCTTAAATCGTTGCTCACATCTTCTATCAATGATATTCTCAGCACCTTTCTGTAGAATCACATTTCTGTTGCCTCAAGTCTCCTCTTCATCTTTGAAGAAATTTTCCAGATGCCATTTGCCATATAGGAGGATTGATATTGCATAGCAGTTTAACACTCCTGGCGAAATTGTCCTGTTTCTTAATACTTTGCTTAGCATTTGGAAGGCACCTTTCGTCATTCCAATGCACCTTCAGGTTTCGATGTCATATTTTATTGTCATATTTTCGATGTCATTTTTCCTGATACTGAAGAAGATTAATAATAATAATAATAATAATAATAATAATAATAATAATAATAAAAATTTAATGTATTAAAATTGAGCGCGCACATGAAACTACCCAAAATGTAAACAGACATAAAAAAAAACAATTTACATAGTCTTTTCATGACATACCATGATGCATCAGTCACTTTCGGAAAGCATTTGATACATTTTCTTTTTTCTTTTATTTTTTCCTATTGTTTTGAAGCGCTCCATAGAGAAATCCCTTTACCCGACTTGCGTACAACCTAATCGATAAATACTTCAATGGAAGTAAACTGAGAACTCTAGGTAGGTATAGATCTATCATTCTATCCCGCAACAAAAACTTCATATTCTTGAACACTTATGCCTAGCGTTGTTCAGATCATTGATCTTTTTGTTTTCGGAATGTATCAGCCGATCCCTTTTCCGGTGATATTTCCTAATTCCATGAAGATTGTATACTTGACGAAAGCCACAGAAAGGATTAGCCGAAACGTTGTGGTAAAACAAAATTGATAAGTAAGAAAATGAATGAGATCAATAGTTTGAACTACACTTGAAGAATAATGATCCATAACGTAACGAATAAGGATTACATAACGTATCTTTAATACTTATTTTTATATCTATTTTTTTTAAAAATTAGGAATCCATATTATTTTGCAGGAGGAGTATTCCATACTGGGGGAAAAAGAATCTAGAAAAAATAATCGCAAATTGTATATTGTTATCAAGATTTATCAGGTTCACATGAAAATACCTCGAACAAAAAGTGGGCGTGATAGTTTGTTAAAGAAAATCTCAGGGGAAACTTCAGTAAACAACCTGATTCCAAAATATTCAAAATGATTTCCTAACCACGAAAACAATCCTGTAACAAAGCCTTTGGCACAAATGGTACATGGACAATCTTTTGCAAACTATAGAATAAGTCGGCTTACTTAGAAAGTGACATAGGTGTTTATTCCCCATTGAAGCCGGCATTCGGTGCTCGAGCCTAGATAATGTTGAAACACTAGTTCTAGTTCGATCACAGAAGTTAAGCAACGTCGAGGTTGGTCAGTATCTAGATGGGTGGCCACTTAGGAATACCAGCTTGGATGTGCGAACGGTATAATGGATAACAGCTCGGAATTGGAAATCGGAGCTGTTATCCAACTCCAGTCAGATTCGTTATATTCACTTAGGCGCAAATACCTTTGAGAAAGGTATTAGTCTACTTCTTCTCCACCAGGTATGAGTTAATTAGCAAGACTTATATCAGTAAATCGTTATTATCACCATAAAGTTATTACAAATTAAAAATATTTCCTGGCTTTAAGTAACCTGAAAAAGTTTGATAAGACGTAAAAATAAATCAATCAATCGAATCTAGATTCGTTTGTGAATTGAATATTGTTGCCATATCTGGTCTGGTACTCCTACTGTATATCTAGAGATTCTTGACCAAATCCAAAGAGGATCTGTAATGTAATCGATCCTGATTTGGCATCTCGATTGCAGTCATTTTCTCACCGACGTGACATGGATTCCCTCTTTCTTATCTACAAATATTTTCATGGCAACTGCTCTGAGGAGCTTTTTCTCCGGTGCTCCGAATACATGAATTTAAGCGTGCTACTAGATTGGCATCTAAGTCCCACCATTTTACTATTGAAATATCTAAATGTAACTGTCACTTCTACATTAACAGTTTCTTTTCTCGCACTTCCTACCCGTGGAATTGCCTTCCATTTCCTTGCTTCCCTGATAACTACAATTTTCAAAAATTTAATAGCAACATCAATCGTCGTCATCTGCCTTCTTGAATCCCGTTCATCTTTTGTCGTTTCTCAGTCCTCTTTTTTTCTCAGTTCTCTTTCACTTTCACTCTACGTAACCCCCTACGAACTAATCGTATTCCCGCCTTACTTGGATGAAATAATTAAAAAAGAAAACAAAAACAAAAGAAAAACAAAAAAAAAACAAAAAAAACAAAACAAAAAAAAAACAAAAAAAAAACAAAAAAAACAAAACAAAAAAAAAAAAACACGACATTTTCTTCGCCTTAAAGCTCGCATGTAACTTAATTTTACAATCCACATTTGGCCTTGTGTCGTACTAAACTAAGCTTAGTAAATATTGTAACGGTTTTCTTACGCACGCTGTTACGGGTTATTCGGATACGTAGCCTAATAATTTCAAATCTCATTCAGAAAGTTGGAGAACACACTAACGGAAGCGTCATAATATGCGCGCGCGCGCACACACACACACACACACATACATACATACATACATACATACATATATATATATATATATATATATATATATATATATATATATTTATATATATATATATATATACATACAAAGGAACAAAACCTTGTTCTGAGTTGTGCATTGTATCTGGGTTCTATAATTTATCGGCAATTCCCCAGTAGGGACCCTAACGCTGTATCACAGACTAAATCAACGACAACCAATTTTTTTCAGGTTTCCTTTTTTTTTAACTATCATTACTATAGGGTGGGAGTGCATCGTTTCTTAGAGGAAGCGGGTGCGAGAGGAAGATAGACAGAACGGATATTAACAAGTCAGCTAGGTACCTATCATCTCCACGTAGCGGCTTGTGTCTTTGTTGGAATCAAGTCACGTCAATCAATCTGAACGAGGAAGACATAATTTTTTTATTACTGCCGCAACTGAACTGATTGTTTTAGTGCGCTCTTCAATCTTATATCAAAACTTAAACAAAGACATCACTCTTTTCCACGTCGATGAGGTTCAAATCACCCCCATTCAGTTGGCGCAGTAAAATTCTGACCAATCCAGTAGGGTTTGCCATTTTTGTTTAGCCTACGCATTCTGTAGCGCTCATTCTGATCGTTGAATTTATTTTAATACACCTGTATTTGAATGGAGAAACGGCATTTTTTCGATCTCAGCCGAAATCACAGAATTTACGCCGTAGTTAAGTGAACTCCATAATGTTTTCAATGACCGTATAACACGCACCACGCCAGAGCTACATACACAGTGTGTCAAGGTGGGGCAGTTCTCTGCTAACTAGAGAATTATCTCTCTACCAAAGCTTTAATTAAAATTGAAACATACACTAGACTGAAGAAGGAAACTGGGCTAGAACAATAATTTACCCCACAGTTTACCTCACTATACATGCAATAGAGTGTAATTTAAATTTTACTTTCGGTTTAATTAGAACAAAGATGGTATTGAAGTCAGTCACGGCTAAAAACTCAGTCTCTCCTGCTGTTTAAAGAATAGCTGAGAAGGGAAAACAAAAGTATTGTAACGAAAGGGAATGTAACGAAATCGGTCGGAATTCGAATTCGGTTCGTCGATTTCTTTTTCCAGGTTACTACCCGTTACACTACCTGCACATCATAAACCACATTATCCAGGACATAAAACATGCAGTTCCAACGTCACTGTTGTTTTGCAAGACAACTATTTTCATGTGATTCGGAAACTATTCAACTTTTCGTTTCAGTTTTTTAACATCGATTTTCCTCCTTCACTTTTCAATTCTATTCGTTTTCCCATCTTCTTTCACGAAGATTTTCGACTAAATCTGGATCAGCGGATATACTGTGAAAATGTCTATTGTTTCTCTTATTTCCGAAGCTCTGATTAGCAGTAAATTTCCGTAGCAAATTCATTAACTCAACATTTTCGAATAAGAATCCTATTCTCTCGTTCTTGATCAAAGACGCTCTATTGTTCTGAATCCATTATTTTAGTGTCCTCTTCAGAATAAGAAAGATAGACAATTAAATTTGATACAGTTGTGATTCATTTCGTTCTGCTAATTTCATTTTCCCTTCGGTGGGCCGGCGCTTCATAATCTTTCTTTTGCCATCCACAATATGTAAGGAGAGTGTATGTAACTCAGCATACAGTATGGAGGAGATTTATTTTTTTCTCTTATAGTCAACCACAAGTCACAAGTTCATTGTTTTGGCGTGGTATTTCTGGTAACTCTCACACAACCTTCCTCCCCGTTTAAAGCGATGTTAAAGCGGCATTCCGAGTTTCTTAGTGTGAATCAGGCGTGTCTCAACCGTTGCAGTATATTTGTATTTTAAAGAGGCAGATCATTGTTTAATAGAATAAGGATCAATATGAAATTTTGAACAAACAACAACAACAACAATAATAACAACAATAACAACAATAACAATAATAATAATAGGCAACGTGAAATACTGCATTATGATATACTCCGAAACATTTAAGATGTTAAATGGAGTGAATGGAATGACTCGCTGATTTTTAAAACTACTGAAAAATAGGTGGCATGAAGTCACTACTTATTACGGAAGATTTGATTAGTTAAACGCTTGCCCATGTAACAACACTAAACCAATCTCGCAAATCATAATTGTGGGTTTGATCGTCAAAAGAAAGGCATTAAGAATGAATACCCCAAGATCGAAGGAACCATGTACCCTGATTAGTTCGACTGCATATCTAGGAATTTTTAAAATACCAGCTTTATTCAAAATATCAATTTCCAGTTTCTTAAACCAATTTTATCCACTATTTGAGAAATGATAATAAATTAAACACATTTTAATAAACATCTTTCTCGTAAAGCAATGATATTAAAATGAAAAAGATATACTTTTAAAAAAAAATAAAACTTGCTTAAAAACAAGATTGTAAGCAAAATTTTCAAGGTTCTAAAAAAGAATTTACAAGAAAAAAAAAATAGCATAAAAATTCCTTGAATCTTTTCTTTCAAATATTTTTATGCCAATATTTTGTTTTTATTATGTGTAATGAGAGAAAAATAAAAAGTTCACTATTTCAAAAGAAAGAAAAAAGAAATAGAAAACTAAAAGTTGGCAAACATTTTAGTTTGTTATATAAAAAATAAATTAAAAAAATGAAATAAAAAAGGTAAGAAAAAATTAAATAAAAGCAGCTAAAATGTTATCACTCCTAAATGTAGGTGAAGAAAAAAGAGATGATCAAATGAACCACATCTGTGAAGCAATCAGAAATCAAGAAGCAATTCTGAAATGAATTCGTTTGTCTCGAAAAAAGTGATAAACCCGCAGAGACGACCAGGCAAAGGAGCCATAGAGTCGATGAAATAATTTCGCCGTTCTCTCATGCCTACATTTTCGGACACCTAAAATCCCACAGAGTCGAAAGGATTATTGATATCAGTAGATACTTACATATATACACATTTATAAGAACTCTCTCTCTCTCTCTCTTTCTTTCTTTCTTTCTTTCTTTCTTTCTATCTCTCTCTCTCTCTTTTATATGCTGAAGGTCTTCAGATGTTCAACACGAGAATTTTCTGATATGAACTTAGGAACTCTTTATATACTTTGAGCATTTTTTTCATGAGTTTCACTTTTTAGCGAATTTCTGGTGGTACCTTCTTAAAATAAGTAAATTAATACGGTTTGCGGAGCTCACTCAAAGACACTTCTTTTAAAAACAAAAAGAAAATTGACTTTAAAACATAGAGTTTTTAACGTTGCCTGCAATTTAAATACCTCGTTTATGCTTTTTTTTTTTAAATAACGTATCTTATATAATCTGCACGCATTTTTTTTATTTGTTTCTCTTCTTTTCGATATTTCAAAAACAAATATTAAATATCGATTTTACATTCATTTACTTATTTTTCTTATAATAGCAAGGAATACTTCAGCCTGGTTACCAATTCAGGCAACACTACAAGACTATCGAAGTTGAAGATTTCAATTTTTAAATTGATTTCCTCAAGTGATGGTAGAAGTTGAAAATAAAATAATTTGTGCCTGATTTTAGTTTATGATGTCCCAAATATCTCGACTTGTCTAAGACCCTAGATCCAAAATCGACTCCCCACAGTTGGCACCCCGCATTTGTGTTCTTGCACAAGGCTAAGATAAGCAGAGTAAATAATGCAAGGACATCTAATCGAGGGCTAAAGTTTACAATCTAATTTGTTAAACGCGTTTGTAGCGACTTCGATTCCCCTCACACCGACATTTGTGGCCTCATGTCAGACTTACCTAAATTTAGAAAATATTCATCTTGAGTTGGGACTAGACGTCTACCCACCATTGCCGGCGTCAGTTAGTGTTCATCTCCCTATTTCTATCGAATGAACAAACACATTTTAAAGGTTAAACGTTGACACATTATAATAGAATTATAGTCGATATTACATAGTCAGTAAAAGCTTTGGGTGGCTAGAAATTCGAAGCTTTGTTCTTATCAGAGTATAAACCATGACAGATGGAAATCATGTTCATGATTAATCATTACTCGTTATCAATACTGAAACTCAATCGTGGAAAGTTGGACAAGGCTTAGAGACTCCATCTCCATTAGAACTCATTTTATCAGTAATTTGCAAGCTTGAATTGTATCTATTATTAATTCTTATCAAATTAGATAGGAACAGTTTACCCGAGTGTTGATATTAGTGAGATTTAATAGAAAATTTCTATTTGGTTAATTCAGAGCCATAGACGTGTGGGTAGCGTAACGGTTATCGGCAAAGGAGATGGTATCGACGTGTCAACTTCAACTTAAAATTCTTATGCATGGAACGGATTTATGTTTCTCCTCTCCTCATCTATGGGTTAAATAGAAAATTAGTGCTTTCAAGCTTTGGGTGGCAGATAGTCTAAAAGAAGGACAAATCCGAATTGGAAACTGTGGAGAAGATAACGGAAAAACAACTCCACTGTTTTTCCCAAGAAGTCATGACAAGTCTTCTGTGTGCCATGTTCCTTTTGGACGTTGGCGATCGTGACTCTCCATAATTTCATGCCCTTTGTAGCTCTTAGTAAATTTTGTATTTTTTCCTCTCTCTCTAAATCTTGTTCTACCAACAATTTACACAAGCTCTTTAGGTAGATTATGCGCAGTATTTTTCTGTGCCTCTTGCCTTCAGTATATCTTGTGAGTGTTAAATTTTTTAAGCCCTTTTTCTCCATTATATAGCCTAGAAATTTTAACTATCTTTCTTATGTTAAGTATAAGTGTCTTTTTTGCTTCCATTTTCTCTAAAACTTCGTCGTTGCTCACATATTCAATCCATGGTATTCTCAGCGTCCTTATGTAAAAACCACAATTTTGTTGCTTTAAGTGTCATCTTTATTTGTGAGAAGATTGTCCAGCATTCACTGCCGATATTGGAAGACTGATATTACATAACATGAAAGGAAATCTGCGGAGAGGTATGATCACTTAAGTCCTGAACGGACATATTTAAAAAGAAGTCAGAAGAGACTGATTGGGAGGGTGGGGGAAATGAAAAAGAAAGAAAGGAAATGAAGAGGTAAAAAGGTTGGGGAAAATGAGAGAAAGGGATATAAAAAAAAGTAGAATAAGAAGAAGAGGACACAAAAGAAAAAAAAGTTGATAGAAAAAAGAAATGAGATAGAAATGGTGAAAGAAGGAAACATATGAACGTGGTGTCATGAGGATCCATTTAGCCTCCCATTAACTATTCTAGTGAGTTCGATCTTCATTTAGTGCGTAACCAACCGCAACATCATTTTCCAACTGTGTTGGTCCATAGCCACACCCCAACGGTTAACAGAGCTGCCCAGTGATTAATTGTTGCTGCAACACATGCACCAAGTGGAATCATTTTTCCTTAGTTTGTCTTTCTCAGACTGTTCATAGACAGTTGCGGATCATACGTCAAGAAACACCACAAAATGCTTCCTCATAATTGATCTTAGTAACACTCGTGCAGTAACACTCGTGCTTTGTATTGGGTGATCTTTAATATAAAAAAGTGAGTCCGGTCATCACTGGCTACCCCCATACAAAATATCGACATTAAGTATCCTAAAGAAGGGTTAAGTCGCAAAATCAAAGCAGCCTAACCTACCCTCACCTTACCTAACCTAACCGAACGTAATTACTACATATAAAGATTAGTTTATTGTGACGCAATCATTATATCAAGTCGCGAATTCAAATTTGATGTTAAACAATTGTTACTAAGCAGAATAGGCAACTACACTTAGACTTCAAAAGATGCATAGTTAATAGTTTACAGTAAACATGGAAAATTTTAATGTCGTATCGTACATAACTGTATTAATTTAATAAAGTTAGTAAAACAAGACAAAAATATATTTGTGCTGCGTTTTTCAGGTGCAGTGACTATTCTAAAAGCTAGCTATAGTTTATGAAATCTAAGAATGGTGACTGTGATTTAGCATGGGAAGCGTCGCTCTGAATAAGCAACTATAAGGATAAGGATAATTTGCAAGTTTTTTTAAAATGAACTCTCGTCAAAGAGGAGGCAGAGATTTAACAAAAGTCACAAAATGTCATGTTCAATGATACACGAACATCTTGATCAAATTGGAATGAAATTTAATGAAGTAATTTCGGTTTGCAATGAAGTCTTTCTAGAGAAAAGAACATTAAATTGAACTATTTGCAACAGTATGCTGACGAGTAATGAAAACCTCTATTTTCCTTATTGGAGTGTAAGGGGAAATGAAAAATCGGTATTGTAGGTTAACAATAAACGCAAAAAATAGAGATTATTATTCCATGTTAAAGTGATCTCAGTACAGCAACCAAGACTTCAGCAGAATGTTTTTCTGTGCATATTGTAGAAATTGAAAAAGCATTGTTCAACATTAGTTACTGAAGCCTAAAGAACTTATAACAACATACTCTTATTGTAAATAACTTAAGTGAAAATTACGAAGATTTGACGAGAAATTGTGAGATCTCCCAATAACAAAGCAAGCTCCCAGGAAAAGATAAATTAGGCGATAATACTTATACTTCACACTTCATCAGACAAGGATATTCTTGGGTTTCGATCACATTTTTTAGTGCCAAGTCATCAAGAAATAAGGAAGATATCAGTTCAGATCTCACAGATTTCTTTTCTTGAAAAAAATTTCTTCAGCAAAAGATAGGAAAATTACCTGGATGTTTAGTTACTGCAATTGCGAATAACGGAAATTATTTTATTGATTAAATAAACTTTAATTACATTTGCATCCATTTTTATTGCTTTCAAAAACAGTCATCATTTTTTCTGAGGAACGAAAGAATTATCTATTTCATCCTGGTGTCAGAAGTCTATGTTCAATCATGAAAAGAACTTTTATATTTAAATGCTGATTTTTTAGGCAGGCATCTTTATTGATTTGTAATATTGGCTTAACACAATATTTCTCTTATTATGTTTTTTCCGTACTCATCTAAATTGAGTAAGTATCGAGACATACAATCATTCGATGTCAAACAATGGGGATGAATTTAAATATATTTATTTTCAATTTTCCGAAAATTGTCTGTGTATAGTATGCAAATATTATCGAATATTTACTCAATTAATCGATCAATAAGCTAATGAAACTATTTTATCTGAACGAAACATGTGACTTCTCCGTTTCTGGCTTGCTAACATGGTTAATAAAGTTTTTTTTTTCATTTAAGAACAACTTTTTTTATATTCTAATAGAACCTCATTATTTTTCTGGTTCAAAAAACATTCTTTCAGTATGGGAGACAAAAATACTACACAGCAGCCCCCGAGTCTAGAAATTGTACTTTTGTTTTTTTACGATTCCGTTTAGTCAAACATGAAACTAGAAGGAAAATGTAATCGATTAATTCGACTTATTTTGACTAGGACGGTTTGAATCAATCGAAATTTTAATCGATTCGCTTTTCTAGCTTTTTCCTTTTTAAATTTGGATTATCTTTTTTTATTAACCACTTCGAGCTTTTGACTGACTTCAATCGTTGTCAAGAATGAAAGTCTTGTAATAATTATGTGCCACATTTTATATATGATACGTTAGTTATTAATTTTTCAAATCTTCGTGAACGTTGTTATTTTCAAATTTACATTTTTGCGAAGACGCGTATAATTGAAAATATAATAGGCACAGTTTCTTCATTTCATCTGAAAAATTTATTTAAAAGAATATCTGATAATAATGTATATATATATATATATATATATATATATATATATATATACACATTATTCGGACTATTGTCGCCATATTTATCACAACGTTTCGGCCGTTGTACGCTCCGGCCTTCTTCAGGTGGTTGGAATTTCGAACTGAACCCTTTATGTCTGAAGGATTTATCCAGGTCATTTTGGATCCTTCTCTGGTCTTATTCATTAGTAATTCTGTTAAAGAAATCCTCGAGCGTCTGGGAGATATGAGCTTGTAGTCGATGTTTTATCCAACGATTGTACTGGATTCTCTCTCTCCGAGAGAGAATCCAGTACAATCGGTAAAAAACATGCAATACATACTGTAGGCCACAAAAATCTCCTGAGCCGACCAAGCATAGAAATAAATACAATATGGGAACCAGTAATAAGGAGTGCCAGAGAAAAGCAATGATAACAACAAAGTTGCAATATGAGCTCTGGTAAAATAATGTAATGATAACAGCAAAAATTGCAATATGAGCACTGGTAAAAAATGGTTATATATATATAAACGAAAGTAAATAAATATAAAATATAAATACTTGTTGGAAAATAAAACCCTTACATTTGTCTTGATAAATTCCATCAGATGCCGAAACGCTTCGACTATGTTTTCTTTTTGTTTTTATTCATATTGTCCTTTTGCAGACATATTTTTAGTAAATTCGCATTTATTATACAGAAGATGAGCTGACATATCTAAAAGTTATAGGGTTGTGTCCCTTTAACTGAAAAAGTGTGACACACTGACATTCGCATATATATATATATATATATATATATAAACAAAAGAAGAAGCAAGGCGGGAAATGGGTTGATAACGACAATGAGTGGAGAGAAAGATCTTTCACAGAGATTTAGACATTGCTATACAGACATGTGGAGGCATCTGGTCAGGTGATCAGCTGCGCAGCGAATCTATAACCAGACTTAGTAATGGAAATGATGATGATGATGATGATAACCACGACGATGATGATTATTTGTTTCCCAACTCTTATAAACGTAATATGGAAAATGATTTTTATAAATAAGAGAAATATCTGCATTATTAATAGGCAGGATATTTCATATAATATACCTATATTATAAATCATAACAGATTTCATGATCTTTCATGAATGAATCTATATGACTTTTTATTTGAAGAACATGTGTCGTGTTCTTTCAGGACGTAGGCGATCATGGCTCTGCACTTCCCCCATCACTTGTCGCTCTCAATAAGTTTAATCCCTCAAGACCACGTTCTGTCATTCGTTGCTTTCCCTTGTCACTCTTTCCCTCTATTCGACCTTTGAGTATCAGATTCTCCAGGCCCTCCTTTCTCATTACGTGTCCCAGAAACTTCAGCTGCCTCTTCCTGATGTTAAGTATAAGCCTCCTCTTTGTTTGCTTCCTATCTAAGACCTCATCGTTACTCACACGCTCGGTCCATAATATCCTTATCATCCTTCTGTAGAACCACATTTTCGTCGCCTAGAGTCTCTTCTTCATCTTTGAAGAGACCGTCCAACATTCGCTGCCGTATAGGAGGACAGATTTCACGTAACAGCTCAGTATTTTCTTTGTTATCAAAGAGATCTCCCTGTTTCGCAATAATCTGCCCAGCTTTTGGAATGTGTCCTTGGCCATCCCAATACGTCTACGGATCTCAGTGTCGCACTTGCCATCCTCTGTCAAAACGCTTCCCAGATATTTAAACTTCTCCACCTGCTTGATTTTAGTTTCCCCGACCTGCAAATCGCATTTCGGGCTCATTCTTTTACTGATGGCCATGCATTCTGTCTTGTAGTTTATGCCTAGACCTGTCTTCTTGCTCTCCTTCGCTACCTTCTGTAGGAGGTTTTGTAATTTCTTTTCCGTCATCTGCATATCTTATGTTGTTAAGATTGTGGCCACCCATGCTGAATTCCAATAGGATTTCCAATTCTTTCAGAATTGCCTCGCTTTATAGGTTGAATATGTCCGGTGAGAAGACGCATCTTTGCCTTACGCCCCTTTCTATTTTTTTTTATATTCGTTGAACTCGTTCTATATGCGTATGCATGTTGTTTGCTGATCATTGTCCTTGATTATTCTAATATCTTTCCTGAATATATCAAGGTTGCTGAGCAGTTCCAACAGATCCCTGTGGCGTACTTTGTCGAAGGCCTTTGCGTAGTCTATGAAACATGGTACACGTCCTCCTGCGTTTGTATTGCTCTTTCTGATAACATTCTGAACATGAATATTGCGTTCCTTGTTCCGGTGTCTTTAACGAACCCGCACTGTTCTTGTCCTATCTCTGGCCTGATTATGCTGCGCGCTCTCATCGTCAGGATACGGATGATGATTTTTGTTACGTGGCTCATTAAGCTGATTGTTCGGTGGAGTTCACATTCGTTTGCGCCTGGTTTCTTAGGCATTGCTATGAAGATAGATCTGCTGAGATCTTCCGGTATATCACCACTGTTGTACATTTCATTTATTATTTCTGTGATCTTGTCTATGCCAAAAGTCATCTAAGGCTGTCAGCATTTCCGTTACAATCCCGCCTGGCCCTGCTGTCTTGTTTCTGTTCAATTTGGCCAGTGCAGCTTCTACTTCGGTTTTCATAATTTCAGGTCCGTCGGTAGTTCTATGTATTGCTGGTTGTTCTCTTTCGTCGTGGAAGAGTTCTCCAATATATTCGTTCCAGCGTTGAAGAATTTTTCCTTTTCTAATATGAGCGCTCTATGTCCTTTGTCCTGTTAGTTGCTTTATTTGTTTGTGCATATCTTTGTTGGTGGTACTCAATCTCTCTATTTCTGCACATTTTTTGTTTAGCCTTCTTCAGCTTGCCTGCATTAGGTCCTTATTTCATTGTGTAATTTTCTGTATTCCGTTCCGTATCTTGGCAGAGTTTTCTGTCTCCTTTGCATCATGTCGAGAATCTCATCAGTCATCCATTCGTTTTTTACTTCTTCGTCCCTTCTCCTTTGGGATGATATCGTTCGCTGGTGTCACTAAAGCGTCTCTTAGTGCGTCCCATTTCGAGTTTCTATAAGATAAACTTACTTGTGTATAATAAAAAGAAAAACGAACATTGTGGCACTAGTGCCTCTCATTTACTTTTTCTATTCATTGGGCAAAATATCAATATCTGTTGGGTTCAGCATGAACGCTGATCTGCTCGTGTTTTGCGTGTGCGTGATGTGCAAGTACTTCAAGGGAAATACAAATTGTTTACTGGTGTATTCTATGTTAAATGTAGCATTTCTCTGTAGAATCGTGTTAGTTATTTGATTTTATAAGATCCTATGAATGAGGTACATGGAAAGGAAAAATAATTGTTATTTGTTTGTAAAATTAGAAAGTAATCTAACTTGTAAGGAATGGCTACATCGTCTATAGATAAGAAATTCAGGATTAAATTCAGAATTAAGGGATAATTTATGCTGTATAACAATAATTCCCACTCGCCTAGTTCATAAAGGCGAGTACAGAATTGTTTGGTGAAGAAAAATAAGGAATTTTGAAAAATTGGCCTTAATGTATTCTGTTTCTCATTTCATTCAATTTTCCTTTTGAATGTTTTTTAAGGAAAGCATCGTAGTTGGTTTTTGCCACTTGATTCGAAATGTTGTACTTTTTGACTCTTGATCCCAAAATTTGTACTTTTCGACACTTATAAAAAAAATGGTGAATTTCTTCATCGCCACTCTCCAAAATGTGACTAGGGACATATATTCTTGGTTAAGCTAAGAATCTTTCAGAAACCCTTCGTGTACACACACAAAGACACACACACGCACATACACATTTATATATTATGTGAGCGAATTAATATATGCAATGAAAATAAGATGTTTTGTTTGAACGATGCTTTACATCAGTCAGATCTTATCATTTACATCTTATGCGAAAAGGCTTACTTTCATTTTGTCTGCATTATAATTGCTCTTTCTTTTTTACTATTGGTCATTCAATTTGTTTTATCCGCATATTTTTAGCTGCCTTCTTCTTCACGCAATTTGGAAACTTTATTTCTTTTTCTTCTTGATGAATAAAGTAGACGTTCTCCTTCTCGTCCGTTAGTCTAGTTCTCTTCTTCTTATTATTATTCTTCTTCATTTTTATTTCTTCCTGTCCCTTTATCTTCTCTTTTTCCTCCACCTTTTTCGTGATCCTTCAGCTTATATTCATTCATTCATTCATTCATTCATTCATTCATTCCTTCATGTTTCTTCATTTATTTTCGTTCTTCTAGTCCTTATCCAAATTTTCTTTCTTTTCATTGTCCACTTCCTTTTGCCTTCTTCTTCTTTCGTTGTCGTATTTGTAGTTGTCTCCCTGCATCCTCTCGTCATATTATTTCTAATTTTTTGTCTTTTTCATAATCGTTAATTTCTTACTACTTTTTAATCATTTCTTTTTTTCCTTGTCATTGCCGAATTCTTTCTCCTCTTCCTTTTCATTCTCTTCCTCTACCTCCTCCTCTTATTTTAATCTTTATATTTTCAACAACCAGAGTCAATTAAGATGTCTTCTATTGATATATTTTTTCTTTTTTTTTCCCATTTTCCCCATTCAGTTCGACAAAAACCTTTCCTTATCAACATTACAATAATCCTCTTCCAGTCATGTATTGAACTGCCAACATTCTTTTTCCATCCCTTACGCATTTATCATTTATTACCTACAGTTTATCTTATACCAGATGCAGAGTGTCTATTGAACTGGCTCAATAAAAATAACTGAAATTGCATCTCTAAACAACATGCGTAGAAGTCGAGCATTTCTATCTTAAACGATCAACCATTATCTGTAAGAAAACAGAATGCATGATTGTCACCAAAAGAGACAGCCCAAGTTACAAGCTATAAACGTATTCTTCTTCTGTTTTGTGCTGTCTTCCTTCAGAACGTTGTCGAACATGAATCGCCACAATTTCCTGTCCTTTGTAGCTCTTAATATTTCTTTTCTTTTTGTTATCTCTCCTAAACCCCGTTCTGCTATCTATTTACTTAAACAAGTCAGGTAGGATATGCGCTGTTTTCCTCTGTCCCTCTTGCCTTCAAATGTTTCAAGCCCTCTTTTCCCCATTATGTGCCCTAGAAGTTTCAACTGCTTCTCTCATATAAGTGTCCTTTTTGTTTCAATTTTCGTTAAAACTTCGTTGTTGCTCACTTGTTCGGCCCATGGCGTTCTTAGCATTTTTCTGTAGAACCACATTTCTGCTACGTAAAGTCTTCTCTTTATCTGTGAGGAAATTGTCCATCATTCACTGGCATATGGGGGAACTGATGTTACGCAACAGTTCAGTACTCTTTTCTTTGATTCTAAAGAAATTTTTCTGTTTCTTAATACTTTGCTTAGGTTTTGGGAAGCAGCACTCGCTATCGCATTTTACCTTCGGATTTCGTGTCACAAATTCTGTCCAAATTTTTGTGCTTGTTTGATTTTGGTATCTGTAATTTGTAATTTGCATTTTGGGCTCTTTCTACTGTTAACAACCATGCATTCTATCTTCTTGCAATTGATGTTTAGTACTGGAGAAGTCAAAATGAATCAGGTACAGAATTGTAGCTATTTGAGTAGTTTATTAATAGACGATAGAAGGCATGACGTAGAAATTCAAAATAACAATAATGTAAGACTAGTCTAAAAAATAAAGAAAATATTAAGAAATAGAGGAAAGTGTGCTGGACTGCTATGTAATATCTAATCTATATGGCAGTAAATATTGGACAACCACCTCACACAGAAGAAAAGGGTTGAAATGACAGACATGTGGTTCTACAGATGGATGCTGAGAATATCATAGGCTGAACATGTGTGCAACAAGGAAACTTTAAAAAAATATATAAATTACCTGGAAACTACTAATAGAAAACAGAAAAAGAAAGGTGAAATTTCTGTGGCACATAATGAGGAGAGAAGACTTGAAGAATTTAACACTCACGGGGCATATTAACGACAAATGAAACAGAGGGAAACTGCGAGGAACCTACTTGACGAATTTGAGTGAATAGATAGCAGATGAAGGATAAAAAAGAAAAAAGAACTAGAACAACAAAAGATAGGACGTTATGGGGAGCCATAATCTCCAAATTCCTAAAACGACATGGTATATCAAAGAAGGACTTAACGCGAATCGTTGTAGTAATTCAATCATCATTTGCGTTATTTACATGCGTCCTCATCTTTGCTGTAATTATTACAACTTTTCGACCGGTGTGCTATCCGGCCTTCATCGGGTACTTGTCGGTTCGAATAACCTTCGGGGAATTTTACATTTAAATAATGGTAAGTGCTCATTATCCCAGAAATTCAGACATAATATAATTCAATCAGTGAGGATCCTAGAAATAAACACATCCTCCTATTTGCTTACTCTACTTAGGAGAGTTTGTCTTGATGGCATGTGGAAGACACTGCTTGAAAGTTGAACGAGTTCCACTGTACAAATTTGGAGGGTCGAGGCTCTGCAGTTTTCTACCATTTAATGTGAAAACCACTCATTTATTAACCAAATTAAAACAACTGAAAAAGTTTAAACCTGGAAATTTTATAATTTTAATCTGAAAACCTTTTACAGAATTGTACAACGTTTTACAAAAAAAAAAAAAAAAATCAAGATTCATTTTTAATCCCCATTTTTAAAGTTCTTTCGTTTGGCTGAGAAAAGGTCCTTTATCACAAAATTGACCTTTGAGGTCAGCATCACCAATCCCATCTATCTTTTCTGTCGAAATTGCCCGTAGGTGTAAATTTAAGTGTAAGAATTTAATTGTTCAGCTACAATAAATATTATAACGGTCACAGATTAATTCTAACTCTAATTAACTTCGGAGAATTTGACTTTATCCACCCTACTGTTTGGGAGATCAAAAACATTTTTATATTTCATAGCAAACTGACAGTCTCGTTCATTTTGCTAAAAGCTTCTTTATTTGGCTAGAAATAGCATAGGGTGTTTCTTGATGACTGCCACGAGCCACGAAGGAACTCTGGTATATGGCCATAGTAATATTTTCGAGTAGCTTTGGGGTATGCGGGTGGTGTAGTGGATATTGGCTTGGAACTAGAAATCAGCTAGCCGATATTTAATTCCAAACTTTCTGATTTCAATCGTTCACTGATGTGCTTATTTGACATTATCTTCTTTTTATCCTTCGCTGCTAATTAACTTATTTTGATTAATTTATTTAACTTTTAATTAATGTTCACTTGTAACGCTTAATTCGAAATCAATCTTTAATGCACATTGCTTTTTTTTTTTCGTTTCAAATTAAATTCATTGTTTAAACATTATTTTTGACTGAAAGTTTTTTGAATTACATTTTGTCACTTCTTCCTGACTTAAGGAGAAACATTTTTTGCAGTTAGGAAGAACGAGTCAAAATGAAATCTAGTCGCCAAGGGGTTAATCAGAATTTTATGTTTTGATAATTAAAAAAAATAATTTAGCTACAAATAAATGAAGAAAAACAAATGAATACAAATACGAAGGAACTGCAACAGGATTTTAAATTGCTGAAAGGTCATTTTTCACTAGCAGAGTCACAACACTATGCTATTGGCTAATTGAAGAACTCTTTAGTATTTTAATTAGTATAAAGACAGGTGCTTTCAGATATTTATTATTGTGATTCAAAATAAATAAATAAACTACAGTTATGGATGATCGCTTTAAAAAAGAGTTATCGCCCCTTTAGAGTAACAAAAAGATTGGTTCCCCATTGTTTTATTTTATTTTCTCTCATTTTCTTTCTTGTTTAAAAGTTTATCCCCCGTGTTTTCTGTCTTTTCTCTTTCGATTTAGAAGTTCTATCTTTGTTAAATATATACGTTTCTTTCAGTTTCTTTTCTTTTTCCTTTGCTTCGCTCTCATAAAAAGAAGAGTTTCAAATTAAAGAGTAAAAACGACGAGTATGCAGGATGAATAATTAACTTACAAAATATACATTGCGTGCCAAATTATTATCAAGATAACTTTTTTCGAATATTTCAAAAACCGTCCAATCAATTCACATAAAATTTTCACACAATGTTGGCAACACTGACCTGCGCAATCACTGACATTTTCGTACTAATCTGCGCAATGTAAACAAGAGTAAGAGTTGAGGCACAATTCTTGCTTTAATCTTTTAGCAAACATCCTAAGACCACAATATATCTCAGCACTTTTTCTTCTATGTTTCTACAGATATTTGGTTAATTGATTACTATCATTCAATAGTAAAATGCTTTTAAACTCATTCGGAAATCATTCTAAAAATTATTCTACCATTTTTTACACTTTATTTAATTTGTTTCTTCGTTTTTTCCGGTGAATTTATTTTATTTTCCCCCATATAGTCTGTCTTTCTTTCTTTCTTTCTTTCTTTCTTTCTTTCTTTCTTCGTTGAAATGTTATTTTGTCACCTTTTTATTTTCCTTCAAAACCTCACCCATTTTTTTACTTTCCTTCTTTTTTTCTTTATTTGTTACATAGCTTTTTGTTTGGCTATGTGTTTTACTTATTTTCTTTTATTATTTTCCTTTCCCTTCTCCTCTCTTCCCTTCCCTTCCTTCTTTCCTTCCTTCCTTCCTTTATTTTTTATTTCTTGATTCTTTCTTCTCTCCCGTTTTCTTAATTCCCTTTTCAATGTTTTTTTTTATTTTAACACCTCTATCCTGGCTTTCTTTCTGTCTATTTATAGATTCTTCGTAGCCTTTTCAAAGATAATTACATCAAGTTAAAGTAATGTTTTCAACTTTCGAAATTCGTTTGTTAATGCTACTGAACTTAGGATATACATATACAATAAACCAAATAACGGGAAGTTATAAATGCGCCTACCTCCAAGAGCAGAGAGAGAATCCTTCAAATCTTCCTCTGAAGATCGAACGTTTGATTTACATTCCAGATTCCCTATCCATAGAAACTCATATGCTTCTCCTCTATCCATCTATAACAATCCATATAGGCGGGTGTAGGGAATGCTCAAGCATCTCCCTTTACCCTTTCCTCCCAATGTGACTTTTACATCTCTAGCCCACGAGCGACCTATACATACATAACTCACGCCGTGTATTTAATAGGAGTAGATAGTCTTTCCTATCGCCTGGTTAATGCTTCTCCCCCTTCTTTTGAACAGGAGTAGAAGCTCATCCCTTGTTTCCTGTCTAGGAAGGGCTTTCTGGATCCTTTCCTTTTCTTTAGTCTTAGTAGTAGTGCTGTCGCGAATCTCTTGCGATATGTCACATTTGATGACCGGCTGCTTCTATTAAGCCTTTTCCTTACCAACGTAAGTCAACACGGCCATTAGCGACCAAAAATACAAACCTAAACCAGCTCTTAAAAAAATCACCTAAACATTTTAACATTTCATTCTCCAACATCCGTGGTATTCGTACCAACTTCTGCAGTATGGAATCGTTCCTCTTTGATAACTCTCCTGATATACTAGCTCTCTGCGAGACTAACCTTAACGCGTCAATCCCTTTCTCTGATTTCTTGATTCCTGGCTACCTTCCTCTCCTTTGAAAGGACTCTAAAATCCATATGCATGGCTTGTGAATTTATGTCCACGATCATCTCCCGTTGGCTAGAGAACTCTCTTTGGAATCTCCAGATAATTCGTATATGTATCTCTGTCTATTTCTCCTCAGTTAAGTAAACTATCTCTTCCTTCTCTACTGTTCCCCTTCCTCTCAATATTGTTGTTTACTTGATAGCATTTCTGATAATATAGACAAAGCCATCTCTCTACACCCGTTTGAAAACATATTCGTGTTCGGTATGCCCACCATACAATATGTCTTAAACAGTCTATGACTGACCGCGCTAACATCTAAACCCTTAACTTTTCAATCACTTAATCCCCCCAGCAAGTGGTTGACTTTCCTACGCGTTTTCCCAGTAACCCGGACAGTAATGCTTTCTTTCTCAATCTCTGTTTTACCTCCATCTCTGATTCTTGTCGCGCTACGCAGCTCTGCCCTTTTGGCAACTCTGATCACGCGGTGGTGTCTGTTAACATTCCACTCCCTCTCTAGCCATGAACCTCCTACTAACAGAATATCTTTCTTTTATCAACGCGCAGACTTGTACTCGTTCCGTCTTTTCCTTCACGACGTCCCCTGGAATGTGGTTTTTAATCATCCTGTACAAAAATGTGCATCTGAGGTCTCCTCCTAAGTAAGACCCGGCATCAAGGCTTTTATCCAAGCAAGAAAATACCAAGTTAAATCGCGCTTACCTTGGTTCTCACCTGCTTGCTCTACCGCTATAGCCTATAGTAATCACTTATTCCGTCTATACCGGAGCGACATGTCTGATTGCAACAGACGTCTCTTTGTCTCTGCTCGTAATGAGTGCAAGCGTATCCTCAATGATGCAAAGTTACTGTTTGCTGATAGGTTGAAACAAGTTTGGTTCTAAAGATTATTGACGGCTCTGCAAGAGTGTACTGAACTACAACTACAGCAAATCCTCAATCCCTCCCCTATTCAATCAATTCGAAGTCCTAATATATTCAGCCGATAAAGCTGATTTTCTCGGAAATTCTCATCTAACTCAACACACGACCCATCTGGGGTACCCACACTTGAAATTCTCCCTAGAACTGAGTTTATACTGAGTGAGATGTACATAACTCCGTCGATGGTATTAGACATCATCTCTTGCTTTTGATTCTTGCTTTCCAGCCTGTTGAAAGTCCTCTTCTGCCGTCCCGGTCTTTAAGAATTCTGGAGATCCTTCTGACCCATCTAACTACCGTCCTGGCAGTCTCCTACAACTCTTCGGAAAGGACATAGAGCTTTAACAATGCCGAAGTAGTTAAGCATCTCACCTCCTACGCTCTGCTCCCTGACAAACAATATGGTGTCCGCTTTGCCCGGTCTATCGCTGATGTGCTTACGGCCATAACTGAATATATATACCAAGCTCTTGATAATAACGGCGAAGCTGGAGCTGTTGTTCTAGATATATCCAAGGCGTTTGACAGGGTTTGGCATGCTGGCCTTCTACGTAAGCTTCAAGTATACGGTATTACAGTACGATTATTTGATTTAATCCAATCATTCGAGTCTAACTGTAAAATGAAGGTTGTCCCGAACGGTTTCTCTTCCAGTTCATTGCATACGAACGCTGGTGTTACGCAAAGCTCTATCCTTGGTCTTACACTGTTACTGTTCTTCATTATTTCTCAAGTAGGCATCTACGCAGACGACACTACCATTTACTCCTGTCTCAATAGTAAAACCTGGCCGTTGGTCTCGTAAATAACCTCCAATCTGTGGTTGACTGGGATAGGATATGATTTGTTTATTTTGACACATCCAAAACAAAACTACTGTCATTTACTCACCATAGAGAAACGCCCTTGCCTCCTGTCAGCATGGTCAATGCTCAACTCCACGAGAGCGCCTCACTGCGCCTTCTTGGGCTCACGTTCTCTATTGACCTGAGGTGGAGCGACTACATTGAATCAATTCCTGCATCTACCGCAAGGACATTTGGTTCTCTTTGTCGCGCCAGAAGGTTTTTCTCTGATTCCATCTTTCACATCTACAAATCTATCATTCATTCCTGCATGGAATAATGTTGTCATATCTGGTCTAGTTCCCCCGCTGTTCATTTCGAGTTTCTCAACAAAATCCAAAAACTCTGTCTTTTCTATAAATATATTCATGGCATCTGCTCTGACGTGCTATTTTCACTGGTGGTCAGACTGCTTAGATTTAAGCGTGCTACTAGGTTGTTACCTTGGTCCCACCTCTTTACTGTTGAAACAGTTAAATGTAACCGCCTCTTCTACTCCAACAGCTTCTTCTCTCGCTTTTGCCGACAGTGTAACTCCTTTCCTTTTGCTTCCCTGATAACTATAATCTTTAAAATTTTAAATTTAAATGTAATGTCAATCGACATCTGTTGCTTTGATTCCCGTTCTTCTTTTTATCCTTTCCTCACCCACTCCCTGCATCCAGTCTTTTCCCTTACTTACACTCTCCGTACCCCCTTGCGTACCAGTAGCACTCCCGCCTTGCTTGCGGTGAATTCCTTAAAAAATACTCAACAACGAGGCTGCATCCATCATGTACGGTATATATATGTAGTATATCTGTTCAGGGTACAATTGAGGTTTGCAATCATATCTTGTGATGCCCATATTCGATATCGAAGTGGCAAACATCATGTATGTACAAAGAAAAGATATTAAAGTAATTTTAAAGACAATACGAGTAGGTAATCAATATTTTATAAATAAATGATAAACTGAATAAAAGTAAGTTAATATTTTGATATTTGTTGGCGTCATGAGAATTTTAAATAAACATTTTTAAAATCAAATGGTTAAATGAAGTAAAAACGATTGTTTCACACTAATTATTCATTTTGGGTATTCGAGATGCTTTCATTTGTCGACTGTTGGTGGAAGTGCAGAATGTTGAGTCGTATAAGAATTAATTTTTACTGAAACTTTCGTTTTGTTACTCTTTTCATCGACTCCAATTCTGTAGTTTTTCTCATAAGACATAGTAAAAAAACAAAAACAAACTGTTACCGTGATTTCTTGTGTTTGTCACTAGTGGTAGTTGATACCAGAGGAGATTAATTTTTTCCATGTATTTCTACCATGCTCTTTTGTCTCGCTGAACAATGGACAGGTTACTGAACAGTAAAACCTGTGATAAACAACAGTTTTTCCACTTCGATAAGTAACTTGTGCGGCATATCTTTGGCCTTAGTAACGATATCGCCCCAGTGGAAACTAAGAATGGTACTGGGGTAGCTCTGATAGAAGTGTTCAAATAGGTGAAGGCGAAGTCGATGGCGGTAGATGACTCAGGATTCGACATCATATCATGTGTTTAACACGACAGCTCTGTAGTCTTGTTTTTTCCTGTTATAATTTGGAAAATAGACAACTACCTAACCCACCAAGCAGGCTTTTCATTATATTTGTGTGTCGAATTGAAAAGCGGAAAGTATAAGCTGGTTTTGTGTATGCTTGTGTGTGTGTATGTGCGTGTGTGTGGAGGACACGTAAGAAGAGGAGTAATAAATGATGGTGCGCGGAAATAGTTAAAAGGCGGAGTGACACGGCGACAACACGCGATGGTTGCCCGGTTGCAAATGGGAAACAACTGCGAGGTGACAGTGGCAGCGCGTCAAAAAGACATTTTCATTACACGTCATTATCCGTCATGAAATTCTTATTTATATTTGTTCACATGAAAGAATCTATCAGGACCAATAAGGTTTATGTATTTCGAATTACTTTCCATATCAATTTTAATGCGATAGAGGCCGTTAACGTTAAAGATGTCTAGTTGAAATATATCTCACTTTTATTCGATTCCAACTTTTGCTAAATAATACGAGGGTGCGCCGAAAGTAATGCATCTGGTTGATTTTCATGGAAACTACTACAGGGAGAAAATAATACCGTTGAATAGGAAAAGTTTTCAGATACGAAACACTAGTTTTCACCACCACCACCACCATTAGCTATGAATTTCCATATCGTGGCTTGACAACCATCTGGAATGTGACGTGTCATACACCACTGTCATTACTGCTGAAACTCTCTTCACATTGCCTGTGTTCGCATACACTATTTGGTTACCGTAAAAGTTCAGCTAGCGTAGTTTAATGTCAAAAATTCAATTTTTTCGCATGGAGGAATTCAATGACATATTTCTTCTTCGTACGTATTTTCATGTCAGACAAGTTTTTGTCATATTTCTATTTACAACAAGGACACCAAATTATTGTTGTTGGTTCCGCGAGATCTTTCAACTTGTACGAAGATCCGCCTCTGACGTCGTGAACTAACATAGTAACATAGGCGGTACTTACATTTATTATTAGCGGTTGTCTATATCTATCTATCTATCTATCTATCTATCTATCTATCTATCTATCTATCTATCTATCTATCTATCTAAGTTTAGCTTAGCACATGATCAAGTTTTAATAAAAAGATTATTTCCTTTGTTTTCCAAGCGGAAAGGATGTATTTTTTTTCTAGAAAATCTACAGAATCCTTCCTTTAACCTGGGATCAAATTCCAGCAATTAAGGTTGTTTCGAAAAACGTAACTATTAGGTTTAATAATAAATTTCTGCTTTGTTTATCAACTTTATTCTTGTAAAAAGGAAGAACAGTTATATTTTATTTAATTATATATTCACTATTATTTGCAATGATTTGTGGACACTTATCAGGCCAGCTCTTCGATACCTTTTCATTAAAATTCCGGTTTTGATGTGAAGATCTGGATTTCATTAGAGAAAATTTTCCCCATCAAAGGGTTTTATATTTATGAAAAAGAGGTAATAATCGGTAGGTGCATGGTCAGTTGAATAAGGTAGGATAGAACAGTCAAGTTCGAAATTGTCATTCTTGCTGTAAGCAGTTTTGTATTGTCATGCAACATTAAGCAACATTTTTCTATTGATGAGCAACAGGGAGCTTTTTGACTAAACGTTTATGGACACCTTGCAGCTGATGGACGTATAAATGTTCATTTAGTGTCTCATTGCATTTTAAGAACTCTAAATAACGATCTTACCACTCGCACAACATTAACTTTCTTCGATGGAACTCGATTTTTTGACACCGACTGTGTAGATTTATCATTGCCAATCCACTGCTTTTGCGTTGAACATTGTTGTATGTAACCCATTTTTCATCACCTCTTGTGATATATTTAAGGAAAGGTTAGGGTGATACATTCGTCATTACAATTGGTTCACCAAAAAGGAAATTACTTATGACACTGCTGAATAATTTGTCCACGAACCATGTTTTCTATACATACTTTATCTTGAAAATAAAAGGGAATGTTGGCAGGAAGTTATGACATCTTTCGTGTGAAATAAGTGTATTTATTTGTAACTTGGTAAGCGTCATTTATCTTTTCAAATTCAACTGACTGGCAGCATTTAAAAAAAACATTTTCAAGGCTGGCAGTTAGGCTATTGTTGTCGTTTAGTTTGCTTCATTTTCTTCTTCATCAAGCATCGTGGCATACCAGTGACAAGATCTTCCTTTTTCAAGATATCTAGCGACTGAATAGAGTATATGGAGGTGAATTCGTACTTTCCCCAAGAACGAGAGCAACTGTGCCAATTAGACACAAACAGCCTCAGGTGAAATTCGAACCCGATTTGCTGATTAAATTTTCTCAGCATTTCTTTCGTGCCTGTTTTATATAAAGTATTGTAAAGTCCGAAATATGGTAAGCTTGTTTAAGACTAAAATTAAAAAAAAAAAAACAAACTTTCGCAGGTTCAGAATTTTTCTATATTTTCCCGCTTGTTGGGTGCACGGAATCATGCAAGCTAAAACACGATTCAAAATCTTTCTCTGAGGGCCTGCATAGAAAAGAGGAAATTCACATCTGATTGATCTGAATTATAGGAAGTGATACATTGGTTTTGCCCTGAGTGATTTTCACAGTATTTCAAACATAGAATTGATTGATAAATAATCGAAGGACTCACGTCACTTCTCTTTCCCCCGAAGAACTTCTCTCAAATACAGGCACCTTAAATTGTATATTCCAGTCTCATGTGAAAATCGCTAGTTACATATATCAACATATAACTGCATCTCTCTCTCTCTCTCTCTCTCTATATATATATATATATATATATATATATATATATATATATATATATATATATATATATATATATTACGAAGTTTGAAAAGTAAGGTTGAATATTTGGGAGCGAATTCAAATATATGAAACTCGCGGGAGCCGTAGAAATTATACTGGATCTTTCATAGTGGGAGGCTGAAATCTCTTCTATGACATCTTTAGTTTTATATAAAAGAGTCGTGTCAGCTTTTTTGATACATGTCGACTTATGTCTCAGAAAAGAGATACTACTGAATGTTAAACTCGCGCATACACTTTAATATGAAAAGTAAAAAAAATAGTTTTTGATTCTTACTGATTAAATAATATAATTCAATAATTAAAAATCACTCGATTTGTGGAACTCTTCACAATTTTTTTCCAGTAAGTTGTTTAAATATGATGGTTCTTCTTAAGAACCGTCATATTTAAACATCACACAGATTCCATTGCGAAAATCTTGGAAGGTAAATACAAAATTTGAATTAAATGATCTTCCGAAAATTAATATTTTGTAATTTAGTACTAATTGTAAAAAAAAACTCTTACTTTATTGGAAACCTAAAACAAATCATGAAATGCTTCAAATGTTTTTAAATACTATTTTAAATGTAAATGAAAAAACAGAACTACGCGAAATTGTACATTTTTAATTCTTAGCTTCTTTTTATCGTACCTACGCATTGATACATTTTAGAGGGTAAAAAACAAAACGAATTAAACAAATACATTGTTTATCACTAACTCAAAACCTGATTTTTAAACGAATAATTTTCATTTGAATACAAATAAGGACTCTTTGTTTATATTGTTACATTTTAGAGGTTAAAGAAAAAGAACAAAATAAATTAATTTTTAATCGGTATAACTTACAAACATTTTGTTTTAGGAAAATCTACTTCTATCTATTGAATCAATATGCTGAATTTTCCACCTAAAAATGACAAATTTTTAATTAACATTTTATTGTTTAATGTTTAGAGGGTAAAAAGAGAAAATAAATTTAAAAGAATCCATTTTTATTACTGTAACTTAACCAAACAAATCCTAAAATAAAAGAATATTGTAATATCCGAATTCTTAGCTTTTATCGTTAAAATTAATTTTAAATCAGTGTAAACAAACTATTTTTTAAGATGCATACTAAAAAACGCCGACACTCTTGAATTATTTCTTATTCTTTGATTTTTATTATTACTTTCTTATGTCTTAAAAGAACAAAATAAATTATTTTTCAATCAGTGTAACTCAAAACCTTTTTCCCTCTCTCACTCCCTGGCGTTTTTAAACTACTTTTAATCCGATCATAGACCGGATACTTCTGCTAGTATAATATATATATATATATATATATATATATATATATATATATATATATATATATATATACAATTAATAAAAGACTTATACAGGATGTAATGGGTAAATTGTCGCCATTTTATATTATTAATTTGGAAACGGCATGCTATACTGCTTGGCATTCTCACCGGAAGCTCCAATACGAACATTTCAGCTCGTTCCGGTGTCAATCTGAGGATCGTGAAGAGGATTCGGAAAGAGTTGGATGAGTCTAATGACGATTACGAAGGTGCAGAAGCTCGGAAAACTCACTTTGATCGTTCCGATAAGAAAAAGAACCCCCGAATTTGTTGGTGAGGGCCTCAGACTCAAAACGGAGGATTACATCAAGTGCCTTGAGGAGGTAGTGCTGCCCTGAATCAAGAGGGTGGTTGCTGAAAAACCTATATCTGGTAACAGGGCTCTGCACCATGCCACACAAGCAGGCGAACCCAGTCATGGCTGCCCAGACAATTTCTGCGACCACATCACTTTTTACAGCTGGCCACTGAATGCCCCAGACTGCAATCCCATTGATTATTACGTATGGGGCATAGTTGGGCGAGAGACTAACAAAACTCTTTGTAACACTAAAGATGAAGGCAAGGATTATATATATATATATATATATATATATATTAAGCGTTTCACCCCAAGCAAGGCGGGAAGCCACTAGGACGCAAGGGTTACAGAAGATTTGAGGCAAGAGCAGATAGGAATGATAGAGAATAGGATGAGGAGAAGGATAGTGGATAGATCAAGGCAACTGGAGATGTCGATTGACATGACATTTGAATAGTTGGAGATTATAGCTCTCAGGGAAACAGGAATAGGGAAGTGAATTCCACAGGCGAGAGGTGCGAGATATGAAGCTATTGGAGTAGAAGAGACGGCTACATTTAATTGTTTCAACAGCGAAAGGGTGAGAGCGGGATGCCAACCTCGTAGGGCACTTGAATTCCTGAAGTCTGGGAACCAGCGAATGCAGCTCCTCGGAGCAATTGCCATGAAAGTATTTGTAAAAAAGACAGAGAGAGGCAACGGCGTGTCTGTGAGAGAGCGACTGTAGACGAGATGCCAGATCAGGGCCAATTATATTGCATATCCGCCTCTGGATCTTATCAAGAACCCCGAGGCAAACAGAAGGGGCTCCAGACCATATATGGCAGCAATACTCCATGCAAGAGCGAATTGTTGATTTGTAGATCTGAAGGATCGATTCCGGGGAGAAAAATTTCCTGGCGCGACACAGGGAGCCAACTTTCCTTGCGGTGGACGAAGCAATTGACTCAATGTATTTGTTCCATCTCAGGTCAGCAGTCAACGTGAGACCGAGCAGCCGCAGAGAGGTGCTCTCGAGAAATTGAGCGTCAGACATTCTAATGGGGAGGCAGGGAAGGATATCTGTGGTGATTAATAGAGAGCAGTTTTGTTTTTGAGGCATTAAAGTTGACCAGCCAATTCCTGCCCCAGTTCACAACCGATTGGAGGTCCTTTTCGAGACGAACGGCCAGGTTAGTTTTCTCAGCGACACTAGATTTGTTTTTGAGGCAGGAGTAAATTGTAGTGTCACCGCGTAGATGCCAACTTGGGAATCAATGGCGTCAGGAAGATTGTTGATGAAGATAAGGAATAGAGTAGGGCCCAGGATGGAGCCTTGAGGAACACCTGCGTTCTTGGGATAAGAACTGGAGGAGAATCCGTTGAGAATGACCTTCAATTCAATTCGCTTTGGGGATGTCTAGGGCCACGGCACGAGCTTCTCCGTTATTTTGAAGAGCTTGGTAGACAGTTTCAGTGATGGCCGTAATCACATCAACTCTAGATCGGGCAAAGCGGAAGCCATATTGCTTGTCTGAGAGCAGATCATGGGATGTAAGGTGGTTAACCACTTCGGCGTTGATTAGGGCTTAAAAGGGTCAGAGGGGTCGCCAGAGTTCTTAAAGACAGGAACAATAAATGAAGACTTCTAGCAGTCAGGAAAACAAGATTCCTTGAGGCAGTAGTTATATAGTTTAGAGAGGGCGGGCGCCACAGTTCAGGCGCGGATTTCTTCAAGTCTGTGGCTGGTATCCCATCCCCACCACTAGCCTTGTTGGGGTCTAAATTGGAGCTAATGCCCAATACCAAAGACGGGGTTATGTGTAACCCGCTCAGTAGGCCCTCAGTTTTAAGAGGGAAGTCGGGTATGGGTACACCAGAAGAGTCGAGCGCTGAATTAAATGAAAATTTCCGAGCAAAGCATTCAGCCTTGTCGGCAGAGGAGGTCAGGACCTCAAACTGGTTGAGCAAAGGAGATATAGAGGGTTTGCTATTGTTCAGTACGCTCTTGCAGAGACGCCAATAATCTTTGGACCAAATTTGCGAGATGCAATATGCTCCTTCATCCGAGCAGCAAATAGTGACTTAGCTTCGTTGAGGAAAATGAGAAGGCCTGAAGTAAAAGAAGCAGACATTTATCGACCGTGACGTGGGCAGAGAGGAGTTGGCACAGCCTCCATCATAATGTGGCCTCAGGGTTGCCCACCGGAAGTGACTTCAGGGACACCTTTCCATGCGCGACATGGCACTACAAACACCACGGTATTATACAACTGCTGATCAGAGCGGCCGCTCAAGACGCTACGCAAGAGTTAGGGCTCCTAACTACCAGTCAGAAACAGCAGCCAGTGAACTGTCAACCGTGTACCCTCGAGATGAAGTGGTAGTACCACAGACTGAACACATCATGAGAGAAACACATCAGCACTAGTACAGAGTCCAGAGAGAGAGAGAGAGAGAGATAGAGAGAGAGAGAGAGAGAGAGAGAGTTCCGGGAACCCCTTCCTAAACAAGAAACAAGGTGTGAACCTCAACTCATGTCCAAGAGAAGGGGGACGAGTGTTGACCGGGCAGTAGGAAAGTCTACCTACTCCTACATACAACACATACAAGAACGACAAAAACAAACAGAAAGATAAGAGGGGGTGGTAGTTGACAAAGTGTATGTTCTGGGAGATAGGATGGTATTCTATTTGTATTTTACCCTTTCACAACACTAAGTTTTAACTTAGTATAAGTCCCATTCAAGAAATTGAAAAAATAAGGTTTCCGGCTTTGTTGATATGGCATAAACGCCACCTCACATATGGCAGCAAGTGTTTGTCCGCTTTCATTCTCATGATCACTAGTGAATGTACAGCTTACCTTAACTCCAAGCATCAAGTTTCAACGATCAACGGCCATTCCCCCCTACCAGCAGTGACATTCATTTTTTTTAAATTTTTCTTTCGAAGAGGGATTTCCAACTAAACCGACAAACAGGATTATAAGTTAGGTTAGAATGATTGGGACAAAAATAAATGTGTTACAATAGTCAAACAGACTAAGAAGTAGAGAAAAAAAAGTTACAGACTGGATAGGTTGGAAAATAGAGAGAGAGAGAGAGACAGACAGACAGACAGTTTTGTCCTTGCGATTTCCATTGCTATAAAACACGTTTATAAATTCTCATATCGCATTGTTAAATATTTGAGCTTAACAACTTTAACAAAAATATCTGAGCTTAACTTTAAAAAATATTGTAATTACAATCATAATAATTAACCCGGGCCATTATTTAAAAGCGTAAGAAGGTATATGAAAAGATTCTGAATTGACATGTTTTTACTATAACGTACATATATATTCATAACATTTTATTACAACTCTTTATACCAAATAAACGCTTTATTTTTATTCCACGCGTTTGAGTTCGACAAGATAAACCATAAATATACTCATCAAGTAAAACAATGTGTGTGTGTGTGTGTGTGTGTGTGTGTGTGTGTGTGTGTGTGTGTGTGTGTGTGCATGTATTGGCACTACATAAGTATATTGGTCCACTCATAAAAAATAGGGAAATAATTTCCGGTGACTAATCTTTATATAATAGATTAGCATTCATTCCACCTTCATCAAGACACGACATTTGTTAGAACCGAAAATTAATTCACTTAGCTGTTATTTACAAATGTCAAGTTTGAAACTGTGTTTACATCTTTGATATCTGCATATCGGAAGTTTTTTTTTATTTTTTATTTTTATTTCTTTAATTTTTTCATAATTGATATCGAATTTAAAAAAAAAGAAATTGTGTAGGATTTTTTCGGAAGAACATGTACAAACATTGCATGATAACTTTTTTTATTGAAGAATAAATGAGTTTATAGCTTTATTAACTAATGTGAAATTTTGTTTTTTTAATTAAAAATGTATGTATCCGTTTTTTCTTTACATTAAAAAATGCAAATAAGGGTCTGTTTTCGTACGCAAAACAGCTGAATAAAAAAATTCTGTAAAAAAAAAAAAAGGTCAGAAAAAAGATTTTACTCTGCATCGGTATTAAATCGATAAAAAAAAATCAATATTTTTTCGATTTTAACAAATGTAATGGCATGAAGAGTTAATTCCTATCTCCAAAAATTATTCCTAGAAATTTTACCTATTTTTTATGAGTAGACCTACAAATTTATACCACTCTCAATGAAATTTTAATAAAATTGAAGAGAGACGAAAATAATATATATATATATATATATATATATATATATATATATATATATATATATACATATATTACGGTTATATACAATAATATATATAACAATTTCTTTCTTACCTCTCACTTCAGTTTCTTTCTACGTATATCTTCCGTTCTTTTCTATTTACCGTCTCTTTCTTTTTCCTTCCTTCGCTACTTCCATTTCACTGAAGCAGACGTTAAACGCCAGATAGCGTCTCGTTCTCTCTCTCTCTCGTTCTCTTTCTGACTCATTTTTTTCTCGCTCTTTTTTTCTCGTATTATTATATACAAGTAGTATTGTTAATATTATCTGGAATTTTTATTAGATGAAGCACTTATAATCGTTATTAATTTTTTCTTTAATCTCATTTACGTTACTATATTTATACAAGTAGTATTATTAACACGTTTTTCCATTTCCCTGAAGGAGACATTAATCACATGACGGCGTTATCGCCTCTTACTTTCTTTCTTTCTCTTTCTTTCTTTCTTTCTTATTCTTTCATTCTTTTTATCTGTCTTTCTTTCTGAAAGCAAACAGCGTTCGCCAATATATCTTTTCCGTATTTCATCGTGATTAAAACGGAATAGTCCATTGTTTATGAGATATTGGCAGGGTAACACGTAGGTGCTAACTAAATAACTATTATAATAATAAGATGTTAAATTTATTTGTCAAGAGCATAATCATCACTGATTGTTTTCATACTAAATGTTACCCAATGCAAGGCTCGCGATCCACTCGAGGTAGCGGGATACTGTTAAAATGGTTATGATGAATGGATTTGAACACAATTTAATTACGAAAATCTTAAGAAAAATATCACGACAATGAACTTGATTTTAGAAATAATTATTAGAGAATATATATATATATATATATATATATATATATGCGTGTGTGTGTGTGTGTGTGTGTGTGTGTGTGTGTGTGTGTGTGTGTGTGTGTGTGTGTGAATTGACACTACCTGTATATTGGTCCACTCGTAAAAAAAATAGGGAAATAATTTCCAGTGAATAATTTTTGTAGGTTAGCATTCATTCCACCTTCCTCAAACCAAGGCAGTGGAGAATTTGGAGAGGTGATTTAACAGGAGATAACTGCTAACTGACATCCATTAGACATGGCACGTGGAACTAGAACAGTCTACCCCAGCTAGCGAAATAAAGGGTTCAATTCGACATTCCAACCACCTGAAGAGGGCCGGAGCGTACAACGGCCGAAACGTTGTGATAAATATAGTAACAAGGATGAGGACAATAGTCCGAATAATGTAAATAGGGAACATCATACCTCACATCAGAAATATAGACAAAATCAATTTTAATATTAATACAGAAGTATTTTTCCTCTTCAACGTTGTCCGCACACTTTTCTTTGTTGTGAACATCAACAAATCCTTGACAACGTAGCAGGCTTTTAAAAACATATCCATAGAGACATTCAAGATTTTCCAGCAGAGATATTGGTCACAGTTATAGGAAATATTATTAAAGCAACCTGCCTTTAGGTGGAGAAAAATGTGGTTATATCATTATTTTATTATACTACCTTTAATAATATTTCCTGTAACTGTGACCAATATCTCTGCTGGAAAATCTTGAATTTCTCTGTGGATAAGTTTTTAAAAGCCTGCTACATTTTCAGGGATTTGTTGATGAAAAAAATACGAACAATACATTTTTTAAAAGAAATAACTAATGCTTCCCAAAAAATTAAATATCGGCATTAAATGACCGATAAGGTGTTTATTAAACAAACAAAACATATTATACTAGCATTATTTAGATATGGCTCGGTATTCCTACCAAGGATCCGAGTATAGTATCTGTGCACCGCAATTGTTGTATTTTCGAGCAATAAATCTCGAGTATAGTATTTGTGCAGTCTGTGAAACCTGTTACATATAATATCGTCATTAATTGTCTCTTCAATTGAGAGAACTGAAAAAAGAAAACAAAACAGAGGGGGAAGGAGTAACGATGTTAATGAAGAAAAATAGGGGAAGTAAGAAAACTGGAGAAAAAAGAAAAAGAAAAACAGGTGAAAGAAAAGCGAGAATAGATGTAGACGAAAGAAAGATTGTTATCTCAATATTTATTACTCCTTTACACCACGTTGAAATGCCTACATTATATTATAATCTGGCCGGTTCCTTCGTTCCTTAGCAAGTTAGCGCGTACTTTACGCTCTGTCATTCTCTCTGAGAAATAATAATGAACTATTCCGTTTTGCCGTCTCCTGGGTATAACGATAAACTACATCCGCGTCTCGAGTAAGACGATAAACCACACCCAACAGCAAGGCCTCTGATCAGGAGGTTTTGAGGGACGTGGAATCACCTCTTAATTGCTGGTGTTCCCAGGTCCACCATGACCGAAGGTGGTAGCACTTGTTATGGTCCCAACTATAGGCAAATAGTTGACCCCCACCAAAACTGGTGTCAAAACAGTATGAAAGTGTAAAAATAGCTTTTAATACCAACAATACTTTCTTTGTAAAAAATTATTACTAGTAATTAATTTTTTGAAGGAAATATTATTATCAGCAATATATTTTTGAAAAAAAAAAATCACCAATAGTACATAGTACATAAATTTTTGAAAGAAAAGCACCTGTTAGGGATCCCAGTTATGGGCAAATAGTAAACAAACAAACTGGGCTCAAAACACTATGAAAGTGTAAAAATAGGTTTTAATACCAGCAATTCATTTTTGAAGAAAATATCTTACCGACAATACATTTTTGAAGGAAAAAATATTACCAGCAATACATTTTTGAAAAAATTATTACCAGCAATAAAAATCTGGTCGGCATTAAATAACCCACTGAGGTTGATATGCCGTAAAACAAACCAGACCAAACTATTCCGTTTGATTGCGAGAAAAGACGGAAGAAAAAGATATATCAGAGTCTCTGTTTGATTTTCGGAAAGAAAGAAAGACACATTCGGATACACTACTTATCCAGAGACATACTTTTCGGATACACTACTTCTTATTTAAGAACATACTTTTTGAATACACTGCTTCTTAGCTTGGGACATACTTTTCGGTTACACTACTTTTTTTTTTTATCTAGCGACACACTTTTAGGATACACTACTTCTTATCTAGGGGTACACTAATCTAGGAGCACACTTTTCGAATGAACTAATTCTAACCTATGGTTTTCGATTATTAAATATTCTACTTAACACGAACTTCTAGACTAGAAAAACTGGTGATGTCTGCAAGTGCAATCAATGAAATATTTCCGTCCTGTACATTTCAAAGAATTATATTCAGTCTTTTCTGCGACAATATGTCAATCATGAGTCGCTAACTCAGTTTACTTGGAAGTGAGTTTAAAGTACTCTTAATACCAGGTCAGTATAGGGGCTCCTTATTTAGTACAATTTTTGTTGCAAATGAGATGAACACAATTAAAATCTCTGGCCTCTCTTTGTAAAACAAGTATATGAAGGAATTTAAAAAAAAAGAGCTGAATTCTATGTGACGTGGCACATTTGTGTTGATTTAGATTTCCTACACTTCCAGAACAACTATAACCGCCTTAGAAGTAGCATTTGAAAGCTGTTAATCCTCCTGCCAACACTGACAAGGAATATATATATATATATATATATATATATATATATATATATATGAGAGAGAGAAAGAGAGAGAGAAAGAGAGAGAGAAAGAGAGAGAGAGGGGAGGCACGGTGGGGTAATGGATAGGGGCTTGATTTGAGCCGACTTCGAATTCAGGTCGAATCCATTACATTTACTTACGTGCTAATACCATTGAGAAAGGTGTGAATCCTCTTCTTCTCCCTCCAGTTATGGGTAAATAGCAGGACAGACTGGGTTCTATAGCCTTGGATGGCAACTGGTCTAGGAGAAGGACAACTGAGTTCAAAACCTGCGGAGGATCGTTTGGGGACCTTGTGGCACGTAGTGCACCAGGTCTCTGTATTCGGCCTTTCAAAAAGTGTGAATGGTCCTGCACGAAACCTTCATCATTATAATCAAATCTTATGTGCTGTTGTCGGGCTTTCGGTTTCCTGGGAACTGATCTGCTTGACCCTCATACGTCGAATTCGACGGGAGAGTCGAGTATATATATATATATATATATATATATATATATATATATATATGAATAAAAAGACAAGAAGAAAACTATTCTTTGCCAACGCGTTTCGTCCTCTAACGGACTTTATCAAGGCAATGCAGGATTTATTTTGTTGCACGTGTCTATATACAAAAGCGGAGATATCATTGGTTTATCAAGGCTTTTAAATTTGAGAACAGTCATAAATGTTCATCAGGTGGTTGAAAGTTCAATCAAAACATGTGGAGGACACAATTTGTCTTAACTCAAAGCCTGGTAAAAAGTAAGTGAGTAATATTCAAGAAATATTTTTGTTTAAATGAATATTATTTAAATTGTGATCAGATTGTTACGGTGTGTGATGGACGTATGTGCTGTACATCTTCAAAAAACAAGAGGATATGGATTTAACAGTTTTCTTTTGATTTTTCAACATATTTGTATGTTGACTTGGGAAAATTGTAATTCTTTCAGGAAAGGTGAAACTGGAAAGAAACTAGGGAGTAAATTTATATTTTGATAAATATGGTATATTTTTTTTAGATCAGAATTGTGGTTGAATTTATTTCTGTGTATGACTAGCGCATTTGATAACTTATTATGTATACGGTTCTTTTTGTGTTCATAGATACATTTTATTTAATTTCTGTATGTTTCCCCAATGTATTGTGAAGAACAGTTTTGATAATTATTTCATCAATTCTATTATTGTTGTGGGTGTTTTTAGTTTTGATCATATCCATGACTATTTGGATGTTGTTGGATGTTGTTCAGAAATATTAAAAAATATGTAGTTGTGCAATCCCGCTCTAATACACTTTATTGTATGCTAATAAGCTATTTTGGGTGGAACTGGGTTGTGTGCAGAAATTACTCAATTATTACTTGGGGGAGATCGGAAAAAATTGTTCAATTATTACATGGAAGAGGGATGAAATTATCCCTTGTTTGCTGTTTAGGACTGGCTTCCCTGTTCTTTCTCATAAAGTTTTCTAATTCCTTTACACGCCCAGTAACCCTATGCACCTTAGTGGCATTATCGTCTTACTTGGGCTGAAATGATATATATATATATATATACTGAATGAAACATTGGCTCGTTTAGTTTCGCATCTGACTCAGATATTTAATGACTTCATTCCTCATAGAGTGCACTATATTTGTGCCATTGTCTCAGATTATGTTTAGGTGGTACATATATATTTTGGTAATATAGATATTTATTAGGTTGGTGCAAAAATAATGACGTAATAATGTCGTTTTTTGACGTTATACGTCAAAAAACGACATTATTACGTCATTATTTTTGCACCAACCTAATAATAACCATAACTAGGTGTGGCACAAGGGCGGTTAGGTGAAAATAAGAGCGGGAAAAACAGACTACCTGTCTTAAATGTTAAGTTTTGAAATTTTAAGTGTATTAGAATGCAACGAAGTTGCTCATTCGAAAAAAATGGTTGAAGCAGTAATTGTATATATATATATATATATATATATATATATATATATATATATATATATATATATATATATATAATTCGATGGATTTTGCAAGACGATGCGACTGGGCATCTTGTTGCTATGGTTTGGTTGATCAAGAACAGTTGACGCAGTCAGAAAATTTAGCGCATTCAACGACCTGTCAGAAATGTTAGTTGGCAAATAGGTTAAAGAGGGAATGCTTTTCAGTTTAAGGCATTTTGTGGCGAGTAGCGAAATAGTTGTTTTGACAAGGGGCGAATAGAAACTTTAAATTATTGCGTGGCACGAATATAGATATAAATGTCAGAGTTAGAGATAGGAGACAGAGAAATGGAAAAGAACACCGGGCAGACAAGATTTGCACAGAGAGGCTCGGAGATCAGTAAAGTCTTCTCAGGATGTTGTTGCTTCTCTAGGAGAGCCAATATTAATATTTAATGTGGCGATAAATATTCTATTAAGCTTGAGCCTGCTAACAGAATATTGAAGAAAGAGCTTAGTGTTCAACATTACCAGGAATGAACGAGAAATTTTTAAGTGTCAACAAATCGGACAGAAATGAGTATTTACAAAAAGTTCTAAAACGGTTTCTCGAGAAATGTTGTTTACTGTTCACGGTTTTTAACTTTGGTCTAATTAAAAGGTTTTATAAATATGCATGTTTTGAACGACATTTCAACTCATTTAGTCTTATTTAATGTCATGATTTGTTTAATGGGGAATATTTCAGTTTCAGTTTGTATTTGAGTAAATTTCAAATTTTTGTATTGATAGATCAAGTTCGCACAACAGTCAAAATCTTTCATGATAAATCTTTTTCATGATAAATCCTCCATCACGACAAGTTCGTCTCCTTTAACCTTCCGCCACGTAATGAACTATGTAAGGCAGGGACGTTCAACTTCCTGAGGTATTTGATATACATGTATCCCCGGTGTAAATATGCATGTGTGTGCGAAAGATGTAGTATATGCATATAAGAAAAAGGATGTTTGTTCACGTGCATAAGTTCAGAAGGAGAGGAAGAAAATCAGTCAATTAGCGGGTGGAGTCATTGCATTTCAAGCCGGTGTTTGTTTTGTGAGTAGCATTATCATGTCTCTTTGAAGTCGATGCAGTATCAATTGGTCCTTTTAAGGCGAGTTAACTTTCTACTAATGACTTTTTTCAGTTTTCTCATTCGACTAATTTATTTTCGAATTAAATGCCAAATTCAAGGTTTAGAGGTTTTGAAAATATAGAATCCTTTGATTAGGTAATCAATCTGAATGAGACAAGCATGTGACACGTTTTCTACTACTCCACAAAATCAAACTGGCTCAATTGGTGTTGATTTTAGTTTTCTTGTAGAAACCAAAGACGATTTCGATTTTTTTTTATATATAAAAATATGTTTTTTTTTTTTAACCATTTCGCCCCAAGCATGGCAATAATGTCACTAAGACGCAAGGGGATACTGGAAATTAAAAAAGGAGAATGAAAAGATAGGAGAAGACTGTGAGCCGGGAGATTGGTTTGCCTATTGTTTGGTTCACACGTGTTATTAATATGTAAATATGCTTTGTTTTCCTCACCTTGCTTATTTTTTTTTTATAGAAATTTCCTTTTTAATAATAGTCTGCGGATTTTTGTTCGGTTTTATAAGTTTTGAACAATTTCTTCAGTGCCATTTACGATGAACCGTTACGGTTAGCATGTTATTAGTCGTTTCCTTGCGCTAAACTGTAATAATAATAACATCTGATTGAATTTTCTGAATACGGAATATTTCGAAGTGTTTCGACCAGTAGAAAGTGATTTCTTTCCCAGACGCTCTGTCTGAGCGAGAAATTAATGACCTTTAATAAAGGAGATTTTGAACGAGATCAAATTTTTATGGACTCGTTTTGTATTGGTTTTCGCTTGATATTTCGGAAGCACGCCAAAACTCACCATTGAATAAAAGCGACTTTTGGACGGCAAGCCGGAAATGGCCCGTGTGCATGCTTTGATTATACTGCTCAGATTTGGAAAGAGCGGATTATAGTAGAGCTAAGTGTGTGTATAATCCACCATATTGATTAGAACAAAACAGTCCTTAAATGCTGGAATATGAAGCGATTATTGAAAAGCACGCAATTATTTTACAACCTGATGATCAAATAAGAATCCAATTTTAATTTTGAAATGAAAATTTATATAAAAAGAAAATATCAGTGGTTTTAGAATTCAAATATCATCGAATGTTTATTGTTTATTTCCGATTGATGCTGTTATTCGAAAATAACAATCTGTGAGTTGCGTTAAAAAGCAATCCAAATAATATGAAAGAAATACGACAGAAAAATAAATAAAAATCGACATAGGCTTCAGCAGAAACTTTGGGGCTATTTCACCAGGATTTTTATTAGATGAGGCATTGTTTTTTTTTATGAGTTCTCTGTGTTAAAGTTACCTCCACATTTTTTTATTAATATATCTTTTTTTTTTTTGGTAATTTTCATCGCAATTATTCAATCAGTCCACAGCTATTAGTCGTCATAATATTTTGTCTTTTATTATTATTAGATGAAGTATTAACAACCATTATTATTTCTTTTTCATTAATATTTATTTCACTTTAATTTTCGTTGCTTTTTATTGTAACGGCTCAATTGTCAGTCTACGGCCATTAGAAGATATAATATATTGATTTTTCCTTTTTATTAGATTAAATATTGTCAATCATTATTAATTTTCTATTAGTATTTACTTCGTTTTAGTTTTAGCTGCTTTTTTATAAACATTCAGACCGTCGATATACGGCTATCTCTGTCTGTCTGTCTCTCCCTCCTTCTCTCTCTCTTTCTCTCTCTCCATATATATATATATATATATATATATATATATATATATATGTAAGCAAATATATGGATATAGATCCGACAGTATGAAGAAAAATATACGGGAAAAAACAAACAAAAATCCTTATATGCAATAATGCTGTTTTAATGCTGGATTTAATAGCACCAGCAGACAACATATTACATCCGATGCTTGCATCTACCAAATCTCATACAAAAACTGTGACTTAAAATATGTGGGCTCGACAAGCGTACATATAAATTTTAGATCAAATAGAATTTCTTTCATTTTTTCATTTTCTTTCAAAATATTCAAATTTAGGAATACGTTTTCACAGCGTCGCCCACGTGGTGACAACGTGACCATATTTAAAACGAAACGCTGATCGCATAGAACTTTCAGTTATCTGTTTGGATAAGTCTTGTTCTTGTGGCCATCGTCTTTGTCATGTTAAGTTTGATAATATTATTTATATTTTATATTTTATATTGAATATGTCCTGAAGATGGCTTATTGACCGAAACGTCCGACGTCGACATATTAACATTAAAACAGTATTATTGCATATAAGGATTTTTGTTTGTTTTTTCCCGTATATTTTTCTTCATATATATATATATATATATATATATATATATATATATATATATATATATATATATATTGAACATATAAATTTATTAAGCGTAACGAAGAGTATCTATCCTTCCGGTTACATTTTGGTGGTTGAGATAGTTACTCAATCTGCTGTGACTGATGTGTGAAACCAATATAAACGCTGTCTTTTTAAGATAGGAAAGAATGGCGTAAAATTATATTTTAATCCATCCCATTTGAGCGTGTGTTAGACTAAGCTGAGCTGAGCAAATATTCATTTGTAGTTGTTCCTCAACCGCCAATTTAACGGATTAAAAGTGAAGAGATGTTGGTTAAAAATTAAAAGTCCATTAAACCCTAGGAATTATATGCCGTGTGTTCTCGATGAGCTCTGACTGAAGAATCAATAGAACAGATCAATATAGTAATTCTAAGTTTTTTCAGGTAAGATTTTTATTATTATTATTATTATTATTATTATTATTTACATTTTATAAAAAATGAGATAATTCAATATTTTTTAACAAAATTGAACCTAAAATTTAAATTTTTTTATTTCCATAATTCAGCCTTGGTTCAACCTCAGCTCTTTGTTGAGATCTGTTAAATATGAAATCCGTTAAACTGAGGTCAGTTAAATCAAGAGATTGCTATATTTAAATATCAACCTGAAAGGTTTCGGGTGCACTTTGCGCGATGAATTTTTTTAAATTTATTTATTTATTTATTGTTTTCTTTGCTTTTTCACCCGTTTTTAACATGGGAAAATTAAAAATATTTCTAACACCAACTTTATCAGTTTGTTTTATATTAAAAAAAAAATGAACTCAGCAAAATGGAAAGAACTGGGAAATCGGCAGCTGGAAAATGGAAGATGATGTTAAAGAAAAGGCAACGAAAAACTCACTGAACAGGATTGGAACAGAAGAAATTTGAACCTTAGAAATTTGTTGAAATACCAAAAGGGCAAAGAGAGAGAGAGAGAGAGAGAGGGGAGAAGAGAGGAGAGTTAATGTTCATCACACCTGAGGAAACCTATCGCTCGAAAAATGAAGTTTACAATTTCGAGATATATTTTCCCACCCCCCGTGTATATATATATATATATATATATATATATATATATATGGGAATATTTCTTACAAGCCAATGACGTGGCAGAAATTTAACTGATATATATTTAAACATATTCAAGTGAGTTTATGCTTTTTTAATCTGTTAGTGAAGTGAGTTCGCCATTAATTACATTAATTTTATTGAATTATTCTTTTGAATGACTATATATATATATATATATATATATATATATATATATATATATATATATATATATATATATATATACACGATAAGGAACAAATCGGAAACTTTTATGAATATAACATGTTTCGCTTTTCTTTAAGCTTAATCAGAAAATGAAATATGAAGGAAAAAAGAAAATTCTGGTGTTTTTTGTGTTTGTTTTTCATTGATTAAGTGAACCTTACAAGTAAGTGTTCTGTCAAGCAGCGTTCGTGTGTATAATTCAGGTGAGTATGTTAATGTGTATCATAATTTTGGTTTGTCTATGCGGGATTCGATAGATAATGTGTATGCGTTTGAGTGCGTACGCAGTCGAAACATTGTGGTGACAACAACAAGGATTTGGGACAAAAGTCCGTGTGTATATTAATGAGAACTCCTCCTCATACCAGAAATTCAGGCAGGAATTTCAGCACCTGCTCATATATATTTCATTCTGTCTCAGCAACGTGCGGATAAACAGCAGCAAAGTTTGGATGGCTCGGCTGCCTTCGGTCTGGAAACGCAATCTGATACAGTCATGAAGGCTCGCGCCCATTAGCATTCGCGCGGCCGTATGTAAAAATCATATCTGCCTTCTCACGATATGAATATCCTGCCATTGTTAATCGGAATACTTCTCGGTTAACTCACCACTACACACGTTAAACATTGAAGACCCCCTAGCCACACATGGACACTAATGACAAATGTCTAGATGCCAAAACAGCGCCATCTAGTCTACAGAGCAGCAATGTGTCATCTACCGTCAACTTTCTTTAAACTTAATGGCTCAAAAACGAAGGTTTGCGGACATATGTTTATATGGCCATTTGTCCTTGTTTTCGTGTGAGGAACCCGACCCAGAAAGTTTGTAAAAGTATTTTTGATACACTCAGTGTATATATATATATATATATATATATATATATATATATATATATATATATGTATTCTGGTAATACATTATTTTTAAAGATACAATTATTTAAGTAAATGCTTAAATTCTCTGTTCATAATAAACATTATTAATTACATTTACCTGAATGTCCGAAAAAATTCGTAGAAAATACGTGACCTCTGACAGGAATCGAACCTGTATCCTATACGGAACCGTCATTTGTCCTGACGCGCTATACTCTGCTTTGAGCAGATATGATCTTTCGAGAAAAATCGTGAGAAATTTGTTGCTTAAAAACAGTAATTTGGACTTTGCTAACCAGACGCTTCCTCTGTAGATAAATAGTATAGCACGTCAAGTCAAATGACAATTCCGTGTAAGATACATGTTCGGTTCTTGTCGGAGGACACATATTTTCTATGAAATATATATATATATATATATATATATATATATATATATATATATATTATGAAATGGACTAAGTCAAACAATTATTTTAGGTCTGATGAATTTGATCGTGATTACAAATTCCAATGAAGTAAATTATAACCATGGATTATTAGGGTTTCAGCCTTTTATATTATATTCTTGTTCTGTCCTGCACATTGAGATCTCTCTGAATTCTATCCTCTTGAATATATATATATATATATATATATATATATATATATATATATATATTTATTAAAGACATTTTTTTATGTTTAACGTTCTTTTTATAGATACAAGTATTTAAGTAAATGCTCTGTTTATAATAAACAGTATTAAATAACATTTACCGGCCTGAATGACCGAGAAATTTTCATAGAAAATATTCGTCCTTGGACAGGATTCGAACCTGCATCCTATACGGAACCGTCATTTACGCTGACGTGCCTAACCGATCGGCCACCAAGGATCGTTCGAATTTACTGCTTATAAACTTCAAATTATAAATTCGACCTTGGTTAGGCACGTCAGCGTAAATAACGGTTCCGTATAGGATGCAGGTTCGAATCCTGTCCAAGGACGAATATTTTCTATGAAAATTTCTCGGACATTCAGGCCGGTAAATGTTATTTAATACTGTTTATTATAAACAGAGCATTTACTTAAATACTTGTATCTATAAAAAGAACGTTAAACATAAAAAAAATGTCTTTAATAAATAAATTGTCGGACTTTGTCCATTTCGTAATATATATATATATCTATCTATCTATATATATATATATATATATATATATATATATATATATTGACCACTAATATTATCAATATATATATATATATATATATATATATATATATATATATATATATATATATATATATATATATAAACTACACATTATTAAGATCCTAAATAATAAAAATCTATTAAACAATAGACATGAGTTAACGGTTTTTTTCCCGACATCATCAAATTTTTGCATTGAATAATTAGCATAAAAATGAACAAACAATAAAATAATTTTTAAAATCCATAGTCCTAATAAATAGTTTAAATACCCTACAAAAAAAGATAACCCTTTATGAAGTCAAAAAACAAATGTTACGGCAGTTTTTTTTATATACACAAAACCCTTTCAAAAAAAATTAAAATAAAAAAATACATAAATCTCCATAGACACGTAAACCAGGCTAGACGAAATCATCTTCCGTTTTAAATTTAGACACCCCAACCTTACCCTGACTTGACATCTATGAATGTAACTCTATACTGATACAAATTATTAACACCCTATAACCCTTTTTATTTAAAAAATCGCTCTAGCCGTTACCATAGAAATTTTGATTTCAATAACGAATATATTAAAACACGTAAATTTCAGAAATAAGTTATTCAAAAAAAATTTCGCTTGAAGATGGAACAGAGCTTACTTTAATTCAATTTAATTCAAATAATTATATTGAAGTTTTCGGCTCTTGTTTTGAAACATGAGACCTCTTATGTAGCGTGTTGGAATCATATTTTTAAATAAATAAATAATTATATATATATATATATATATATATATATATTTGTCGTCAAAAACGACATTATTACGTCATTATTTTTGCACCAACTTAATATAAGCGCAATAACTATGGTTAGTAACTATGCACATGCTTATAGAAAACCCTCTGCAAAAAGTATAGAACTGTTTTGAATATCTCGAGAACCGTCTATGAAGTCTTGATATGTTTTTGCAAAGAATCCGAGAAAATTTTACTGCACATGCGTGAAGATATATTTTCTCCTGGGGTCACTCTATCAGAAGTAAGACGTTATTGAGTTGGTTTGTGTATTGCGTGACTTTTGTATTTACTGTGAACACGCATTGCTTGAAATTTGGACAGTCTGCGTTAACTATCCGAATCATTATGAAGGGTCTAGAGCGGAAGTCTCCAAAATGATAGATATCGGCTCTTAGGGATCGATGTGACTCTGCATTTGAGTCGATAAATGCCTAGGGACGGATAAATGCTTGGTAGTTAAAACGCTGTGGAGTTAGTTAAACTTTTTTGGGGCGGTGGGGTGTACCGAAAAGTGACATTCGTATAAGTCAAAGAATAAAAGTACATAAAATAAAAGAATAAAATACAATTTGATGACACCCGTTTCTGATTTATCTATAACTAGACAGCAAAGATGATGAAATTTCAAATGTAAATTTAAAATACTCTCTGGTTGCCTTGTTTATTAATGTACTTATTATTGCATAAATTTCTATTTTTCTCATTATTATTAATATTAATATTGTTGTTGTTGTTGTTGTCATTATTATTATTATTATTATCATCAGCAGCAGCAGCAGCAGCAGCATCAGCAAGAGTAGTACTAATAGTAGTATTCGGACAGAGTTATCACCCATTACAATGAATGAATTGAGCGGCTTGAGCTCAGCCAAGTTTTCACTTAAATGGAACTCGTACATACGAGCCATCGCTAAAGATGCTGGAAATTGGTCAGTTCATTGTACCGTTCCAGTAAGTAACTGACCCCTCCTGCTCTCCTTTACCTTTACACGTATCGAGGAAATTGTTCGAAAACAATTATTCGAAAACAACTATTCGAAAAACACTTATTATTCGAATTGTTAATTGTTTGAATAAAAATTAATCGAAAGGACAGTTATACTAAATGATAAAATACCAGTGTTTGAAATACGTATTTGGTCTTCCTTTGAGAGAGTCAATGCTGATTTGGCTAGAACTAATAACTCTCTTGAAAGATGACATAGGACATTTTTCTAGCAAGTGTCATCCCATCATCCTACAATATGGAAATTCTCAGACGCCCTTAAAAGAGAACAGGGCTTGCAAGACTTTCATATAACAAAAGTAAGAGCAAGTTGCCAAAATATCAAGAATGCCAAGAAATACTGCAACGTAAATTTAAAACTTAAAAAGTTAGTGGCATTCTTTACCGAGTATTCTTCAGTAATTGACTATTGCCGTGCAATATCATTTAACTTAAGATTATAAAGATTTTTACTTATTAAATTGTCTTATTAATGATATTTGGAAATAATTATCATCTGTGTATCTCCTTTTTAAATTTTACATTTTTATTGCAATAAAGAATTTTGTATTTCGAATAATTATCATTTAGTATAATTGTCCTTTCGATTAATTTTCATTTAAACAATTTACAATTCGAATAAAAGTTTTTCGAATAAGCGTTTTCGAATAATTGTTTTCGAATAATGTTCACATAATCCCTTTACAAGAGTCAGATCAAGCCCCAAATGGAGTACTGTTGCCTTATCTGGGCAGGAGGTGTCCATTCTTCATCCATGTGAGTAACAAATTATTTTCTACCTTACAACTCCTTTTTCACAGACGAGACGTCTCAATCTTTGTGGAACTGACTCCCAAGAGGATGCTTTCCCGACCACTACAATATTAATCTATTAAAGTCTAGGATTAAGCAATATATTTCCCACATATACCGCGCCTCTTACTCTGACCGATCTCACAACAAACACTTTCAGTAACTCTCTGACTGGCTCTTAGGCCTTGTATATTGCAAACATTATTAAAAAAAAGGGCAACAAAACATTGATTTATTCATCTTCTCTACATATCTGCATACACAGTGCCTCTTATTCTATAACCTCTATCGCGAGTGCCTTTCGGTCATTGTACAGGGTGAACATGTCTTGTATAGAAAACAGAAATCGAAAAAAGAATGGAAAACTTTAAAGCTAAAACGAATCTAATTGAGAAACATTAATGAAGGGAAAGGGTATATGGATGTCTACCCTCAAATAAAAATATATTTTTGTCGATGCATGAGGTCGGTGAGAGATCATGGATTTCATGAAGGGTTCGATGATCGAAACATAACATTTCGGTATTGACGTTTGAACTGGGATTCTTATTCAATAAGCAGTTCTTCTCAAAAATGGTGAAAGCATGCTGGCATCATTCAAAGGAAACCGTTGCACAAAAAAATATAAAATTTGTGGATTTTATGTGAATTATCCAGTCATTTTGAATATTTCTTTAAAAAACATCGCATCATCCAAGTCAGTAAAAGCCCCGAAATCAATATACATACATACCTATATCTATCTATCTATCTATCTATCTATCTATCTATATATATATATATATATATATATATATATATATATATATATATATATATATTTATATATATATCTTGGTTATTACTCGTGAAAAGATTAATAGATATATTTGATATTTGAATTTCTGCGTGATGATTTTTTTAAAAGTAAAGCTAAATAGCATTTAAATAAGAGAAAAATAATATCAAATTCATTCAAGAGAAAACAAAAATGCTTATAATTATTTTCTGTGTTAACAGCACAATCATCGTCATCTTTGTAATCATCAGTAACAGTAGTAAAATTAGCAACAGCTGTTGCGAGCACACACACACAGGACTTCATTTTGTGTCTGTGTGCTCGTAGAACCCCTTCTCTTACTGTACGACTTAGCATGACGACAACTACGAACAGAGGAACAGATAAGGTCACACTGTTGATCATAACATACGTATATATATATATATATATATATATATATATATATATATGCTATATACCATACATATATAATAAATATTATTTACACATAAATACATAGCTACATATGCAAACATATGTATGTTTAAATATATTTATACATAAATTAATATATATATATATATATGTATAAGGAAATGGATTAAATTCGACATATTGTTATTTTTAATTTATTTTATTTAAACGTTATTTTTGATAGATCCTCATATTCGAGTAGATGCTCTGTTTTTAATTAAACAGTATTTTTTATCCAACTACATCTACCGGTCCTGAATATTCGAGAAATCTTGTCAAAAAATATGCGTAACATATATATATATATATATATATGTGTGTGTGTGCGTGCGTGCGTGTGTGCAATTGTGTATGCGTGTGTGTGTACGTGTGTGTGTAGCGTTACGTTTGCATTTATATATGCGCTTTAAAGGAATGATGATGATCTTTAATATTTGCTTTTTACACTTCATTCTCTAATTTGTGCATAGCTGCGTTAGGTTTTCGTAATAATTGCCAATATCTGGTTTACTGAGGTGTATTAAAAATATTCTAAAAATACTTTTAATCAACGTTTTATTCACGTGGAACCTCTTAAGAGCTTCTTCAAATTTGTCCGCCTTATATAATCCTCTCTATATGGTATATTTCAATGGTGTTTTCTCTTCTCGATGATTTCCAGTGGTCGAAGTTTCCTTTACCTTGCGTTTGAAAACATCATAATCTACAACTATCAAAAGAGGAGATCCCAACATGCAAATTACAAATTGGAGATGTCAAAATAAAGCAAGTACAAAAATTCAAATATCTAAGAAGTGTTTTAACAGAGGATGGAAAATGCCACACCGTAAACCGAAGGCGCATCGGAATAGTGAAATATGTCTTTCAAAGCTAAGCAACGTATTATGAAACTGAAAAATTTCGTTAGAAAAGTAAGATAAGTGTACTTAATTGTTATGTAATATGAGTCCTCCTAATAGGTAATTAATGGCAGATGATCTTACAAATAAAGAAAAATCTTGAGACAACAGAAATATGGTTTTACAGATAGATGCTGAGAATACCATGAACTGAACACGTGAGCAATGAGGAAGTTTTTAGAGCAAATGGGAACAAAAAGGACACTTATACTTAACATCAGAAAGAGACAGTTAAAATTTCTAGGGAAAATAAGGAGGAAAGATGGTTTGGAAAATTTGACACTGACATGACATATTGCAGACAAAAGGTACAGAGAAAAGCAGTGTATAACATCCCTATCGAGCTTGTGTAAATGGTTGGCTGGATTGGGATTAGGAGAGATACCGAAAAAATAAAACTTGCAGTAAATTGTGGTGAGACATGATCACCCACATCCTGAAGGAACAGGGTGCATAGAAGAAGAAGAATCTACAACTGATAATTATTCAGTTCTGTTTATATTTCAAATGACAAGTCACCACCCTTAAAAGGCTGAAATCATTTTAGAACATGGAAATAAAAAAAATCTCATTGGCGAAACTTTTTGTCTGCTAATAGAAAATGAATTGGATGAATTTTACCACATATCCTTCTGGAGTCAGTTTAAACTGACGCCTTATTTTGTCCTTACATATTGTGACTATTTTGCTTAAAGTTCCTATTTTCTTGATTTCAAATGAATACTTAGAAATCTTTCAACTTTCTAAAGTCATATTTTATAATTATAGTTTAGATATATGGGAACAAAACAGAAGGATATGAGGATATGAGTTAAAGAAACATCTGCTTCATTTATTCACTTAATCTGTATCTGGATTATTTTGGCATTGTCACTTACTAGGCATGAGACGACAGATAAAAAATCTTTTTCCGAACTAATTGCAAATAAAAAAAAAAGAAGAAAATATAAACTCATGATGTTCTTATTCATTAACCCAAGCCCTTAACGGCCCCGCCACACACCAAAAGAAGCCAAATCAATAATCACAACTGAAACAAAACTAAAACTTATTTTAAATTAAAATAATCACTCGCCTACTTATACATCTTTTAAGAAATTAATTTAAAACAGATTAGTGGTCGCTCAAGATTAATTTAGCACGGAAAGATATTACTTTTGATCAAAGTAAAGGAAGAATCAATAACCATTTGACATTGATTTTTATATATAGTAATGAAATGATACAATTAAACATTACAACTTTAATTTTTCAGTCAAATTTATATTCTGAAAGTTTATGGTCTGTCATTAGTCTTTGTTTTAATTTAGAAATAAAACAATTCAAAGAACCCCGACACACATTTTTGCTTCACAAATTTATACAAAATCTCACCATTTTCATTCAACGAATATAATTGTTAATTACTAATGAGAAAGCTCTAGTTTGTTTACATACAGTTATTGTGTCACACTAAATGGTACTTCTCCTCAACAACCCAGTGTATACTCGAGGTTATTCTAGACTAGTCGACGTATAAAGTTAGTCTCGACCAGTTTCTATCCTAAGTATAAAATGGAGCAGGCCAGAATATACACTTTCCTTTTCTCATGTAATAAGATGCTTATTATTGTAGCCACAGGTGATAGTCAGGGATACTATGAATCATGCCGTATGACACTCCGCAGAGATTGCTTGATTACATTCTATAACTTTCATTTTTATTACGGTTTCTTGGTTTGCATATTTGTAGGTAAAACTTCTGCGTGCCTATTGATTTTGGTTACCTTATTATTCTTAAATGACATCATAACAGCCATTAATACTTGTATGTAGACTGGAACTATCATATGATCTATTTGAAAGACACAGTTATGGATGTAGTAAAATCAGTGTCAACCAATATATTAAAGCAAAACATCTGAAAGATGTTACAGAAATTGGCTTGACACTTTGCATAATGGAGTGACCCCCCAAGAAGTATGTCTAATGGTCCTGATAAAGAAGGTCACTGATTAAAGCCAGACCCTCAGTTTTTGATGAATTATTTTTTTAGGAAGAGCTGAGAAGACAAAGAATACCTGTCCTCTATAAGACAGTGGCACCTAGAGCAAAAAGACAGAAAGATGTAAAGAGAGACAAGAGACCACTCAACACGGCACGAAAAGGAAGACACGCCCATTGTACTGTTCACCCTCTCAACTTGACCCACGTCTGCCTCGCCCATCTATAGCAGGTTACGACTGAATAAAATTTGCCCACTACTAGAATCGTCTTATGGTTTTATTTTGTGGGTAACGGTCTGGCCAAAGAGTTATTTTTAAGCAACAAGTGTTTGACTCGAAGAAGCTGTACCCTAATAACGAACCTGGTGTTTGGTCTGTGCTGCAATGCTACATTGATACTAATAGTAAAAGAATAATAATAAACTAGCCTAGTGGATATGGTTTATATTAAGTTACTTTAACTGTGCAAGTCTTTTCTGAGAAACAAAACAAGACGGATACGAAAACAGAAGCTGTATTTATAAGAAACTTTGGATAGGATTCGATCATGTAGATTGATAGAATTATTATGCCAATATTTTCTTCTCAACATTGAATTCCGGTCATTAGTTCTCTGGGAGAATCTTATCATTTTCATAGTGCAGGAGAAATATGGATCTACAGTAGGTCGCTACGAAAACCATGGACAGAACACGTGACTACTGGGGAATTATTACGAAAAATCGTAAAGAAAAAGACTCATATTTACAATCAGAAACAGACAGATGAAATTTTTGAGGCACATAGTGAGGAAAGAGATCTTGGAGAATTTAACACCCACATGGCAATACTGAAGGCAAGAGTACAGGAAAATAGCGATTAATCTACCCAATAAGTTTATGTAAATTGAAGGCAGAGCAGGAGCTGGGGGATACATTATGCTTAGATCTACCAGAGGACAGGAAGCTGTGAAAAGTTATGATCGTTGACGTTCTAAAGTTTATAATTATAGTCCAGGTATAACAAAAGTGACACCATATTGATATTGTTTAAATTCATCTACACACACACTTCCAAACAAACAAGCCAATGATATCATAGATGGGTGAATTGATTTGTTTTTTACGGCTTTTGCAGATAGATTGCAATTTGTTTTGAGATAATAATGCTTCTCGCTATACAATTTGTACTAATTAACCCATAGATGTGTGGAGAAGAGGTGTATTCATACCTTTCCTAAGGGTATTTGCATGTAAGAGAATATAACGAATCCAATTGGAATTGGAACTCGGCTCTCCGATTTCTAATTCTGAGCCGTTATCCATTACCCCACCCGCACATCCAAGCTTAGAGCACCTGGTATTCCCAAGCTATCACCCATCTAGGTACATTTCTTAACTTCGGTTATCGTACGAAAACCGGTGTTTCAACTTGATATGCCCGTAAGCCGATATCATAGATGGAAAAGGATATACACAGCATCATTTTTTTTACTGTACAAGTAAACTGGTATATAAATGAAGTTAAAGCTAATTAGATAAGTAACTAAGTTTAGTTTACCTGTCTGAAACATTTTCGAGAACCTCACACTTTTCTGTCCGTTTTTCAAAGTGAATCGGAATTCGTTCGTGTGAATGATAAACGGTAGCAATTTAATGATGCAGAGGCAATTGCTATTTCTTCCGTGTTCTTTTTTCATTCGTATAAGTTTTAGATACTTTACGGCGATTTACCCGAGACAGAATTGTTCAATAAGCGTAGAAGCAACATTAATAAAAGATTTCTCATTGAGCAAAAAAAAAAAAAAAAAAAAAAAAAGAAAAGTAAAAAAGAAAATCAAATTCACAAGACTTATCGTTTATGAGCTAAATAAAATTTTCCGTATTTTAAAACTCCATTGTTAATACATCGCAAGGAATTCTCCGATCTAACCAATATTAATGATATAAATACTAGAGCTACCCTCCTCCTGTAGTCCGATGTTACTATTTCGGATACATCTGCTTCACTTTACTCCACAGTAACTTAAAATCACATTCATATTATCAGGAGGTAGGATGAAATCGATTTCAAAATTAGGTTGAAATTAATTTTAAAAAAATAGTTAGTTCAAAGTAGAGGGTTACTGATAGATTGTAAGAGAGTATTATGATGACAAGTAGGATAGATGCCGTTTGACCTTGTAACAAAGATTATAGCTGTTAGGGAGTTCGTTCTACAAGGTAACAGTCCTGGGGAAGAGGCCGCTTGAGTGGAACTTGCTCCTTATCAAAGGACCACGTAGAAAACGGAGATGGTTTGCCACTGTGAACGGGTCCTAGTTGTGAAGCTCCGAGCTGATGTCACTAAGGAATGTAACTTGTCCGAACATCTGCCACAGTAATAACAATATAGTAGTGAAAACTTGGCAACATTTCCTTTGTGGGATAAGAGTTGCTAAATAGAAAACATTTCATCACCCACAAGGCCGTGTAATCACTTTCAGATTCTGGCGAAGCTGGACATTGAGGATTGGGCAGCACCAGCCCAGATATAACAGCAATGCTTCATTCTTGGTTTAATCTGACTTTTATAAAGGATACAACATGGCAGTAGGAGTTCGGTATTTATTACAGTGGCACAATGAATCGACCATTCTTCCAGAATCTTTTGCAATGGCACAAATATACGCGTTCCATTTTAGAACAGGAGTGAGCTTTAGCCTCAGTAGGCGTTCGAGGCATGGAGTCTCTTTGAGGGTATGACCACTCATCAGGATTGGTGCATGTTTAAGGTCTGCTCAGTGGTGATGAAATATTACGAGTTTGATGTATTGAATGATGTCAACCTCTCTTTTACCAATACTTAAGAATCATTTTCAAATTTCCCCCTACAACGGTCCTGCGAAATAAAAAAGGTGAATAACCTCACCGCTCTCAGGCCATTAGAATAACTTTTTAGAGTAAATTCTTCTTCTTCTTCCTCCTCTTCTTCAATATGCCATGTTCATTCAGGTCGTTGGTGATCATGGCTCTCCACAATTGTCGTGTCCTTTGTAATGCTGAGCGAAAAAATGGTGTAAATGCACTCATATATGTATGAGACATATCTTAAGCAAAAACAAAGATTATGCCTCGTTTTTTTGGTGATGGTTCAACAAGCGTCGACCGTATTTTGTTAAAGTGAGAGAGAGAGAGAGAGAGAGAGAGGGAGAGAGAGAGAGTAAGATTTAGATATAGTTTTTGACACATTGCCACATGCTCTCTGACACTTGTCAAACTGATTGTGTTTTATGCTTCTTTTTTTCTCTCGATATTCTTACTTCCACCTAGTTTGATCTTTATGTCATTTTCCAAGGGACAACTTATATTATCGAGTCTTTAATAAAAGTATATTTGGAATAAGGAAGGGTTAGGATTTTTTCGGAGATTGGAATAACCAGGGTTTGGAAAAATCTGAGAAGGGAGTTGGATTAGTGTAGATCTTAGTTTATTTGAGTTAAAGGATTATATGTAAAATACAGCAAATAATTTAATGAAAGTTAAAACAATTTTCTTGTCCTAAAGGACAATAGTCTATTGCATAAAAGCTTTGGTTCGTGAATTGGTGACACAGAAAGTGTGAATCTAATCCCTGTAGACTTAAATTAGAATATGGTGAGTAAAAACTGAGCTAAATAACAAGACATCCATACACATAGGCAGCGGAATGAGAACAGTCTAAGCTTAGTCCGAAATTACCTTAAGGTTATCCGGATAGAAATACATCTAATGAAAGCCGGAGATCACAGCGACTTAAACGCTGGAATAATATTATGTTGGTGCAAAAATAATGACGTAATAATGTCGTTTTTTGACGTATATTTTAACGTCAAAAAACGACATTATTACGTCATTATTTTTGCACCAACCTAATAACATTAAATCTGAGAACAATAGCCACATGTAAATAGTGCAAAACATTTTCTTGAATATCATTTTTTTTACCGTAAATAAATATAAAACTGACAAAGCGTGCTTCTAATGCCCAGGTTCATCGCCAAGAGAGGAACCTTGGAGGGGCCTGGTCCTAACAGAAAATCGTTTTCTTCCTCCTTCTAGTGTGCAAAGTGAATTAAATGACGGACCCACTCTCTGGACTCAAAACACTCTAGCGTCGGGTTTGCTAATGTCTTTTATTTATTATTCTTTTCTTTATAGGTCGCTGTACGTTACTTTATATATAGTTATGGTCTGATTGCGAAAAGGTATTGATACTATCGATGTTTCACAATCGTCGAGCACTTTCTGCATTCCGTCGAAGAATGCTACACTCTCGTTTACTTCTGATGATGAAAGATAACACATTTTTCTTCTTTTTATTTTTCTTCTATGCACTGTGTCCATTCAGGACGTTGGCGATCATGGCGCTCCACAATTGCCCGTTCTTTGTAGCTATTAATATATTTTGTCTTTTTATTATCTCTCCTAAATCTTGTTCTACTATCCATTTATTGATCTAGAGAGGTAGAATATGTGTCGTTTTCCTCTTTCCCTATTGCCGTCAACCTGTGAGTATCAAATCTGTATGATTTAAATAAATGTTTAGAATTGAATAGATGATAATCTAAATGAAGTATTAGAATCTCTATTAAAGCAGTTTCACAATTGTAAATGATCGTTTTCTTAGATTTAATTTTTTTTCTAAGAAGTTTCCACGGTGATGAATAAGCGGAGGTTGATATAAGAGCTGGGGGGCAGTTGGAAGTTCTTTTTTTTTTCAAAAATTCATAAGCGAAAGACGATACATTTACTACAGATTCGACAGTAGTAGGTTTTGGAGCCTTAAATTCAGTGCCATTTTTTTTTTAAATTTCTAATTATTGTAATCATACTCATTCATCGTCTGTTTCTTTTTTAATGAGTATTTCTCATTTATTTACTGACTTGATGGCTTGTTTACAACATATGTACTCCTATTGAACATTTGTTTTTTGAGTGCTGTTCCAGTTCTAATGTTTAAGTTTCATTCCATAGAGTGTCACTCCTCTCCAACCGCGATCAGCCATATTTGATTAGAAAGTCTTTTCACGGAACGCAAATTTCAATGTTTAAGTTATCGTTTGATTATTCCCAGCAACAAAATAAATGAAGCAACATAAAATGCTTAAAACACCTCGTCTACTACAAATTTAAACAAACACTTTTTGTAAATATGCTAATATGCTATCATAAGCTGTACTATTTTCCTTCACGAACCGTTTCTTTTATTAATTATTGACTAGTTTATCTTTCATCTCATTACTCTTACATTTGGTGGTGGTGACGCCCAGATTTATTTTATACGGTCTGTTAAGTATCAGCGTGGATCAGATACTTGTTGATCTCCGAAATCAACATGTTAAAGTATAGTCGATGTCAGATGGACTCGCAGTATATAAGATACAAGTTCGAATTACATTGGTAGATACTACTTTGGTCTCCTTACACAGAAGAATTTGTTATAGCCCACTCATAGTGTGTTTTTGGCCTTGCTGGAAGAAAAAGAATGTTGCCCATAGGCTAGCGTCTGAATGAAAACCATGAAAGTAACAGTAGTGCTTAAAACGAAAATTTGATAATTTTTCTACCAACGTTTGCTATATTTAACCTAAAATTTAGTTTAACGACTGTCGGTATCCAATATATATGTTGTGTAATGACAATCTGGAAAATAAGTGGTTGTCAGTGGTCAGGAATTAATGCAGGGGTTACTAAAAAAATAAAGTTATTATATGTATAATATAAATCCATTGATAATATAAATAATATAATATAATATAAATCCATTGATTTTACATGAAAAATGGATTAAAAAAATAGGAAGTAGACTATTACCGATGCTTAAGAATTAAAGCAAGAGTTTCTAATAGATTATATGAATATAGTAAATACATTATTAATGATTTTACTATTAAAATGCCCTGAAAATCAGCAATATTTTTTCAGTGGTTAGGAATTAATACAAGCATTACTGATTGAAATATGATATCTAAATACGCCTAAATGCATAAAATGTCTAAAATCTATACTAATGCATTGTTAATGATTTTAACTATAGTAATGCAGGGTGCAGTAATGGATGGTGGCGCGGATTGAGGAATCGGATCGATTCCTCAATTTAATCCATTACATTCACTTACGTGCTAATAATACCCTTGGGAAAGGTATGACTCCTCTTCTTCTCCCCCACCCCAGGAGAAGAATAGCAGGACAGACTGGATTCTGTCGCCTTGGATGGCAAATGGTCTACCGCAGAAAGAAATGGCAACCTACTGAGGAGAAAAAATCTGCCTCGTCAGTCATGCATCGAAAGATACATGATCGCCTAAGCGTGTGTCACGTATGGCACATAACCGAACTGAACTTTGCTAATAATTTTTACTATAGTAATGCATTGTTCATGATTTTTACTATAGTGATAGTGCTAATGATTTTTTCTATAGACATGACTTGTAAATGATTTTACTATGTTAATGCATGGAAAATTTGTAACGTACGAATTGTAATTGGCCTAGAATGAATTAAATTGTTACTGACAGAAGAGACTTATTTACAGGTATACATTTTAAGTGTGTAGTGTTTCATGATCATTATTCAATTTGCTCTCGACTTTTTGGGTAATAATTTCCTGATAAAATGCAGACAAATCACATTTTATTCTATGAGGCTTATTTGTATAGAGATATTTGCAAAATTCACGTATCACTCTCTTTTTATGTTTTAGTCAAACGCATTTTACTTAGAGACGTATATTCTGTAGTAACTTCTACGTGCTCACTCCCTTCAGGGCGTAGGCGATGATGGCTCTGCATTATCTCTTGCGGCTCTTTGCAGTTTTCTACCTTTGTTAAGGCTGCCGCCCCGCCTCGTCACGCCTTCTATCCACACAAGCTTGTCAGGTAAGTGGCTTGCCATTTCTCTTGCCTTCAATATGCCCCGTGAGGGTTACGTTTTCCAATTCTCCCTTCCTCTTTAATGTGTCCAAGGAATTTCAGCTGTCTATTCCTGATTCTGAGTATAACTGTTCTTTCTGTTGCCACTTTCTCTAAGACTTTCTCGTTGCTTACTCGCTCCGTTCATGGAATTTTCAGTATCCTTCTGAAGAAGCACATTTCTGCTGAATCTAGTTTTTTCTTCATTCGTAGGGAAATTGTCTAAGATTCACTGCCAGAGGATGGATATCACATAGAAATCCAGCACACTTTTCTTTGTTTCTAAGAATTTTTTCCGTTTTTCAGCGACTTTGCTTAGCTTTTGGAATGCTTCTTTCGCTACTCCAAAGCGTGTTCGGATCTCGGTGTCACATTTTCCATCCTCTGTTGAGACTCTTCCCAGATATTTGAACTTCTGCACCTGCTCGATGTTTATATCTCCTATTCGTAACTCACATCTTGGGCTTTTTCTCCTGCTGGTGACCATACTTTATGTCTTCTAGCAGTTGATGATTAGTTTTTTTCAGGCTTTCTTCTACCGCCCTGTCTAGGAGGTCCTTTAGTTTTTTTTGTGAATCGGTTATCAACACAGTGTCATCTGCGTATCTTATATTGTTAACATTACACACACTGATAATAAATCCTGGAAGAATCTCCAGTTCCTTTAGTTCGCTGCAGTAGTTGAATCAATCTGGAGAGAAGACACATCCTTGTCTCACGCCACTTTCTATTTTTCTATGGCTTTATTTTCTATCCGTATGCAGGCGGAAGTTCTGGATTGTTCTAACATTTTTTTTAAAATAAATCTAGTTTTTCTAACAGTTTAGATCGATCTGTGTGCCGTGCTGTGTCAAATACTTTTGCATAATCTATAAAACATAAGTGTACATCCTCTTCTACAACTATATTGATCATGATATGTTGCATTTCTTGTTTCGATGTTCTTGACAAAGTCACACTCTTCTTGTCCTATTTTCGATCTAATTCTGTTTCGCCCGCTATTCATCAGGATTCACATCATTAGTTTGTTTAGTGACTCATTAAGCTGATAGTCGTATAGAGTTCGCATCTGCTTGCACCTGTTCTCTTAGATAATGTTACGAAAAGGGATTTAGTGAGGGCTTCTGGTATTTTGACGCTGTTGTATATTTCGCTTAATATCTCCGTGATCTTGTCGCTGCCAAAATCGTTTAAAACTAAGAACATTCCTGTCACGATCCCATCAGACCCTGCTGCTTTATGTCTGTTCATCTTGTCCAGTTCTGATGTAGCTCTATGTTTTAGTATTTCTGGTCATTCCGTATTTTTCAGATTATGTTTCTCTCTCGCATCGTGAAAAGGCTCTGTCACATACTCACTCTACGTTTGGAGTATTTTTCTTTTTCTATTATCAGAGATCATTCTTTTGATTTTATACGGCCTGTTGGTTAGTTCACCTCTCGTTCTATTAATTTTTTTATTCTGTTGTGCATACTTGCTGAATTTGTGTTGCTCATTCTCTCTATTTCTGCGCACTTTTCATTGATCCATTCCTCTTTAGCCTGCCTACATTTGTCTTTAATTTTTATGTTTAGTGTTTGGTATTCTTTTCCATTTCTTTGTATTGTTTGTTGTCGCTTTTTCATCATCTATAGAATTTCCTCTGTCATTCATTCGTTCCTTTCTTTACTTGTTTTCTGTGGGATGATTTCATTCACCGACGTCAATAGTGATTCACTTTTATTTTGTCGTCTCGTTCAGTTCATATTCACTTATAACTCTGTTTTTGTATGTCTCTTTGCAACTTGGGTCATTCAGGAGTCTGTTATGTTGTAGTTTAGGCATTGCTTTGGTTTTCTTTAGTTTCTGTAGTTTTATGTGGCACACGACTGGAAGATGGTCAATCCCGCAGTTGGCACTTGGGTATATGTTGCAGTATAGAACTGCGTTTCTGAAACTTTTGTTGATAGTTACGTAATCAATTTTTTTGTCTATTCCTGGGCTTCTCAATGCCGACAGGCGTCTTGGATGACTGCTTGCCTGCAACACTGGACACATCTTCGCTGCACTCATTTCGGGGTCCTATTTCAAAGTTGCCAATTATTTCGTCTTTTCCTAGCTTGGGATTCAAGTCTGTCATGAAGATAGTCTGTTGTAACTTCGTTCCTTTTTCTTGTCTATTGACCATTGGCTGTGTTTGAATCCCTAAAGAGCAAACACTCAGCACAAATCTCTCTTTCAAGAATGGCTTGAATGGCAGCTATGAACGTAAGAACGATAAGATCAGGAAGAAATTCGGCAATTTTTATTTATTTATTTATTTATTCAACCGGCGACAATGAAAATGGAAATAAAAAATATAATCAAAGCTTTTTGGCTTGTGCTTCGTGTACAAAAAAATATGTGAATATTATTACCTCTCTAGTGTGATGGTTGCTAAGACATCAAAGTACACATTTTCTTCTACGGCTTCGAGTGCTTTAATCCAATTGCGACATCCTCGTTATCGGCACATATTTCCGTATATGATACGTTTAAATTTTCTGCCATTGATATTATCTTAGTTTTAAATTTTACTACTGTAAATCCAATTAATTTCCATTCAAAATGGCTATCAATCCATACCGTCTACAAAGTATGTCATATTTTTCTAGCTCAGTACCTGTCACTTCGCTGACGGGGAAATCATCAATTTTAAAATCTAAAATTTAGATTTTAAATTGTTTATCTATTTAAAATACTACATTTATTAGGATATATGTTCAGTCTAAATACAGAAGGAGTCATAAAAGTGAATTTAGATATTATTTTCCTCTTTCCCAGGGGTTAGTGCCAGACAGAAGGGAAATCAGCCGTCATACGCAGAGGTCCCATTTAATTTTCATTGAAAATGTGTGTGTACGTACATTAGCGTGTGCGCTTGAATATTTGAATTCATCGACAGACATAAAATTAATTCTAAAAAAAGAAAAAAAAAAGAAAAAGGCTTAAAGCAATAATTTATTACCCATTAATTTCCGAAAAGTTCAATAAAATCTTAAAACTATCTGATTTTTTTAAGTTTAAAAATAAATGTTTTTTTTTCTTGTCTCTAAATTTGTGATTTTATTATGCGGTCCATGGAAAGAGGATTCCTGTGTCTTATATAAAATTCAGTTGAGCTATATGCATGTGTGTATGTATGTGCATGAGTGTGTACGTGTACACGTGTGTATATTAAATGGTACAAGCCCATGTAAGTTACTCACACACAACAGATATATGCTTATACATTATGTAGGCATATGTAAAGTTACAAGCAGACTGCGCGTGACGGACGTAGAATTAACTTTTCTTTTAAAATATAGAATATTTTCAGAAATATAAATTATATGTAACAGTTTTTGTAGAGCTAATATAAATATAAATCGAACAGGTAATTTATTACAAATATTTCCTTACTTCTTGGAAGAAATTTTGAAAATTAAAAAAAATATCAACATCCGAAATTCGAAACATTAAATGTTAATATTGTAAAAAGGAAAAAAAGTGTGAGGGCGTCAGCATATTACTGCAGTTGATTACAGTCAAGCAGTTCGTGTAAGCAGAAGTTAATGCAAATCGTTAGTCTTAAGTAAATTCAATTTAAAAAATATGTTCCTAATGGTTTAAAGAAAATGTGTTAAAATTCAAATTATGTAACACACGTTAGAAAAAAAAAAAAAAAACGAAAACAAAAAAGAGTTATGTTTAGCAGAAAATTCTAACTGCAAAGTATGGCATTACAAATATTTCGGTAGATCCTGTAAAAATACTGAAAAGAAAATCCCAAAACTGTCTCCAAAGAATTAAAGAGAAAATAAAAAAAATTAATACAACCAATTGTAACTGGTAAAACGTTCCAAAATTCTTTAAGTTGCATATTATAAATATGTATTTCAAAAACACTTTGGCAGCATAAAGACTTGTATAGAATTTACTAAGTTTAGTTTAGTTTAACTTGACGCAAAACCAAATTAGTAGCCTGCTATACGGCTATTTTTACGGTAAATATTCGGGTGAACTGCATTCCTTGGTTGCACCAATCTAGATATTTACAGTTAGGACCCGCCATGTCACGTACACAGAGTCGACTCATTATCATTCCTTTCATATTCCATTGGTAAAGAGGAAGTTCCATTCAGACAGCTTTTTCGCCAGAAGTGTTGCAATATGGAAAGTACTCACGAACGAAGGTATTCTTCCCTTGTTGTAGCATACCTACGGACGATACTGGGTATTTCCCCATTCACATAAATACAGTAGTAAATACTGTATGTTGGTTTGCAGTCGGAGATTCGTCTCCAGTTGTGCTGGTAAAATTCTCTGCCTCCGGGTAGAGAGGATCCCCAAACGAGGCTATGGCGAAGTGCAGAGTGCCGTCTCGGGAAACAACTACCCAACCCCGTTTTATACGGGGTCTACAGGGAATTTTTGGCCGAGCCTACGAGCTCGGATACTCCACATTATATTCGACCTTGTGCTACATCTGACCGCGTGGGGCGGCTGGTAGATATACTGCAGTTGGAGATTCATTGTGGAATTCATTTGACGCTCTTCTAGCAGTTGACTACTTCTACGCGCCGGTGGCGAATCTTATATGTGTTGTTCGTATCTTAAGTATTATTGTTCATTACCAATCTTCATGTGATTATTCTTCTCGGTAACATTCCTGAGGTTACATAATCCCTAATCACTATAATCTTAAACTCTTCAAGTTTAGGATCAACCGTTATCTATCCTATACATCCTCATAGTATGTACCATTTCCTACATCCCTAAATGCTCTTACAACATCCCCATTCAGTAATCCTCCACCGTGAGTGGCACTTAGGCCTTGTATTGGGTGAACAATATTTAGAAAATACAAGAATGTGTTGCACCAACGTTACAGAGGAAGAAGCCTTGCCAGTCTTGAGAACAGTATTAGAAATTTTGCTTTTTGTACGGGCTCGAGCATACATAACCTATGCCCCTGGGAACAAGTAAAATCCTCCATTAAATATCGATAATTAATCAAAGATTTCAGAGATTAATATTGCTTCGGGGAAAATTAATTTTCAAAAGACTTGCTAGCTTAATGTCGCTGATGACAGGCAAAAAGTTCATCATTTTTGTTAAATTTAATAAATGCGACTTTGCTGAAAATCTGTTTTTATTCGTTTCGAAATATTTTAATATTATTTAAGTTCAAGATATTTCTGTAAATGCAAGTGAAAATCAAAATCACTACACATTATTAATGTGCGACTAGACTAGTTCTCTATCTATAATCCCATCACTAAGAGTTTAAAGATTTCTTGAGCTTCACTTAGTGTGATACAAAATCACACATATAGGACGGTTTAAGTCGCTTAATAGTAGAAATCTGTCAGCTAGACAAGTTCGTTCGTCATACCTCTGCAAAAAGGTACCTATTATATTGTTATAATGTAGAGTAAGCTATCGTGAATTATTTTCAGTGTAACCTATTTGAGCCTCGATTCAATAACAACATCTAGTTACAAATATTCTATTCCATAACATTTAGTTTTTATCATGAAATGGTTTAATTAACTTTCAGGTAAGTATCAAAGCTGCTATTAACAAACCAAGTATATATATATATATATATATATATATATATATATATATATATATATATATATATATATATATATATATATATATATGTGTGTGTGTGTGTGTGAAAATTATAGAAAATAGGAAAGAACTGGTTAGGTAAATAATCCAAAGTTCTTTAGTATTTTTGTTATTATTTTAAAAAAATAGTGCTCGATACAAAAGTAGAGCATAAATATAATGATCTATTTAAAAATATGATTCCAACACGCTACATAAGAGGTCTCATGTTTCAAAACAAGAGCCGAAAACTTCAATATAATTATTTGAATTAAATTGAATTAAAGTAAGCTCTGTTCCATCTTCAAGCGAAATTTTTTGGGAATAACTTATTTCTGAAATTTACGTATTTTAATAGTATATTCATAATTGAAATCAAAATTTCCATGGAAACAGCCAGGGCGAAATTTTTAAATAGGTAGGGGTGTTGGGTGTTAATAATTTGTATCAGTATACAGTTAATTTCATAGATGTCAAGTCAGGGTAAGGTGGGGGTGTCTAAATTTAAAACGGAAGATGTTTTCGCCTAGTCTGGTTTATAATTATTGTTATTACCATTCCACTACCATTACTACAGTCACTTCTACCATTTTACAATAACTATTTGCTGCTACAATTGTTATTATCATCAACTGCTACCACATCATAATTACCATTGCTGCATTAGTCCACAATTACTACTGCACCACAATTACCATTACCATATTAGTCCACAATTATACTTACTTCTCCTTCCCCCAGCAAAATTAATACCACCGCATACCTACTAATAAGCATTACAAATTCGAGTTTCTACCATTTACATATGCGCAATCAACAAAAACCAGCAAATAACCGGCTTTAAAATAATAACAAAACAGCATTAAAAAATTAAAAATAATAGCAATTTTACCTACCATAGTCTTACACTGACCCCATCATACATATACGTGTGTGCGAGAAAACATTATTCAGCGAACAAAATAGACGAACGGTCTGCGCGAATGACATTACAACTGACGAAAGATATTTACTACCCAATCCAACATTGAATACAACGACCAAATGCGTATGCATGTACGCAACGACACATGGATGCACATATATACCCAGTCCCACACTGTTCACATATGTTTATCTTTGTGTGAGCTCTAATGAATGAGCGTGCGCGTATGTATGTCTACGTACGTCAGTGAGTGAACGTGCGTGTATGTATGTTTGCGTAAGCATGAGTGGCGTTCCGACGACAATTTTTCCTCTCACTACCATAAAAACACCGATATACGCAACCAAAATTTAAAAATTAATCCGTTTGTCTGACGATCGCAAATAGCGTGAAACCCAGGGTCACAAACTCACATCAATCCAACTAAATATGTTAGTTCTATCACTGATATTGAGCGCTTTCAAATAAGTACCGTGAATATATAATATACAGATAATATATTTAAAAAAATTGCATATACATACACATTTTACATATATATATATATATATATATATATATATATATATATATATATAGATTATAATTTTTACATACGGACAATATATATATATATATATATATATATATATATATATATATATATATATATATATATATATATATATATGTGTGTGTGTGTGTGTCAGCTAAGTAAATTTATTTTCTCTTTATGTCTATATTTTTATCAATATTGTTATCAGGTATCCTAAATTGCGATAATAGAAGATCTACCACGAAAGGTGAAATGTTGTAAGAACCTGGACACAAATTTACTATGCATGATCTAGCGAGTAAAGTATTTTCACTTTCTATACACTTTGTTGTGATAAATTGATTTCTATCTTAATTAATTAAAGTACCATTTTTAAAATCGAAATTTTGGGATATTAATTTTCCTAACACATCGCTTTATACAGATAGAGTCCTAAAGGACGAAACGCCTCGCGTGAAAAAATTTTTTTTTTCACTTTGTCATTAAAATTTCCCATTAATCAATTAACACAAGAAACTTCTATGTGGAGTATATGAGCCTAGCCTCACTAGCGTAGGTGTTATGGCTTCCGTAACAATAAGATTTTTTTGACATGTTTTACATTCAGAGTTGCCCTTCTCATAGGCTGATTGCCAACTAAAGCTAGAGAGCCTATTCTGCTCTACTAATAACCCCTAATTGAGTTCTAAGAGATGAATTCAAACCTTTCCCAAGGTTATTTCTACGACTTCGACTAAAATTTGAACTCGTTAGTTCGTTCGCCCTTTCTGTGATAGACAATTACTACGTTACGCACATTTTCTCTCTCTCTCTCTCTCTCTCTCTCTCTCTCTCTATATATATATATATATATATATATATATATATATATATATATATATATATATAGAGAGAGAGAGAGAGAGAGAGAGAGAAGCATCTCCAGTGAAAAGTAAGGTTTAAAATAGATTCTTAAAAATGAAAAATCTTTCTTGGAACTTTTATTTTAGTTTTAATTTCAAGCTAATAGATTAAATTTGGTACTTCCAATAAGAAAAATACTTTGCTGTATATCAAACTGAATTTAAAATGATTGGAATGAGTTTTTTTTTATTGTCAGTAAAAACGTTAAAATCGTCTATATTGGATAATCTGTCAACACAACATAATTATCTTTATTAAAAAAAAAAAAATATATATATATATCGATCATTACTTTCCAGAAACTTCATTTGAGGAAGATTAGCTGATTGAAAATTTAATTAATCTTATTTGAAACCAGTATTACTTACTTTTAATTTAAAATATCGAAGAAAAGCATTTTTAACATGAAAGCGGGTGTTTTTATGAGGCTTTGGACATCTTTCATGCTCGATTTATGTTTGAGAATTCTTTCTAAAGGTGACAACTGTAATAGTTACCTGACGAATATAATGTGAAAAACTTTTTATATATTTTTTAACTACCCGGTAACCTATATACAAAATACTATGATTTACGTTAGTCATTTCGTTTGTCCGTCACACCCTCTAAAATAACCATACATTGACTGATTGAAACTAGATTTTGGGGAGAAGTGCAAACAGGTAAGGTGGTACAAAGTACAGTGGGTTTTACAAGGGTGCGTAGCTTAGTAGAATAAATTCTCATTAATTTTTTTTTGTGAAATTAAGTTATATTATTTAACATACAAAATACTCCCACTATTTTAAAAAACAATGATTAAAATAACAAATACTTATTTAATAAAAATGCAATATTATATTTTGCATAACTTTTCTTTTAAGTTTTTATGTACAATAATCCATTTCCAGTTCGTTCTGTGTTTGTGAGAACTATAAGCAAATCGCTAGGACAAACGCTTCTAAAAGTTGGAATTTGGCTTCAGAAAGAAATATGTACGCATGGCCAGTTGCATGTCGTATGTCCAAGAGTAAGAAATCCTAAGAATTAATTCTTCGCTGTTAAAAAGGAAAATGGGGGGGGGGAAGAAATATCATTAAAAAATATTGTTTACTATGAAGTCCTATAAAATTAAATTAAATTAAAGAAAATATTAAACCGAAAAGTAGGATTTTTGTCAAATTATTTTTCCAAACAAATCAGCTTATTTAAACTTCATTGATTGATTTTCGAAATTGAACGAAACGTGGAGTTTGTAAATGACGACAAAAATGTTAGCGATAATTTCAACAATACTAAGTGCTGTGAGGATTGTAGAAAAATTCTAATCTCAAAATTTTAAGAAAACATTCAAAGCAATTTAATATTTTATTGAATTTTAGGTACTTTTGCTTTATAGTCTAAATTACGAAAACGTTTGTTGAGGAAATGTTAAAAAATTACCAATAAATTTTATCTTTATTATGAGTACCGTTCTTATTTTCTGACAATGTTGCGTTTGGACTTCCGTATTTACAAAAGTCGACACGTTTATACACACATATAATGAATTCAAAATTCCATTTAAAATACTGGGTGTCCCTGAATTTTAATAAACTTTTCTACTTATGATTAGAAAATAGAATGTTTATTTAATAACAATATCACTTGACCGCTACACATTAATACAGAATTTTAAAGGATTTAAAAGTTTATAAATGATTATTTTATGCTTCAGGGAAGCTTTTCTGTAACTGGAGTCCTGTTGGACCAAGAGAAATTCATGATTTAACTTCTCCGAGGACTTTAAGTCTTTTCTGAATTTTATCAGAGTGTGGGTTATCTAAAATTTAAAATCCGCCAGCCCTAAGATTACATTAGCCAGCAAGGTTGATTAGGTAAAAAAAGAACTAAAATTTAAAAGAAACGTTATACAATAATAGGTTATTATTATTATTATTATTATTATTATTATTATTATTGAACATATGATAAGAACCTTTGGTTCTAAGTGAGCTCGTAAATTAGTTTTGAGAAAAAAAACACGCAACGTACAATTTTTTTGGTAATTCTTCGAATTGGACACATTGGCCCCAAATATTTGGCGTATAGCGTATATATATATATATATATATATATATATATATATATATATATATGTATATATACGCACACAAACATATATATATATATATATATATATATATATATATATATATATATATATAAAAGCAAAATTAAATCTAAGAGATAGCGAGAAATGAGTAAAAAAGGTAAGGGTTTGTAGGAACTCACGCGAGAGTAAGATACGGTTGCTGAGGGCAAAATCGTATTTCGGTCCAATAGTAGATAGAAGGATCAATGGAAACAGAGAACCGGAAAAAACATTGGCAATGCGAAACAAATATGAATATCTCATTTTTTCTTCTACACTGAGATATAAATCCGTGGAGACGTTGGACGAAAAATACACGTCCATGGAATCTTTCTTCTTTTCCTTGTTACTGCTCGATTGGCAGTCGTCCATCTTGCCAATAGTTGAAGATTGATTAAAAGATGCCGCCAAGATAGAAAACGCTGATAGTTTGGATCCTAAATTTCCATTCCTCCTCGAAGAATAGGGGTTTCATGTGTGCCAAGAGAAGCCTCAGTCCTCCAAAATATTAAAACATTAACGAAAGAAAATAGTTTTATTGTATTATTTTAAAAGAACGTACTTCCGACTGTTTGATTCCGTATTAAAACGAGTGAGATTTTTTTTTTTAAAAAAAAAGCATTCTTTATTTTTATTGGACTTAAAGAATGTCAATTCTTGACAATTGGCAGAATTTTTTCCGCATTTGTAAGACGCTGAGGTTACATTTAATAGCTTGTGTGCGTACTTGCTTCAAAAAGTATATATATGTCTAAAATGTTGATTTTCTTTTTTTATATATACTACTAGCAGGGATACCCGGAGTTGCTGTGAAGATCTCTGATTAATAATTTATTATTGACAATTTATTGATCTTTTTCGGCTAACCTTATGGAAAATATCTATTTTTTTAAACGATGATGTTTATTTTTTAAAGATTGAATAAAGATTATTTTCCAAAAGATGGCCGAAAAATATTAATAAAATTAAATTTCTTCTTTTAAATTTACTTTCTTGTTTTAATATTAGTTTCTTTTAAAGTTACGCTTTTATTTACTATAGATATGGAAATAAATTCAAGAGAATAAAAATTTTAAAAATATATCTAGCGTTTCGAAATTATCAGCAGAATTAAAAAGTAAAAACGAACAAAATAAGAATTATTCCCATTTGTTTCTACTTTTTAATTCTGAGAATTTCGAATGCAGTTATTACATATTTTTAATTTTAAGATATCTGCGTAAATACAAATCATACGATGATAATTTTTTACAAAACGGTGGGTTGGTGATATTGAATCTGTATGTATATTTATTTTGTCACTAATTATTGTAGTTTTTTAGTTTTACTCCCCCCACATACACACAGATATACAGACAACTACCCTTCATAAATTTCATCTCATTGTTCTTTTCCTATGAATGTGTTTTAAATAATGCAAACGTTACTAAAAGTGTAATCTTATATTTTATGAAGAAAAATATGTAATAAAAATATATGCTGAAAGACTTTTATACTAAAAATATAAAATAAAAATATATATACTGAAATAATATTTTATTTGATAAATATTAAAATTTATATTAATTTATATTTTATTAATACTGAAAATTAAGAATATAAAATATTAAATTTATAAAATATTTACTATTAAAAAATAAATATTTATAATTAAATATTATGAAAATATAAAATATATAATCAAACAGAAAATAAAAAATATTCAGAATATAAATATTATATTTACAATGTAATTGGATTTTCTTATGATTTTACTATAGAAATTGAATAAGAATGGGATTGTGTGGTTAGTAATTAATACCAGCCTTATAAAAAAATTAGAGAAATTTGTCTAAAACTTTTCCATTTTTTTTCAGGTTTTACATGTATTTATTTCACTTACGTATGATTTAATAACTACCGGCGCAATTTTTGTAAGATTATTTAAAAGATTTGCTGAGTAGATATTTTTTGTTTCTGAGATTTTTTTTTTTTTTTTTTTTTTTTTTGGCGATTAATGTGTATACACTTTGAAGCTTTTTACACGTAGGCTTAATTTGTTTGTTTTTTTTCTTTTCTTTCTCAAATTTTGATCAAGATTTGGGGATGTTTATTTCAAATGGAAGCAATTATTATTTATCAGGCATTTTTGTTAATTTTTTTTCTTCTTCGAATTTTCTCGGAGTGACGCATCTTGATCATCAGAACTGTGTACAGACGAAAGAGAAATAATATTGAATCGTTCCAACTATCAGGAAAAAAAAGTTAATCGAGGCGCAAAACAGAATTTACGCGTGATTAAAGCATCTTTCTTAACATTGTTCATGATTTTCAGCTTTGCTAAAATTATTTAATGTCATCGCTAGGCCTGGAGGAAATATTTGTTTGTTGCCAAATATTCACTACATAAGACAACCACCCGCACATATAATGATTTATCATATATACTGTATCACTGGAAAGATAAGAAAACTGAAATATATATAAAGTGATATGTATATACAAAATAACTATGTAGTATTATATATATATATATATATATATATATATATATATATATATATATATATATATATATATATATATATTGTTTAAAATTTGCTATATCTATGAAGGGTGAGTTGTCAATATCTAGAATACAGCGTATATAGATAAAAACAGGGCGGACACAGAAACACTTTTTAACTTTTTAAAAATAAATGTTTTTTTCTTATGTATGTGTCTAAAGTTATAGGAATGTTTTATTTTCCGAATACGGTCAGCACATTGTTGCTGTGTTTATAGTTGATGTTATTGTGTGTTGGATTTTCTTTTTTTTTTTTTATCAGGGCTTCCATTATTTTTAATCTTTTTTACATGTGGATGAGGCTATTATACTTGTATTTTCCTACTAGTATGTTTCGGATGGAGTCTGGCCGGTTTTTTTTTTTAAATGTCCTAATAGAGCTATGGTCGTGTAGGTGTAACGTAAGTCGTCCCGATAGGCATGTAATAGTGTGATCAATGTAATTAGTTATGAGTTTGGTTTAACCAGGGAAACAGTTTTTTAAGGGGGCATTTGAATTCGTAGATAATGTTGGTTCTTTGTAGCTTCGATTTCTCGTGGGTGTTGTTATTTCTTATGATAAAGTTAGCTGTTTTAAATTTTTGTAATAGATAATTTAATTTTCTTGTTCGGGTCGACTTGGGTTGTGCATTTCTTTGATATTTGTAAGAGAAAATTGTTCAGTTGTTGATATTAAGAGAAAAGCAAGCAAAGCATTGCACGTTCAACACATAAACCCGTGAAGTGAGCAGAGGCTTTCCCTCCCAGTACTAGCAAATAGAACGACTATTGCGGCATATGTTACAGATGACTTTAATCAAAATAAGAGAAAAAGTGCTGTAGAAGATACATTTCATCGGCGCATGGACTGTGTAACTGCAAACCAATCAGTGCAATCGTGCCAAATATTGTTCATCTCTGAAAGCAACCGTAGCACCATATCCTATCTATCTATCTATCTATCTATCTATCTATCTATCTATCTATCTATCTATCTGTTCATTTCTCTCTGTCTATCTCTCCTTCTCTCTCTCCCCTCTGTCTGTCTGTCTCCCTATATATATATATATATATATGTCATTCGCAGACAGTACTGTTTCGCTGTATCACAGCTTCTCAGTGCGACTAAACATCCGAATACTTCAAGCCCAGATCGAAACCCAACCGATCAGTCAGAGTTTCTACCACTGAGCTATCTTTATTTGACAGAGAGAAACAACTAAATCTAGCGTATTGTTTTTACGAATGTAAACAAATGCCAATCAGCCGGAGTGCTCCAATTCATTTCACTGAAGAGCTTTGCATTAACGCAGGTGGCTGTTGTTTATAGAATTAGCTTATCACACAACAGTGCTCAAATGAAATATATTTTAAAGTTTTTTACTTGCTGATTGGTGTTATTTTCAGCATCTCGACACCAGAGTTTCGTAGACGGACCTTCCAGCAATCACTCCGTCCACTCATCAAGTTATGTTAGCAATTGACTGTTCATATTTCTCGATTTTTATAGATGCACTTTTCATTGGTGTGTCTCTGTGTGTGTGTGCGCGCACACGCGCCCGCCTGTGCGTCTCTGTAGAATGTCGTGGTTATTTCTCCTTTTCATCATATTTCTTGTCACTTGATACTCTCTCCTTATTGGATATATACCTTTTCTCTTTCTTTCATTTGTAGCGCTTTTGACATCCGGTTTTCCCGACATTCACTATTCTTGTTAATTTTTAAGTGTTCTATCGTTTTCTTGAGTTTGGAAAATTGTATTTCATATTGTATATAAATATTTTTTTTTTTTATTAATGCTTATATGATAAAGTAAATATTTTTATGTCTTCACTTGGCTATTATTTTGTTTTTCTTATTTGATTTAGTGGTATAAAGCAAAATAAAAATTACTCCGTAAGGAGCAGTATGAAGACAAACATCAAATAGTGCCATATGAGAGGGCAATCATATTCATTTCAAATTTATTAGGAGCGGTTCACAAGATGCCCCTAGTAACAACTTAGGTTGACCTGGTGAGTCGGGAATAAATTTCAGTAACATCAGAAATGCATCATCGGCGGACTGATGGCTGCGCATTTAGGTGCACACGAATATGCTAATCACATAGCCTTCCATTATGATGGCACCATTTCAAATTAATATATATATTCACAATTTTATTCATAATGGGTTCTATATAGAGATTTATAGATTTATTGTTTAAAATTTAATATATTTATACTGTAAGAATGGCCAATACCAGTGTTAGAGACAATGTGGACATGGGGATCAATACCACATGGTGACTTGGTCTGAAGATCTGATAGAAGCATGAAAATGACACTCACTATGCAGTGTTGATTCTTATACGCACACAATATATATATATATATATATATATATATATATATATATATATATATATGTATGTATGTATGTATATATGTATGGTATTTGCTTCAATCTAGGTACTCATGTATTGTTTTTAAACTGTATTTATTTTTTTCTACGTGACACTGAATAATAATAAATCTTAATATCAAATGAAACCGCATTCATTTCAAACTTTAACCTGTTAATACCGCAAACACAAAACTGGCTATTTCTCGGCATTATTTTTTAGACAGCTGTAAGTTTAAAACATTCTCCGATGAGTCATGTGTCACGGTTAAAGGGAGCGACATCAACCCCAAATGAATGCATCAATGTTATTCATGTTTTCTCTATAAAATACAAGGATGTAACTGATAGAATCTTGCCTGCCACACAAACAGTACATAGTTCTTGATAATGACTGAGAGAGTTGAAAGTACTTGAACACAAACAACAGAACAAACATGAACTTTGGGCAGTTTACCGACAATAAACAATATACAACTTCTTGTTCGAAAGTTGGAAAAATGCAAGAACAAACCCCCAAAAAACAAACAAAACAATCAGTTAGATAGATAGATAGATAGATAGATAGATAGATAGATAGATAGATAGAGTTAAAAATATGGTTTCAATCCGAATAGAACAAGTTGGAAAATCATTATAGATTTAACAAATTTCGCTGTTTATTTAGCTTTATCAGAAATGTCCCAAAATTTCAGAAGACGCTACATTTATAAAGATTGTCTGACCTGTCTCTTATTGAATCATAGATAGATAGATAGATAGATAGATAGATAGAAAGAAAGAAAGAAAGAAAGAAAGAAAGAAACTTATTTAACTATAGAGGTTTGGGTAAATTTTGCCAACGTTGGCTTCTTCATGAATGATAATCTGAATTAAATTTGAATTAAATTAATTATTAGAATTTAAATTAATATTTAATAATATTGAATATTGATTTAATAATATTGAATAAAATTAAAATAATATTAATTAAAATGAATTGATCTTATTGGAATACATTCTTTCGGAATATATCAGCTGTAATTATCAGAGAGGAGGAAAATTAGGGTTGAAAGATAAAGAATCACCTGTCTGGCTCTCTTCTAAAATAGTTTTCAAAATGCCGGAACTCGAACACCGTACCCTTTCGTTGAAGGGAAATACGCAACTGTGTCTGTCCAGTTTGGACTCCTTGTCGGTGATTATTAACCTAAATAATTGCATCGAAAAATAAATTTGATAAAACTGGATGCGATGTAAACCAAAATGAAAACAAGAAATGGTATTTAATAATAAACTAGTACAGAACCCCCCACCCACTAAATGACGACATTATTTACGTATGGATCACTACTTCTTCCAACGATAAGTGTGCTCTTCCTAGGATCAAAGTGTCGATTATTCCGGATTTTATTTTGTTGTAATTTATGAGATCATTTTTATTCATTGATTTGCGATGGGCTCTTCGTTTTAGACAATTGTCATTACGGTGTGGCATAGTATTTAGGAAAGGTAAAGTAGTTTGTTTTTGTTTCTAAAGTGAATCCTATTGTTTGTTCGACTTTGTTTAGTTTATCTACAAGGAGGGGTAAAGTAATTTTGCTGGATGGTATTAATAGACCGTCACCGGAGATATATTAATTGTTTAGGTAAAATATTTAGAAGGGGAAAGATTCAAGAAAAAAACGGAATAATCATCTGATTCTATTCTATTTAAGAGCACTCAGAAGTTTTAGTCCTCAATATTTATATGAAGAAGAGAAATATACTGAAAATACTTTTAATCTCCTCCAATACCTTCATTTTTTTCAAATTCAACGCGAAACAAAAGGTTCGTAAAATATTTCAAAATAGAAGAGTGAACTATTCTGACAAACCCAACGAATCAAAATATATTATTCTATCCACCAACTTTATCACAACTACAACTGAAATTAATTTATTTAAGCTTCAAGTTACGTTAAGGCGGTGGGAATGTGACTGAATCCGAGATGCCCGGTCAGGACCAATAACATTGCAAGTTCTTCTTTGTATTTTATCAAGAATCTCTAAATAGAGAGCTGAAGCAGAAACCAGATGTGGTAGCAATATTCAATACATGGACAAATGGTTGGTGCATAATTATCAGGCGTTTTTGTAGGCGAGTTATTTGTTAATAAAAATTGTTTTATTTACATTTTTTTTAATAAAATATTTTATTTTCAGGTTATAAAAATACGTGTCGATAATCATACTCATTTTAAAATGTTATTGTTGAATTGTTATGTTTCTTTTTTCATAATAAATATTGTTTAAAAACGCCTGATCGGCATATCAAACAAAAGAGAGTTGATGTTATTCATTTTGTTATGTAATTATTATTTAATATTTAGTTATTTAATGCGACGCGCATGGTAATTATTTTATGTTATTGTTTTATCATGTGTAATTTATTATGTAATTCTTTATTTATTAAATGCGGCACGAAGCCTTTTATAACATGCAAACTCACATACATTTGTGTGTGGAATAGGTAAGAAGTTGTCGATTTCCTCATTTGGTGGAAACCAGAATGCGCAGGCTGTATTTCCTGCAGAGGGGTAAGACCATCTCCAGACAAAAGTGCCACTTTACGAGTGGACTCAAATCTAAACATAAGCTATGTCAACCAATCGATTCAAATATAAAAATGAGCGATATGGGTATTTATTCTTGCATTCATTCGAACAGAATGTGGCAAAAAGTCGAGTTTAAAGTAAGATTGGGGTAGGATGGGGTTACTTAAGTCCCCTCCACCAACAAGAAGAGGTAATGTGAAGTGGGGATGTTCCCCTGGGTCTCGTGCCTAATAAACTTCCTGGTATATCGTTAAATCCGCTAATCTAAGCCAACCCAATCAAATCGACTAAATGGCACTTGATGTATTGCCGCAGGTGTCATGGAAAATAAATTGACATCAAACATTTAGTGTATCGAGCAGGTGTTGCTTTGAATATGGATCTCAGGAACATGGCATTAACCCGGAGACTAGATAAGGCTGATGTCGAGGTATCATGTCTGACACCTGTCAACTGATATGTGGTTGGGGTTCGTGTTTATGTATCAGTCAGTTATGTGTCATGCGTGATACACGCTTAAGCGATCATGTATCTTTCGATACATGACTGATGAGGCAGCTTTTTTTCCTTCAGTAGGTTGCCATATTTTTCTACGGTAGCCCAGTTGCCATCCAAGGCTATAGAACCCGGAGTGCCCTGCTAATTAATCATAGCTGGGGGAGAAGAAAAGCATTCATACCTTTCCCAAGGTTATTAGCACTTACGTGCTAATACTCTTAGGAAAGGTGTGATATGAATGTTTATGTGATAATCAGCTATTTAAACTATTCTATCATATACAGATAAATATTGTGGTGTCCCGTTTAGCAAAGTTTATTTTTAACAATTGACCGTTTTTTTTTTTTCTGAATTTAATTAAAACAAAATAACGGAATAAAATTACTGCATAATAATTCCCTATTTGTTTTCTCAATGGATAGATTGATTTGACAAAGTCTGGTACATCGGACGAAAAATCTATTTCTATTCTTGGATATATGCCAAAAGAAGCCCAAGAATTTAATGACCAAAGCCCAAATCAAAGGTAAAGAATTAAAAATGACACCCATGACACTTATAACCCTATCTAATTTCCTTCCAACAATGAACAATACCCGAATCTTGTCTGCCTTTCGTCATCTCATAGATAATTAATTGGAACGACAATGTCACGTATTCTCTCGCGAGACATTTGACTTTTTAATTTTCTTCTTTATTTTCACAGCCATCCTCGTCCACAGTCAGTCCTAAGAATAAAGAAATAGAAGACACGAAAGAAAGGAAGGGAGGAAGGGATTTTGCGTGCCTGTGATTACAGAAGGATAGACGATCTAATGAAATTTGGCAAGTCCCACAAAAAGATTGCCCACATTGATATGTGTGCCTCATTCATCATTTCGTCATAATTCACTGAACACTCACGCATGCGTGGACCATATTTTATTAGACTGGTAATTGGCATACTCGGAAGTCAGGATATTCACGTAAACTTGCAATAACATTAATGTCTAACTCTGAGGTTGTTAGACGATTGGCTTGCGTACGAAATCATGTAGCCACGACCTAAATAATTCATACATATTTATATAGATATTAGCACGCTCACACGCACACACTGTATGTTTAAAAGCTGCGTAATGAGTAAAACAGTTGTGTACTTCGAACTGGTATTCGGAAAAATGTTCGGTCTCAGGAAGAAGAGAGTATTTCAAATGGGTTATATATATATATATATATATATATATATTGTGATCATCTCGAATTCTCTTATCGACTTTTTAATGTTGATATTGAATCCATTAAGCAAGGCGTCGTAGTTTTTTTTATTTTTATTTTCCCAAGTACTTTCAATCTCATCCGAGTGCATCTTCAGGGTTGAATTGCTAAGACAAAACTTAATGTAACTGATAGCTTTGATAATTTTTTACCTTAGCAGTTCACCCTCTAGAATGTGATTGAAAGTACATGATAAAATAAAAATGAAAAGAAAAGAGTAGAAAAACTACGGGGCCTTCCTTAATGAATTTAATATCAACATTAAGAAGTCGATAAGAGAATTCGAGATGATCACAATATATATATATATATATATATATATATATATATATATATATATATATATATATATATATGTATGTATATATATATATATATATATATGTGTGTGTGTGTGTGTGTTGTCATCCAGAGAGAGACTGTTTCGCAGTATTACAGCTCGTCAGTGTGACTAGACGTCCGGTTGTTTCTAGCCAGGATCGAATCCCGGCTGAGTATATACCACTAAACCTTCATCACGGAAGAGATGAAGGTGAATTTAAGCATATTTATTTATTTATTTATTTTTTTGGAGATAAACACGCCACTGACTGAGAGAACTCGATTCGTTTTATCGAAGAGTATTGCATTAGTAGCAGTAATAGTCACTGTTTGCAAACTCACAGTTTCTATCAGAGAACTTAACCGAAATATTTTTTCAGGGGCATATATATTGTCCTCCACAGACTGTTTCGTACGTCAGTATGTCTCGACATCCGGTTGCCTGTAGCTAGGATATTACCCACACTAAAAATCGGTATATAAGAGAATTCGAGAGGATCACAATAAAACTAAATAGACGTAATATATCCAGATTATTGAACTAAACATACTTGAATGAAGATATGCTGCCACACACATACACACACACACACACACACACACACACACACATACATATATATATATATATATATATATATATATATTGAGATCAAATATAGATCTGCATCCGAGAGAATGATAGGATAAAGAACAAGAAACGATTATAAACCTAAAATGTTTTTACTTTTGTTAAAGCTTGATTAGAGAATGAAATATGAAGAAAAAATTCTGGTATTTTTATTTCTGTGTCTGAATTTCATTGGTTAAGCAGGCTTCATAAGCATTTTACTTATTTGAATAGCTTCACTAGAAAAACTAGAATAGATTAACTAGCTATAGCTTAACTAGAAAAATAAATTTTGTTTCATGTATGTAAGTGTAACATAATTTTAGTTTGTTTATGCTGGCTAAGTATTGATAATATATATCCATAAGTGTGTATTTCTGTGTGCGTATGTGTGTATGTCTAGTAACTATTATATATATATATATATATATATATATATATATATATATATATATATATATATATATGTGTGTGTGTGTGTGTGTGTGTGTGTGTGTGTGTGAAAATATATAGAAAATAGGAAAGAACTGGTTAGGTAAATAATCCAAAGTTCTTTAGTATTTTTGTTATTATTTTTAAAAAATAATGCTCGATACAAGAGTAGAGCATAAATATAAATATTCATTTAAAAATATGATTCTAACACGCTACATAAGAGGTCTCATGTTTCAAAACAAGAGCCGAAAACTTCAATATAATTATTTGAATTAAATTGAATTAAAGTAAGCTCTGTTCCATCTTCAAGCGAAATTTTTTGGAATAACTCATTTCTGAAATATACGTGTTTTAATAGCATATTCATAATTGAAATCAAAATTTCCATAGTAACAGCCAGGGCGGATTGTTTAAATAGGGAGGGGTGTTAGGTGTTAATAATTTGTATCAGTATAGAGTTACTTTCATAGATGTCAAGGCAGGGTAAGGTGGGGTGTCTAAATTTAAAATGGAAGATGTTTTCGGCTAGTCTGGTTTACGTGTCTATGGAGATTTATTATTTTTTTATTTTATTTCTTTATGAAAGGGTTTTGTGTATATAAAAACTGCCGTAACATTTGTTTTTATTATATATGTATATGTATGGATGTGTACACGCCTATATGTATGTATGTACGTGTAGATATAAATATGTTTTTGTGTATGTGTATGTGTTTTTGAACATAGAAATATAGGTCCTTGTTAGATTAGATAATCGTTATATTTTTTTATATGTTTATATTAGATTTGTAACCTGTAGTCGATATTACTTTTGTCAAATTTCTTTGATTACACAGCAGCTCTTTTATAAATGCCCTTCGGTTTTAGTTCCCCCCACCCCATCTCCCTCCCTCCATCCAATTTTCTTTTCTTTTCCTCTCCCTCTCCCATGTTCTGATCTTTAAGATTATATCGTCTATTGTGTGTGTATGTCACCACAAAATCTATCTTTTACCTTTAATGTATTAGACATCCGAGGATATTCATATTTCTCTCACTTAAACCGTCTTTGATTCCTCTCTTTAAAACTTCTCTGTTAAATTTTAATCCCCCACTTCATCTTTAGACCTTCCTGTTCTTCTCTCGTCTGTTACCCCTCCCTATAGCTTTCACTTACTTTAACATTCGTCCAACACTCTCATACTTACACTCTCACTAAATTTTATTTTTATTCCCGGAGTTTTTTTTTCTGTTTTTTTTTTTTTTGAATTTGTAGGTCTGATGAATTGGATCGTATTTACGATTCCAGTGGAATAAATTATGACCATGGAATATTAGTGTTTAAGCCTTTTTATTTTATATATATATATATATATATATATATATATATATATATATATATATATATGATGTGGGTGCCAAAGTTGGGCCCACAGAAGTAAAACACGGAACACGGATTAGATGTAAGAAAGATATAACAACAGGTTACAGAGAGAGTGTAAGCAGAGCTTACTATAAGTTAGTGTCCAACACTGGTAGTCGTACGAGACTCTCATTGTCTCTCTGTCACTCTCTGTCACTCTCTGTCACTCTCTTTCTCTCTCTCTAGAGTGCTAGGTACAAAAAGAAGGAAACTCACCTCAGTGATTTTGAGGGGTGAATAATTTTATGCCCGAGTTCAACTCAGTTACATAAAAAATTTTTCGATGGTTTTTTCCGAAAACTTGAGTATAATGGTAGTACTTGATCTTGTGTTGTGAGTTTTTTTTACAAACAACTGTTTTTTTTGTCTGTGTGTGTGGGTGTGTAGAAATCGTTGTCGTATTGGACCGACTTTAATATTCCGTAGATGTCGAATCGCTAGTTTGTCAATGGCGTTTGGTATTGGAATATATGTAGACGCTGGGTGTTTAGCTTTTAAATCGCCAATGTATTAATACCAGCTTAATTTCACGTTCAACACTGCTGTGGTAACGCGTGGAGCTTGAGTATTTTTCGAGTACTGTCGCTATTGACACGGTGAGAACGAAATTCTCGAACCTTCTATGTCGCCACTGTTGTGGGACTGGCAAGGTATTGCGATTTTTCGACGTGAATGCGTTTCTAGAATTCTTCGTCGACCCAGATGTGGGATTGGTAAGGTATTTAGGTTTCGCCGTGAGTGCGTTTCTAGAATCCTCGTCACCACTGATGTGGGTGCCAACGTTGGGCCCACAGAAGTAAAACACGGAACACGGATTTGATGTAAGAAATATATATTAACAACAGGTTACAGAGATAGTGTAAGCAGAGCTTACTATAAGTTAGTGTCCAAGACTGGTAGTCGTACGAGACTCTCACTGTCTCTCTATCACTCTCTGTCACTCTCTCTCTAGAGGGCTACTTAATATAAGCCTGGAAGAGTCTATTGTGTAGGTAGTTTCCGGTCTCACAATAATATATATATATATATATATATATATATGAATTTTCCGTCATATTCAGTGAAACATATGTATATATATCTATCTATCTATCTATCTATCTATCTATATATATATATATATATATATATATATATATATATATATATATATATATACTATATGGGGAAAATGTAAGACAAAGTTGAAAATTTTTTTGTTGTGACGCGTTTCGTTGTTTAGGATTTCATCAAAATAAATTTGGTACAAATTTAGCCGACGAATTTGTTACAAAATTAGTGTAATGAAAGGTCGAAACGCGTCACAAGAAATATTTTTCCACTTTGTCATACCTTTTCCCCAATTTTGATTTTGATATATATAACGTTATCTCATATATATATATATATATATATATATATATATATATGTTAGGAAAAAGAAAAATTAGGAAATGAATCTTAATATAATTTCATTTGATTAAACCTTTGTCAGAGATCAAGATAGGAATGCTAAAAAAGGATAAAAAGCAAAGAGAAGCAGATTAATGCTATGCTTTTTATCATTTTTTTATCATTGCTACCTTGGTCTCTGACGAAGTTTTAATAAAGTGAAACATGTTAGATTAAGATGTTTCCTACTTGTTCTTTTTCCTATCATTTTGTCCATACTCGATCTCTCTCTTTCTCTCTCTCTCTCTCTTCATATATATATATATATATATATATATATATATATATATATATATATAATTGATAGATTTATTTCTAAACAGAGATATTTTTTATTATTTCAAACGTTATTATAGTGAATATTTCGTATTTGAAATGGACGTCTCATTTTTATTTATTAAACAGTGCGTATTGCGTTATTGGATCCAACCACTCTTTGATCCTCTGTGATTTGCCACGAGAAGTGTTGTAGCAAGCAAGGTTGTATTTTCCCTTTTTATTAAGATTTCCTTCCACTCTACAATGAGGGACGCAGGTTCGATCTCTGCCGGCGAACGCAATAAATAATATTTGCTAATATATTAATGGATTCGGTTTATTCCCAGCAACATAGCCACATAAATGATAACATTTATCATCACGCATAATTTCCTTTACTTTTCACTATAGACTGAATTATATAATTGAAATTTGCATATACATACAAAAACTTACACGAATAAGCAACCCAACACACACGATGGCATATATATATATATATATATATATATATATTAGTTTGAGTTTAATTTTCCGTTCATATGTATCAACTTTGCTCTTCAAAAAAATAAAGTGCATTTGACATATTTTCTAATTGCCACTTAGGAAGCTCTTCGATAGCTTTTGAGTAACATTTTACAGGTTCTGATTTGGAAAGTGTTTTCGACGAACTCTTGAATTTGGCTGTCATTAGATAAAGTTTTTTCCCATTAAAGTGGAAAAGGTAATAATCTGTTGGTGCAAGCTTCGGCGAATGTGACGCCCGGGATAGAACAGACCAAGGGAATTTCAATTTTTCTCGTGTTCTCCTTGCTGTATGCAGCCTTGTGCTATAATGGAGATCAGCAAAATTTTTCCTATAATCTACTGTGTACGTTGCCATTGCCTGCAAAATCTAAGACAGGTTAGTGTAACATAAATTGATTTTTAAATCCCACATATGATTAGCAGTTAAGGTGATACAGTTGTCATTACAATTAGTTCCCCAAAACAGAAATTATTTATAACTCAATATATATCTGTTCGGAAGATCTGCAACGAGTCTCTCGAGAACCAGTAATGTAGCCTTAAATATATCTTGGAAACCAATCAAATATGAACGGTCTGTGGTTACTCAGTCTGCAGTGAGAATAAGTATGTGAGTTTCCAAGAATGTCATCTAAAATTATTATTGTCGTGAACTGTCGAATATGCTGACAGTTTGAAGAACATACTTTATTGGGAATACAACAAAATGTCAGAAAGAATGAATGACAAAACGCATGGGAAAGAAAAGTATAAGGAATATTTTGTCCGTTCCAGTTAAACAACTGGAAGGAATAAAATATAGATAGACTAATATTCTATTATTCAATATTTTTATAGCAATTGCTGTGGCTTAAGTTAAAGGCAACTTTTCAATTCTCCGCCAATAAAATGTTGTTATTTATGAAAAAAATATGGGTAACCTGAAGTAACATCTTCCTAATTTCTGGTTGTCCTGGCACTAACGAAATGTTTTATTGATTGAAAGAAATAACAATTTAATGCAACTATATCTGTTGATTATAGAGAATCAATTTAAGCTTTAAAGCCTCATTTCTGCTATTTGTTTTGCCTAGTTGTCACATGGGAATTTGGTACGCTTTCGCTTAACCAAATCATAGTTACTGATAAACACAATTAATACGACGGTGTTGTTAATAAAGGCAGTTGATACTTTCTCGGGTTCCAGTAGCTTATGCTAGACGATACCTGTTATGTTCCACAAGATTCATAGCAAAGTCTTCCGTAGATGAAATTTTGTGTTTAATGTTGGACTTCAGAGCCGTAGCAGAGATAAATGTTTTTTTTTTTTTTGGAGAGTGGGGGGGGGAATTTAGAATTTAGAATGGTTAGCGGCAAAAACATTTAAAATTTCCAGTATCTTTAGATTGACAGAAATCAATCTTTGAAATAATAAATAATCGTCTGTGTAACAAATGGAAGAATTTTTCATCTTTTTTGAATGTCTACAGAGAAAATATAGATTCATTAATGAAGGAAAAAAATTCCTTATTTCCTTTTTATTTGGGTCTGAAAAAATAAAACAAATACAAGAACATTTTAATCTGTTGTATTACCATCAAACCGCCAAACAGCTTTTCACCCATACTTGATCGTAAATATGTTTTAACTCTTTTAAGCGCCGAAAAAAACTTATTTCACTTTCAGTGTTTGTGTCCCGCACTAAGAAAATGAGTTTAATGAGCTTTAAGAATTCACTAATAATACTTCTTTGCTCTATGAATTTTCAATAAATTGGGTAAAAGTTTGAATTGGATATTCAGTAGGGACATATCAATATCCTACTCATACATTGAAACAAGGGAACTGTTTTCAATTAATTTCTTATGTATGTGGTTGTTCGAATCTTCTTTACCACGTAAAGCTTTCAAAACATTTTACATTGTTACATATACTACAAAATCAGATTGGTCAAACCTGTCAGTAATAGATGGTGTGTCAAAATTGTATGCTTCGAAGAAATTTGTTCTGTACATTTCTTTTGTGGAAGTAAAGTTTTTCTCATTTGCTTGCACATAGCAAGAGAAATCAGTCAAACGTTTTGGATGTATCCGTTTGCTTGGAAATTCCGCATCACTGATGTTAAAGCTCTTCTCTCATTTTAGAAACATATTTTCAAAACGAATTGAATGATGTATAATTCCTTTCTTGCCACAAACTTTGTATCACAACTTCGACTAACTGGTGGACTTCAACCACTGAAATCTCAGAAGATTGAATTAAAATTATTTATCTGCATTAACATTTTCTTGCCAAGTAAGCAAACGAAAAGAAATGAAAACTTTCTCATATTCGTCTGTGCACTAAGGATTCTGCCTTTCATCTCGGTGTCTTTTGTGATCAAAAGAGATTGCTCCCATAATGACATCAACTCATTATGATTGGGAATGGTGGAAGAGAGAGTGGTCCCATGCACTGTCCATCTTGTTGGGAAAAAGGCGCGAACGCGCTTTTCTTCATTTCCGCTTTCAAGCCTCAATTTTCTCAAGTACGTTTCCCTTTGCAGATATTTTTATTTACCAACTTACAAACCTCATTTGCAGGATCGAAAGTGTCTTTCAAACATTGAACTTTTGTATAGGCATCTTTGATGGATAGATTGTGCATATTTATAGCAATGGGTGTACAAACACTTTGATTTAAAGGATTTGATTTGAGCGACCACCCAAGATTTTTCGCCTGCCATTACTGCAGCGCCATCATAACATTGTCCTCTTGCATTTTCGAATTTTAGATTCATTTGAGTAAGCGTGTTCTTTATCACTTGAACAAGCATATCAGCGGTACAATACTCCATGGGATTCATGGCAACAAATTCCTCTCAAGCCATCAATATATCCTCGTCAATCCATCATATGCATATCACTACTTCCTCTTGAGTCACTATGTCTACTGTTTTATCGGCCATGATTGTAAAATGTTTGGCTTATTGTATTTGTATAGAAATATTATGAATCATCCCAAGTGACAATAGCTTATTTTGAATTTCAAGACTGTTATATTTCTCTGTTATTCAATTCAACCAATGTTTAGCATTTTATCATCTTTGCATCTTAGTAAAATCGGCTGGTGAAAAGTCAACTTCGCTTCTTGATTTGTTACTCCAACTGCCTCAAATTCAAAATGGCAGTGACTGTTGAGTTGGGTATCTAATATTTGTGAGAATTTTTAACAACATCTGGCGGCTTTGACTTTGTTTCATGGCGGCCTCAGACGAGATCATATTTACAACATTGTTTGCTTTGGCAATTGTAATATTTCTATAACGTTCCATGGCTTCTTGATAAGCGTTTGAGGTTCGGTGTTTTTCCAACCCTTTTGATTTTTTGGACATTCCTCCAATTAGAAAATACTGTCTTTGTAAAGGCATCTCTTTGGACCAAGGACTGAATTGAGAAAGATTTAGCTTCTGCAGCTTTAAGATAAATAAAACAAAATGCGACGTCTCTTTCTTTGTCATAATGCAACCAGAGTAACTGCTAAACCAAGTGGATTGAAAAGATCTTTCATGACATTTTGGCTTACGCTTTAGAAAGTCTTTTTTTCCTTGGTTGATTTGGTTGATTTGGAGTATTTATATGACAAATATCTAGGACAATATTTTTCATGTGATTTAGTTCTGATGACTTTAGTGAGATTTCTGTTGATGCAGGACGTAATGAGTTGGATATCGATTGGAGTTGATCGGTGAAAGTAATAGATTCGTGGCATCGTAAAAAGGACTGCTTACATAAAAATAATAATAAAAAAAAGTTCTTTTGAAGCAATCCCCAATTTTTAGTGCTAAATTCAACGCAGCAGATTAGAAAAACTTACAATACTTGTATAAATTTTAAGGTTACTATGAGAAACTTGATTGTATTCGCAAAAATATACATCGGCAAAAATTCTGATATAAAAATTATTTTTTTACGGTGAGTAGAAACAAAGATATAAGCATTTTAAATATTTGTTTTAGGTTCCTCTAAAAATTCGTGATACCTGTGGTTTAAAATGAGTTTTATAAATGAAAAAAATCTTTTTTGTAGCGTTTATATTAGTTTTAATTTCAAGTTAATACATTAAATTGAATATGTCCACTAATCAAAATAACTGAAAGCAACTTCTTTAAAGAGACTGGAAGAAGTTTTTTCTAAAATACTTGAATTTAGCGCCATTTTTTTTTGCCTGCGTTTATATAACAGTAATTATCTTTAGTCTTTATTAAAAAAATCTTCCAAAAATAAAATATACTTTTCTGAAAATTTATTTGAGGAATATTAACTAATTTAAAGTATAATTAATCTGAATTGAAACAACTGTTACTCACTTTAAGTTTAAAATATTGTGTACATGCATTGTGCATATATATGTAAAATATTGTGTAAATGCATTTTTCCTGTTTATTTAAGGAGTTATGACAGCGTGATGAACGATCAAATATTTCCTACGGAGACCATATGCGAAAAAGTTCATTGAAGAAAATGACCTCGGCGCCTTCTTTTATATAATATTTAAGTATTCAGTCATTTTTAAAATTAAGGATATTATCCTCTGTAATCAAACATTTATCGATATTAATAAATTTCAGCTTTAAATTTACTATATTTATCGCTTTTATTTCTTGATAATGTCGGGTATGATCTGCCATGTTCAAAAATATGGCATTGTGGGATGAGATCACTGTTAGATTGGTTGACCTTTTAGATCTTGCTCTCGGTTCTTGAAGACGATTCAGACAAACAGATTGAAAACTGCCGAGTCCACTAAAACTCGCTGATCTCCATTCTACCCGCAAATATATATATATGGCATGATGATTGCGTGTAACATAAAACGGACTGTCGGATCTTGGTGTTGACTTTAATGTCTATTTTCATATTTGCATAATGCATATTTGTTGCGACAATTCAACTGCCATATCAACATTGGAATCTGCTCATCTGTTCATTCAATGAATTATTGCATCAAATGCATATCAAAGGGGTCAGATCAAGCTGTTTATGCACAAACACACACCGACTGAGAATTTGTTTCCCTTTGATTTAAGTTAAATTTAAATTTGAATAAGGGAATGATTCCTATCCCAAATATAGAAGACGAAAGCCAGAAAATGAAAGTCACATCGGCAATGATTTAAAATAAATCGCCATTTTCTTACAAAAAATGTATGACACGCAGCAAGGCGCGGGTAACACACACACACACACACACACACACATATATATATATATATATATATATAGGGAAAACTAAAGTATTGGTAAATCCATCATAAAGTCTTCCAAGTGACCATAGAAAATAAAAATTATAACACAAAAACACAAACTAATAGATCAAAAGCCAAGAAAACAAGAAGAACAGAGGAAAGCAGCGACTAACCTACCTCTCATATAAGAATAACGTGTCGCTGCCAACACTTGGGTTTGAACACAGAACGTCAGAGAGCAAGCACAGTCAACCTCATCTTGAAATAATTAGATCACGTGACGGGTAAAGGAATATATATATATGGGAATTAGCGCGGCGCCTGACCGAGTATTGTTCGAAGGCATTACTATTGTATCTGTGATTTACAAAATCTCTCCTACAAACGGGAATTACAAAATTAACAATCTTGTGTAAATAGTTGGCAGAATGGGGATTAGAAGAGACAGTAAAAGACAAAATTTACTAAACGCTACAAATGACAGGAGATCGTGGAGAGCCATGATCGCCCACGTCCTGAAGAGACACGGCGCATAGAAAAAGAATATTGTCTTTCTTTTTCAATGCATTAAGCTGACCTCCATTATTATATATTCTTTGAAAATTAATAACAGTGTACAACTAATAAAATATTTACTAACAACACGATTTTAAAGTTTTAAGCTCAAGAGCCACTCAAGTTAAAGGGTTGCTGAATGGAATTGTTTTATGGATGTAAGAATGGTAGATTATGAGGATATGTAAAAGAGATAAGGACTGATCCCAGCGTTGAAGTGATTAAGATTGTAGTGGTCGGAGAAGCACCCTCTCGGGAGTCTGTTCCACAAAGCAATGTCTCTTGGGAAGATGATAGTTATTGAGTAACAAAACAAATACATGATGGGACGTTCGATGACGTAATAAATATTTAAAAAATGACCGCTTTGTTTTCTGGCAACTACGGACGAGAATAACCTAGTAATTTACGTTAATTAAATATTGGCATGTAAAATTACGGTTCTGGATTAATTTCTAGTTTGTACTAAATTGAATTTTGTATTATTTAAATTGTTTTAATGGAAGCCAGTTTTATATCGTGAAATCTAGAAAAGTGTCAGTTTATATGATGCAGTGTAATTGTACGAATTGACAGATATCGTTGTATGCTTAACATTCAATGGTGGTTATTTCCGTTGGTATTAGTGGGTCACTTAATCAGTCACCACTGACGTCAACAGGGTCGGCAGATGCAAGGAAAAAAAAGAAAACATAGACAGGTACATAGATAGATAGAGAGATAGATAGACACAGAGAGAGAGAGAGAGAAACAGAGAGAAAGGTCTAGACAGAGAGAAAAAAAGAAAGAAAGAGAGAGGAAGGAGGGAGAAAATATTGTTAATTTCGTAATGTGTGAATCGGTTTGACAGTCATGGACCAAACATGCGCGAAGTTAATCTCCGAATGGCCATCGCGCCAGAAAAGTTTGTAGAGGTTCATTTTGGTTGACCCCCTTCTTATATCGACCACACAAATTTATTTATTGTTTCCAACAAACGCACACACACACACACACACATACATATATATATTCACTTCCTTTCTCCTCTGACCACCCCTCATATCCAGACTTACATTACTCCCTAGTTTTCTCCTTTCCTTTATTGTCTATTCTTTATCATCTCTTTTTTCCGTCTTCCATTTTCTTTCTTTTTTTCCTTTTTTTCTTCTGTCTGGCCATTTTTATTTCAATAATTCATCATCCATTAACTGGTTTGAAAATCCTTGTAAATTATTATTTTAATTTACAAGGTGATAATGATCATCATCTAAAGTAATCTTAATTGCTATTGTATTATATATATATATATATATATATATATATATATATATATATGGTATTATGTATTTATATAAATTTGTAAGCGTAGAATTCGCTTAATGATTAAGGGCATGAATAACAGAATTGGGAAATTGGAATTGAAAAACTTGTCAATGTAGTTCAGCGAAGGCATGAACGATTACACCCTGCATTCAGTAGCATGTGATCCAATATCAGAATGATGCATCAGAATGCAGGTGTGAGTACCGGTCTCACAAGTAATTCTCATTTTATGAGAAATTCCAAAAGTATCCCCAACGACATGACATATCATAGAATAATCTTTTTTCAACTATATATATATATATATATATATATATATATATATATATATTGTGTTTCCCAAAATTAAATGATGTCAAACAGGATATTTCCCTTACCTGAGGTGGTAGCACTTGCTATTTGGCTATGGCCAAATAGTTAACCCCCCAAATGGGGTCAAAACACTATGAAAGTGTAAAAATAGTTTTTTATAAGAAAAATACTAGTAATACATTTTTGAACAAAACAAAAAATATTACCAGCAATAGATTTTAAAAAAAATTACCAGCAATATATTTAAAAAATAAAATATTACCGGCGATATATTTGACTCTGAACAAATGACCTTTTTACAAAAATACGTAAATGAAACCTGATTTAATGCAAAGAATACATCTTCTTTCATACGAACCTATTCTAAAAATCTTGTCGACATTAAATAAGCCATTAAGGTTGATATGCCGTAAAACAAAATAAAACAAACCAAGGTGTTTCAGAAAAATAACATTTTTAAGGCAAGCAATCTTTGTAATTACACTACTCTATCTATCTATCTATCTATCTATCTATCTATATATATATATATATATATATATATATATATATATATATATATAGAGAGAGAGAGAGAGAGAGAGAGAGAGCATTAATAGTAATAAGTAAAATTAAATGTTCACTTATCTTGTTCCTACCCTAAATTTCGCGGAGATTACATCAACGCTTCAGGAGATTTGATTGTAAAATAAAATTTATTTAATTATTTATTTTTATTTTTATAATGTCACCACCAAGTAAGGCAGTAAAGAAATGAAAGCGCAAGTAGTTACTGAGTGCGAAAGAGTGAGAACAATAAAAGAAAAGTAATCAAGATGACAGTAAATAACGATTGATATTGCATTTAAATTTTTGAAGAGAAATGTTGGTTAGAAAACATGCAGTCGGAAGAGAGTTCTAAAAGCGAGAAGTGCGAGAAAAAGAAACTGTTAGCATAGAACTTCCGGTTGCGTCAAACCAATTCAACCGTAAATTGATATGATCGTGTAGCCAATCTAGTACTGCGCTTAAATTAATAAAGTCTAGGTACCACATCTGAAAGATCACCCGAACGGAAATTTCAGTTTGACAATTTGTATGATGTCACCTTTAGTGACTTGAAATTGATTTCATCAAACGTGAAAATGCTGAAATTTGAAACCAGTTGCAATCCTTGAAAACGAATGAAGCGACATTCGAAAGTAACCGGGAAAATAATATAAAATAAATCTAAATTTAGGAAAATTTATTGCTAAAACAAAGGAACTTATTCGGAAATTTGAATGACTTAATAAAAAAATTGACACATCTTGTCCATATTATTTAACAAAACATGTTTGAATGAATTCTTGCTATCAAGAAACACCTTATATATATATATATATATATATATATATATATATATATATATATATATATATATATATATATGTATGGTTGCGAAGGGTAAAGTTGCAATTTTTTATTTTTTGCGCATTGTTTGTTTTTGATTTTTCGAATGCACAGTAATAATAGTGTCAGTTTGGTACCGTCTTTGAGAAAAAGAGATATCACCATGAAGCAATTGATTCCACCAGAAACTTGGAAACGGCATGCTGTACTGCTTGGCATTCACAATGGAAGCTCCAATTCGAACATTTCAGTGTGTTTGGGTGTCAATTGTGAAAAGGATTCGGAGAAAGTTGGATGATATATCCAGTCAACATCATGGTGTTTGGAGTGATCACGAGTGATAGCGACGTTATGACTCCATTCATCTTCCCACAGGGCTTCAGATACAACATGGAGGCCTACAGCAAGTGACTTATGGAGGTAATGCTGCCCGGTGTCAGGAGGGCGGCTGCTGGAAGACCCTATGCCTGGTAACAGGACTCCGAAAAATGCCACACAAGTAGGAGAACCTAGTCATGGATGTCAGAAAATTTCTGCGACCCCTTACATCTGGCCACCTATCTCCCCAGACTGCAACTCCCTAGATTATTATGTGTGGGGCGCAGTTGAACGAGAGACCAATAAAACCCCTTCTAACACCAAGAAGAACTGAAAGCAAGGATTATGGCAGCATTCAGCAAATTAAACAAAGAGACAGTCCAGAAGAGTTGCAGGAGATTCAGAAGTTGAAGCCAACCGCGATTTTATTGAATAAATTTACTCTTTTGCTTTTGAAGATATAATTTGTGTAATTGTGTAATTTTAGTAAATATATCTATTAAAAGGAGATGTCAGTATTATTTTCATTTTTGTGTAATTAAGACGACAATTTATCCATCGCACCCTCTGTCTGTGTCTCTCTGTGTGTGTATTCTTTATACGTTATTTTTATAGACACAAAATATTTAAGTAAACTTATTACCTATGAATATATACTTATGGTGCGCCAGTTATTTGAGCATACGCACACACAAATATATATATATATATATATATATATATATATATGTATGTATGTATGTGTGTCGTGTATTTAGGCAACGACCCCCCTCTTATACATGTTTCGTTAAAGACGACTGACAAAGGACTGCGATTAAGAATTTTATTTAATTTTTATCGTGTTCGTACAAGTGTTTTTTTTTCTGGACACAAAATGTGTAAAACGTATCGAAACGTTCTGCATGCCCGAGCGCATTCGCCTATACTTTTAGCAATTATCAAGGATAATTTTATTTTTACTTTTAACTGAATGTATGGCTTGTGTTATGTATGTATTTAGACTTATATGAATTTTCCAAAATATGGTCAGCACTTTGTGGCCGTGTTCATAGTTAATGTTATTGAGCGCAGGCTTTTTTCTTTTTTATTATTAGAGCTTCCATTATTTTAAATCTTTTTTTACAAGTGGATGAGATGATTATGCTTGTATTTTCTACTAATGTGTTTCAAATGGAGTCTGGTAAGATTTTGTGAGTGTTTAAATGAATTCTAATGGAGCTATGGTCGGGTAGGTGTCGTAAGTCGTTTGGATAGGCATGTAGTAGTCTGACTAATGTAATTAATCAGTTTGATCAGGAACACAGTTCCTTAAGAGACATTTGAACTCATAAATAATGTTGGTTCTTTGTAGTTATGATTTTGCTATTTTCGATGACGGGGTTATCTGTTTGAATTTTTTTCTAATAGATAATTTAATTTTCTTGTTCCTAGAAGATGTGTTAATGTCATTGTTTTTGTCTGTATTTTCAGTATCATTATTAGTTACTTTGGAAAGAAATATTCTAATCTGGTTTTCGATGAGGTAGTTAGGAAAACCATTGTTAACTAGTGTCTGTTTAAAAAGTAAAAATAAAATCATCCTTGATAATGGCTAAACGTATAACCAAAATCAACTGGGACATGCAGAATCTTTGGACAGTCATTATACACTTTGTGTCCAGAAAAGAAATCACTTGTAAGAACACAAGAAAAAATTAATTTAAAAACTCAATCACACACACACAAACACACACACACACACACACACACACACACACACACACACACATATATATATATATATATATATATATATATATATATATATATATATACGAGGTTAATTAAAAAATTATCTGCATTTTCCCAATAGCATATCTTTATACAAAAGTGCGGATGATTTTTGGCTTTCCTCGTATGTATATATATATATATATATATATATATATATATATATATATATATATATATATATATATATATATTCACACTCATAGGGCACAAGTTAAAAAGAAAGGAGAAATTACAAGAACATGTCTTTCATTATTACGGTATGACTTTCGAGGAATATGGTAAATATCCAATGAAACCCGAGAAATGCTAGATAATTTGAAAGTGAGCAGACTGGCCAATTTATTAAAATTCTTTATTTGGGTCGCACACACACACACACACACACACACACACACACACACACACACACACACACACACACACACTCACACACATACCTATATATATATATATATATATATATATATATATATATATATATATATATATATATATATATATATATATATACTATTAAAGAAAAACATACACCGTTGGTTTCACCAACGGACAGCTTACCAAAACCTAAACACTTTTCCAAATACAACTTCAAATAAAGACGACAATGCAGAAAAAAGGAAGAGAAAAAACGCCCAAGAGCAAACTTACCTACTCAGTAAAATGCTCGAAGCCTAGATAGCCTATACCGAGACATATACGTTTACGAATTATGTGACTTTTTTTTTTAGCTTGCTTAATTCATAATGCATTAACTGTTTTTCTTTAAAATCTTCACATGAACACGTCTTTCCTTCCAAATATCGAAATAAATTTTATATAGTATGTGAACGGAAATCATCATCATACATGCGATGACATCGAACAGGAGAATTGTTCTGCATCTTCTCAGGAGATTCAGTCATTTAAATTTATGATTAGTCTCGAAACCGTTTTCCTTTTGCCGCCTTGTAAAGACAACTCCCTTTTGTATTCATTCGAATTGCCCATCAACAAATTGTATGGTGCTGGGAATTATTTTCCTATCCCCCGTCATCACCAGCCGAAAATATTTAATCAATTTTTGGCTTTTAGGAAAATAGCTTTCAGGAATAATGGCAGTAAAAATATAACTTAAAACCTTGATTAACGAAATATAAAAAGACAATAAAATTATGCATTAAGTAAAATATTATTATTATTATTATTATTAATAATAATAATAATAATAATAATAATAAGAAGAAGAAGAAGAAGAAGAAGAAGTGATAATCGAAATAAATTGCTTATTTAAAGAAGTGGACACAGGTTTTAAACGATTTGTTTTTGACTAAAATCTCCTAACATAATGGCTATTTTACATTCTACATTTATCAAATTGAAATCAGTGTTTACTGCCTATGAATTCTTTGGCTTTTTACATTCTGTCTGTTCTAATTATGGGATTAGATTTAGAAATCCACGCTAGGAAACTGAAGGTTGCCTTGTTAATGCTGTACTAACATTCAGAACATCAGTGACTGTAGATTTAATACTGAAGAGCGTTACAGTCATTCCTTTTCAGATGGCTTCAATTTTGGAGTTTTCAGTTGTAAGGACATTCGATATGAATTTGTATTCATTAAAAAAGGAAAATAGATTTTAATCATTAAATGACTCATATGCAATATAGGACAAAGTGAGAAAGATAAAAAAAAAAGAGCTTACATTAAAAAACAAAACAAATAGAAAGTATTGAGAAACAGAAAAATATCGTTAAAAACAAAGAAAAGAATACTGAAATGTTATGTAATATCAGTCCTCCTGTATGGCAGTGAATGCTGAGCAATATCCTCACAGATGAAGAAGAGACTTGAAGCAACAATAATGCGGCTCTATAGAAGGATGCTGAGAATACCATGGACGGGACATGTGAGCAACGAGGATGTTCTAGAGAAAATGGAAACAAAATGACACTTATATTTAACATCAGGATGAGACCTTTGAAATTTCTAGGATACTTAATAAGGGCTTGGGAAATTTGATACTCAAACAGGACATTGAGGGCAAGATGGAGAAAAGAAAACAACACATAACCTACCTAGCGAGCTTGAGTAAATTGGTAGCAGATCAAGGTTTAGGAGAAATAACAAAAAGACAAAATTTGTTAAACGTTACAAAGGAGAAGAAATTGTGGAGAGCCATGATCACTAACGTCCTGAAGAGACATGACACAAAGAAGAAGAAGAAGAAGAAGAAGAGGGAGGAAGAAGATCTATCAATTTGGCTTATAGACGAACGGTTAAAACACTTTTCTCTCTCTCTCTCTCTCTCTCTCTCTCAGATCTATCAATGACTTTAAATAAATATTATTGTAGATATATTAAAGTATTTTGTCTCTGGTACGACACACTAGTTGACAGGGAAAAGTGTAGGTAGTTGAGCAAACCATTCACCTATGACTACCGCCTGGCAGTAATAAATGTAAAATGTCGTTACACCCATTATCAACCTTGACAAGACCCGGAAGCATCGTCGTCTATGAGATTTGGTTACTTCGCATCCAGCCACATGACCAGGACAATCTGTTTCTATCTACAATTAACAACGTCAATATTTTCGAGATTTGATCGGCACGAAAGCCTCTTCAAACAAACCTACAATGAAATCCTTTCGCACGGTTGGGTTCTACAAAGTCTGTCTCCGGTCTTCGATTAGTTTATTAGAGAGTCTTTCAAGAGATTTTCAAAAAAGATGATCAGAAAGTCAACTCTAATCAACAAAGATTACCGAATCGACCCGACAAATCAATAGTGAACAAACACTGTGAGAGCTGCCATTGTTGACGTATGAAATAAGTAAATCACTATAAAAATCCAATGCAAAGGATTTTTACTAAGCTGAGCTTAGTCTGGCACAAGGATGCGACAATGGAGACCTCAGTCAGAACTAAAGTTAATATTCAAGTGTTGTGAGACTAGGATCGTAAGCGTCGTTCTATGGCACTCAATTTTAGAATTCTTTTCTAAACTTAGTTTCGACTGGCAAACTTTCCCAGAAATAGGACTTTACTGAAGATCGGACTGATGATGAGCTTAGCTTAAAAACTAACATTTTAATTCAGGTGTCTTTAATTCAATAGCTATTTACAAAGCTTTAATATACAAAGCTTTAATATACAAAGCTACACTATTAGAGTGCGTAAGTAGTAGCTAGCGAAACTACATTGTTAACTGTCATTCTACGGTAGGCTCTTATGAGTTACTTTATAAATTTAACTTAGTTTTGCACTCGTAAAACACCCAACAAGAATCGAATTAATTAACAAACCTTTGTTAAATATCACTCTATCTTAGTAACCAATAGATCGTATGAAAATATGTAATATATTCACCAGGTTAGCTTAAGTACATATCATAGTGGTATCTGTTCGGAAGAACATGTCAGTTTTACACATGGTCGAATGAAGTTAAAGCGCGTAATCAACTTATAGTATTACTTGATTTTCATCATAATAAATGCATAAAAAGCAACCAAGTTAGTAAGAAGTAAGTAAGGGAATTAAAACTCAAAGGGATGAGTGTTAAAACATTTCTATCTTTCTATGCGATCGGGGATCTTCATACTAAATAGATTCTATGACTGAAGAAGACACTTAATACTTTTGCTAAAGCTCTTCACTCTAATCAACATTTTAAATAAAGCAGGAAAACCCAACTACGGCAACAGATTTCTAGATTCGCTCCCACTCCACTAGAGTAAGAAGCTCCCTTTTACAAAGCTTCGATATATATCAACGTATCTTTCGAAATTAGACTATACCAAACTTATCCCCCGAGTCCATATTTAATCAATATCTTACATCGTATTTGCAATAAATGGTCTCCGAAAGAAGAAAAGCGAATCAAAACATTTTAAGCAAACATTCAGAATAGGATTGGTAGACAGAGAAAATGAGGAAATAAAAGATGACACGAGAGGGCATGCTTTTCAGCAAATTCATCGAGAATTTAGCCGGTTATTTTTTATTAGGGCTTGACAGTTTAAACTCAGCCCATTTAAAACGAATCGATTCCCAGCGACCTTGTTTTGAGCAACTCTAACATATTCAACAACAGGGGATGACAAAAGGGCGTCAAAGAGGATCATGGCTGGCGTAATTGCAAAACATAAAGAAAGCTTTTGCTTTGTTCAATTCAGATGATTTGGATAAATAAGGAAACTGCTTCCTTTGTTCGACGTTACTTCCTCTTCTCATTCTGCGTCCGTATAAAGCGAAGGCTACTTTCGCAATAAAGCAATGAGTTGTGATTTTTAACATTTCGGCAACGCATCAAAGTATTTCGCCGACAAACCTGTTTATGTTCTAATTTATATAACCTGTTTATATTATAAATCACTGTGATCACAATCTATAAGATTTTACTCAAGCTAATAGCAGCTAAGAATAAAACTATTTAGATATGCAAGAGGAGAATTTGCTTCAAAGAAATGCATGATTTCTCCTTCATATAAAGATTGGTGTTACCACAAAGAAAGAATAATAAAAGACCTACAACGATTTAAGTTACTTCAAAAACGGTGTCAGAAATAAGCAGTTGTCGTTCTTTACAGAAAAAAATAATGTTATCGAATCGAAAATCTCCCTGCAGAAAAACCGTGTTTGAGATATTTCCGATTTTTTCGGGTGTAGTAAGAAAACGAATCAGAATTGAATTCATTATTGTCTTCAAGACTTTCTTGCTGACATTCATTGTTACATTTAGATGAATTAACGGACGAAGAGAAACATTCGCTGACAACCAGACATATACGTGCATACCTTCAAAGATATACATATAAAGATGATGTGAACGTCTTTCGCTATGTTAAATCTTTTAAAAGATTACTCAGCTTTTTATTGGCTGTGTAGTACGTCATTTATAAGGCTTAGGAAACTTTTAAAGCTAGGGGAACAAGTTTCAAATGTATTTATGGAAAGGCACATTGTTCAATGCTTTTTTATTTCATTTTGAAAACCTGAATTTTTAGGTAAGAGAGACATTGATAAAGAGGAATGCATTTACTCTGAGAAACCCAAATGAAAAAAATTATGTCTGGATTCAGTGTAGGAATCCAGATTCACCACCTCCTAACACGTGTCTGAGTATAATTAAAAGAAAAAAAACTTATAATTCCAACAAATGATTTATTTTTTATGGGAATATTTCGGCTAGCAGTTGCTAGTCTTGGTCACTCCTTAATTTGAGTAATTATGCAACAACCAACGGAGACAAGCATCCTAACTTTGTGTCCGAGTACAGTTTAGCTTTGTCCAGAACGCCCCATGATGAGCTAGCCTACTTCATACTCGGGGTTATAAAATATCCTAGACTAAACTAAGCTTCATATGTCAGTTTATACCTTCTTATGCTATTAGTATAACAAACTGCTTTTTAATAAACTGAATGTCACGTGAATATCTAGTCCACAGACTGATAATAATAATGATTGATCTGATTCCCTCGGTATATACTAACTTTATAAGAGATAAAAAATGGACTATTGCTGTCATATCAAGGCTGGGGCTGCCCGGTCCTCACTTGCATATCTTGATATAGTTAAAAAGTGTCTACGCAGCCTTATGAGTGATTATTTACCAACTATAAAACCGCCTACTCAAATATGAAACGTCGCGAGACTCTCACTTCTCTATCAATATTTCCATGGTATCTGTTCTGCTGAACTACATTCCTTAGTCTCACAATTCGTGACCTCTACAACTGGGACCCGCCGTGTCACGTACACAAGTCTAAAATCATCCTCATTTCCCTTCGTATTACATTAGTTCGATTCGGACAGCTTCAACCCAAGAACTGTCCCTTTTTGGAACAGACTCTCGGTAGGATGTTTTCCCAAATACTACAATCTTGACCACTTCAAGTCTAAGGTTAAACCTTATCTTTCCTGCATAGCGCAATGAACTGCACTTATCGTCTTTTCTTAAGCTAATAAAAAATCACACAGCAACCCTCTACCTTGAGTCACACTTGGGTCTTGTATTGATGAAGATTACTATAAAACATGAACTTATTCGACAATAATCAGGAATGCATGTTTCTAAGGACAGCAGATCAACCTCTTCACTACATGCCGTTTAAGCGGTATGAAATTTGCCTTTTATTTATTACACTAGTATACTTGTAAAATCTACAATCCCAATGTAATATATAATCTTATATATATATATATATATTTCTATACACTCAAACGAATACATGAAACATTTATTTAACAATATATACACGCAATACATGAAATGGTTTATTTTATGCGAGTAGGTCTAAAAATATTTTCCTTGGTATATACCGCAGACATCAGTTTGTGCCCCTGATACTACTCCTGTTAGTCTGTTATACAGTCCATATCCGACAAACGTAACGTCGCAAGCCTAACGCTACTTGCATGACAAATATTCAGAACTCCATTCTTTAGTGCAATCAACTTATACTTTTACGACCAAGTCGCTTATTGTCACGTCAGCAGTCGTGAATCACCGCCATTCCCTATGTATTCATTTGGCAAGAAGGACGTTCCACTCAGAAAACTTCTAGAGCGGATTCCCGCGTGGGTGCTTTCCCAGACATTACAATCCTAACCTAGCGCCAATCGTTATCTATCCTCTATATCCTCGTAATCTTTACTTCCTGCTTCCTCCTCTTACGTTCATACCACACGCCTCATTTAGTAACACACTACTTTTAGTGGCTCTTGTGCCTTGTATTGCGTGAACTATTGTAAAACAATGCTGCAGATTCTTTGTCTCTGTATGCATTTGCTTTTCCACAATAGCGCGTGACAGAAGGTCAGCGCTTTAGTGAGTGTGAATTACCATTCACTTAATATAGCCTATAACTCATTTTAAAATTAAGTCTTGAATGAATTGCCCCGCTTCCTCGGACTTTGTTACAGACATCAGGGTGAAGCTATGATTAGTGTAATGAGGAGGTGCTGCCTGAAATACAGATTCTTGAATCTCCCCAGCAAACATATGCCTACACACGTATGGACATGCGTAAAACGCACAAATTTTGGCATTGTATGCGCCAAGAACAAACCAGTTGAATCATTCACAAGTGTTCGAACCCAAGTTAAACTGAAGTTCAAATTTCGTGACTGTCGAAGTCACACAAATTCTACGACATCGTATGAACTACTGAAGGCAGCACAACAGACGCCAATTAAAATAAAACTAAATTAAATCTCTCCGCCAGCCTTCAAATCTTAATTAAAACTGCTGAGATTAGTGGATCTTGATCTTAAGAGGCTTCTGTAAAAACATTATCCTACCGAAGCTTCAGAATACTTCAAAAACTAATAATTTGGAAGCAGGAAAGTTAAAATATCTCAAAAAGTGCATCTTTTCATTTTCTTGGATTTTTAGTATAAAAAAAAAGAAATCGGCTATGATTTTATCATATATTTTACTTCAAGAAAAAAAAGAAAAGGAAAAACAATTTAATAAAGGAATAAGATAACAAAAAAGTACAAATCAAAATATAACTTTAATTTTTAAATCGGAAATCTCTGTAGAAACCCGTTAAATATTAGCGAGTGTCACCGAAGTATCATTTTGGTTATTCGTTCGATATTCTGCTACATATTTTACAAATATAAGACTATCCTAAGAAACAAAACAGCAAAAATATATATGATTATGGGGCGCGTGACCGAATGCTGTGAACATTCTCTTTCTAACCATAAGACCCGGGTTCGATTAGTTATTGATGTTATCGACCTGCGGAGATGATTCCAGCGTGCGGCACCGTTGGAAGGTGTCGGAGAATCATACCAAGCCTTGTGTGTGAATTTAGGTAGAGAGAATAGTTCGTCGATAGTTTTGCTGACATGGTGTCACAAATCGTGACCGTGGATTTGTGCGTACTGACCCCATTCAAACTGCTGATTACGTCAGATGATGCACTCTCTCCCATAAACTGTAACTCCGCTTAATATGTTTGCAGTGTAAGTCACAAATTGGTTCTTGTGTGTTGAACAAATAAAAATGTGCCTGAGCATGCGTCCGCAATAGGGATCGGCTAGCCTCCCTAAAAAATTAGCATACTCGGAAAGGAACTGTCAGTCATTATGTATGATTACATATCTCCCAGGCTACAGTGTGTGACGTGAGCGTGATCTTTGAAAATCTAGAAGAATCATTGATTCTTAAAGTTTTCGGGTACAACAAAACCAATTTAGAAGTACTGGATAAAACTTAATAATATATTTTCTTTTGTCTGCTACGTAACATTGTACAGTAGAAAGTACTGAATAATACTGATACACAAGTAAATATGCTGGAGTTTATATGTGGATCAGAGAAACGCAAACTGGATGGTACTTGAAATTCATCTCTTGAATTAAAGTCTTGAAGTCCTTTAATAAAGAGCCTATAAGAATCGCGTAATATTCACTAAAGAAAAAGTTCTTGTTATTCGCCTCATGCTCCATAGAATGACGTAAATAAACATCAATAATTATTTTTTGTTAATCGATTACCAATTATGGACAAGTATATTTTTCAGAGTTACCTTCAATCTTTATTATTATTTTTATTTTCTTTGCTTTCTGGCGTTTGCACATTTCTTTCCGGGTCCCACCCAGGGACCTAAGGTTAGAAATGGCATCATGACACTTTTCACTGACAAAAAAAAAAAAAAAAAATTACATAGATAGAGCCCTTCGTAAAGTGTGGGCTGTATTTGTCAGAACAATTTTTTGTATCTCCTTGAGGCATGGGCTTCCAGGAATCCCTGCAATTAGTCTACTGCAATCTTTTCCAACCAGTCCTAGGGCTCCAACTACAACAGGGATTGTTGATGTTCCCATATGCCACATTTTCGAGACCTCTATTTCAAGGTCCTTGTATTTTGACAGCTTTTTGAATATCTTCAAAGATACATTGCAGTCAGCAGGGACTGCCATATCAATAAGGAGGCACCGTTTTTGTTTGTGGTCTTTAATAACAATATCTGGTCGGTTGGCCTTGATTGTTCTGTCAGTGTGAATTGTGTAGTCCCATAGAATTGTATATTATTATTATTATTATTATTATTATTATTATTATTGTTATTATTATTATTATTATTATTTCCTTTCATTTCTGTTGTATACACATTTCCTTCCGGGTCCCAACCAGAGATCTAAGGTCAGAAATGGCTTCATGATCATTTTTATAAAAACAGAAAAAAAAAATACAAAGATTACACACATTTTACATAGATAAAGTTCTTCGTAATGTGTGAGCTGTACTTGTGAGTACAATTTTTTGTATTTCTTAAAGACATGGGCTACCAGGAATCCTTTTAAAGAGTCTATCGGACCCTTTTCCAATCAACCCGCGTGCTCCAACTACAACTGGAATTATTGATGTTCTCATGTGACACATTTTGAGATTTCCACTTCAAGATCCGTGTATTTTGATAATTCTTTGAAGATCTTCAATAATACATTACAATCTGCACAGAGCGCCTTGTCAATAAGAAGGTACATTCTGCTTTTGTGTGCTTTGATGAAGATGTCTGGGTGATTAGCTTTGATTGTTCTGTCTGTGTGTATTGTAAAATCCCATAAAATTGTTACATGTCCTATCTCCGCAACCTGGTCTGAGTAATATTCATACCTGTTTCTTGCAGTTTCCTACCAGTTTTCGTAAATGTGGCATATTTTCCAGTACAGATATTGGCCCCCTCTATCATGCTAAGTTTTATATTCAATTGATCCTAACATTGTTCGACCTGATACAAGATGGTTGATTGTACCTGGATATTTACCACAGAATCTGCATTTGGAGTCAACACAATTTTTTAGTTTGTGTGCTTGGTAATTATCTAGTTAGCAAGTATTGGTCCTGTGCAGCAAGAATATAACCATTGGTTTCAGTTTTTAACCCGGCACTACGTAAGCACTGATGGGTACGAGGTGTGTCTACATTAGTCTTCTTGGTACGGGGAGAGTATTGGTTATGAAGAGGCTCATCTTGCCATCCTTTCTGCATTTCGTACATTGCATTTGCATTCCTTTTTAGATTTATGCCGCTTCAGTAAGTGTATTATGGTTTACTTGCACTTATTCACTGAGTGGAAATTCCTTTTTCAATTTGTTAAATTCCTTTATTACTGAATAAAATTTCTTATTTCTCTCATGGTCTTTGACACATATCATCAACCAGTCTTCTATAGTTTCCGGGTATCTTTGAAGACCAAGGCAGTTTTAGTTGAACTAATCCTCTGCCTGCTTCGGATCTGGGCACATATAGACAGTCAAAATCAACCATAGGATTATGAATGGAGTGGTAAGTGAAAAGCTTTCTCGTTTTGGCATCTATTCGCTTAATGTTAGCTGTGGCTCAGCTAGGAATATTGAAATTATATTGTACCACAGAGGCATCCAAAATGTTTATGGCTGATATTCTTTTTTTGTGGCCAGACGCACACACCGGTAATATTCCTTCCTTACTTTCTTCCTCATTTGTTGTATTCCATCCTCCTTCGCTGACTCCTAGGCACTTATAGGCTTCGTCTTGTTCCAGTTTCTTAATATTTGTGACAAAATCTAGCTCTACTGAGTGTGGTTCTCTAATTATTGAATGTTACTTTTGCACATTTATCTAATCCGAAATCCATACCGGTGTCATCACTGAAACATTTTACAATATTGAGGAATACCCTTCAATTCATTGTCATATTTGGCAAATAGTTTGATATCATTCATGTAGAATAGGTGATTAAACACTTTCTTTTTTACTTTGTATCCGTAGTTATTACTTTTTAGTTCATGCGAAAGGGCTTTAAGGACAAACAGAGCAGAAATGGCGACAGACAGTTTTCTTGAAAGATTCCTCGTCAAATATTCAAACAAGTGGAAGTAGTAGTACCTTTGGTGTGATTTAAGTATAATGTGGTTTTCCACTGTTTCCTGCTATATTTAAGGAAATTTACTATCACTGATGAGATTTTGTACATTTCCTAAGGCTTAAGGATTCAAGGGTGTGGCATACTATCAAAGCACTACGGTAATCTATTCAATCTGCGCTGAGATTTCTACCGTTTTCCTGCAATTTTCCAGAATCATTTTATTTATTAGTAGTTGATCTTTGAAACTATATGAACCTCTTCGACATCCCTTCTGTTACAGAAGATGAATGTTGTTTTCATTGAGAAAAGAGTAAGTACAGTTCGTTATGAGAGACGTGATCAATTTATATGTGATGAAGAAACATGTTATTGAACGATAATCTTTTCACCCGTTTTTGGTAGGAATATGTAATGCCTTCAGCTATCTATTCTGGAATCTCATTTGGGTTATTAATTAGCATTGATAAAGTTTGTGCAGTAGTTTTAGGAATTTTTGTACCTTGTCATTTCCTGGTGATTTTCATTTTTGGGATTTTTTAGAGCTTGCTTAACATTATTCTTGGTTATATTTTTTCCATTCTTGCATTCTTCTTCTTCTTCTTCTTCTTCTTCTTCTTCTTCTTTTTATTCTTATTCTTCTTCTTATTATCATCATCATCATCTTTTGCTTGCAGTTTAGTCCAATCACAATCCAATCACTTTAAATAGAAAATATATGTATTCTGTTTACACAAATTCTGGTGTTAAGTACTATTAGGTTGGTGCAAAAATAATGTCGGTTTCTCACATATGTTACTATGTGAGAAAACGACATTATTTTTGCACCAACCTAATACTTAACATGTAAAATATTTATATTTTCTTTACAATAATAATACTATCCTATATGGATGTGAAGTTCCACAAAGTGCAATTTTTAAAAAATCTTTTGTAAACAGGGGTTGCCAGGGTTTCCGTTAATGTCCTTTATCGTACCCATGTCTGCAATCATTATAGGTAAAACAGTAGGTTAAAAGTGCCACGTTTTTTTTCAATTTCCTTATATTTATTTATATTGTCATATTCTTTAACAGATTAACCTACAAACAGTTATTTTTTCTGTTTCTTAAAATAGAAACTTTGTTTACAAACAAAAATGCCTTCTTACAGATATGGCTGTGCTATTAGATAAAAATAATCTAATAGAACAGCCATATCTGTAAGAAGGCATTTTTTTGTTTGTAGACAAAGTTTCTATTTTAAGGAACAGAAAAATAACTGTTTGTAGGCAAAATATTAAGAAAAAGGAAAATTTCATTAGAAACAAACAAAAGAATACTGAACTGTTATGTAATATCGGTTCTTCTATATATATCAGTGAATTCTGGACAATCTCTTCATAGATGAAGATGATACTTGATGCAACAGAACTGTGGTTCTACAGAAGGATATTGAGAATACCATGGACTGAACATGGGAGCAACGACTAAGTTTTAGGGAAAAGTGGAAACAAAAAGGACACATAGAATCAGAAAGAGAAATATGACATTTCAATAGAAAATAATTTGGCAAGAGTGATTCTAGAAATTTTCACCCACGGGACATTGTAGGCAAGAGGAACAGAGGAAAGCAATTTATAATATACCTAACGAGATTGTGTAAATATTTGACAGAATAGCGTTTAGAGGAGAAGACAAAATTTTCTAACACTGACAGGAAATATTAAAGACAAGAGGGTCAGAGAAAAGCAGTGCATAACCTACCGAACGAGCTTGTGTAAATGGTTGGCAGAACAAGGATGAGGTGATATAGTAAAAAAAAATAAACCTTACTCAGAGCAACAAAGGACAGGAACTTGTGCAGAGCCATTATCATCCACGTCCTTAAGGGAGAGGGTACAAGTTTCTTTTGTAGATTAACATGAATGGGTTTAAAATTAAGGTCAATTAAGAATTATGCAAATTGCTGCACAGAAAAATAAAATAAATAAGTAGAAATTGTCCAGAAAGTTAGAAGATTCTTTGTGAGTTTTCTTGAATTCATTTTGTTTTGTTTTTTTTTTGACGAAGTGTTTTAATCATTGTATACAGGTTATCTCGGATGAATATATTTGTCACAACCAACACATCCAAGCTTACGGCACCTGGTAATCCCCAGTGGCCTCCCATGAAAGTACTGACCAGGCTCAACGTTGCTTTTCGTCAATGTTAAATAAAAATGATGACAATGTTTTCTTTTAAAATCTTAAGAAATCTGAAGAACATTTTAATCTTATGATGTATAATAAATTTAGATAGGTCACACCATTCAGGCTACGGAAACCAGATCTAATCATAGTGAACGAAGAAAAGAAGAGATGTCAAATAAGGACTGTTGTTTTCTTAAGATATCAGCAAGTGAAATTAAAGTTAAAAAGATCCATAAATATCAGCATCTTGCCAGAAAACAAAAAAATAAAGTTGTGAAAATGTTAGAAAGAGCACAAAATAAAAGGAAAAAAGAAAAAAAATGAAATTCAAAGGAAGAAATGAAATAATTTAGACAACAGTGTTACCAAAATCATTTAAAATAAAAAAGGTAAGTGTTGGAATGTTGTAAAGAGTTGTTTTCACATAATCCCTCAATGATAATCTCCTTGTTACTACAAATGTAGACGTTTAAATCAACAGATACACAAACCAGAAACTCGACAAGGCGATAAAAAAATAAATGAAATTCTGTGATACGTCGAAATTCTAACTGATCGCCGAATCTGGAATAAACGACCAGATGTAGCAATAGTAAAATTTGGCGCTATTACACTCCCCCCCAACCCCCAAGTAAAACACAACTCGATAAATTTTATAAAACGAAAAGAAACTTCATAAAATTAATTTAAAATAACAACTGTTGGACTGTTGCAATTATTAATAATTAAATTTAATTTACAAACACTTGCAGTGGTTTTAAAAAAGCTTCTGCAAATGTGTTTCTGCCGTCAAAAGTTTCTAAAATGAAAGTCAAAATGACAAAGAAATGAAATTTATTATTTAAAATTAAAATCCACAAATTATGAAACAAATATTTTAAAAAAGGGAAATCTATTTGTATTTGTTTTTTTTTTAAACTAAAAAGAACTGAAGACAGAAAACATCATGTGATTGACAATGCCATGGGGGGGGGAGTGTAATAGCGCCGAAAATTTGTCAGATAGCAAAATTAAAAAAACAAAAAAAAAAAAACCTCGAAACTGGAAACTTGTGTGTTGGACCTCAAGCATCTATTGTAATTGTAATCGTAATGATAATGGTAATAATAGCCGTTTCCCTACGAGGGGACGTTTGGCATTCCCTGAACGAGCAGCTAGCTTATGGTTGAAATTTATTAAATCTTTGTCTTAAAAACAATTTTTCAGGAAAATATGTTTCTCAAGTCCAGTAGCTGTTATTGCTTTTTCTAGTATTAATGGGGATTTCCTTCGTAACATTTTATTTGAATTAGTGTGCAATGTCAACATCTTGATTAGATTATTATTTTCACTTCGAGTCACATGTGCTATCCATTTTAGTTATTGCCACTGTTGGTAGTCCTCAAGTGATTGGTTTCTGTTATTCGATACAGTTCTTTGTGATTCTGCAGCGCAAGTCCATAACGTTTAAAGAGGTGTGGTATTTGCCAAGACACACAAGCTTCTTTCGCTCAAACCCATTTTAAGCATTGAACTTAGAAAGCAGTTGTATACAGCTGACAACTTACATATTTCTGAACGGTTTTGGCTCCATGCATCACATTCTTATGACAGTCTCGATTTGACGAAGCTATTTAAGAACATGACTCCAGTTTTCAGGGTGATATTTCGGTTTTGTAGAAATTTACGGTGTTGGTGGAAATTACTAGTGCAGCCAGTTCTATGTTCAGTTTCCTTTTTTGTACTAAATTTGTTACACCTGATCCATACGTCGAGGCATCAGAAATATTTAGTATTTACTAATTCCACATGTGAATTTTCATGTTGGATTTAAGTTAGGTGTCATCAATTCTTACATTCCAATTCCACATCATAGTTTCTCTTTTGGAAAGGTTTATTTTTAGTCCTATTTCTTGAAAGACTTGTTAGAGGATGTTAATTTTCTATTCAAGATCATTCTTATCCCAACTATGAATACCTATATCATCAGCATAGGCACCCCACTCAACTCATCATTACTACATTGACATCGGGAGGGAAAGCAGTTGCCTTTTATTGGCAGATTCGTTTGGCGTATGGTATGGTTTGTTTAAATGGTCAGTGCCTATCCCTTCACAGCTGTGTAAATTCTCAGAGAGAAAAAGATTTTTCCGTACTGTGGTCCTTGTTTAGGCATGTAAGATTTTGTAGATTGATATACTTCTTCTATTGGAGCAATGCATTCAGTAGATTAGTAGCTTGGAATGTAGTTTCTCATTTAGATACCTCTGTATGTTTGAGGGCTACCTTTCTGCTTCCATAATACATCAATGCATAATAAACCTTACAAATAAAAATATTTTGTATTGAGTTAGGTTAGTCGCTACGGATGAAAGCAAGGAGTAATCAACTTAACGAATTCGTGTAAAGTGATGGCAGAAAAGGGATGGGGAGGGATAGTAAAAATGCAAACATTGACATTGCTAAGAGCTACGAAGGAAGGGAAGTTGTGAAAAGCTATGATCACCCACATCTTGAAGGAAAAGTGGTCATAGAAGAAGAACATTTTATAAAGAGGGTGATACAAGATTTATGGACTATTTCTTCACAAGGTAAAAGCACTGCAATATATTTTACTATAAAAATGCATTTAAAATCAAGAAGAATGTGAATGTCAATAGACAGGAAGTGTGACTGACAGAATAGGACTATATTATAATGTAAATGTAATTGCATGGTTAATAATTGTAATCTGAAAATGTACTTAAATTCCGGAAGAAAGAGATTACTGGCAGAATAGGGCTACAATTACACACACACACACACACACACACACACACACACACACACACACATATATATATATATATATATATATATATATATATATATATATAGTTAGTTTATGGAAAACTAGGTAATCCGTATGGGTAGACCCAAGGAGGATACAATCCAGAGAGCTCAATGTAAATCCAGAGCAAATAATTTAAATAAAAACAGACCACTTTAAGGTTCCATGTAAGAAATTATTTCACCACAGACCTTTTAAAGGACTGCGGATCATCAGACTTTACTTCCAAAGGTTGAAACGAAAAATGAAAAGAAATTTACACATTTTTGACGGACCGTATTAAGCATATGTAAATTAACGAAGTGAAGAAGTGAGGGAGGAGAGAGAAGACATGAGTGATTTAGATGTAATTTAATATTTCTATTCTTTCATACTTAAAATTACTTGAGGAGGTCCAGACATTGACACATTTAAACGGTTAACTTAACGGAAGTTATATATTGATATCGAAGGGGTAGAGGAAAAATAAACAATAAAAAGAAAAAGAGAGAAGGAAGTCATGAGAGAAGGTGTCATTAATTTTCTTTGGAAAAAACAGGCACCAAAAAGACGCTGTTATTTTGTTTTACTTTGAAAGTGTTATTTTGGGGCTTCATAAAGATTATAATGTTTGATATAAATTTGAATGTCTAAATTGTCTACAAAGAATTTAATTTGATGTTTGTTAGTCATTTAAATTTTTTTTAAATTTTGGGGATTTTGTATGAAATAGGCGATTAGAAAAATTATTCATCCAATGTACATTAAAATAATAAAATTTTATTTTAAAATATAAGTTTACTACTAATCTTTTTTACTTTTTAAAAATTATTTTATTATTGATTATTAAGTTGACATTGCTATCCGTTTGAATTTTGTTCATGAATTTAATTTTTAGCTGGGTAATCTCTTACTTAAAGTTTAGTTAAGTTAATATGTAGTTATATTTGAAGGTAATATTAAAGATCTTGCTCTGTCATATACTGTATACACACCCATGCAAATCTCACATATACATACGTTCCTTTACATGTGCAATCACTTATACAGGTACCCATGTATCGATATACACAGGTAATTTCATATATTAACACCTACATATATATCAGAAATATTTTCCAATTTAAATATTTTATCATCAATAATGATTATTAAAGGGTAATATATTTCAATTTAAATTAAACTATCAATTTAAAAAAAAATTACCTTCATATTATAAAGAATTTTAAACTCACACTTCCAAATGGAGAATATTAAATGAGAAAATGAGATAAAACATTAATAACAGAAGTGTAAGCCCTTCTTTTATAAAAATCTATATATCCATAAATATACACACACACACACATACACATATCCGTACACATGCACACACACATATACATATATATATATATATATATATATATATATATATATATATATATATATATATATATACACATACACACACATACATATATATATATATATGTATATACGCATACATACACACATACACATGTAGATATACACACACGTACATTATTTACATTATGCGGACTATTGTCCTCATCTTTGTCGCCATATTTATCACAACGTTTCGGCCGTTGTACGCTCCGGCCTTCTTCAGGTGGTTGGAATTTCGAACTGAACCCTTTATTTCGATCACTGGGGTAGACTGTTCTAGTTCCACGTGCCATGTTTGATCGTTGTCAGTTATCAGTTATCTCCTGCTAATTTTCTCCACTGCCTTAACCGGGTATTGAACGTGTCCTTGAGGACACATGGCACAGTGGATAAAGGCGTTGGTTAGAACCAGTGACAGACCCAAAGAGTGTGAGTTCAATACCCGGTTGATATTTGTGTCTGATATTGAGCGCTTTCTAATACGTATATATATATATACACACACACTTTTCACACACACACACACACACACATATATATATATATATATATATATATATATTCATTCTAAGTATGCATGTAAACACGCACGCACACACATATATGTACTAAGAATGAATATACATTTGTTTAATGTCGTTTTGTCCTCAGGTACAAATTTTAAAAAATAACCCTAGTATTACGTCATTATTTATATCCTCTAGGCTAGGTAGCGGCGCAGTCCATTTCCTGATAGGAAAAATAAATGAATTGTAAAAAAACGAATTGATTAAAAATGGATTGAGAAAAATGGATTGATTAATATATGTGTGTGTGTGTATTGAATGTAACAGCAAAATTTATCCAAATCGTGTAACAGCATAATTGTCTATTCCACAAAATGTTTAATATCTAAAAAAACACAAAACTAACTGACTTTCTTTTTCCAAGGATTTTAGATACGATATTTAACCATCTTGACACTATTTATCATCAGAATCACTGGAAAACACTTTGAGTCATTCAGCTAGAAAGAAAACAGCTTAGAATCGTTTTTGTCAGCCCCACTCTCGTCCCAAATGAGCAATGGTGAGAAGAAAAAGAACATTCTGGCCTTCAGTAATGGTACCAACATTCATACTCTGGCTTCAATCTCCAAGTCCATTCAAGAACCTTCCAGAGAACGGTGAATAAGTCTAAAAAAGAGGGAACAGTAGAGAGGAAAACTGGATCATGAGATCACAACAGGAAGAGGGATTATCACTTCAAATTAGAGCTAAAGAGATCAATAGAAAATATCCAACTCAATCTATAAGACATTTGGCACGTGAGAAAGGAGTTTCAGCTATGGCAATCCAAAGAGAAGTGAAAAAAAACTTAACAACGAATTCGTACGTGAAACTGCTGAGACAACTATTTACTACAGGACAGAAAATTAGAAAGTTAAAGAGGATGAAGATCACCTTGAATATGTTGAAAATTGACCTGGAATTGATATATATATATATATATATATATATATATATATATATATATATATATATATATGAATTTATTTCACTCCTTCATTAGCTTCCGATTCTTGGCTATGAAAAATTAATCATAACATATCATTTTCGTTCATGATCGATTTCATCACGACTCTTCTGTTAAGCTTGGAGAGTAATTATACATTCTTATTGCTCAACGGAGAGTCCAACAGTACTATAAAGACCTCGAAAAATTCTAGTAAGTTATCTTTAATCATCTCTAAGATACGACAGTTCAAAGCTTAATGTAAGAATTGGATAATTTTGCTATATATATATATATATATATATATATATATATATATTAGTAAATAATAAAAAATAATATATACTGTTTAAGTATTACTAACAAAATAGTCCTACGTATACTTACTTTTGTAAGTGTTATTAAGTTTGATTTTACCATCAATTTAGTTTTTCATGCACCCTGTATACGAATTTCATTCGTTATTTGTATTTGAACAAATTTTAGCCAATCGTTTTCTTTTCTATCTAACTCTGATAAATGCTTTATCGTTAGCCACTGAATCTGTTAAAGAAAGACCTTTGAGATTTCAAATAGGCATACAAAGATTCTAATTATCTCTTCCTTATTTTCTATCTGCATCTATTTACAACTTCCATTCGTCTAACTAAGGCTAAGGCAGCCTTTAAGGACACCGATCTATATGCAGAGTTAATCTGCCCCATCAGTTTGTAATTGAATCGGCTAGTCTTTGAAAGAAATATCTTGAAGCACGTAGTCAAAATTCCTGAAAGTAATGCTTGATTCGATTTAGAAATTCTTCAAGAGTTCTTACAGTGTTATCTCTCCGTCACAAATTTAAGAAATAAAGCAACATGGCTTCCATCTCAACAACGGCTTCCATCTCAACAACGGCTTCCATCTCAATGGCCAGCATATCATTCTTGGCGGCGATAAAAAGTAATTGAATTGTTGAAAATAATAGAAAGATACAAACTGTAAAACCTTTCGACACGATATAAGCCAGATTTCGGTAACATCTTATTTTGCGTATTGTTCTGTCACTATCTGAAGTTACAAATATGCATTAAATTTCGTAGGTATTGCAAGAATGGTCATAGGTGTCAAACATCGATACCTTAACGATTTGAAAGCATATATTTATAGTAATGACTTAACGTAGTAGATCTGCGTTTTCAGCCATTCGTTGTAAAAAAGCCAGACTGTCTAGATTTAAATATCTGCCAGCTACTGATATAAGTATTTAATAAGATTAGCTTAAGGCCACATGTATGGTGAGCTCAGTGGATATAGTATTCATTCAGCCAGTCAGTTATGTGCTACAGTGATACACGCTTAGGCAATCATGTACCTTGATAACAGACTGACGAGGCAGATCCCATTTCTTTCTGCGGTAGACCAGTTGCCAGCCAAGGCTATAGAACCCGGTCTATCCTGCTATTTAACCATAAGAGGGTAGGGGAGAAGAAGAGGATTTATACCTTTCCCAAGGGTATTAGCACGTAAGTGATTGTAATGGACTCGACTGGAATTCGAACTCGGCTCTCCAATTCTTCAATCCTAGCCGTTATCCCTTACTCCACCGTACCTCCTTGTATTCATTATGTAGTCGTAATGTTTCAGTAGATTAGATAGCTAGCCATTTACACATGGCAGAGCACTCAATTTCGTGCTAATACCCTTGGGAAAGGTATGAATCCTCTTCTTCTTCTTCTTCCAGCTACGGGTAAATGGCAGGATAGACCGGGTTCTATAGCCTTGGATGGCAACTGGTCTACCGCAGAAAGAAATGGCAACCTACCACGGGAAAAAAATCTGCTTCGTCAGTCATGTATCTTTCATGTATCACGCATAGCACATAACTAAACTGAAGACGTCTGCAGGAAACGAAATCAATACCTTAATTTCTTAATATTAGTAAATGGTTGAAATATTTTTCTTTATTTATGCATAAACATAATGTTGATCGTAGCAAATACTCATTGATTTAAATAAAGAAAATCGACCTCAAACGAGATATCGAAAACACCATTTTCTTATGTATAATAGATTTTATACGTTAGAAATTGAAAACAAATACACCAATGTAACCATTTTCTTAATTCTTTAAAAAAATCAATAAATTTTAAACACATGAAATATGAATCATTGGGTATAACTTACAGAGTCTTGTAAATATACAAATGTAGGTAAACTATAGATGTAACTTGGTATGTTTTATATTTTATATATTTTATCTTACTTATAGGCTGAAGCAAATATTAAGTTGGTGCAAAAATAATGACGTAATAATATCGTTTTTTGACGTATTTTTAACGTCAAAAAACGACATTATTACGTCATTATTTTTGCACCAACCTAATAGCTGTAATATTAAAAATAGAGTTTCATTACCTGACTCCTTGAAATTATGATTTCAACAAAATTGTGACCTGATAGCAAATTGTCAAAAATGACACATGAGCTATTTTGTATCTACCAACAGTTGCTCTAGAGTTAGAAATTAATTACATTATTCTCTCATCTTATAAATATTTTTGTCATTTTTTGTCTGCTTCTTTGTTGTTTTTTCTTTAACACTAAAGGAAACAGAAAAAGAAAGGGATACTACAAATACACAGCACAAAATAGGCTCTACTGTGTTTGTGTGTTTGCTGATGGTGGGCAATTAATATTAAGAAAAATAAAGGCTTGGGAAATTTACAAAACATGAAACAAGAATCGTTATAACTGATATAGTGTTTAGCAGGTACGAAGACCAGATCTAATCATCGTGAACGAAGAAAAGAAGATATGTCAAATAAGGACTGTTGTCTTTCTAACATATCAGCGAGTGAAATTAAAGTAAACAAAGATCCATAAATATCAGCATCTTGCCAGAAAACAAAAAAAAAAAAAATTTTGTGAAAGTGTTAGAAAGAGCAAAACAAAGGGAAAAAGAAAAAAATGTAATTCAAGGAAGAAATGAAATATTTTAGACAACAGTGTTACCAAAATCAATTAAAATAAAAAATGCAAGTGCTGGAATATATATATATATATATATATATATATATATATATATATATATATATATATATATATGTGTGTGTGTGTGTGTGTGTGTGTGTGTGTTTGTGTGTGTGTAAGTAAGCTGCTAAACACCATATCAGTCATAAGTCACACTAATGATGGAATGTTGTAGAGACCCTTTATCAATTTAACTTGATTCGCTATTATTCGCTATTAGTTATCTTCTGATGAAGATAACTAAATAGCGAAACATAAAAATCTTTTTAAAGGATTTTCTACTTATTTCTAATTATTCATATATATATATATATATATATATATATATATATATATATATATATATATATATATATAGGAGGCCGATGAAATGAATTGGAGAGATATAAAAAAACAATAATAAAAATAATAATTTATTGTATATAGTTAGAACTTTAGACCAAACAGAAACATGATGAAATAAGATGTTAAAATACTTTACTGTATGTATATATATGTATATATATATATATATATATATATATATATATATATATATATATATATATATATATATATATATATATATATATATATATAAACATATTTTTATCTTTTGTTTTCTGATTATTAAAATCTGTGTAACTATAAAATTTTGTTTTATGAGACTTTTCACCTACATAAACTGATTTCTATAAATGTATGGGTAAACAATCACAAGAAACACTTTGTCCAATCTATTTTCTTTTAGAAATTCAACTTTTAAATATTTCTGAAAATATTCTACACACACACACACATATATATATATATATATATATATATATATATATATATATATATATATATATATATATATATATGTGTGTGTGTGTGTGTGTATGTGTGTGTTTGAGTACCCATTCTGCTCATTATTTTTTTTAAATTAATTAATATAACATTTAAACTGTGTTCTATGAAACTTTGGACAATCCATTTCCTTCTCGTTTCAAATATTTCTGTAGAATGTCAGTGGCGACCATGTTGGTCTTGCAAATCACTGATAGTTCGTGATAGAACTTTAAAATGGTCTTAATTAATTCTTAAACCATTTTAAAGTTCTATCACGAACTATCAGTGATTTGTAAGCCCAACATGGTCACCACTGACTAATAGAATAAAATAACATTTTAATAAATAATTAAGTGGATTAATTGCATACCATTCCATAGAATAATGTTTAGCTTAGTATCTCAAACTATCGAGTTTGATACTCACTGAGTGCTTATACATATATCCTTGGGACAGGCTTAGGTTAGCTTAGCAAACATTAATCAATATACTGATCTAAATTCAATAAAGCATTGTCATGGTAACGATCGAGATTTCAAAATAGAATGGTACATGGATCTCATGTAAGTCGTTATGTTACACTTGGATAATTACAATCTGAAATTGTTGATGAAGTGATTGAGTCCTAATACTTCATATGGCTGAATAATTTCCGTTTTCTTTGCGTGCTTATTAATCATTCAAAATAAAGGCAATTATCACTACTTGCCAATTCTATGAAAAACTAATAGATTATAAATACTCGAAAGTTGAAGAATAATAATAAATGCGATTATTAACAAGATTTATTAGCTACATATATACAGGAAAGCTTCTTTTTTTCATGCGTGTTTTCTGTTGTTCTATAATGTAGCATGAAAACTTTGATTACATTATTCTATAAAAAGTTTTCTTTGATATTTATTTTAGAGATCTTTTGTAATTTTCTATAATATCGATTTATTGAGAAAGTGACAGGAACAGACTTATAAACAAAACAAAAACAAAAACAAATAGATCTGTATATTTTAGCACAGACATATTACATACAAACCCAATAACCATTGCTTCTGCTTATAGGATCTCAAACAATTTAATGGTAGTCTGAGTGTGGCTTGCTGACGACTAAAAAAACTTTCTGGCAAAAGACGATTCACAAATCATAATTCATACAACGTTTTCACTTGATAATTACAAGTGTCGAAAACAATACCTGGAGCATTCCAAGGATATACGGATCATGAAACAGGCTTAGGTAACAACGATGACAGTAAAAGGAAAATTACACGTACAATTTTCTATTACTAATCGTTGTTTCATACAACATGGCGCTAAAAAAAACCTCAGCTTTACTGATTTTACCCAAATCTAACCAAATGACCAAGAATTGGATATTTTGAGAATTCCTTCTTGGTGGGCGCAGAACATTTAAGCATTTCCTCATAAAAACGGGTTTTGAACTGTTTTAATATAGAAGAGTATTAAAAATAAATAATTAAAGAGTAACGGACAGAATAAGGATATTAGATATAGTGATTTTCCAAGAGTAGCTCAGAAGCGGCCCAAGGACGAAAGTATAGTTCGCCAAATAAGGATCGAACTCACTAATCAGTCGTAATTATTCCAGCGGGACAAGCTTGCTAACCATTACACCACCTCGAGGTGCCCGAAGATAATAAATATAGAATGTAAACGCATTGCTACATTCTTCTGGTTTTCAATGCATTTCTAAGTAAAAATATTTAATTTTTATGATAAAATATCTTGCTATGCATTTAAATTATAGATATTGCAATCATATTCACTCAGCAATAGACGGAGAAATCGTGGAATAGCCATATAGTGTGTGAGCTTCGATAAATAAAGCTAAAACTATTTTTCTATTCTATAAAAAGCTGATAAATGATAAACACTCGAAAGAAGAAATAAGAATATATACCTGGCAATGTACAAGGAAATTCTATCTAATTTTTCTCTCTCTGTCTGTCTCTCTCTCTCGTCACTCTCTCTCTCAATCTCTCTCTCTCTCTCTCTCTCTCTCTATATATATATATATATATATATATATATATATATATATATATATATATATATACTATAGACAAAGTTTAGAAGGCACCCTCTGGATTTAATAATTAGTAAGTTTCATAACCTCTTTGGTTTAATTAACTCCTACTAAGCTAAGCTGTTAAAGCTATTAACTCATTAGTGCATGGTATTCACATTTTTTGAGATGGGATTACCTAAAATGTTAAATCCGCCAGCTCTAAGAATACCATTAGCAAGTTAGATAAGGCTTAAAAAGCTATAATTTGGGGGAAACTCCAGGCAGTAATGGGTTAATTTCGTTATTATCATTCTTCTTCTTCTTCTTCTTCTTCTTCTTCTTCTTCTTCTTCTTCTTCTTCTTCTTCTTCTCATTTTTATTATTATTATTGTTGCTGTTGTTGTTGTTGTTGTTGTTGTTGTCATCATTATTATTATTGAATATATGATAAAACCCTTCAAGAAGATGATAGTCCGTCTGGTCCGAAATGTGCGCCGTAAATAAGTTTTGAAAAATGCAGACAACTTTGAATTTTTCGAGATTCTTCGAAATCCAAAGGGTACCCTGAAATTTGGGGCCTATAGTATATATATATATATATATATATATATATATATATATATATATATATATATATATATATATTGTGTGTGTGTGTAAGTACGCGTTATCTATTTTATCTGATCTATATACTAAAATATGTAGATATTATCTGGAAAATTTGTTTTATTACATTAATCTTTAATATCATTATAAATACACCTAAACTGTTATTTGATAAGAATTGTCAAAACGACACTTTGGTCATTTCAAGTAAAGACGGAGCGATACCCGTTATAGGTTAATAATTTAATTAAATTGTTCCCTAATATCATAATTTCTACTAAGCTGCCAATTGATAATGCAAAAACAGCACCTCGACTGTTCCAAGTCTGTTTTTTGTTTTCGTGTTAAAAATTATTTTATCACATTATTCATTAACATTATCATAGTCTTTAACTGTCACCTGATAAATGTCGAAAACGACATCACTGCCATTTTAAGTATCGATACAGACTATCGTCTCGTTTTGCGTTATAAGACTCACAAACAGAACGTCGCTTCCATGTAAATCTCTCGTAGAAAGAATTACATATTTCGATGTTAGAATTGCAAAATGTTGACTTTACTTAAAAGGTAAACAAAAGAGAGGATTTTTTGTCTGAATTTTTGAGACGACTGAGTTTCTGAGTTCTCATTATTTCGAAAAGCATAAATGGCGACGCAGATACATACCAACAGGATATCATCATCATCAGCAGCAGCACCAGCATCATCATCAGCTTCATCATCATTATCATCATCGTCATCATCATCAGCAGCAACAGCATCATCATCGGACGTACTCTTTAGAATAACAACTGCCCTGCAAACATAACGGCATCTTCTCCATGTAGAAACAGAAGGGTCAAAGAGGACGACCGGAAAACTGCCACGTCTGTCTCCCATACGCCAAGAGCTTATCGGAAATGCGCTAGAAGATCAGTGGTCTTTGCAATATCAGGATAATATTCAGAAGAGGCCCGGTCCTACGGGGATGTCTCTGCCGAGTCAAGCCTAACATAGAGGAGAACATGGCCAATAACGGCGTATTCCATCATGTATTCCATCAACACCGTGTCAACGATGTTGATGTAATACAACGAAAGAATACTACAGGAATACTTAAACAAGATAGCAAAAAAAGTGAGAAGAAAGGACTATCCATCAGTTGAAAGAAGACAAAATATATAATCGTGAGCAAGATTGATGGATTGACCCGTTTTCTACGGCTTATCAACCAATTGCAATTTATCTAAATGCAGAAATATTTTTAAATTTTAAGATTTTTTGATGAGATAATAATAGTTTACTGATACAAGCCTTACTAATTAAACCATAGCTGAGAACAGAAGCGGTAGATGTAAAGCTCTCGCAGGTGTATTTGCACGTAAGTGATTATAACGAACCTAACTGGAATTGGAACACGGCTCTACCGATTAACAATTCCAAGATATTATCCATTACACCACCCACACATTCAAGCTTACTATTCCTGATATTCCTATGAGGTCATTCATCTAGGTATTAACCAGGCTTGTTTAACTTCGGTGATCGTACGGGAACCGGTGTTTCAACTCGATGCAGCCGTAAACATCGTGAGTGAGAGGTACAGTTCAAAATGCAAGCTGTGAAATGAAGACGTTGAAATCAACCAAGTAAAGAAATTTAACTATGTGGAAAGCGTTGTAGGAGACGACGAAAATGTGACATGGAAATCCGAATAAGGATTAAGAAACTGGAAAGTTTCGTTAAAAACAAAGAATATAATGCCGGATCTTCCGATATAAAAGCAAATGGTGGACAATTTCCTCACAGATGTATTGTAAACTTGAGACAACAGAGACGTTGTTCTACAGAAATATGTAGAGAATAACATGGAGGAAACATGCAAAAAAGGAAGAAGTTAATGTTTTAACTTTATCAAAATATCAACTCAATAGAAATTTAGAAATCAGTAGAAATAAACAATATGTAAACTGAATTATAATTTCGAAACAGGTGGAAATATATAGAGAGATAAGTGATTTGGTACTTTTATTTCGTTCACTACCTGAGGAGTCCGTTGGGGTAAAACTATAGTACTTGTAAGCGGAACGCCATTTTATTTTTTACTCACGAATTCTCATATATATATATATATATATATATATATATATATATATATATATATATATATATATATAAGAAAAACAAACCACTTTAAGGCTTTAAATTATTAGCTCTGAATTTACATTGAGTGTGTGTGTATATATATATATATATATATGTGTGTGTGTGTGTGTGTGTAATCAGTTCACCATATGTAAGTCGATAACACCACTAAAGCGAAAGGGGGGCTACTGAGAGTGAAAGAGAACGAAAAGACGTTCAATAGACCGGGTAGGAGTGTGAACTGGACGATAAGCGTACCTATCTACTCATATTGCCAAATATATATATATATGTGTGTTTGTGCGTATATGTGTGTGTGTCCGTATCTGTGTATGTACATGTGTGTAGAATGCCTGCTTTTTTTTTAAACTGTCTGTATTATATCTACAGTCCGGTGCATTCGAGAACAATTAATAAAAACCTACGGACATTTTCTTTATTAAGTTTTCTCGAATGCACAAGCGCGTAGACATAAAACACACACGAACACACACAAGCGCACACATATACACATATGTGTGTGTGTGTATGTAAATATATATATATATATATATATATATATATATATATATATATATATATAAACATATTCCATATACTCAGCCTAATTTTTTAATTTAATTTTTTACAATGATGCCTATCCTCTACTAAGTTCATCAAATAGTTATAATTATTTTTTTTAATTATTTACGCATCATTTCTTTTTTTTTTTTTGGTGGGGGGACATTCCGTTTTTTTGTTATATCTCTTATTCCAACGTTTCGGTCAGTGTACTTACCCGGACTTCCTCAGGGAATTTCAAGATCTATTATTGCAGATGAGTAGAAAAAATAATAACACACAGAAAACAGTAATTCCGATAAATGGAAACAACTGAAAGACTCATTTTCCGATGTTTTTCTGGACAATTATTTATTGCTTTATTAATATGGCGCAAGATTGAAAAGGAAACTGATCAAAGGCTGGCTAGCTCAATGGGGTGTATGGACCAAGCATTAAATGGTAGAATCGGTAAACCACCAACAGGCTTCACAAATCAAAGAGAAATCAGGAAAAGCAATTACTCTCTAAAAATGAAGATACAATTTTACAATTCCAATGTCCTCACCATCTGAATGTATCGCAATGAAATATGGCACCTGGAATTTGTCCAGAAATAGTTGGATGCGTTTGACGTTGAATATATAAGAAAAGTATTGAACAATTTTATAACTAACGAGTAAATTAAGAAATGTGCTATTTTAAAGGAAATCTGCACACGGTGGATGAAATGTATTGGTCATGTGGCAAGGTTAAAACCTACTAGGTTTGGTTTTCATGTACTATTATGGATTCCTAACATCAAACGGAAACGAGATTTGACGAAAACCAACTGCCAACGAATTATCCGAGATGAACTCAGACGGGTGAACAAGATAGACTGTTATCAGGTTGCTGACTGCTTACCCCGATCGAATCGCAGAGAGTTGACTTACCTCAAAGGATCGACGACAAGAAGTGTTGACTGATTCGACATAATATCGGATTTACTCGATTAACACCAATTTAATTAGGATATCGATAAGTCCCAAGTGAAAGATTTTCTGACTTACTACATTAATCATCATGTAATATTATATTTTTATTATTCTCTTAAAAAGAAAAAATTCGGCATTCATTGATCGAGCAGCCAGTGTTACCATCAGTTGAAATTTATCATTTTTTCGTTTAACACTGTTTTTCGAGAAAACAGGTTCCTCCAGTGCACTAATTGTTATCACTCTTTCTTCCAGTCTAGTAAGTGTTATCACTCTTTCTTCCAGTCTACTAAGTGTTATCGCTCTTTCAAGCATTGATTTCGTATTAACTTTTTTAATGTCGAACGTTAACATCTTGATAATGTCATTATTTCGTCTTCGATTTACATGTGTTATCGATTTTAGTTGTTGCTGTTGTTAAAAGTTCTTAAGTGCTGTTGTTTCTGTTATTTAGTACAATTCTTTATTTGTCATTCTACAGCTCTAGTCCAAGAAGTTCAAAGAAAAGTGATCTTCGCTAAGACCAATAGTCTTCAGTCTCTCGTTGACATGTTTAATAGTTGATCTGAGATGGCGTTTTTATACAGTTGACGAATACGTAGTATTGGGTGAAAGGTTATTGAAGAGACAATAAAAAAAATTCATTGCCCTACTCGTACGCCAGTAACAATAATTCCATTAGGATCTCTAGCAATGTGGCAAAACGCAGGGGAAGGTGGATTCATGACTTTTCCAAGTTTTTCGTTGAACTAAGTTCGACGATTTTGTTTTTCCAGCTGAGAAGGGTACATCTAGAACATTCTGTTTGTCAACTATAATCAATAAGAAACACACACACACACACACACACACACACACACACACACACACACACACACACACACACACATATATATATATATATATATATATATATACTCTAAATAACATTTCTATTACGCGGGTAAAATTCTCAGGGGACGAAACGCTTTCATATAAAAGGTTCATGTTATTTCTTTTATTAATATATATATATATATATATATATATATATATGCGCGCGCGCGCGTGTGTGTGTGTTTGTATATACACACAAGCATACACACACAACCATATATTAACAAGCAACCGAATACAGCCAAATACCTGACAGTTATTCTTGCTAAGGTTAACAAAGGATCTAACAGTAATTTACTATGAAGGTGACGTGCCAACACCTTTTCTCCCTCCGCCTCCGTTGCATGCCCTCATAGAGACGATTTTTGTCAAGACATCTAATGATGGTACAGAAAGAAATAGCTTCATGCCTTAATGGTATCAGATGGAAACAGCCGAGATAACGAAGCAAACACATCACGAAAGAAGTTTAAAAAATTGAACATATTTTTCAATAACAACATCCATATAACCTTCTTAGCTATGTGCACGAAATAAGATTATTTTTGTCTTTATGAAATTTACGTACAAATTAAGTAAAAATATGTTAATTAAGTTTCTCAACTTTAATTAGAAATGATGAAGTCTATCCCTGCGAATTTCCCTTCCATCTATCCAAAGCAATCAAAATGTATATACGTAAGTACAAATTATCTCTGTGCCTGTATCTATCTATCATTTGAAAGGTTTTTCTATTTTATCTGTTGATTTATTATATTTTTAATTTTTGCAGGTACATACGAATATATATAACAGGTGGATGCAGTACACATGAATATGCAAGGGATACCTCTCTCTCTCTCTCTATATATATATATATATATATATATATATATATATATATATATAGAGAGAGAGAGAGAGAGAGAGAGAGGGAGAGAGAGATAGAGAGAGAGAGAGAAGAGAAAGAAAAGATGGAGTAAAAATCCACAGTTCGTAGTATTGACATTTAAAAAGTGCTCAATACGAAGTAGAGCAAAATATTATTATAATATTAATTTTATTACTATATTAATTGATCAACTGAATTATTTTTTATCCATTGTTCTTTGTTACGGACAAGGCCAATTACATTGGCTTTGGAATTCGCCGAGGAATTCAAACGAGGAATTGGACATGATTATGAACTCTAGAAAATTTATCCTTATCTATAACAAAGAACAATTAAAACTAAACCAGTTGACCAATTTGATATTGCCATAGGATCGTTAGTCTCTGCTGAGTCTTCTGACCTTGTTGGTTTATTAATTTTATACAACCTCAGTGTCCACCATGATATCAACATAGAGGACAGCGTTATATGGGACGACGGCCTTATGGTGGTGAAAAATTCTACAAAATTTAAAATTGAGCAAATCAGGAAATTAATACATAGGGAATTTAAAAGATAAAATAAAAAAGTAGATTTTCTTGATTTTCCCCAGAAATAATCCACTTAGTAAGATTCTTTATTTAAATACACTTAAATTAAGCTATAGTTGTACAGAGAATCTGGAAATAATTATTAAAAAACATAATAATAAAATTTTAAATTAACGCTTAAACCTAAGTAACAATCTCCATTCCAAAGTAGCAAACAATAATGATACCAACTTGTGTATTTGTAGAAATCCTAACGACTGTACATTACAAAATAGGTGTCAAACAGATTCCCTTGTTTACCCACGTACTATTTCATCTAGAAAAAATCCAACTGTTAAAAATTTTATATTGGCAGTACCAAAAATTCCTTTAAAACGAGTTGGTATCAACACATATTACCTTTCAACAACAATGCGAACCGTAACAAAACAAATATTTTTGGCACTTAAAAGGAGTTAACAGAACTCCTACGGTAAAATGGAAAATATTAAAAAAAACTAGAACTTGTAAATCCTTACATGATCTACGTTCCCTGTGTTTACAAGAAAAATTGCATATTATAAAGTTTCCTAACAATAAAGACCTGTTAAACCAAAGAAATGAATGAACTGTATTGTACCGGCATTATCTACCTTTTACCTTAAAATATAGATAAAATAATTTTTCATAAAAAATTACACATTACAATTACATATTATTATCTTATTAGTATATAATGGTCCACCCAATTTATTTGATTCATTCAACTTTAATATTCCCATGTTTTACCATCTATTTAGTATAATTAGCATCGTATATAGATGTTCCATATCATTAACATTACCTATTGGCTCCCTTTAAGAAGCTTCCTGAGTATATAAAAATATATTTTTTAAATTTGTTTTTGAAAACTTTTTCTACTTCGACAAATCTGAACAACATACTTGGCTACATCCATCGTACATTTGTCGCTGACATGTCTTGACATGAATAAATAATCCACCCACCTCCACTCTCTGATATTATTTTTCTATTTTAGCTTAGATCTGACTTTTAATTGGTTAATCTAGTCATACCCACAAAATATTTTTAATTCTGACCTTATGCGCCCTCCTTAACGATTTGTTTTCAGATTTCCCTAATAAATCATTTTCGTCTTAGTAAATTGCTTTCTCTTTTAATTTGTAAGTTCTAGTTTGTGTTCAGGTTCTTACAACATTTCACCTTTCTTGGCAGACCTTCTATTAAGTTGTTATATATAGTCGTTCGTTTTTTTCTAATTTTCTGCGAATTATCTCGTAGCATTTTTTACTTCTTAGTCACTCTGTGAAACTGTTGTCTAACGTTATTGAAATTTTATTTAAGGTTTCTTTCAGATAAGACACCTCTTTTGAGATGGAATGCCAAGTAGACAAGAGTAAGCAGATTCGAAATCTTCTCTTTGCTTAATCTAGCTTGCAGAGCTGCCAAAGCTGCTCCAGACATTTGTGCTCGACATGGAGATGACTTCATTACCTGCTTAATGACCCAAAAATGGTTTTCCCGTTTCAAGGAGGGGAAGTTCGAATTCACAAACTCTCCGCCTTCTGGCCGACCTGTTCAGTTTGATGAGAAACAATTGCACGCGCTCATTAAAGAATAAACACACCAGACCACTAGGATATAGACTCAGAAGACGACAAGCTTTTATGTTACTGCAGTTCGTTGTCTACTCTCAATGGGTAAGGCCCAGAACAACCAAACGGTCAGTGCTACAAATGAACAAATTCAAATAGTCAATTTAGCTGAAAAAACATGACTGGCGATAGAGTGTAATTATATAACATGACCAAACATGCAATTAAAGAGCTCGGTTGGGAAATTCTCCCACAAAAAACATATTCTCCTGATTCAGCCTCTTCAGACCACCGCGTTTTCGGTTGTTTTCTAACAATTTTCGTGTTTCGTTCAACAACGATGTGGAGCTTAAAACGTGGCTCGATGAATTTTTCAAGTTACAATCTAGTGATTTCTATCATCGACAAATTGAAAAGTTAATGGATTGATGGTAGGAGGTCGCTGTAAAGATTTTGAAAGTTAGTTCCAGACGATTCGATGATAGATACACACGTCATATTTAAGTTCTACAATTTTTCCAATTCCTTCGTTTCTATTTTTTTTTCAAGTTTCTCGTTCTGTTTCTCTTTTTGATTGTGTGATCTAAAAGAACAGCTATTCCTGATTAGATAAATTTACTTTTCTATTTACCATATATTGCTTTATATATATATATATATATATATATATATATATATATATATATATATATATATATATATATCGGAATAATCTAAAAGAAAGATGACGAGATTAAGACAAATCACTCCCCTTAAAATCTAGGAGGTATAAAAAGCACCCTGTACAATCCGTCAGTAGAGGAGTAGTCAGAGTAAAGTCTAATAATGCTTTGGTATAAGTTTATTCACTGGTTCTGTATTTACTATAGATAGATAGATAGATAGATAGATAGATAGATAGATAGATAGATAGGACAAGCAGGAGATCGAGAGACAGAAAAGTAGAAAGTCGGCGGATAACATCTCACAGGCACTTTTATAGTATAATGACCACACACCTTATCAGCAGACACATAGACAGAGATAGAGAAAGAGTCAGACAGAGCGAATTGTGTACTAAAGATTTTATGAGTATGCGAATGTAGTGAAGATCGTAGGAAGATTATGTCGCACCAGTTTCTTTGACTTGAAATACAGATTACCTAGCATTAATGTCTCTTATCGCGGCCTTGACTCCAAACTTAGCGCAACAGTTTCAGCTGATATAATCTATAATCAAATTATCGTCTGGAAGTATGTCATTCAGACGTTAGAAGTCCGTATCGATTCGATTTCAGACTAAACAGTTAAACTTTCAAGCTGAAATCAGTTCCATCTGTAAATACCCACGACTAAAATAAAATATAAATGATAATTAATTAAATAATTAAATACATCGACATGTTCCATTTTAATCGGATCGCCGTCATGAAGAAATTTTTTCGATGTTTCTCTTTTCTTTTCATTTATGTCATTATTACTCACCAGTCCTATTTTGTCGTTTCTTGATGGAACTTATGTGACAGTAAACAAATCCCTAGCACTATTTCATTATTATTATTATTATTACTATTATTAATAATAATAATAATAATAATAATAATAATAATAGTATTATTATTATTAGTAGTAGTAGTTGTAAAGTCTGAGATTCTTAACGTGGAAATAGGTCGTGGCGAAAATAAAACTCACTGGGTATACTGAAGGCAAGAAAAACAGGTTGAAATTGAGAATAAACTTGGCAAGTTTGGTGAATGGATAACAGAACTGAGATAAGGAGGGAGGGTAAAGAATCAAAAGTTACTTAGAAACAGAGGTAGTTGTGGAGAGCTATATTCACTTCGTTCTGAAGGGACACAGTACATAAAGTCACTTTCTCACTGACGTGTCGTGGCTTCGATCTGTCTTTTCTACAAATATTTCCATGGCAACTGTTCTGATGAACTTTTCTCCCTGGTTCCTTGACTAACGCATTTAGGTGTGGGCGGGGACTACTTGATTGGTAACTATGTCGCCTTTATTACGATTATTATTTCATATATTTTCATGATCACAGATGTTTGGTGGTCATCGATGAAAACAATTAAGTTTCCTCATATATCCATCACCCTTCTCAGTACACTCAATAACCTCAGCAACACTGGGTCTGCACATTTTCAAAACTTTCTAACTTGTCTAATCTCGATTCAAGTTTTTTTTAACATGATTATAACTGAACTTTTTTTTTAAGTAAGATCCTAACTTTCATTTTCTCGATCTTTTTCAGCTCTCATTTATGGTCCTGGTATTTTTTCGCTCTTCTTCACATAACAACGTCAAGAATCTGGCCTATCCTCCTTCGCGATTATCAAATCCAATCTCTTTTTCTTTGTAGCGTATGGTGGATATGAACATCAAAATTTAAGAGTATTTTATGATTTTAGCTTCCATTCTTTAGGCGTGGGTAGCTGTGCTGCTACCATTTGTCGTTTGTATAATTCCCAGTGCATGACTCTTGCTAATTAGTATCGTTGCTATCATTTTTCGTAGGCTTTTCGTTTTTAACCGGATATCTTGCATTATGGGTGCCTTTAAGTCGTACGACCTCTGCCAGAGAATACTTTTTAGCGGAATATTTGCAGTGCTAAGCAACACAAATTTCTTGCGTACTAAGTTTTATTCAGACTTTCTCGATATAGGTTCTTACACTGGAAGTATTTGGTGGATTTGAATATAGATTTACTAAAGCTGCTTTTAGTAAAGCAATTATTATCAGAATATACTTTGCGCACAGTGTCCTTCAGATAGGCCAGTTGCAGGGTTTAAAGGTGACCTCGTAGCCGCCGGGTGCAGATCAACCTCATCGCCTTCGCTGCGCCATGGTTGCAAGCATGGAAAAGAACAGTATTACAGGCAGATATCTGAACACACACTATAGAGAGGAGACAGGAAGCCTCTATTAGACATTGCACACGAAAATGTAAGGCGCACATTTCGTATAAGGAATACGCAGTCGCACATAAATTTCGTGTTTTCATTTGTAATACAAATCGATAATAGAATAATTCTAATCGTATAATTTAGAGATTTTATTAAATTACCAGCTCTTCTAACCCCTCTGTAAAGATTTTGAAAAGTAGTTCAAGGCGCTTTGGTGACAGATATACACGTCATCTTTAAATTCTACAATTTTTACTTTTTAAATTTTTTAAATTTTACTTTTCATTTATCATAGATTAGTTTTTCTTTATTATATGTGAAATGCTACGACTTCTTGGGAATATATAATGGATTGTTTTCCCGTTGCCATCTCTACGGTTTTGAATTCAGATCAGTCGTTCTCAGGCTGGTTGCCATCTAAGGCTAGAAAGACCCAGTCTACTCTGTTATTTAACACATAGCTAGTGTTTGGAAGAATAAATGGATTTATGCTTTTCCTACTTGCATTAGTGCGAAATTGAACGATCAGAATTTGAACGTTTCTCGCCGATTCCACTCTCGGCGACGATAACCGTTACGCTACTCGAGTATTCATTCATTCATATATTACAGTAGTTTTTAAACTTTCTTTAATTTCAGTCTCAGATTCCACAGAGACATGACTGACTACTTGTCCTTTTTTTAAGCAATTTCACTCCAAGTAAAGCAATCAAACACTAAAACACAAGTGTTTACTGGGTGTGGAAAAAGTAGCAATAGAAACATTACTAAGGAACGGGAACCTAGAAAGTGTAATGAGGAGGGGACAACAGAGAGCAACTGACATAGCATTTAAATTTTTGAACATTAAAGTTGACTGTTAAACATGGAACCAGAAGAGAGTTTCACGAGCGAGAAAAGAAACTGTTAGCATAGAATTTACGGTTGCATCTTTTGCCAACTCAACTGTAAATTGGTGAAACCTCATCGCCAGCCCAGTACTGCGATTAAATTCATAAATTCTAAGTATCATAGCGAAGAGCTCACCCGAACAATTGCTATGAAAGTATTTATAGAAAAGGTAACGTTACGGAGGTGGAAAAGTGACTGAAGCCGAGGAGTCATATCAGGACTAATAATATAGCTGATATTTTCTTAATTTTCTTAATTTCTTTAATGTTATCTCTTTCTTCTTTTATGTTCTTTATATCCGACTCAGGAGGATTTTGCTTCTTTCCATTTTATCATCCTTAACTTCTGCTTTTTTTTTTCATTTTTTTTGTTTTTTTCCATTTTTTTTTTTTGCTTCTTTCCATTTTATCATCCTTAACTTCTGCTTTTTTTTTCCATTTTTTTTGCTTTTTTCCATTTTATCATCCTTAATTTCTGATTTTTTTGCTTCTTGTAATTTTTATTTCATTTTAATTTTTTATCGTATATTTTTTATATTTTAATAATGTCCATAATGAAATAAATTTAATTTTCAAAGAGGTTTTTCATATTCATTTCTATTTATAAAATCGCTCTGAAAGCTGACATAATTTTTAATAAATGTTTTCTTTGAAATGCATGGTAATCTCATGCCACTGTTTCATTCTCATCTTTCTTCTTCAGGCAAACTCCCTCAGCTGCCTTCTAATTATTCTTCTCCTTTTTCACTGTCTCTTCTCTTTTAATTCTATCTCCTTACTCGTTCATTTCTCTTACTTTTTTCTCCCACTCCACCTTTAATTATTCTTCCTCCTTTCAACCTTTTCTTCTTCTCGTTCTTTACCTTTCTTCACGAATTCCCCATTTTTCTTTTTTCCACTTTCTCTTATTATTTTTTCATCACTTACATTTGATTCTTTCTTCTTGCCATACTTCATCTCCCCCTCTACCTCTCATTTTTCTTCCTTTACACCTCTTCCTCCTTCTCCTCGCCATCGATCTCTTCCTCTTCGACAACGTTCTCTTCCTTCCCTTCTTTACATCATCATTCATTCATACCTCATTCTTCCTCCATTACACCTTTGATTTTTTTCTTCTCGCCATTCCTTCTTCACCCTCTTCTTCTTTTGCAATTTCTTACCCTCCCCACTCCTTCTTCTTCTGTATTTCTTTCTTCTCCTAATCCTTCTTTTACAATCCAGATCGCTTCTGTTTCTTTGTTCTTTCTTGACTCGCTATAGAGCCTCCAAGTTCATAATGTCTTTGCTATGCACCAGCTTCACAGCCCGCATCTTTATTCGACTGCTCCTTAATCAATTGATTTGATGCTGTGCCGATTCAGGAGGCGAATATTAAATGAAGTTGGCGGAGGGGTGAGCGGATCAGCTTCGATGAAGACGAGAAGGATTAAAGATGAAATGGATAACAAGTTTGTTGCTAAACGTGATCCAATAAAGCCAATACAATATATAATTTCATACCAACTCATATAAATGAAGCTCTCTCTCTCTCTCTCGCTATATATATATATATATATATATATATATATATATATATACCCAGACATATATGTATGCATATGTGTACGTATGTATGCATATGTGCATATGCTTATATGTTGATATATACCTACGTAGGTATATATCAACATATAATACGCAGAAGTTATATATATATATATATATATATATATATATATATATATATATATATATATATATATATATATATATATATATGCACATAGAAAGAGAGATATTTATGCAGACATATATATCCATAAGTATATGAAGATAAATTTATATAGATACGTAATAGTACACTAAATACACAGATATGCCAAAAAGAATACGCGTATTTACACATACAGACCACACATACATAAGAATACGCATATATATATATATATATATATATATATATATATATATATATATAAGAATACGCATATTTGCACATACACACCACACATACATATACAAACGCACACACATACAGACACACACACATATATATATATATATATATATATAAGAATACGCATATTTGCACATACACACCACACATACATATACAAACGCACACATACACACACACACACACACACATATATATATATATATATATATAAGAATACGCATATTTGCACATACACACCACACATACATATACAAACGCACACATACACACACACACACACACACATATATATATATATATATATATATATATATATATATATATATATATATATATATATATATATATATATATATATATAACTTCTCCCTCTTCTTGTATAAGAATTCAACCAGCCCAATAAGCGTATGATGATAGGAATGACGTATAGAGAAGTAGGTAGGTGTTTAGATCGATGGATTGATATGAACATCACTTTTCCAATTCTTATTTCCATGGAGATCTAATAATGTAATAATGATGATATTATTAGTGTGCTTAGTAGATGTGTTCATGGCTGTGTCTCTAAGCGTGCAGAAAAACATATATTCGTGGCTACAAAAAGGGAGAGAGCTAAAGACAGTGTGAGAGAGGGGGGAATAGAGTAAAATACGACTGTTAACGTTGCTTTTTTTGTTTCTTCTATTATGGCGGCTTCATTGCGCAACAACATATATTAATGGATGTAATTATATCTCTACATGGTTTGTGGCCCACGTAAGTGTGAACTGATGGTTTAGGAGTATTTTAAATATTAATACCTGTTTACATACACTCATATATATATATATATATATATATATATATATATATATATATATATATATATATATATATATATATATATATGCACGAGAAGTTCTGAAATGTTCTAGGTCGGACCAAGAAGTCCTTACACAAAAGTATTGTTGTTTAATCATATGGTCATTTAATCATATTGTAGATTTTGAGAAAGGGGTCAAACCAAGGCCATTTTAGCGCACATACTAGCGCTCTCTCTCTCTCTTCCCTTCTCTTGTTTTCTTTAAAGATCTAACTTTGAAGCTAATTTTAAGTAAATGTATTGAAGTAAAAATATACGGCTGTATTTAAAATAAATATGATTTTCATCAAATGTTTTAACTTAACAGTATCTAATAATAATGCCTGTAATATTCATATATTAGTATCGTATTATAAAATGCAATCATAGCGAATATGCATCTTTTCCATTATTTACGTTTATTAGGCATCTATTTGTTTCTCGTTCAGTTTTTTATGACTGGACGCGTTTACGCAACGAGTCTAGCGTTACTAACGATACTTTTATTATTCTCTTTTATTTTTTAACTTATTTAACTAGAAGATAGAATAAAAAGATAGAGGAAAAGAGGTTAACCTATTGTAATTTCATCTCTCAAAAAAGGAACTCGCATCATACACGAGATATGTGATTAAATCATTTTTAAAAGTGAAAATTTGGTGGTTGCACGATACACGAGATCTGCAAAGGATGGTATGCAGTAAGTATTATAATACAATATGCTTTGTGCAAACGTTTTGATTTTCATTACTCTATCCCTACTTTTGCATCCCCTTATATAATTATAATCTACTTATTAGCTCACTCCTCTATTCTCTCTCTATCATATATATATATATATATATATATATATATATATATATATACTGCGTGCCAAATTATTATCGAGATAACTTTTTTTCTAATATTTCAAAAACTGTCCTATCAATTCACACAAAATTTTTACACAATGTTGGCAACACTGACTTGCGCAATCACTGAAATTTTCGTACTGATCTGCGCAATGTAAACAAACTGGCACCATATTTGTTATCAGCACTGTGATTTGAGTGTGCCAAATTATTAGAAAGGTTTAGTAAAATTCCCAGAATTGAGCAAACAAAACGTTTATTAATGTTGCACATGAATGTTTATGATCAAAAGAAGCTAATAAATAAGATAATCAAACAAATAATAACAGATACAAACAAAGGCACAGTTTTAAACAGTTTTTAAATTATTTTTTGTTTACTGGCCTGAATGTTTGAGAAATCTTATTAAAGATACATTTACGCTTCCTGACATGATTCGAACCTGCGTCCCTTTGAGCAGAGGGAGCTATCGTTAAATCCGATACGCTCTGACCAATTAAGATACAAAGAACTAATTAGTCAGAAAAGGCCCAAATTGTATCTTTAAGTGCAACCCCTCTTGTCATAGAACTTAAATTTTCGTATCTGCCTTGTTTCGGATCCAAAAGTAAAGTGATAAAAATATGTCAGATTAAAAAAAATAATAAATCCATACTAAAAATTCTCTTTGTTTACGTTTAGATACGAAATTGACCCATTGTCATTGCCTGGCAAATTGATTGTTACAGGGTTTTTTTTTATGACTAATATAGTGTAGAAACTGTCTATATATTGTCCAATTCATTAGCCATTTTCAAGGGGTTCGTTGTTAGTATATTTGTCTATATTTATATTCTATGCTGTGTTACATAGAAGTAGTAGTAATTCAGACCATTTCTAACACGTTGCAGCTCATTTTAAGGAAGTAATTGAGAGTTACACCGCTTTATAAAAAGGTGCTCCCATTATGTTTATACGCATTTTATAATGAGATGGATATTTTAGAATGAGTGTTATTGCTGTAACCTAGGGAAGGTTAATGAATAGAATAATCATACGAAGGTTGGCAACGGACGATAATATTTAGGACAAGAACAACATATATAAGATTCCCCAGCCGCACGCAGAAGTAGTAGACAACTACTAGAAGTGAGTCAAGTGAATTCCACAACGAATCTCCGACTGCAGGATACCTCTCAACCGCCCTACGCGGTCAGATGTGGCGCAAGGCCGAATATAATGTGGGGTATACGAGCCCGTAGGGTCGGTCAAAAATTCCCCGTAGATCCCGTATAAAACAGGGTCGGGTAGCTGTTTCCCGAGACGAGACTCTGCCCTTCGACAAAGCCTCGCCTGGGAATCCTCTCCGCCCGGAGGCAGAGAGTTTGACCAGCACAGCTGGAGACGAATCTTCGACTGCAGACCAACATACAGTATTTCCTACTGTATTTATGTGAATGGAGACATACCCATTATCGTTCGTAGGTATGTTAAATCAGTTATCTACAAGGATTTTTATTATGAAACAGAGTTGTGTATGAGTGCTTAGCTCCTTTCTTATCGAAGAAACATCACTCAAACATGTCAATTTTCTAGTTAACGAGGTTGGCATTTGACCAATGTATTTGACGGTTTTCTTCTTTTTTTTTTTGTTTATTACAAAAATCCCAGGACAATGTACGGAACAATGAAATTGATAAATTACATCGTTAATCTGAAGTTTGGATTTGTGTCCGTCGCATTCAATGAAATATATATTTATATGTACGAGAGTAGATTGATAAATCTGTAACAGATACAGTTTTTAGCTGAATTTTGATTGGACGTTTTCACTCTACCACCGTAACTCTTTAGTGTCCCTAGTTACATTTCTTTCAATCTCAGGTTTCCTCAACGGAACAAAGTAATTTTATGATCAACATTTTGTATCGATATTATATCCATTAGATTCCTTCACAGATTAAGTATACAAATAAACTATTTCGCATCTGCTTACTTCCGCTCTTTGCTGCAAGAACTGGAGTCATATTCTTAAATAGCCTCGTCAGATCTAGATTTTCATATGAATGTAATTCATGGCGCCCAGCTTGTTCAGAAATCTTTAAACTGTCAGCTCTATACAACCACTTTCGCAGATCAATGGTTAAAAATGGCTTCGAGTGAATGAACCATGGAGGTTTTAGAGAGGACCATCCTTATTCGAACTTCGTAGACTGGTGCTATAACTCAAAGAGAAATAATAACATAAAATGTTGACTTTCCACTCTACTTCAAAAAATAAATAAATAAATAAATAAATAAATAAAGAAAGAAAGGAAGAAAGAAAGATAAAGGAAGCCCCCATAAATACTATAAAGAGCAATAACAGTTAGTGGACTTGAGAAACTTATTTTCTGGAAAAATTATTTTAAGAGAAAGATTTTATAAATTTCAACTGAAAGCAGTACTGGCTGTTCGGTCAATGACGAATGTTTCCCTATAAGGAAATGGCTAATATTACCATTACCATTAGTAGATTTTATGTATTTTTGATAATTTTATGCATATCTACTGTAAATAATTTGCAATGTATTTCTATAGTAAAATAATGTGATTTTAAAAGACTTCATTTAAAGAATCTTATCGGAGACATAACAGATTTACATAAACGCTAAGTATTAAAAAGCAATACATTTCTAAAACAATTTACAATGCATTTGTATAATAAAGTAATTGGAAATTTAAATCAATAATAATAATAATAATAAAATAATTCTTCATGAATTTCTACATTAAAATAAAATATTTTTTGCGTCGCAATGTATGTAATTATTCGAGTGAATAATAGTTTTGGAACATTTGTTTATTGAGTTATCAATGTAAGTGTCGCATTTCTAGGAATGTGTCTAGTGTTTGTGAAAGGCTTTCGTCTTTATATTCATTTAGTGTTGGTAGAGCAATGTCTGGTTTGTTTCACCTTTCTTGCTTTTAAAAATAAAAATTAAATATTTTAAGAAATCAAGAATTCACTGAGAAATTTGATTTCATATCCTACCGAATTAACGTCTTTATAAACAGTCACAAATGGAAATAATTATTTAAAAGATTTGTTTAAATAAGTTATACCAAAAAAGAAGAATTCTTTAACTTACGTGCATGAAACGAATAAAGTCACCAATTTGATTAAAATTAATTTGAATTTGGTGTAATTTCAGATTCTTCGTTATAGTTAATTTCCTTGTCAGAAAAGGAGAGGTTATAATTAAAACTGTGGTCTAGCGTGTGTATAGATGATAAATCAAGAAAGTTTTAATTGGTAATTGTTGCATTGCGGGCGCCTACTGTAAAGATATGGTTAACAATCTAGCCTTACACATTATTACTAGCGTAATCAATGATTTTTGATACGAGATTTCGTCCAATATCAGGTTCAAAATCCACTCAGAGTAGCTGGTTACCGTTAAAATATTTATCATGAATATGGTGTGATATGAGTGAAAAAGGAAGTGGTAAGAAGCGAAGATTATGAGGACAAGGAGGGTACGTAGTTCTTCACCTTGATCTTTGCCACAAACTCATCCTCTCTCCAACTCCTCACGTCTCACTGAGCACAATTTCAGCAATATTTTCATTACAACACGAAAGGTCTCACGACTTATCAAAAGCCTTAACCCTAAAAAATCCACTGACCCAGACAGGATTCCAGTGGTTGCCCTTAAAACTATCAACCCAAAATTGTTCCGGATTCTAGCAAAGTCATTCAACCGCTGCTTGAAAGAGAAATCTTTCTAAAACCTGTGGAAGGTGTCGAGCACCTAGACAAGAACAACCTCTTCAGCAACAAGCAGTATAGGGTTTCCACTGCTGATGTCCTAACTACCATTACTCACAGAGACTCTTGACGACAAACACAGCCCGAGGATCATAGCATTAGATATTTCGAAGGTCTTTGACAAGGTGTAGCACAAAGGTTTGCTACTCAATCTCTCCAGCTATGGAATCACTACAAAGGTCTTTTCAATTATAAAGTCCTTCCTAACAGGTCCTTGAAGGTAATTATTAACGGGCAGTCAATGCTGGCGTCCCCCAGGGGTCACTTCTAAGACAAAACCTCTTTTTGATTTGCATAAATGATCCGCCAAAGAATATATTCGGATCATTTGTAAACATCTATGCCGATGATACAACGATATACGGCTGCATCTCTAAAACTTTTAATGATCAGAGGCTAGTAGCTGATCTCTTATCTGATCTAGCACTAACTGCTTAGCAGGGAAAACTGACTGGTTACATTCAATGCCTCAAAAACCAAACTGTTTACATCCCATCATCGCCGATCAGACACCAAACCACCTCCAGTCACGATGAACAGGTATCCTCACAGAGAGGCACCGTGCCGTAAGAGACTATTGGGCCTTAAAATCACACCTGACCTCGAATGGAACTCGTACATACGATCCACCACTAAAGATGCGGGGAAAATGGTTGGTTTCCTGTACTGCGCTAGCAATTACCTGACTCATGCTATCTGCTACATTTACAAGATCCAGATCAGGCCGAGAATAGAGTTCTGTTGTCATATGTGTACATTGGGAAGATCACTGTAAAGAAGAAGAAAAAAAAAGAGAAGAAAAAAGTGAATCCGAACAGTTTGCTTTTGATCGTAGGAAAACAGGAGAAATTAACAGTATTTTGGTAACACAACACACACACACACTCGCATATTTACGCCCAAACTCACATGTACTCATACACACACTCATATATTTACGCTCACACACTCTCACACACACACACCAACACAAAAACTGTCATGCAAACACACTATTAAACACACACGCTCGCACATATACTCCGTCAAACACGCACGCACTCACTGACTCACACGCACAAACATTCACGCGTACTCAAACGCACTAAGGTATTCACACACGCACATACACACACACACTTTTCCACACACGCTCACACACAAATGCTCATACGCACACAAACGTAATCTCTCTCTTTCTGTTTTATGTTGATACAAAAGCTTCTAGTATTTTTAATAAACTCTTTCATTCTCATAAATTCGAAGCATTATGATAATCGCTAAAAGATCCCCCCCTCTCGTTTACCATATGACCTTTCACTACTTTACAGAGAAATTGTCTTTGCTATCATCTGATGATTTCTTCAAGGAATTTTTCGATATCATGAAAATATTGGATTTACTCAAAAAAAAAAGTACAAGTAGAGATGCGTGGATGGTAACAAATAAAACGGCAGGTTTCGATAAGGAATATGTCACATGTTGAGTGCCTTCTATCACAGTTCGTTTCTGTAAATTCATTTGGAACTCATTTTCCTCGTGTCTGAATTTTCCCATTAAAGCTCGTTGTAAACAACATATTACAATGGACTGAGTGCACAAACAACGGACAGCCGAACAAATTTCAAGAATTCTGGAATATTCCGAAAAATCAGCTTGTCTCCCGAAAAATGTTTTTTTTTCCGTTTGAATGCATCATTCAAATTAACCATTGTAATGAAAAACAAGTACTTAAACACTCATTGATGTTTGTTGCTTTAAGTTCATGGAAATATATGGGACTATTTCATCAATAGTTATTGCACAATAACCTACGTAAACACAGTATAATACGCTACTTTAACTCCAGTCATAGTACACCACAGACAATCTGAATTTTTATGATGATATTGTAGGTGTAGAAAAAATAGTTCAGAAAGATACAAGCTTTATGAATTGAATCATTTGCAAAGAGAGATATGTTCGAAATGTGATGTCTGTAAACGGTTTTATCTTGCAGTTCCATGCTGCACCTTATAAATACATATTACTGTTAATAATGCATATAATTAATTGCAGGAATCAATAAAAAAAACAAACTATTTTCGTCTTAGAGCCAAGAATCTTTATGAAGAATTAGCGTGAATTCGATATACTCTCTTTAATGAATAAAAGAAGAGAAGAAACAAATAGAGGAAGAAACAAATATATCATTGATCTATATGGATTATCGTGGAGTAATGGTTAACAAGTTCGTCACGTAAATCATGTTTACATGTCAAGGAATTCGATTTGATACTGAGCACTCAACACTTGTGGCCTTGTGTTAAAACTAAGATATGTTTCGTGACTGTCCATATAATGTGTAATAAAGGAAGACAATGAAAGCGACTGAGAACGAGAATGAGATAGAGGGCAAAATAGATGAATATAAAGAGTGGAATATTGAAAAAAGAAAGAGAGAGAGAAGAGAGAAAGTAACATAAAATGAGTATAGGAGGTAGGGAGAGTGAAGGATGTGTTGGTGAAAAATCGGGATAAATTGAGAACTTGATACAGTAAGAAAGAGAGAGGTAACATAGAGTAAAGGAAAGAGAGAGATAGAAATGGAAGGGATAAATAGGAGATAGAAATAAGAGAATTAGAAGATGAGTATGGGCAAAAAAGAAAAGAGAGAAATTAAAACAAAGAGAGTGAAAACAAGACAAAAATATACTAGAGGAAAATAAGAGGTGAAACTAAAGGAAACAAGGAAGAGGGAGGGAGAAGTAGAAACAAAACGAACGAGTTTCGAAAAGGGGAGAATGAGAGTAAAAGAGAAAGAGAAAAAATGTCTGTCTATCCGAAGAATTTGCTTCCATATCCAATTCAAAATGTCAGCTAAGATCAATGCAAATTGGATATGTTCAGTGTTAAAATGAACAGTTTCTAAACTATTTAGACATGATAGATAGATAGATAGATAGATAGATAGATAGATACGAACAGACTGTGATAGATAGATACGGACAGACTTAGATAGATAGATAGATAGATAGATAGATAGATAGATAGATAGATAGATACGAACAGACTGTGATAGATAGATACGGACAGACTGAGATAGATAGATAGATAGATAGATACGAACAGACTGAGATAGATAGATAGATAGATAGATAGATACGAACAGACTGTGATAGATACGGACACTGAGATAGATAGATAGATAGATAGATAGATAGATATGAAAAGACTGAGATAGATAGAAACAAACCAAAATATTCAAGCAAATAAGAAGATACCGTGATAGAGAGACACCAGAGACTAAGATATTTATCATTTTCTCTGTTTTTGAGATGAGGCATTGTAATTATTTACATAGTTCAGACTCTTGTTCTAATCTTTATTGCCATATTCACGACGTTTCGGCTGTTGTACGCTCCGGCCTTCTTCAGGTGGTATACGTTGGAATTTCGAACCGAGTACTTTGTTTAGTCCACGCGGGCAGTTTTAATTCCAGGTTTCAGTTAATTCCCTTTAGTAACTCAATTCTCTAAGTTTTTGTGCCCTCTGCAATGGGCAGGTATTGAACTCACATTCTGGATTAGTTTAACCAACGCTTTATAGGACTACAGAGGAACACCGTAAAGTCGTAACACGAGGGTAATAAAACAAATCCGGCATGGCTGACCATATATTGAGGGAAAAAGGAGACCATCACATTCTGTAGGATGAAGTTGAAATAATAGACAGAGAACATCACTGGAAATTACGAAAACTTAATAAATCAGCGCATATTCTAGGCCACAAAAGTACTCTAAGACGGGTACCAGTAGTACAGAGAGCTAGGGAAAAACAACAATAACAAAGATTTGTAATATAAGCTCTGGTAAAATATCGTGATATGGCAATAAAGATGAGACCAACAGTCCAAACAGTATATATATTTAATTAATTCACCGAGTCTGATAGAAAAGTCAGCAGAAAGCACTGGACGGCCGTTTCGTCCTATATTTGGGACTCATCAGCAGTGCGCATCCACTACCGAGAATTGAAACCCTGACAGTTACCTTGTCAAGCAAATATCATAACAACTACTCCAATAGGCCTCGGTGACAAAGAGATTGCAAATCAGACTCAATATAGCGCGGCTCGCTCACATATTCTGTGGTGGAACTCTACTGAGTTCTCTGTAACCATAGGACTGTGTCCCCTGGAGCCACGACCACTCTCACTCTCTCTCTCTCTCTCTCTCTCTCTCTCTCTCTCTCTCTCTCTCTCTCTCTCTCTGTCTATATATATATATATATATATATATATATATATATATATATATATATCAGGTCATCCTACAAATTCTGTTCGAATTTTAACTTTTTGTTAAAATGAACGAAATTTAAAGAGTATTTTATAATGTCTAATGGAGCTGAACATTATTTTTATGTTTAGATGCATTTAAACTGATTAAATTTTATTTCAGAGAACAATAAAATTAAATTTTCTTTGATTAAAACCCTGCTAACATAGAAGTCCCCAAGAATCATTTGAGGCACATAATGCTTTATGAGTTCAAGAAAGGAAACTCAACAGCCGAAGTGGCTAGAAACATTCACTCTGTTTATGGAGAGAAATGTGTGAATGAAAGAACTTGCAGAAGATGGTTTGCAAAATTCAGAGGTGGAGATTTCACCCTTGAAGATGAAGATCGAACCGGACGTCCAGTTGAGTTTGATGAAAAGCTTCTTCAAGCAGTCCTTGAAGAAAATCTGCTTTATCAGTTGAGGAATTGGAAGTGGTTCTCAGTTCAAACCATACAACTGTTCATCGTCATCTTCAACAACTTGGAAAAGTTCCTAAACTTGGAAAATGGGTGCCTCATGAATTGTCTGAAAACAACATCAAATCCCGAGTTGACATCTGCTCTTCTCTCCATTCTCGCCAACTTGTTTCACCTTTTTTGGATAGACTTGTGACTGGTGACGAAAAATGGATCTTTTATCGAAATGTTAAGCGTCGTAGACAGTGGCTTGGTAAAGGGGAAGGACCTCAGCTACAGCCGAGAAGGGAACCTCTATGGGCAAAAGGTTATTCTTTCAATCTGGTGGGATCGACAAAGAATAATCCACTTTGAATTCTTACCACCTAATTCAACAATTAATGCTCAAATATACTGTCAGCAATTAGAGCGTTTGAACCAAGCTTTGAGGAAAAAAACCCTGCTCTAGTGAATCGAAAAGGGGTGATGTTTCATCAGGACAATGCGCGACCCCACACAGCAAGAATCACGTCACAAAAGATCGAAGAACTTGGTTGGGAGAAAATTCTTCATTCACCTTATTCTCCCGATCTTGCTCCTTCAGACTACCATTTGTTTCGTAGCTTACAGAATCATTTGGAAGAAACAGCTTTTGTAACACAGAAAGGGGTTAAAACTGACATTTGTGAGTTCTTCGACTCAAAGCCAAAAGGATTTTACAGTAATGGAATTAGTAAGCTTGTTAATAGATGGAAGGAAGTCATAGATAATCAGGGAAAATACATTGTTGATTGAATCTGTAATTAAATGTAACATTTGTTCACTTGTTTTCTTTATTCAAAATTCGGATAGAACTTATGGGATGACCTGATATATATATATATATATATATATATATATATATATATATATATATATGTGTGTGTGTGTGTGTGTGTGTGTATCACCACCATTTCCATATGGATCCTAATAAGGGTAGATATAAACCTCTTCCTATCTTTCCTTTCCCTCACTAATTTCGATCACATATCTATCGTCTTACTCTTCCTCTCACTGTAACTTTATACCAACTTAAAACTGCCTCCTCAAACACATGTGGGCATAAATTAAAAATAATATGTAAGTTTTTAATCCTGGAAAAATTAATCACCAATATTTTCATATGAAAATGGAGATTTGCTGAATTAGCACCAAAATCCCGGTCATAAGGAAATAAATCCCATGAACCCTTAAAGTTGTCTGTTTCTTAATATAATTAATATTTGCTCTGTTTTTATTTTGAACTCTCTAAATTACATCTCCGTTGGAATTATCCATACAGATTACCAAATAATTTAACTCTCTCTCTCTCTCTCTCTCTCTCTCTCTCTCTATATATATATATATATATATATATATATATATATATATATATACAGGGGTTGGACAAAATAATTGGAACACTTGTTAAATTCAAAGAAAATTTATTTAATATGGAGTTGGTCCTCCTTTAGCCTCACAGACAGCTTTAGTACGTCTAAGAATGGAATCATACAGCTTCCTGACTTTATCCAGAGGAATTTTCAGTCATTCTTCCACTAACACCTTCTCCAGCTCTTTACGACACGACGGTGGAGGATAGCTGCTCCTAACTTGTTGCTCCAAAATGCACCACAAATGTTCAATAATATTGATATCTTGAGATTGGGGAGACCACTCCATGTGTTCTATCTCACTTTCATGTTCTTCATACCAATTCTTAACCACTCAAGCAGTATGTATTAGAGCATTATCGTCATGGAAGATGCAGTCACCATCAGGGAATAAAGTCTTGGCCATTGGATGAACATGATCTCCCAAAATGTTCAGATAATCTTTGCTGTTGATTCTACTATTGGACAGAGACATTTCTATGATATGGCGGCCAAAACTATCACTGATCCACCTCCATGCTTCACTGTTGGAAGAAGGCAGTCAGGGTTGTAAGCTTCTTTGGACTGCCTCCGCACAAACTCGCCCTGAAGTTGGGAAAAGAGAAAAACTGGACTTGTTTGAGAATATGACTTTCTTCCATTGATCTGCAGACCAGGTATTGTGATCCCTGCATCACTTCAACCTCTTTTGAATTTTGCGAGTGGAGAGAAGAGGTTTCTTCACAGCGGCTCTTCCATGATATGCAGACTTATGGAGCTCACGGTGAACAATTTTAGTAGAAAGTGAACTATTCAGATGGTTATTCAACTCAGCAGTCACTTTGGCCGCATTCGTCCGATGATTTTTTGCCACATTGCGTTTCAATGCACATCAGTCTCTATCAGTAAGTTTGCAAGTCCGGCCCGAATTGCTACGGTTGCTAGAGGTCTTGCCCTGTTTCTCGAATTGCATCAGTGTTTTTGATATGGTAGCTCTTGAAAAACCAAACAGTTCAGCAACCTTAGGGATCGAGGCTACTGCCATGCGAGCTCCAACAATTTGCTCTTTTTCGAACTCGGAGAGGTCACGCATTTAGCTTAAATTTTACTAAATTCTATAAATAAATAAGACAAAGACAGTAAATTAGATAAATAAATGTATTTACAATAGATATAACCTGCAATTAGGAAATTTTAGTTAAAGTTCTTAATATAATAGGTCTTTGAAATATAGGAGTGGAATTTGCAACTGTTCCAATTATTTTGTCCAACCTCTGTATATATATATATATATATATATATATATATATATATATATATATATATATATATATATATAGAGAGAGAGAGAGAGAGAGAGATGTTAATCCATATATGCTACGTTTAATTTTATCATGCAACTTTTTCGCTTCCACAATAAAATTTATATTAATCAAATGATATTGGTAAAATATTCCGTGTATACGTATGTTTGTTTCAATTTATAGTATCGTCGTAGTAATTGTGAGACTGGCCGTTTCCGTACAGGAAACAGTGACTGAAGAATGTTTCTCTTGGTTAAAATTTATGCAATCTTTCTATTAAAAGAGTTTCTTCAAGAAACTTTAAGGTAATGTGGAATGTCAACTTTAAGGTAATGTGGAATGTCAAATATTGATTATATCTTAATTTCCACTTTTAGTTATATGTGCTAACCATTTTAGTTGTTGTTGCTGTTGGAAGTTTGAGTGATGTGTTTTTTTCTAATTTGGTAAAACTCTTTGTTTTTTTATATTCTACAGCGATAGTATATCAGTTCTGATGAAGGATTGCCATTTTTAAGAACTGAGGAGATATTCGCTAGAAGCTATTTCTAACCATTGATTTGAGAAAACGGCTGCATATAGTTGATAGAAGAATTTGGATGCCTTTCCTGACATCCATATAATGTTTTTTGATTTTAGGCTGCTTTCTAAGAATATGAATCGAGTTCTCAGGTTAATATTTTGGCTCTGTAGCAACTGGCGGTGTTGGGCAAAACTATCCCAAGCACAGTTTATCCTGTGTTCAGTTTTCTTATCGCCTATGCTAAATTTGTTTTAACTTACTCATGCACTAATAAAAACAGTTATTATAAACTGAAATTCATGTGGCATATTATCAGGTGTATCTCGTGCAAACCAAATCTATGTCTACCTTTTTGCCTCTGGCACAAATCAAAACTATGTAAGGCTTACTGCCAGATCATGTAGAAAAACTGGTTCCTGTACTATCACCGAAGTTAAGCAACGTTGAGCCTGGTCAGTACTTAGATGGGTGACCGTTTGGGAATACCAGGTGATGCAATGAATATACGGATAGTGTCATGGATAATGGCTTAGAATTGTTAATCAGAGAACCGAGTTCCAATTCCAGGTGGATTCTTTTTTATTCACTTACGCGCAAATACCATTAGGAAATGTATGAATTCACCTCTTCTCAGCTATGGGTTAATTAGTAAGTCTTGTATCATTCAAACCGCTATCATCTAAAAAGAAAAAATAAATAAAATTACTTAAAAATATTTTCGGCATTAAATGTATGGGTTCCATACATTAAATGCAGCAAAACAAAAACAACCAAACAAAACCTATGTCTACCTTTTCTGGCTCTTATACAAACTAAACCTATGTCTAGTTCTTAACACTCATGCAGACCAAACCTATATATATCTTTTTTTTACTCTTGTACAAACCAAACCTATGTCTACTTTTTGACACTCATGCAAATTAAATCGATATATTCCTTTTTATTCTTGTAAAAACCAAACCTATATTTTGTTTTCTTTCTTTCTTTTTTTAAACTCTGGTGCAATCAAAACCTACCTTTCTATTGTACGATAAAAGTTATCCATAAAATAAACAGGTAAAAGTTGATATGGCGTAAAACAAAATAAGTTTATTAAGATCCTTTCGTACGAATGTAGAACTCTATCCTTGGTCCTAGTTTCTTTTTAATTTTCATTAACGACCTTCCCGATGGCCTCAGCTCTCAACTTGGTATCTATACTGTAGCGACAGTAAGTCTTATCAGTTCGATAAAGTCAAATCAACGGCTGAAGTCATAAACAACTTTCGGTCTGTTGTTAACTGGGGCAAAGAATGATTTGTTAATTTTAACACCGCAAAAAGGAAACTTCTCCCTTTTAATCATCTGAGACCCATTTCTGCCTTCCATCAGTATGGCTGCTGCTAACCCCCAAGAGAGTGACTCGTTGCGCCTTCACGGACTAACATTTTCGAGATAGCATTCTCTGCAGGCATGAAGTGGAAAGACTATACTGTATTAATTGTCAGGTCAGCTGCTAAGAAAGTTCACTGAGTCGGGCTAGACAAATTTTCTCTCCAAAATCTATCTTACATATCTGTAAGTCTACTATTCGTCCATGCCTAGAATATTGCTGTCATATATGGTCCGGTGCTCCTGTTATACTTGGGTATTCTTGTTAAACTCCAAAGAAGAATAAGCAATATTATTGTTCTTGACCTGATGTATCGGCTTCAGTCACTTTCCTACCTCTGTAAAAATGCTTCCCTCTGCCTTTTCTATAAATACTTTCATGGTAGTTTTTCGGATGAGTTCTACATTGTGGTACCTAGACTTTATGAATTTAAGTGCAGTAAGGTCTCATCTATTTACAGTTGAGTTGGCGAGAGGTAACCATGTTCTATGCCAACAGTTTTTTCTTCGCACTTCTCGCATGTGGAACTCTCTTCCGGCTCCATACTTTCCAGTCAACTTTAATCTTTCAAAATTTAAATGCAATGTCAATCACTATATACTGTCTTCCTGTGTACTCTTCTATTGTTCTCACTCCTAAGGATTTTTTTTTCTATTTTCTTCCACACCCAGTAACCCCCTTGTGTCCTAGTGGCGTTATGCCTTGCTTGGAGTGAATTTGATTTTTTAAAAATGGGTCTGTCTTGAAAATTTTGCCGAAACTCATTAATACCAATTTTATTGTAAAATACTGACTTGCAGAATAAAATCTGACAAGGTAGATGGAAGAATTTTTGGTTGTTACTGTTTTTTTGTGTGGATTAATTACAAATAATGCAAAATAATTATCATAAATTTATTAACTTTTTCAAAGAGAGCAAGATTTCGTGATGACATCAGCAGATTTTTTCATTTTTTACTCTTACCAAAATACTCAAATTTCAAAGGAAGATGATTTCAAATGCTTAATTTTCTTGACATGTGGTGAAAAGAAATTCAAAACAATTTTTCTATATAAAAAAAAACTATTTAAGTTCTCAAAAAAAAAAAAAAAACGCTAAGATGGTCGAGTAAAGATTGATAGATAATAAAACTAGAAACATGAGATTACTTCGAAATGAGATCATTATTCGTCTTGTATTCGAGAAACGTGTTTTTTCTATTTATTTATCTATTTATTATTATTATTATTATTATCATTATTATTATTATTATTATTTTTATTTTTTTTTGCAATGAGAAGCCGTAGAAGCCCTAATTAACTGAAGAACAAAGACGAAACCAGGAAACAACGCTTAGGCTTCCCGCTTTATAACCCAGCATTTGATCGCACGTAGCTGTAAACTTTACCGACGAAATCCGAATTAGCCCGTACATCACAAGCCTTAGATGCAATCAATAAAATCACACAAATCAAAAGATAATCGAGTGCTAAAACACATTGTATCTTGCTTTTTTATTTAATAATTAAATCAATATTGTAGTTTTATTTAACTTCCCCTGATTAAATATCACACACATACATACACCATCTATATATATATATATATATATATATATATATATATATATATATATATATATATATATATATGGATAAATTTTATTAGATATAATCTCACTTATTTTATTACAACATGATGAAAATTATAATAATATTATCTCATTATTTAATTATCTTGCAATCATGAAATAATCAAAATTATATAATTCATAAACACCTTCCTAAAATTTAAACAAGTATTACAGGTTTTTCTTTTCTAAATTATATTTTAAAGCGTAAAAATAGCGATTTACTTTTTTATAAGTATAACCAAGCACAAATAAACGGTGGAAAAAACAGGCGTATATTTTCACTGTCTATTGCATTTGCCTTCATGTAGAAAGCATATATGATTAACATAAAAACACAAATGAGAAAAGTCAAATGATGGCTCTGAGTGCGCATGCTCACGGGCCTGCGTATGTGATCACACATTTTTTTATATTCACACCTAAACACAAAAGAAAATAGTTCACAGTTTAGAAAATCATAAAAGCAAATCATTTTTAAAGCAAAAACAAAACAAAATCTCGTTGTTTCAAAGTCTTTAAAAATAATATACAATTTTAAATTATATTTTTTATACTGTAAATAATGGCTGAATGCATCCAGACATCACTGTTTTTAAACAGTGCAACTGACATCTACCGCCCTAAGAATTCGAAAGTCTTATTAAAGAAATTGTGCCTTTTGACAGGGATCGAAACTGGGGAAACCGCCTTTAAGCTAGATGTGCTTTGAACAGTTCATCCACGAAAGACCACAGCAAAGAAATGCACATCTTTCATTGGAACTTTTCGAGGCCTATATTGCTAATTTTATTTCCAAATATAAAACGTTAAAATGTAAAAAGGTAATTTCTAAGGGATTAATGGGTTTTATTTATAATTGATTTAATTTATATATTGATCATCTGAAAGATACCTTTCTAACTTCCATCAGCATGGCTGATGTTAACCTCCAAGAGAGCTACTCATTGCGCCTTCTAGCGGTAACGTCCTTGGCTAACATGAAGTGGAAAAAATATAGCGAATCAATTGCTAGGCCTACTGCTAGAAAAGTTGGTTCACTGTGTCGTGATAGACAATTTTTCTGGCCCGAATCTATCTTAACCTATTTATAAGTTTACCATTCGTTCATACTTTGAATATTGCTTCCACATATGGTCTGGTGATCCCGCTATATATTTAAAGATCCTACTGCAAAGTCATTGGTTTTGATATGGCTTTTTGAATTCAGTCACTTTCCCACCGCCGTAATTTAGCTCCCCTCTGCCTTTTCTATAAATACTTTCATAGTAATTGTTCTAATGAACTTTGTTCTATGGTACTTAAACTTTATGACTTTAAGTGCAGTATTGGATTAGCAACCATGTCTCATCAATTTATAGTTGAATTGGCTAGATGCAACCGTAGATTCCAAGCTAACAGTATCTTCTGTCACACTTCTCGCTTACGGAACTCTCTTCGGGTTTCTTGTTTTCCAGCGAACTTTGAACTTAAAAAATTTAAATGCAATGTCAATCGTTATCTATTGTCTTCTCGATTCCTTTTTTATCGTTCTCGTTCTTTAATAATGATTTTCTTTTTTCTTATTCTCTAACACTCAGTAATTCCTTGCTTCTTAATGGCTTTCCTGCCTTGCTTGGGGTGAAATGATTTACAAAAATCTGACATTATTTCTTATTGCCTTAAATGTTATATTCAGTGGCTGCCCGTGATTTGAGTGGATATCCCTGTTTTATTTTTAAAATCTAAATTTGTAATAATGAATATGCTTCATCTAATAAATTTCGACAATTTAAGACGAGTCGAAACTCGTCTTAAATTGTCCGGTTAAATTGTGTTAAATTATTTAACATGAAGCATTTTCTTTATTGATTTTTGACGAGTTTTTTCATCGTATTTGTATTAATCTTTTAATGCAGCACTCGGATCTTCATACACTCAATGACACAAAAGCAAAGTTGTAAAATGCAAAACAAATAAAAAAGCAACAAAAATGAAAGAAAAACTATATAAAATCCTGATTTATTTCCTTATATGTAAATCGAACATTATACTCCTAAAACCAACTACACCTTATTAAAAATAAACTCTATTTGAATTTATCAGACAAACTTTAGTCATTATTTGGGGCTATTTTGTAATCTAAACGAAAAATTTCGTTAGAAACTAAAAAAAATTATGCTGATATGCTATCTAATATCAATCTTCCTATATGTCAGTGAATGCATAGATGAAGATGACTTTAGGCAAAAGAAATATGGTTCTACAGAAGGATGCTCAGAATGTCATGGACAGAGCAAGTTTTAATGAAAATAGAAACAAAAAGAACATTAATTTCATGGAGACATAATAATGAAAGAAAAGGTTTGGATAATTTGGCACTCACAGAGGCATATTGAAGGCAAGGATAACAATGGGAAACATCAAGTAACCTACCTAACGATATTGTGTAAATGGATGTTAGAATAAGTCGTGCGAGGGGTAGTAAAATACAAACATCGCTAAGAGCTACAAAGAATAGGAAGTTGTGGAGGGCTACGAACTACACCTCTGTCTGTGGTAAGTTTGCGTGGGCTGTGATGCTATTCAAATTTGGTCGTATTGTCTAATGGATTGTGTTGCGATTCCTGGCAAGAAAAGAAAAAAAAATTATTTTGTTCTTGCCGAGCCGTGGTGTTCTTTTTGTCCTGGTACTGAGTGAATAAGGCCTGCCTAAGAATAGACGACTCACCGAATAGAATTATCTCCAATAATAACGAATTGGGATCGAACTGTCTTCACATTCCAACGACTCGTATTTATGGAGGATTTCGCTCTTGCGTCCTGTGTGAGCAGATGTCCAGGGCCGGAGAAATTTCATTGTCTTTCCCCGAAATAGGTAATCAGTTTCGTCACGCTTGGAATAAAATTCCTGTCCAGAAACAGATATGCCAGATTACTTTCACAAGTCGAAAGTCTAAACTCGAAGATCCAGGGGCAGAAAGAAATGTCGAAATCTCAATTCGCATATCCTATATCACAAATCACAATACACGTAAAAAGACAGAAATCCAACACATCAACCGACGGACGGGTTAGTAAAATAAAAGAATGTGCCGTGTTGTGTTCCCAATTCGAGAACACCAACTGATTTTATCGAGGGAACAACTTTTCATTGGTCGACTGGTGGGAGACGACACAAAATATTAGCATACATACATTTATGGCTGCGACTGACTTGTTTCTATTTTGGATATTCTGCCTATTCAGACGTTCTTTTGTTTAACAACAAAAAGTAAGTTTATTTCTGTCTCTCGTCCATGGATTTGTACAGTGTTGTAACAGTTTTTCGTTTTTGCGGTTTATACTTTTGGTTATGTGAACGTTTGTGTTACATGTGCTGGTGACAGAACCCCTCTAGAATAGCGGAGTCTCCCCAACAGCAGCCGGAATGAACACTCCCGCCTGTGTCTGAATGGTCAACGAGACCAACGAAAAGGAATCCGGAGGACTACGTAGCACTTCGGGAGAAATATGCACCATATACTAAGGGTAATGAATTTTTGACAATTCCCGAAGCCCTGGATTCAGTGACTACCCGGACAATCTCCTTATTAACGACGGATGTGGTAACAAGGCGCCTTATTGGAGTTGGAAGAGAGACCATGGACGGGGCTTTAAAAAGCCTCCAGATATACCCCAAAATACTCGCTTAGCGGTCCAATGCATTATGGGACATCCTGTTTGACGCAAAGAAACTGGCGAGCAGCGTACTAACAACAAAATCAGTATGTCTGCAAACGGAATATATGGGCACTCGGTGAACCAAAGTTTCGTTGCTTGGAGTGCCCATGGATATTGTAAAGAAGCGTCTGGGTGCCTTTTTCTCCAAATTCGGTGAGATCAAGGACGTGTCAACAATCTCCAGTAAGACAGGATTAGCGACGAGGTATTTCGTATTGGAAATCACCATGACCAGGGAAAATTTTATGGCTATCTCAGATATACTGTTGTGTCGTGGACGCAATATTTTGGTAATTGCAGAAAGTCGTCGCCCTTACTATTGGTCCTGTGGGGCGGAGGGACACTTGTCATAAGCGTACCCCTACAGAAAAGAGGCACCAAAGACAACAACACCAGCAACAGCGGCGAACTAATTCAGCAACCCTGAGTTTTCGCTTACCTGGCAATTGATTTGTGACTTGCGACCTCTCAATGACGTAGCAATCAGATGGGGCGAGGCGGATTTGCACGACTGTCATCGGTGTAACCTTGGTTTAGAAGAAACGACTTCGCACGCCTTCTACTATTGTCCTCAGGTGCACCCTTTCTGGGACTATATCGGCGAGTTGACGTCTCGTATTGCTCCCGGTCGCTTTGTATCCATTGATCTTGCGTACGCTTATGACAATGTGTCGCCCCAGTACTCCGGGGTGAAATGGATGGTGTTTGTCACGTTGCTAGCTGTGGCAAGAATGGTGATCTAGACATCGCGAGTGGAAGGGATTTTGCGATATGTGTTATTCTCATCAGGATCTGATTGGATTCTTTGGGCATCAGCTCAGACTGAAGATCAGAACCGATAGAAAGCTTTTGATATCGACAGTTTTCAGCGAAAGATGTGTATCTGGGGCAAGAGTGGTTCGTGTGAACGGGGCTAGCCTTGATTTTCTCTTTTAAGTCCCCCTGGAAACAACGCGGTGGTTTCCTGCGAACCCTCCCCTGGTTAAGTTAGACTGTTTTATGTTTTCCTAATTAATGTGAATGAGTGTTCTTCCCAGCATTCTTCTTTTTATGAGCAATGTCGCGATTCCCAACCTCCCCAATTTGTTTTTTGTTCCCTTTTTTTCATCTCAGCTGGGTCAGACTTTGTTTTTTTCCCATTTCACTGTTTAATTTCTCCTTCCCCACTCCATTAGTAAGCGTGCTGCTTGATTCTGTGGAACAGCAGAATACAGTGGTCACTCTCATTATTTTGAGGGGTGGATGGGTCCTACTAACTTCTGTTTTGCTTTTAGTTTGAATATTTTATTATATTTTAGCTTCGTTTTCTGGGTTCATTTTCTCCCCCATCATTTAAAGTAGGTACTTCGATTAGATCGCTCAAAAAAAAGAGAAAAATGATGCATGATGAAAATGACGCCAAACTGAACGAAAACAAAATTATTATAAATATTTTTTTTAAGTCATGGTAATTTTTTTTTTTATATTTATTACCCCCACTTACTAATTTTTATGAACACTCTAGAAATTCAAATGTTTGCAATTTAGTGATTATATTAGTTAAGAGGACAAGGCATTGAGGAAAGCAAATCGTGTTTTTTTTCTTTTTTTAGGTTTACCCCCTCTACCTTAAAATCAGCTCTGAATTGCAACATAAAAAAACTCAATATAACAAAGATATTTAATTTCAAAAGCTTTTAGTTGCTTTTACTTCTTTTTATGAATATGAATATTGTCTGAAAGCAAAAAACTTTTTCGGTAGAGTTTAGTCTCGATGGTCCTATTAAGTAAATCTATCTTTACAGATTATAAATTGTGCACCTTATTACAATCAGGAAACCCCGACTAGATAAAAATCTAATATAACATGTTTCTTTTTTTTTTCGTGTCCATAAAAGGGCTGTAATTCAAATGTACGGGAGACCAAAAGAAGCATAAATTCAATAAAACGTCACGTGGTTTGCGTTGGTATCTAAATGTTGTTACTGTTATGGGATCTTACCCATAATAATAATAATAATGGACTATACCATACTTAATAAATACTTCGCCTCAGGAGTAGGCAGAGAGTCAGTCGCTCAACTTTTGAGCGACTGCACGGTTATACTCTCATCCTACGGACGGGAGGAACCCGAAGGAGGCTACGCCGAAGGGCGGAGTCTCCTTCGGGGAGGTAGACCGGCCCTGAACCCGTTTATGCGGGTTCAATGGGCTATTTTTTGGCCGAGCCTACGGGCTCGGAATACCCACGTTAAAAAGGCCTTGTGCCACATGACACCCTCGTGGGGGGGTGACTGAATATCGTCAGTCGCTCAACTTTTGAACGACTGCACGGTTGTACTCTCTTCCTACGGACGGGAGAAACCCGAAGGAGGCTACGCCGAAGGGCGGAGTCTCCTTCGGGGAGGTAGACCGGCCCTGAACCCGTTTATGCGGGTTCAATGGGCTATTTTTTGGCCGAGCCCACGGGCTTGGAATACCCACGTTAAAAAGGCCTTGTGCCACATGACACCCTCGTGGGGGGGTGACTGAATATCGTCAGTCGCTCAACTTTTGAGCGACTGCACGGTTATACTCTCATCCTACGGACGGGAGGAACCCGAAGGAGGCTACGCCGAAGGGTGGAGTCTCCTTCGGGGAGGTAGACCGGCCCTGAACCCGTTTATACGGGTTCAATGGGCTATTTTTTGGCCGAGCCTACGGGCTCGGAATACCCACGTTAAAAAGGCCTTGTGCCACATGACACCCTCGTGGGGGGGGGTGACTGAATATCGTCAGTCGCTCAACTTTTGAACGACTGCACGGTTGTACTCTCTTCCTACGGACGGGAGGAACCCGAAGGAGGCTACGCCAAAGGGCGGAGTCTCCTTCGGGGAGGTAGACCGGCCCTGAACCCGTTTATGCGGGTTCAATGGGCTATTTTTTGGCCGAGCCTACGGGCTCGGAATACCCACGTTAAAAAGGCCTTGTGCCACATGACACCCTCGTGGGGGGGTGACTGAATATCGTCAGTCGCTCAACTTTTGAGCGACTGCACGGTTGTACTCTCATCCTACGGACGGGAGGAACCCGAAGGAGGCTACGCCGAAGGGCGGAGTCTCCTTCGGGGAGGTAGACCGGCCCTGAACCCGTTTATGCGGGTTCAATGGGCTATTTTTTGGCCGAGCCTACGGGCTCGGAATACCCACGTTAAAAAGGCCTTGTGCCACATGACACCCTCGTGGGGGGGTGACTGAATATCGTCAGTCGCTCAACTTTTGAGCGACTGCACGGTTGTACTCTCATCCTACGGACGGGAGGAACCCGAAGGAGGCTACGCCGAAGGGCGGAGTCTCCTTCGGGGAGGTAGACCGGCCCTGAACCCGTTTATGCGGGTTCAATGGGCTATTTTTTGGCCGAGCCCACGGGCTCGGAAAGCCCACGGGCTCGGAAAGCCCACGTTAAAAAGGCCTTGTGCCACATGACACCCTCGTGGGGGGGTGACTGAATATCGTCAGTCGCTCAAGTTTTGACTTGAACAACTGTTCGGTTGCACTCTCATCCTACGGGCAGGAGGAACCCGAAGGAGGCTACGACCTTGTGTAACATGTTACCCCAGTGTGGGGGGGAGACTGAATATCGTCAGTCACTCACTTCCTGAGCGACTGTTCGGTTGGACTCTCTGCCTTCGGGCGGGGAGGAACCCGAACGAGGCTCCGCCGAAGGGCGGAGTCTCGTTCGGGGAGGTAAACCGGCCCTGAACCCATTTATACGGGTTCAGTGGGCATATTTTTATGCCGAGCCCACGGGCTCGGAGATCCCATATTAAATAACCGGCCTTGTGACACATGATGCTCCATTGTGGGGGGAATGACTGAATATCGTCAGTCAGTAGTTCACGACCGGCTGTTCGGTTGAACTCTCTGCCTTCGGGCGGGGAGGAACCCGAAGGAGGCTACGCCGAAGGGCGGATTCTCTTTCGGGGAGGTAAACTGACCCTGAACCCGTTTATACGCGTTCAATGGCCATATTTTTGGCCGAGCCCACGGGCTCGGAGATCCCACGTTAAACCGGCTTTGTGCCCACGTGGTGGTGGTTGTGGGGGTGACTAAATATAGTCAGTCAGTAGTTCAAGTCGAGTCTGTAGTTCAAGTCGAGTCAAGAGTCGAGTCAGAGGCAGTCCGAAACAGAGTCGCGTTCAGACATTGGAATAGTGATACTGGTCGAGACTACATCGTTCTCTCTACTAAACCTGATTGTTCATACTAACACTTCTGCTTCTCTGTATATATTCCTGTTTGTAATATATCTGTATTATTTCATACCTGTGTTCGAGTTCTTCTTTATTGGTTCTACCTTGGACTATCACCGTGGTACAAGGAACCGGACCATAGCAGTTATCCGTTGTTAATATAATAAATGTGCATAAAATTATAATATTTTTGTACACTTATGATAAAAATTGCATAGAAATGTAACTAATTAATTAGGTACCTTATGAAATTTTATCACACTTTCAATAGACTTAGTTTAAATTTTTTTTATAGCATTATATTTTTTCATAAAGCATAGTAAACGTAAAGGTAAAAAGCTAAGTACCAAAAAACAAAAAAAAAATTAGAACGCTGAAACTTTTTTTAAAAAATAACGGAGTAAATAAGTTGGTTCACCTCAAGCTAAATTATGTTACTTCTGTTCTTACGTACGATAACTTTTCCTCACGTAAGCTGTCAATACGTGATGAAATCATCACGCATCACTTGTCAATCATCACCGTTGTTAAGATATGCTTTCTCTTATTTTAAACTACATTTTTTCGGCGCAGAAAGTAAGTAATATTTGTTTTACAATATATTAAATAAAGTTTATAATTTCTAATTTTCTTAAAATAAATTTACAAAATAGTATAATTGATTTTTGACAGAATTTTAAACAGAAAAAAATCACTTTTGTTTACAAAATTAAAACAAAAAATACCTGACGATTGATTTCGTGTCAGAATTTTTGACGTGCTAGGAATGATTAAAAAATGTAAAAAATAATCAAAAAATACTTTGATCTTTCCTCTTGATAATAACATAAACATTTAGACAATAAAAGTTATTTTCGTCAAGTTTAAGGCCGTTTTTATAATGCTACCCTCATTTTCCTGCAATTTCATGCCGATACCTAAAGCACCAAGAAAATTTTTATATATTTTATTATGAACTGCACAAATTTTTACATCATTGGGTGCTTTTTGTAGGCCCCCTGTGAGCATGTGATATTGTGGTATATGTAGGAATGAGAGGTGATGGACAAGTTCTTGTGGTGATTATATTGTATTGAATGAATGGGTCATGATTGTTATTTTCTGACGTATTAGGTTGGGGCAAAAATAATGTCGTAATAATGTCGTTTTTTAACGTATTTTTTAAAGTCAAAAACGACATTATTACGTCATTACTTTTTGCACCAACCTAATAGAATACACGTGACAAGCCGTCGCATGGTTTGACGAGGTGATTCACCATTTTCTTCGCAATAAAATATGACCAGATTTGAGAATAGTACGATCTAGGCCAGCGACAATAAACTCGAATTTCAGTCTAGCTCTGCGTGACTCGCACATGAATTCAAGTATCACTATTTCTGACCCTTTTACTTAGGATTTACGATTTCAAATTCTCACAGTTCCAATTTAGGAATGTTTAAATTCATTATTATTTGCCATGTCGATTTGCAATCTTCGCTTCTTTCCAAAATCATATTCAATTTAACATCAACCTCTCTCTCTCCTTCCCCACTCTCACCTTATACATGCTTTTAACTTTACCGCCTCATCTTTCAATAAAATTGCTTTCCTAAGACGATTGTTACAGGGTCACGATCGTCCTGTTTCGGAAGTGACACGACACACAGAAGAAGATTAGGTGTTAACAAAATGTATGGTGTGCAGGTAGAATGTAGCTGTATGACTAAAATTGAATTTTGTCAGCTGATGTGTCTCCGTAGCGAAATCGGTAAAGCCTTCTGAGTCAGACAAACCGGCAACGATGAGATGTCACTTCTTTATTTCTTGGCCAAGCTACTTAAAGCTCCTGGAATGTTAAATATAATACTGTGAGCGTTTCTACAAAAGCAAAAAGAATAGCATGAAAGCTAAACTTGTCAAAAATTGATAATGACATTTTGTCTTTCTTCATCGTTATCGCGTTCAACGCGTTTTTGTAAAGTAGCACCATTATGCTACATATTTTCGCACTCACTCGACATGGAGTCAATAACAATGCCTGCCTCTTGCAAAAATATAAAACAAAGTAACATTAATATCTATTTATATCTACATACAAAATAATCACTAGCTTTTTTATTCATAATTTTCTTTGCAGCAGATTTTACTTTCTATTTTTATTTCGTTCGTTTCATTTTTTGGTTCCTTTTATCTTTTTTCATTTTCCCGTTGGATATATAAATATCAGTAAAGACAAATATTTCAGTCTTGTCTTCTAAATTATCCAAGTAATTCCCTTCCTCTTTCCTTTTCTTATTTTTTTCATTGCATTACCTTCTTTCTTTCTTTCCTTTTTTCTTTCTTTCTTTCTTTTATTCTTACTTTCTCTCTTTCTTTCATTCATTCATTCTTTCGTTCTTTCTTTCTTTCTTTCTTTGTTCAGTTTTTCTTTTTTCGTTCAGTTTTTCTTTCGTTCGTTCATTATTTCTCATATTTTTTTTCTTTTTTATCGCTTTTAATTGTGCTATCCTTCTTTCCATTCTTTGCTTCTTTCTTTCTTTCTTTTGTTCGTCTATTCTTTCTTTCGTCCAGTCTTTCTTTTTTTTTTCGTTTATTCTTTCTTTCGTCCAGTCTTTCTTTTTTTTTTTTCGTTTATTCTTTTTTCGTCCAGTCTTTCTTTTTTTTTTTTTGTTTATTCTTTCTTTCGGCCAGTCTTTCTTTTTTTTTTATTTATTCTTTCTTTTCTCCAGTCTTTCTTTTTTTGTCGTTTATTCTTTCTTTCGTCCAGTCTTTCTTTTTTTTGTTTATTCTTTCGTTCGTTCATTATTTCTCATATTTTTTTTCGTTTTTATCGCTTTTAATTGTGCTATCATTCTTTCCATTCTTTCTTTCTTTCTTTCTTTCTTTCTTTCGTTCATTCTTTCTTTCGTCCAGTCTTTCTTTTTTTTTGTTTATTCTTTCTTTCGTCCAGTCTTTCTTTTTTTTTCGTTTATTCTTTCTTTCGTCCAGTCTTTCTTTTTTTTTGTTTATTCTTTCTTTCGTCCAGTCTTTCTTTTCTTTTTTTTCTTTTATTCTTTCTTTCGTCCAGTCTTTCTTTTTTTTTTTCGTTTATTCTTTCTTTCGTCCTCTCTTTCTTTTTTTCGTTCATTCTTTCTTTTAAACTCTTCTCCATTCATTTGTTCTTTCTCATACTTCCTTTTTTTTCTTTCTTATGGCTTTTAATTCTGCCATCTTTCTTTCTTTCTTTCTTTCTTTCTTTCTATTATTTGTATTCTTTCATTCTTTCTATTACTTCTTTTTCTCTTTCTTCCTCGTTTGCCCTCTTTTCATTCATTCTCTCCATTTCATTTCTCCTTTGGCCCGTCCATAATTATTTGTAATTTTTTAAAAGCATTTGCCTTTTTTTCTTCTCTTCCCCTGCTTTTCTGATTTGTAGTCTTTTTTTTACTTATTTTTCCTATTTCCCTTCACTGTAGTTCCCTTACGGGGATTCAATTTGATTCTTTTTCCGTATTATCTATCTATCTTTCTATCTACGTTTGATGGGCCAGTGAAAAGTTGTTGGCCCGAATCACTTCCCAAAACGTGACCGAAAACTAAGATTCAGAATTTTGTTATGAAGGGCTTCTTGATCATGTCGAAAACTTTTCAGCGCACCTTGTATATAATAATAATAATAATAATAATAATAATAATAATAATAAACTATATCATTAAAATACTTAAAATTAATAAAATTTCATGTATATTAAGCGGAGTAGAATCTTTCTTAAGTGCTCAATACAAAACTATAATGAAAATAGTTAATAAAATCAAATAAAGTCTAACTGACTCATCACTCAACCGACTTTAAAGTTTCGCGGAACACCGTTCATCAGTGTCAGAGTTTGAATTATTGCCTGATCTCTAATGTATAATCTACTAAATAAACTGTAATCATTGACTCCAAATAAATTTTAAATTTGTATTATTCGAGTGTCTGTTAACAACGTGACAGCATTTAAATATTAAGATGCAGTTAAAATTTTCGATTTTTAAATATAATTTTGTCGCCATAAAATATAATTTCGTAAAAATTCATAGAAAATAAAGTATATTCATCATCAATCATATTATTCTGTGATTTGTGATTAGCATTCAAAAATATAATAAAGTAAGAATAAATAAAATGAAATATCACACACACACAAACACACACACAAAATTATATATATATATATATATATATATATATATATATATATATGGAAAGTAATTGTAGCATCGTTCCTAATAGTGATCGAGAGGACGCATGGCATGTCAAATGGTTGGCCCAAATTCCATCACCACGTGCTTGCTTGCCCCACTAAGGAATGTGTGTGCGGGAGATATCTTGACCCATCTACTTCTTCCAGTTATCTGAGTGTTTTAGCGCCTTTCAGGTTCGATATCAAAACTTGAACAAAAGGAGTCCATCACTATCAAAATTGGCCCAAGTAATCGCTTTCCCAACTGACAAAGTCTCTCCGTACCATGTCCACAAAAGTTCTGTCTCTTTCGCGTGTTTTTATGACGAGCTGATCTTGCAAAAAACTTTGCATACGCTCAACAACTCTCCTCAAATCTCCTAAGCTCCGAGACTTTCTTAAATTTAGGTGTTAAGGCGGCCATATTTCTCCTTTCCCTCAAGGTAAAATAGGAAAAAAAGGATGGGCATAGATTAATATTTCACCTTTCTTAGAATTACTTGTCTCCCAAACACACGTACAGAACAGTATCAAGAAATCAAACGAAAATGGTTGAATCCGTCAATACCGCAATAAAGACAATATCTCCACACGTGACAGTAAATGACGTAATTTCAGTTAACAGTATGAAAATAGCGTTCTCTAAATTCTTCCAGTTGCTAAGGACATTTTGCTTTGTTATTTAGTTGAATAAATTCGTTTAATTTTGCCTTGAAAAAGTCTACATCGGACGAAACGCGTCGGTAACTGTTACAGTTTTCCTATTGTCTTTTACATTTATAAATATTGTCTTTTCTGCAGATTAACTCTGAGAAATTTTTCATATATATATATATCTTTACAAGCAGTATGGTCATATGTATCAACAGTGAATGTCCACAATCTTTTTCATGCTTAAAGACCATCAACAGGCCATGTATTTACTTCCGCTCTTTCCCTGATAGTAAGCTCTTTTCTAACGTAATTATAGTACCACTTAAAAACTACATTATTATTTTTTATGTTTTTAAAATAGGGTATAAATCCCAACAAAGTTTTTATGAAATTTGACAAATGGAAGAATGGTTGATTGAAAATAGATTTATTTACGCGTTTCGCCATTCAAGGCTTCATCAGATTCAAAAACGAAAGAAAGAAATCTGTGTATGTGCATTTGTGTGTATGCTTAAATATTAAATCATAATACTTTTCCCTCATCTGGCGTTTTTCGGGATTAAAGAAAAGAATGAAAATGAGTGGCTTTTAAAAACGCCGTTAATATTTATTCTGTATCTGTTCTTTATAATTCTTAGTTCATTTCAAAAGCTGTTAATATATTTTGCCAGTTTTATTTTGCATTGAATTAAAGGCAATCCTTCATCTCATGACTATGATTCATTATAATAGACTCTCTCGTCGGTTTCGACGTATGAGGATCTGCCAGCTTATTGATTCAGTTATGAAAGTATATTCGCTAATCTTAAGTGGCATTTAAGACCCGCTAGTGATTTACAAAGGAGGCCACATATGGAGCAAGTGTGAGGATTGTGAGATGAGATCAGTTAGATTGGTTGACCTTTTAGATCTCGCTCTTCATAAGAACTAATCAAGGTAAACCGCCAGAAAACCCACACAAGTGATTTGATTAAAGTGGTGAAGGCTTGTGAAGAACTATCCACACTTTTCGGAACTATTGATACACTCAGTCGGTGCAAATAAATGCCACAGACAAAGCAGACAATATACCTCAGGCTTTTCGTGTAAAAGTTTTCCATCTCCTAGACCAATCGAGTTCTATAATACTAAAGTGCTTGGCCAGCCCTAGTAGACACTATTTGCCCATAGTTGGGACCCTAACAGGTGCTACCACCCCGGGTCAGGGCGGACCTGGGAACAACAGCAATTAAAAGGTGGTTCCACGCTCCTTAAATCATCCAGTCTCCCGATAAGAAGACTTGTTGTCGGATGTAGTTTACCGTCATACCCAAGACATTATATATATATATATATATATATATATATATATATATATATATATATATATATATATATATATATATAAGCAGATAGCGATAAGGGAAGAAAATGGTACTCGGATGAAAAGGGAGCGATAAAGAAATAAAGAGACAACATAGTAATGAAGAGAGTAAGAAAGATAACAACTGAAAAAGGGGGCACGAGAGAAAGAAAATGAAATTTGGAGGGAATAAAAAAAAAAAGAAAGGGATGCGAGAAGGAATGAAGAATGGAAAATTGTGTGACAAAAAGAAAGAAATACTGAATCGCGTTAAAAGTTTATACTCATTTCCAACCATTCTTAGAATTGTCTCTTTATTAAACAAAGCCGATCTTTAGAAACAATTTTGATTTTTTTGCATGTTGAGATGGGTTATTACATTCTTCTCAGAATGTCTTCCTTTTTCGGAAAGAATTTCATTTGGTCAAACTATTTTGTTGCGTCTGCTTCCAGTATTCTAAGAGCGTATTCGCCATTCTGGAATTATTTCGCTTCACCCAACTACTTTATGAACTCTTGTTCCATTATTCACCAGTGTGTTCACCATTTAGACAGAATCGTGCTGCGTTCAACCACTTTCTCAGAAGTGGTTCCATTATTCTCAGTGTGTGTCCAAGATTCTGACTGTCTCGCTGGACCCAAGTACTTCCTCAGATTTGGTTCTATACAAAATCTGACCGGTCCAAACTACTTCTTTAGATATTTTTTTCTTAATGATTTTACCCCAAGCAAGGCGATAATGCCACTAAGACGCAGAGATTAACAGGGAGTTGAAAAGAACGAGAAGATTTTAGTGTGAGGAAAAAGGACAATAAAAGGAACAGGATTCAGAACGATAAAACATGGCAATTGATGTTGCATTTACAATAGCCAGGTCACGTCGATGATAAAGTGACTGAAGTCACTTTCTCATCGACTTGACCTGGCTTCATACTAGCTTCAAAATTTTAAATGCAACATCAATCGCCATGTTTGTCTTTTTGAATGGATTAAATTACAGACCCTTCTTGAAATGTTGTCAAGGATCTCAAGAGATATAGTAGGGGCACCAGACGGAATATAGCAGCAATATTCAATGCATGGGTGAATGATAGATGTATAAATGTGCAAGAAGCATTATGACGAGAAGAATTGTCTGGCACGACACAGGAAACCATCTTTCCTAGCAGCTGATATAGCAATTGATGCACCATAACCACTCCACTTCATGTTAGTGGAAAACGTGAGTCTAAGAAGGCTCTAAATGTTACAGTCCTAGAGTTTAGCATCAGTTATGCTGATGGCAGGCAGAAAAGATTCTCCGTGCTCGCCATTTTGACAGAATCCGTCTTTCTGTTTTGGCCAATCTTGACCTGACAATTCGGGAGAAAAGCTTAGTGGATTAAATCGTTGGTTCGTGAATTTGGTGACATATTAAATATGATCTTAATCCATGCACCGGGCTGTGTATAGATGGACTCAGTGGAAACCGGGCCAGCAATAACTGAGCAGTACTAATAAAAAGAACTAGACAAAATATCCTTGGACATGGGCAGCTGAATGAGAACAGTCCATCTCCGTAGATTAAATAAAGGGTTGAATTCGATATTCTTTGTAGGTTACCCGGATCGATATGCACCTGGTGAATGCCAGAGAGAATAATAGCCGAAACGCTGTGATAGCAACAAAAAGATAAGGACGATAGTTCGAATATAGTGTAAATAATGGTAACTCCTCTTCCCAGAAATTCAGATAAATCATGGCCTGATATATTTTTACACAAGACTACTCTTTGTCTAAAGGTGTGCCAGTTTAGATGCGTCGAACTAAGACTTCAAAGAAGACTGCGAGCAAAATAGTTTGCTGAAATTTACTTTTCTTGAGCGTTGCAGTTATAAAAAAAATACAAGTAAACAGGCACAAGTTTGGAGCCGCAGGTGAGGGCTGATGTCACTTCACTTATAATGGTTTGTAAGAATAACGTCTAACAAATGCTACACGTTGCGGTTTCAAATACTTTCATTAGATATGGTTTTTAAAAAGATTAGCATTATCCATCTTAATATGCCAGTGAGAATCGAACTCACAACAATGTAAGAGCTTTGGAGACGAGCGCGCTAACCACTGCGCTACAGCAATTAGCTCAATGACTCTGTTATATTTATAAATCAGTAGTTTCGTTGGAATCAACTTCAGAACATACTATTAAAAAAATACAATAACAGAAACAACTAGTTGATAAAAAGTTATAATAAAGTGCACAATTTTCGAACGCACTAAGATATCTCTCAAATTGTGCAACAATGGGTGTTCTGAAGCTTTTTCATCAATACATACGCACACATATATATAGTAAATAGGTATATTAACAGATGAAAAATATATATATATTAGGTTGGTGCAAAAATAAAAACGTAATAATGTCGTTTTTAGACGTTCAAAAATACGTCAAAAAACGACATTATTACATCATTATTTTTGCAACTACCTAATATATATATATATATATATATATATATATATATATATATATATATATATATATATATATATATATATTTATATATATATTTACTCTCGTATTCGTCGCACAATCTCATTAAATTTTATTTTTTATTCCCGGAGTTATTTTTTCTGATTTCTTTTTGAATTTGTAGGTCTGATGAATTGGATCGTATTTACGATTCCAATGGAATAAATTATGACCATGGAATATTAGTGTTTAAGCCTTTTTATTATATCCTTACTCTGTCCTGGACATTGAGTTCTACCTGGATTCTATCCTCTTGGGATTATATATATATATATATATATATATATATATATATATATATATATATATATATATATATATGTGTGTGTGTGTGTGTGTGTGTATGTATGTATATATATTTGCATATTTTAGATATATGTACATGTATGTATGTATATATTAACCACTATTATTATCTATCTATCTATCTATCTATCTATCTATATATATATATATATATATATATATATATATATATATATTGTGTGTGTGTATATGCATTTTTAAAAATGTTTTCACACCCAAGCAAAGCAACAAAGCCACTAACAGGAAGCGGGTAATGAGTATGAAAGAATATAAGAAAAAAAAAACATTAAGTAACGAGAACAATGAAAGGACAGAAATTAAGAGGCAGAACATAACGATTGACATTGAATTGAACCTTTTGAAGGTCAAACTTGACTGGAAAGTAAGAAGCCGAAAGCGAGTTCTATAAGTGAGAAGTGCGAGAGAAGAAATTGTTAGCATAGAACTTACGGTTTCATCTACCCATTTCAATTGTAAAATGATGACATCTTGCCCCCAAAATGTACTGTGCTTAAATTTATAGTCTAGAGGAAAGTTCATCAGAACAAAGAAACTACTTATAGAAAAGGCAAAGGGAAGCTACATTACGATGATGTGAAGGTGTCTTAAGCTGAGATACCGTGTCAGGACCAATGACATTTCAGATTCTTGCTTGGATTTTATCAATAATAATAATAATAATAATAATAATAATAATAATAATAATAATTTAATGGATAATAACGTCTTGCTGTAATTAATGTATGTCAAGACGAGCAGATGTTTGGCAATAAGAATACACCAAAGTTAACTAGAGTAACAATTATTATTATTATCAATAAATAAGATGTTCACAATAGTTGTTGTCGTTCATCAGTGTCAGAAAATAATAATAATAATAACCATATTCTAGTCTGATTCTGATGAATAACATCGTAAAATTTATAATCGGTCGCAGGTAAGTATTGAGAAAATTTTATTTATTGATCCCTGGAGAAAACGTATTTTATTGAATGATATCTGGTGCTTGATTCAAAGTAATTTCAGTGCGCTAAATATAAATTTCAATTTGGTTTGGCTCTATCCAGTCCTAGTTCTTGTCAACAGCCCATGTCACACTTTCCAGATTTTTTCAAATTAGGACTAAAAAATTAAGTCATGTGTTAAAATTTCTTAAGTTTCATGAATACAAATAGTTCAAACAACAGAAAAAATTTATTATAATGATTGAAATGACTTTAAAAAAAAAGAAAACTAAAAAAATCATTAAAAATACAGATAAAAAGTTTTCACTGTGGCAAAAACTTTCTTTTACAAGTCTTTCTAGCGTATTTGCTTGTTAATAGCAAGTCTCTTTTCAAGCACCAACAGTAATCAGTAATCATATGGTAATCCAAGCGGCTTTGGTACCGTTCCTTCATAATTTTGATATCTTGGTGGAATCTCCCTCCTCCTTTGTTCGTCATTTACATCACCTAAATTACTTGGAAATTGGTCAAGATGGTTATTCAAAAAATGGATTTTTACGTTCATATTTCAAATTAACTCTTTGTAAAATTTGTTTTACGATTTCTACGTAGTTTTCCACTCTATAATTGCCTAAAAGGTTTTCTATCAAGTCCACGAATGAAATTTGAGCATTTTTTTCAGGTTCATACATGACATGAGGAAAATTGCTGTCGTCAATTAACATTCTTATTTGTCGAAAATTCCTGCCTTGATTTTTCTATAACCATTGGAAATTTTGAAGTTATGTATTTGAAATACTCGGCGTTCGTACCTAAAGCGTTTACATATTGCTTAACGAGGTCTACTTTGATAAGCATAGTAAGAAATATAATTTTATTTCTGCTCACTAAAAGTAGATTAATTACATTTTCTTCTCTGACAGTAAGTGATGGTCAGATTTATTTCAAATAATGTTCTTCCTTGGCTATGCTGTCCCATAAGCAAAGGAATCAGGGATATTTAATATGCCCTCCTTGTTATCTTAGCAGAAAATTAGCCATTTTTAAGTCAACACATATGACCCACTCGTGCTCCCTATATTTGATAAGATTTAAAACCTTTTCTATATGTTGGTACTTTTCTTTTAATTTTGTTGAGTGACCAATCAGTATCGAACCGTATAGATTACTATTATGCAAACACATACTTAAGACTTCTTTTCAAACTATTTAAAAACAAGGGCTAATTTATATCATAAGACTCATCCGCCATCTTTAACAAACCAGATATGTTGCAGCAATAAACTACACTATCTTCTGTTATAAAATATTTAAGATCTTCTCTTTTTCTGTAAAATGAAATGTATGTGTTTGAAGTAAGCAAGATTTTCTTTTCTTTTTAAGTTTTGAGTTAAGATTTCCGCAGACGTTTTTTTAGCAAATTTACTTCCCTTACAAGATCATTCAACTCTGCCTGGTAGAACTTTGCGGATCGTTTTGACTTTCAAATATACTGGCGTCAAAATCGGTGTCTGACTTCGCAGAGTTCATAACAATATTTTCAGGAACATCAACAAATTTTTGAGTTGCCAGACCCTTACATTTTGGAATGGTGATTTCATTTGAATGTCGTGCAGGATGTATCGTGATGTCAACATTTGGGTACTCGCTAAAATGTTTATTTTTCTTAGTGAAGCCCGAAGTCTTGACGAAGCAAATGTTATGATAGGTATGATCTCTGACAGATGTATTTTCGTCAAGAGAAGATAACTCTAGTAGGTATAGCGATACTGCCTTTTATACAGTAACTCATTTACAGCAAAAATATCAATCGGTTTCGTGGTTAGTAGGCTGACGTCGCACTTGAAATGGAAAGAAATTGTAAAACGTTATCAAATTATGCAATATCTGAGATACTTATAAATATTTTTGTAAATTTTTGTTTATGTACCCAAGTTAAATTACATTTATGAAAGTTACAGTACACTAGTTATTAAATTACGTAGTTTTATGAAATCATAAACTTACCATTAGAACTTCAAGAGGTATTTTTGAATCTGAACATAGTGCCACAGTCTTTTAATGCATATAGTGCAGGCTTTATGTGGAGACCACGATTTATCTTGATCCATCGGTTTTATGCCAAAATAAGCTAAGTAAGCTCAACATATAAAACAAAAGGAATCAGCGTTGTTTTTACATTTGAATTTTCTAATGCTTGATAAAATATTGCTTGATTGTTTTTCCAATTTGTAAAGGTATTTAAAGCCTTTATTTCATATAAATTTTTAAAAAATCCTAAATATAAAGGCAAAAATTTATGAAATTTATGAAATTAAACTAGAAAGACGGATGAGTAGGCCTAATTACGACTAATTAAATAAACTATTAAATCACGATGACAAAGTTGCTTACAAAATCATATGCCAATTCAAGATTAGATTAATGCTCTACTTAAATGTTTGATTAAACCCGAAAACAAGTCGCTTTTATATATTTTAGTTGTCCGTCTAGAATATTCTACAGAAAATAAGGGCACTTGGGAAAATTTTAGAAATATTTTTAACTTAATTTACTAATATTAAAATCGGTTAAAAATGACAAAATTAAAAATATTTTTAAGATGTTACATATAAAAGTATACAAAATACAACAATACCATAATAGGTACAAATACCTAGAAAAAAAACTAGTTGCATAGTGTGTAATTGCAAAAAGCGAGTATTGAAAAAAACTTTTTTCATGAATACGACGAAAGAGGAATTGTATTGATTAAAATCAGCACCTGGTAGAGCAAAACCGAGTAAAAATTCGTCCTCAGCAGATCCAAATAACATAGAACTATCAAAAAAATATACAAAAAAACATTTGAAATTTGTTCGGTAGTGTAATATATATCTATATCTTACGATAAACGTTATTTTTAATGGGCACACATATCTCAGTTGCTAGTCATGTTTTTTTTTTAATTTTCTTAAACACGGAAATTAATCACAAGCCTACTCATTAAAAATTGCACTCATAGTAATAAAGAAATAATGACAGATAAAAATACATTCAATAACATTATATATATATATATATATATATATATATATATATATATATATATATATATGAGAAGTTCTAGTATGATGCAGGATAATATCAAAAACGAAAGGGATAATGGGACAAAGTGGAAAAGCTGTTTTAAGTAACAAAGCGCTTCACCGACGTATGTTAAGTTCAGCGTCTTTAGGTTGGATTGAAAGACAAAACTGTGTGTAAGGAAAATGCGTTTGTATTTTGGTGCAATAAATTAAATCACGTTATAAGATCCGACGACCAGAGACCAAAAAATGTCCTGGTCTTCGTTTATTGTTAAGAATTGTGAGATCAGCGCATTTTTCATGCATTTTCTTAGTGAATCCTTTTCTTTCCTGATCAGATCGATATTTATTAAGTTGAAATTATGTTAAGGTGTATTACGGTGAACTATCAGTGCATTTGAAGTGTTGTTACGCAGTATATCTCTGCGATGCTCATTTATTTATTTATTTATTATTTTTTTTTAAGGTTTCGAGTTGTTTCACCGATATACACTACTTGGCATTTTGTTATATCTATTTTGTATATTCCTGCCTGCCTCGGTCCTGTTGTTGTTGCTATCTTTTTTGACACTAACTATATCGCATTGTTTTAGAGGTGGTGCTGATAAATATTAGATTAAGGTGACTAACATAAGAACGGGGTCATACATAATATCACCGATCATCGCAACAGTAGCAAAGTGCGGTATACGAGCTAATAGAGAAAAAATATCTACACGGATTTGGCTGATTTAAAATCCTATATACACCAACTGCTATAATAATAATAATAATAATAATAATAATAATAATACATTTTGGTCGCTGGTCATCGGATCTGATAAGGCAATTTCATTTATTGCCCCTCTTATCCTCAAAAATCCCAATGCATTTTCTTTACACGCAGTTGTTTTTCATTCCGAGCTGAAGACGTTGAACTAAACGCATGACGGTAAAACGTATTGTCACTTAAAACAGCTTTTCCATTTTGTCTCTCCTTCTCCATTTTGTATCAGTCCTTGCGTGTATGTGAGTGCATGCGCGTGTTAAAAAGTATATATAAATATATATATAAATGCAAAATAAATAAAAGAAAAGTGAAGAGGAAAGCCTTTTATGGTAATGCGTTTTGTTCCGTGAAAAACATTAAGGAAAGAAAACGCTGCTGTATATATTGTGTGGGGATGTGCATGTCTGTATACGCGCGAGGGGGTGCTGAAAAGTCAGTCCTCTGTTCAACCAAGAAGGTATTAAAAATATTGATGTTTGATTACTTGGTGAGATTTTTGCGAAACTAGTCTGACTGAGAACTTTTCAGCAACCTCTCTAATATGCATATATTAGTCGATAAATATTGATAAGAAAATATATGTAACTTTTTCACTTTCGCTGCCTTTTTGATTTCTGCGTTGGCGGAACAAAATATGCCATATTTTTTTTCTTTTTCAGTTAGCTCCTCCCCGAAGTTATTTAAATAAAACATTATCATTTTTCTTTTTTACCAGCAAATGATAAAAAGCTAGGTATAGTTATAGGTAGGAATAGTTACTTCCTTCTACAAGTCGGAATGTATCACGGTCACTACACAATACGTAATTACAAAGATATTTTGCCCTACTTTCGCTGAATAAATGACTTCGAAAATAAAATATCCTCTGAGTTTTCTCTTAAATACCAACATCTAAACGATGTGTTCTTTTTAAATTAAATACTATTTCACTGGAAACACATAGCATGGATATTCGATGTCATTTATTGCGCTGGATGCTGGAAGAAAAATGCATGCGCTGCGTTAGCATCACATACCAATTGGTGGAATTGCATAATGCCAGGGACGATGAATACTTTATTCCTTCGCGATTGAGTTTGTTGTAGAATTTATGAAAAAAAATGATTAAAAGGGCAAAAATAAATAAGTAAAAGAAAGAGATATTTATAATTTACCATTACCTAACTATCCTAACAGCCCATGAGATTTACGGAGATTTTCTTGCAGAAATTTCCAGGTGAGAAGTATCTCTTTTTGTTACCCTCAAAATCAACATTTGCTATATTAAATTTTGTCGAAATTAGATCACTGACGAGAGACACCAGGGATAAATCTACATGCTAAATATAAGTAGATAGATAGATATAAGGGGGTGCTGAAAAGTGTATATTTTTTACAAAGTGAGTCAAATGACCAAATAGATTTTTTTTTACGAGAATGTTACAGAATGCGGAGGCTAGTCCAGAATGGCGGGCGATTGGTCATAATACCTCGTGGGTGTGGAATTCTGACAGTGATGGATTGCCTTTGTCTAAGTTTTGGATATAAGACCAAAATGGTGTGAAGTCAGCGGAGGGCCGCAAGAATTTTGAAGTGTCGGCATGCTTTCCGCGCCCAGATTCCGTAGTGAGGCTAAGGCCACACGTGACCGAATGCTAAGCCAACGAGTGGGTATGTGTTCCACTGAAGTTCTTCTACTCGCTACCTCCCATAATCCATGCTACCACGTCTGTCCCTCTCGTATAATAAGCAAAAGAAACCGTCTTCCGTTGATAGAATTTATGAAGTGGCGTTGGGTTCTGTTTGGTTCAAGCAAGTGACGACACGGAATGCAACAATGAATTATTTCCTGATTAGACTAAGAACGTTTTAGTACTTACTTTTATATGTATAAATAAAATTGCAACACCTTAAAGAACAATGCGGATTTCAACATAGGTATGGCATGTGCATGCTAGTGACTATTTTGTGATGGAGTAGTACACATACAATTCACAGTCTGGTCTGTGCTGTCTCAGATGACAACGTATGTCGCATTAAGGTTCAGTGAGGCAGAAAAGTCCACTGAAAGTAGGTCACAGAGATGCACACAATATCCTTTTGTTCAATTAGAGCCTTTTCAGAGAACATTTGATTATGGGCCTTCGAGAGGCTGGATGGTCATTTTGGAGTATTGTTGTGCATTTTGGACGTGACTCATCGGTATCACTTTGATGTTGACAACGACAGTCAAATTAATATTTGTAATCCTACAGACCAAGTTATGGACGGCCTTATACGAAAACGAAAAAGACAAAGAAAATATATCAAGAAAATAATCTACAATGAGGAAAAAATACCGAAAGAAAAAGAGAAAAAGAAAGAAAAAGCAGTCACCAACCTACGCCAAAACCAAAAGTGCTCAATACCTCTCGAAATTAAACGAAGACAGAGCTGTATCACTAACAAGCGAAACAGCACTCAAGTGGTTCTGATAATTTCTTTGAGTGAAACTCAGAGTAACGATGTGGATCTGAGTCCCTGAGGGATTTAGTTTATTCGTATATATATATATATATATATATATATATATATATATATATATATATATATATATATATATATACACTCAGTTCTCTTTTTGCACGATTTTGAAATAACATGGTCTAACAAAAAGAACCGATTATATTTTTGCACTATTTTTTTTCATTTTAACACCAATTAAACATTTGTCCTTGCGTGACCACCGAATTTATTGCAAATTATAAGTAAATGAGTAATATCAATCAATTATAATTTGCAAAGTGCTGAAACTCTACCTAATATGATTAAGTAACAATTTAGAAGTAAAATAGAATACAATCTATTTTTTCCGTCTAGTGATCCTCCACTCTCCGGTGTGGGCAGGACCTATGCACTGTCCATACATAGTATTTCAGAGAATGTATATGACTCCATGTTAGTTTATAATAGTGATGATGAAGAAGTGGTTCCATTATCTGCTAGTACAATTCTAGAATGCCTCCAATAACCAATGAACTTGGAAATCATTTTCTTACAAATGATACCAATGTTGAACGAGTTGTGCAGTTCCAACATGATTTGAAAATGATTATGGCGCGTTATGAAAAATCATATAAAGAACTAACAAAAATAAAATCATAGCGTCTGATAAGCGAATTCGTATTCAAAACCAGTGAAACAAAAGAAACACAAGAAAGTTAATTTTATTCAAGATACACATCAAGATATATCGCCATTAAATATTTCCAGTGACGTGAATGATTTTGCGCCACCGAAAAACAACAGAAAGCACATTGCTTGTAGTGTCTGCGAACTCTGACACACACACACACACGCACACACATACACACACATGTATATATAATTTTAAAGTATGCTATATTTATGGGTAAAAGTGCTTAATATCCATGCTTGAACATGCATACGTAAATATAATACTGATAGATTGAACTCATTCAAGAATGAAACTGGCTGTCGCCACCTCCTGTTGATATAAATATGCGCACGTCCGCGCGCGTGTGTGTATGTGTGTGTGTGTACTTTGCATCTCTCATTATTAAAAATTATTATTCCTAAAGAAAATATTCACGTAGCTCCCCACAACTTCTTGTTCTTTGTAGCTCTTAATAAACTTTGTCTTTCTGTTATTTATCCTAAAATGTTATTTTTAAGTAGATATTCATATTTGAGTGCGAGGTCTGTAAGGATGTACGTGCGATTTCTGTCGGGGACCGCAAATTTTTCTTTAATCGAATATTCAGTCCGGTAGAAGAAAATAAAGATACTGTTTAAGAAATAAACGGAGCGTCTACTCAAATACGAGTATCCAGTAAAAAATATCGTTTAAAGTGATAAAAATCTGTCGCATTAATAAAACAAATCTATTCCAATAGATAAAGAAAGAAAGAAAGAAAGAAAGAAAGAAAGAAAGAAAGAGCATGTAAATGCGGAGCAGACTAGGCTCCTTAGACTTGGTTGTCCAACAGTATACGAGAAGGAAAATGGCTGTTTGAAGACTTTGTGGCATACAGTACACTCTGTCTCGGTTATCAATTCTATACGATTGTGTAGCTGGTTCTAAGTAAGATTTCAACATAGTCAAATATGTCGGTTGTCTGATGATTCAATTTTAAAATTGAATTGTTAGGTTCTCATACATTGAGAACGTCCACCACCACTCATATTATCAGCCAATTTCCATTTTTCATAATATTTACAAAACTAATGAAGTTATTAACGAAAGTATTTGCACTATTAATATACAGGATATTTCACATGAATTGTGGAAATTGTAAATGTCGTTCTTACACTGTGATAACAGTTTTATAAATTTTACCGGATTTTCTAAGTTCCAAATTATTAGTCAGGTTATACAAAACATGCGCTAAGTTTATAATGATAAATGTTTTAAAACTGTATCAGTTTAATGAAGATAAACTTATAAACATAGCATTAATGTGAAACGTACGTTGCCTGTTTTGAAACTCGTTTTAAATGTCATTCATTTTTGTTAACTGTTGTATTGCTTCATATGTAACAGACGACACATCATGAATAACATTTGAAATTCCATCTTTGCTGGAAATTCTCTGTAAATCAATATAAACCATCTCATCAGAATACTTTAAGATTTTTAAAAGTATTTTATTCATTGTTTTCCTCTGTCTCTCATGCCTTCAATCTGTCCTGTGAGTATCAGATTTTTCAAGTCCCCTTCATGTTCTCTAGAAGACTCAACTGCCTCTTCCAAATATTAAGTATAAGTTTCTTTTTGCTTCTATTTTCTCGAAATATTTCGTCGTTGCTCACGTGTTTGGCCCATGGTATCCTCATCATCCTTCTGTAGAGCCACATTTCTATTGCTTCAAATCTTTTCATCTTGAAGAGATTATCCAACACTCACTACCATACAGGAGGACAGATATCACGTAACATTTTAGTACTCTTTGCCTTGTTTCTAGCGAAGTTTTTCTGTTTCTTAATACTCTGCTTAAGTTTTGGAATGCATCTTTGGCTATTCCAATACGCTTTCGGGAATGTGATAAAACGCAGCAGGATTACTGTAGCAGTATTTTATGTGGGGGATAAAATTAAATCCAGCAGTCGTACGTTTCAAGAACCCGTCCTACACGCATAACTCGTAAATAATCTCCCCGAGTGCAATCAAGTTACCCGTTTTATAATACCTAATTTGCATAGCGCAGCGTATATCTCGTTTATAATTTACATATCCTTCGAGACTCACGCTGACAACGTGAGTTTATGCAGGCCATGAGCGTCATTTTTCTTTAGGACAAGACATTACGTGGAACGTTGTTTACTCAGGTAAGCATTTCTTCTTGTATTCCTTTTCTGGTTGGCTTTTACATATTTCCTTGGAAAACGGCGCACATGACGTGGGTTCATTATCGAGGACGTTCATTTATGCGTTTCCTACAATTACCCATTTGAGGAAACGCACTAGTCATAAAAAATAATGTGCGATTAAAAGAATCCATATAAAAAATTACGAAAATGAAGTTAACAGATATTTATTCGAAGTGGTTCAACGAGAGATGTGAATTTCCTTAAATAAGTCATTGAGCATTACTTTATCAAGATGGTCTCCTGTGGCCGAATTAGGTAACGGCGCGTTACGACTTATAGCAGCAGTTTCCCTTCTTGAAAGTGGGGATAGAAGATCGATTCCATTCGGGTGGCCAAATGTTTTTTTTAAAGGACTTCGAAATCTAAACTGGTTGGTATTAATTTCACTGTGTAGGAAAATAAAAGCACTTCGTATGATGATTAAAAGTGAAATTTCCAGACACAATGCAGTACTGATTTCTGTGTTTACACTGTTTACTTCTGCATATGCAAGATCACTGATTCTGAGCTCTCTACCTAATAAAAATACCAACATTTAAATTATATATTGTGCCTGTGACCGCGCGTGCTCACGAGATTGAGAGAGGGGGTGCAGAAAAGGGCCGTCTCATTTACCCAAATCTAACTTCTATATATATTTACAGTAATGTACAAAGCCCGGGAGGCACTTGAGGTAAAGGTTACAAAGTAAGAGGTACAGGTTATGTGGATATGTAGAGAAGATAACGTTTAAATGTAGACTTGAATAGGTTAAGATTGTAGTAATCGGAAAACACCCTCTTGGGAGTCGTCGGTTCCATAGAGCAGCGGCTCGCGGAAGAAGCTGCTCGAGAGGAAGATACATCTCACGTAGGGAATGTGGTTCGCTACAATGTGCTTAGCATGGCGGGTCTTAGCCGTGAAAGTTAGAACTGCTGAAACTAAGGAATTTAATTCGTTTGAGCATTTTCCATGGAAACAGCGATAGATGAGTGAGAGGCTTGCGACGTTTTGTCTATGAAAAATGGGTTGTAGATTGGAAAATAATTTGTCACCTACAAGGACGCGGCGAGGCTTTTGGTCTTTATCGAGACTGGAAAGTGAAGTCTGGCAGCTCTTCCCCATATATGGCAGCTGTACTCCATTTTAGGTCTGATCTGGCAGTTATAAAGTCAGAGGATAGTACAAGGTACTTACAGTAGCAGAGCGGGAAACCAACCATTTTCCCAGTATCTTTAGCGACGGAGTTTCACTTGATGTCTGGGTTGAATTTAAGACACAATAAGTGCTAAAGTAATAGCGCCTCCCCGAGGGAACATCCATTCGTCATGATTGGTGATAGTTCAGGGTTCGATCGATCGATGATGATGGAATATAGCTTATTGGTTTTCGAAACATTGAATGTAACCAGACAATTTTCCTCCACTGAGCTGTTAAAGCTAGGTCAGAGGAGAGATCAGCTGCCAAGCTCTGGTCATCTAGAGGTTTGGCGGTGCACTCATATACCGTTTTATCACCAGCATAGATATTCACAAATGATCGGAGTATAGTTTTAGGCAGATCATTTATATAAAGTAAATAGAGAGTTGGTTCAAGAAGGGACCCTTGGGAGATGCCTACGTTGATTGCTATACCCCCTCTTCCGGGGCCAACGTTTGAGGAAGGATTTTATAATCGAAAAAGACTTTTCCAGTGATTCCACTGAAAAACTGTATACATATATTGTGTATTCCAGCATCAATCCCTCTTTTATACAAGTTTAGTTAAAAACGACTGACAGTGTACTGCGGTTAAGTTTTTTATTTATTTTTTCTTGTGTTCATATAATTTTTCTTTTCTTATCTTAACATAAGGTATAAGCAGGATGAATCTACCCTTAGAAATATTATAAAGAAATATACAACTCCAGTTGGCAAAAACAAGAATTAACTTCATTAATTATTTAAAAAAAAAATTAAAACTGATGACCTCATCGCCAGCAACATAAATCACTTGCAAGATCCAAATTACAAAGAACCAGTATTATGACTTCACATATCCCTTAAGGAACTGTGTTCCTGATCAAACACAATTTATAAGAAATTATATTGGGCATACCACTACATACCTAAGAAGAAGACTCACATTACATCTCTCTAACCATAGCTCAATTAGGTCTCAGTTAAACACATACGGAGACCTACCAAACACCATCCGCAGCATATTCATAAACAATGCAGATATAATAGCCTCGTCCACATGTAAAAAAAAGGCTAAAAATAATGGAAACATTACTTATTAAAAAGAAAAAGCAAACACTCAATGATATCAACTATGAGCACGGTCAAAATATACTGGCTGTGTTTGGAAAATAAAAACAATCCTATAACTCTAGATAAATATATAAAAATCCACGCATTCAGTTAATACTAAAAATAAAATCGTCCTTGATGATGGCTAAAAGAATATCCGAAAGTGCTCGAGCTTACAGAACATTCGGTCAATTTCTACATATTTTATGTCCAATAAAAAAAAAATTAAATAAAAAACTTAACCCCATTCTCAACCCTTTTTAACGAAACTTACACACACACACACACACACACATACACACACACACACATATATATATATATATATATATGGAGACAAAGGGAGAATGCATGTATCTGTCAAAAGTCTATTGAAAATCGGGCTTAAGTTGGCAAGAAATTCCTGTAGCAATCAATAGCAAAACTGAAATAGGATATTAATCGTTTCGTATTGCCTATTTAAGTTAATTGATGTTTTTACGCACATTTCTGTTTTTGAAAGTTCAACAAATGTTTCTTTATATAGGGAATGTTTTACTAAGGTTCATGCTGAATACAATACCAGGTTGTGCTTAATAATAAAATTCATTCTTTTTATTTCACCATTCTTTGAATGCCATCACTTTTATGCTCCCACTTATACCGATCATCTCTTACTGCCTCTTTAGTGTCCTGTGTATATCAAATGTCTTATAGTGCCACACCGAGTTGGAACGGTTAATATTTTCCTTCTTTAAAATTTAAACATTTTCCTGTGTTCACTTGGTTAATTTTGAGGAACTGCACGCATGACTCATGTACAATTCTGCTTTCATCAAGCGGACTGCACATTTATATGTATATTTTATGCGTTGCAATGTAATAAGAAGTGTTTCTAAAATACAAATGTGTTTAGACTTTTGGTACGCACAGAAGACATCACTAGCTCATTCTATCTTAGATGATCTAAAAGGCAAATACCGAATATTATATGGAATGTATAAACTCCATTGCATGAGAATCCCTTCCTAGCGTGAGACATTAACTTTGTAGGTAATGCCATTATTCGGAGATTTGATCTGGTTTTACGATTACTCTATCAGCTTATTGATATTGGGCGGTTTTTCTGTAAAAACTGCTGAATAATATTTATCAAATATGCATTGAATTCATTTATTTATAATAATATATATGATATTATAGAAACAAGGTTGTGTAAACTAGTTTGTGGCTATACTTGATAAATAGGTCAGCATGTCTAACAAACCCGACCACTGTTATTATATGTCTCTTTATTAAGATGGATGTGAATACATCTATCTCTTTTCTTCTTTATTTCTTTCTTAATTTTGTTTGCCTATCTTTCGTCTTCCATTCGCTCAATCACATTATCCTTTTCCCTCCTGCCACCAATTTAAACCTGCCTCTTCAAAAAAATGTGTGCATAAATTAAAAATGATAATACTCAATTCTTCTTAAGACTGGAATATTTGCCACCCATTTATTTGTATGAAAATGGGGTATCTGAGGAATTAGGATCGAATTTTGATCCCAAGGAAATAAATTATAATCATCATGAAACCTTAAATTTGTCTGTTTCTTAATAATAATTATATATATATATATATATATATATATATATATATATATATATATATATATATATATAACTGTTTTAACTTGCATATGTCATTGTCCGTGCTCAAACACTATCTCGTTATCTCTTCATCAACAATAAGTTTGTGGGGGTATGCCCACCAAAACAGACGCATCTGCGCATATTACAGATACAAAAACTCCATTAATTTGTATATTTAGATAAATAAATCTGTACATGTATGTAGATATTTATAGGTTTCTATCTATAATTCAAAAAATATATCTGTGAAAACAATAAAAATAAAAAGAATATGAATAAAAACAAAAGGAAAACTTGTATTGTCTCTCTGATGGACTTTATCAAAGAAAAATTTGACGATATGGTCCATAATAGGACAAAACGCGATGCCTAAGTTTTCTATTTGTCTTGATATATATATATATATATATATATATATATATATATATATATATATATATATATATATATATATATGATTGCTTTCGGAAATTAATACACATCTATTGTCAAAAAGAAAAAAACTATAAAAACAAAAAGATATTCGGTAATGGCTAATAGATTATCCAAAAGCGGTTGGCTATAAAGATCATTCAGATAGTTCTTTCATATTCTATGTCCATCCCCCAAATCTCAGTTCCTTGTCAGTCATTTGTTATAAAACCCGTGAGATTACTGCCCATATATATATATATATATATATATATATATATATATATATATATATATATATATATCCTTGTGCAGGTATGCAGAAAATAGAAAAGAACACGTTGGGTGCATAATCCGGGGTTCCTTAGTATTTTTGTTTTTATTTTTAAGAAGACAGTGCTCCATACAGAAGTAGAGCTTATATTATAATAATATTTTTTGTTTAAAAATATGATTCCTTCGCTACATAAGAGTTCTCATGTTTCAAAAACGAGAGCCGAAATCATCCAAATAATTAATAAAATTAAGTTGGATTGTGGTGTTTAGTCCCGTTTCATCTTCAAGCGAAATTTTAGGAATAAGCTATCTCTCGGTTTACGTGTATTTTTACAGAATTTGTTATTGTGGGAGTGGCTACCATGGGATCTCTAGACTCTGCAGAATCTTCGGACCTTGTCGGTCTGTTTATACTGTACAATCTAACCGCCCACCGTGAACAGGACGTTGGGGACATCGGGCTGTACAGAGATGACGGGCTCATGGTAGTGAGGAGCTCCACAAGCTTTAAAACAGAGAAAATTAGAAAGGCAATTTACAATGAATTCGGGAAACTAAATTTAAAAACAATAGTCAACACTAAATTAAAAAAAGTAAACTTCCTAGACGTAACCCTAGACTTAACTAACAACGTTCACCTACCTTACAGAAAACCTAACACTAATCCCTTGTATGTACATCCTAAGTCAAACCACCCTCCATCTATAATTAAGCATATACCCACATCAATAGAGAAAAGAATAAGTATGAACTCAGCAAATAAAGAAATATTCCAACAGCACAGTAGTTTTTACAACACAGCCCTGAAAAACAGCGGATACAAAAACTTTGACATAACCTATAGAAACGTTAGTACCAATAATAAGAGAAACAGGAAAAGAAAAATCATCTGGTATACCCCACCGTACAACCAAATGGTCAGCACCAAACTAGGCCATAAGTTCCTAGCTTTAATTGAAAAGCACTTTCCCACTAATAGCAAACTTAGCAACATCTTTAACAAAAACACATTGAAACTGAGTTACAGCTGCACTGAAAATATAGAAAGAATCATAAAAAGACACAATAAGAAACTCCTAGAAAAACACGCATACCAAAACAGTAATAAAACACATAAACTAAAACTAGATAAAAATAACGAAAAATTATGCGATTGTAGAAACCCTAAAAACTGCCCGTTGGAAAATAAATGCCTCATAAAATCCGTGGTATACCAATGCACTATCTCATCCATGGAGAGTCCTATCACTGATAGGATATACATAGGATCAACGAAGAATAATTTTAAAATTAGATGGAGGCAACACAAGAGCTCCTTCAACAATATTCAAAATAGAAATCAGACATCTCTATCCCAATATTTCTGGCATCTAAAGGAAACGAATAAAACACCAAAAGTAAAATGGAAAATAGTAAATAAAACAAGAACCTGTAGAACCTGGGATGACCCATGCCTTTTATGCTTACAGAAAAAACTACACATCATTAAATTCCTAAATAATGAAAAATTATTAAACCATAGGCAGGAGTTAACGGTTTTTTGCCGACATCAACAGACTTTCGCATTAGATAATTAGCATTAAAAAAAAAACAAAAAAAAAACAAAAAAAAAAACATAGCTAAGTAAAATTCTAAAAAGCTCAGCCAAACCTTTAAATAAGAAAAACCCTTTTTGTCGTCGTCAAAAAAACTAAAAAAACAAACTGAAATTCAATGCAAAGCGATCTGTATATTAAACACCCACTTAAATAAACAAATAAATAAATAGATAATCAGATAGACAATAATAAAAGACAATTCTCCAGACACATAACGACTGTAGGCGCGCCATAAAAATATTCTTCACTGGGAACCAACTAAAGGATGACCATAAACATTAGCCTTGAAATAGATACCCTACCCAACCTTAGAAAAACCTCTCAGAGGATGATGAATCTACTGATAAGAATTAACTCCCTGACCACTTAACGAAGGAAAATAGTCTAGCCACTTCCACAATAACAAATTCTGTAAAAATACACGTAAACCGAGAGATAGCTTATTCCTAAAATTTCGCTTGAAGATGAAACGGGACTAAACACCACAATCCAACTTAATTTTATTAATTATTTGGATGATTTCGGCTCTCGTTTTTGAAACATGAGAACTCTTATGTAGCGAAGGAATCATATTTTTAAACAAAAAATATTATTATAATATATATATATATATATATATATATATATATATATATATATAAAGGCCAAGGCGATGAACTTTAGCACGAAGCAGACAGTCATTTCTTCGTATTGACTTTAATGTACACTTATATATATATATATATATATATATATATATATATATATATATATATATATGTCTGTGCGTGAGAGTGTGTGCGCACTCGCGTGGGTATCTATCTATCTACATATACATACATATATATATATATATATATATATATATATATATATATATATATATATATGAATAGTACCAATTTGTGGCGGGTAGGGATAAATGAAAGGACTATATTAATCCAAAGAGAGCTCAATACAATATAAATTTTAATTGCAAAACATTATAATAATAATAAAAACATAAAAGAAAGAGTGAGAGAGAGGAGAAGCATGAAGGAAGGGAAAGGAAAGAAGGAAGAATTAAATGATGGGATAGTAGTAAAACCAAAATAGAATGGCCTGACCTGCAATCTGTGCATACAAGAGAAGATTGCAATAATTAAATACAGATGTATTAAATATATGATGAATAATTATTGAATCAAAGCAACGAACTTATTTTCAAGTGTAGACTTAAGAACAAGTTTAAAATTTCCCTAAAAACTTTTTTTTTTGAGGATAAGCAATTGAAGTTTTCATTCCTTTATATGGGTACTAGCATATACGTGTGTACCTATAATCATTTGCATATATACGTGATTACATTGCTTATCACGCATCTTTGTGATTTTTATATGTGGTTATATGCCTGATTGTTTTGCTGATGTATAGTTCATCTATAATTTTAAATAATGTTTTTAATACTACTATTATTATTAGGTGCATCTATATTATGTTTATCCTATGTTTATATTCTAATTTATTTATCGTTTACCTATTATTTTCTATTGTAAATATATATATATATATATATATATATATATATATATATATATATATATTTGTTTTTTGTATGAATGATTTATGTAATTTTAAGTTGAGCAGCACCTATAATCGAATTTAAAATAACTGATCCAACGTGCAACTTTCGGATAATAAGTGTGACATTTCTGTAATTATTGAACAATATAGTTCATGCCACATTGACGGAAAACCTACCAGTAAAAAAGAATTCTCTTATTAGTATATTTGTACAAAAACGCACAACCTTAAAATTTAAAATTCAAACTCAGCGTTGCGACCGCACGTTCCAAAATAATAACACATTTCTCATAGCATTTTTTCGGATTACATCTATATTTTCGTTGTCCTCTTATTACCGAGAAGTAGAAAACAAGAACAAATCTATTTCCATACCTGAGGATGTCTCTAGGAACAGACGAAAGCTTGTAAAAAAAAAAAGATCTTATGAAACTGTAATTTATAAACAGGGATCATATCATTCATATACAGGTTCGGGGTTAGTGTAACATTGAAATTGTTTGCGAAGATGTATTCTCGCCATTTAAATCATTAACCTCTATATTTGTCTTTTGTATGAATGATTCATGTAATTATATATATATATATATATATATATATATATATATATATATCCAAATGAGAGAAAGAACAGATGAAAATTCCGCTGTTCGTAGCATTATTATCGTGTAACATAATAAATTAACGGTCACTTCCTCTGCTAGTAATTATCTTATTTTGTTTATTCAGATTTAGTATTGCTATGCATTACTGTCCAGCTAGCATTATTTACATGTTATATACAATAAATTAAACATTTACATGCGTATGAATATTTTCCCCACATTGTATATTGAAAATGCCAACATATATTTATATATATTGAAAATGTCAATATGTATATATATATATATATATATATATATATATATATATATATATTGAAATGTCAATATGTATATATATATATATATATATATATATATATATATATATATACAATGTCAATATATATATATGCATATATTAAAAGTGTCAATATATATATATATACATATATTGAAAATGTCACATATACATATATTGAAAATGTCAATATACATATACTGAAAATGTCAATATATATGTATATATATATGTGTGTGTGTATATATATATATATATATATATATATATATATATATATATATATATATATATATAATGACCTATATATGCATGTGCAACTCGACATGACATTCCGGATATATAGGGAATTCCAAACGGTTGGAAAAAAACATTTACCGTGGATTACACAGTAAGCAGTGAGATACGTTTGAGTGAGCTGTGTATAATTTCCAATGATCGTGTAAAACTGGTTCAACGGCTCGTGCAGCCCCTTTTTTGGTTAAACTTTGCATTTGCCACATTTATTAATTTATTTATTTTTTTGTAGCTGCCTTGTTTCCCTTCCGCTTATTCCAAAAGCAGCCGATGGCGATCCAATAAAAGGACATTGCAACGCACAAAACACTGGAAAAAATAGGCGAGTTTCTAAAAGGATGTGAAAGTGGTTAAAGTGCCATTTCCCTAGATAGGCACATTTTGTCAATGTAAAATACTGGAATACTTTCTATAAAAAATTTGTATATATATATATATATATATATATATATATATATATATATATATATATATATATATATATATATATATGTGTGTGTGTGTGTGTGTGGAGAGAGAGAGTGGGGACGAAGAGAGAAAGATTCGTAGTAGTAGCGGTATATTCTTTTTCTTACGTATACAACTGGGATCTATTTTAAAGAAATAGGAGAAACTGCAAACTATAGAATTTAAGAAAGGGCTTAATCTAATAAACAATAGGAATCCAATTGTTTCAAACTGTAGTAACGCTGGCGCGTCCTTATACAAAAACGTGAAAAGAACAATAGATCTTGGAAACTATTAAAAGCAGCTACCCATTTTGAAAAATCACTAAACATGAAACAGTGCTGTAAATGTGTAAATAAAACGAAAATGTTATATGTGTGTGTTTGTGTGTGTGTGTGTGTGTGAGAGAGAGAGAGAGAGAGAGAGAGAGAGAGACTTCTATTTTGTCAAAAGATAAGATCGACCAAAAACATTTACAGAAAATAAAGAAAAATCGCTATATTAAACATATGTTGAAAATTGCTGAACAAATTCAAAATTCTAACTTAAACATTACTCTTACGTCATTTATAAAATCTTAGGTATTATGAGAATAATTTTTATTTCTCTAAGAAAACATACGATATGTACATTATAAATAACTTCAATTCACTTCGAAATCCGCCGAAGATTGGGCATATAAACATATCAATGAAACTTTCTTTCTTTCCTTATATATATATATATATATATATAAAGCAAAAGAAAGTGAGAGATGTTCATACTGACTGTTTATATCTACAGACAATCTACCCCTGTATATAAATCAATTTTTTATGAGTGTGTGTATATGTCAGTGTCTGAAGGGTGTCCCAGAAACCTATACAAATTTGCCTACGCATAACTCTTCTACGTGTAACTCTTTTCAAATAGTAGCCGAAACTAAAATTATTCTCTGAGAAAAAGAAATTTATTATAAACTGCTACTGGAAGGGCGAAAAAATTGTTGAAACACTTTAGAAGTATTCAATAGAATCAAGGTCGCCCACGAATCGTAGGAAAAGGAGAAAGCCTGCGGAAAACTTACATTCAGCCTCCAAGAAAATCTGCTTGGAAAGTGGCATTTTAATTTCAAGTGTCTATTACATCTGCAAGACAGCGATCAATGAAAAATGTTATTTCAGTATTAATTCCCTTCCTGAATGATGGTCATATCATCATCATCATCATCATCATCATCATCATCATCATCAAAGTCTGCCAAACAGTTTGGACGAAAACCCGACCATACGAAATTGAATTTTTTTTTATAGGGGAAACCTCATACATTATGTTTGTCGTGAAAATTAGCAATAATGAATGAAATGAAAACAATCATGGAAAGGGAAAGTGTTCAAATACCAAATGTTGGAATTTGTGAGGTATGCAATTCTACTCCACTACGTTTGAATAATTGCAATAAATCAGGTTGATTTTACATTTTGTTTTAGCTAATTGCAATTATATTAGGTTGGTGCAAAAATAATGACGTAATAATGTCGTTTTTTGACGTTAAAAATACGTCAAAAAACGACATTATTACGTCATTATTTTTGCACCAACCTAATAAAAGACGTATTGTAATGGACGTTGAATTTATAAACACTTAATATTTCCAATTGTTTTCTAAAAGTAATATATATATATATATATATATATATATATATATATATATATATATAAAAGAGTTCTCATGTTTCAAAAACGAGAGCCGAAATCATCCAAATAATTAATAAAATTAAGTTGGATTGTGGTGTTTAGTCCCGTTTCATCTTCAAGCGAAATTTTAGGAATAAGCTATCTCTCGGTTTACGTGTATTTTTAGGCACGGTCCGTTACAGAATTTCTTATTGTGGGAGTGGCTAGACTATTTTCCTTCGTTAAGTGGTCAGGGAGTTAATTCTTATCAATAGATTCATCATCCTCTGAGAGGTTTTGTTAAGGTTGGGTAGGGTATCTATTTCAAGGCTAATGTTTACGGTCATCCTTTAGTTGGTTCCCAGTGAAGGATATTTTTATGGCGCGCCTACAATCGTTATGTGTCTGGAGAATTGTCTTTTATTATTGTCTATCTGATTATCTATTTATTTATTTGTTTATTTAAGTGGGTGTTTAATATACAGATCGCTTTGCATTGAATTTCAATTTGTTTTTGAAACTGAGTTACAGCTGCACTGAAAATATAGAAAGAATCATAAAAAGACACAATAAGAAAATCCTAGAAAAACACGCATACCAAAACAGTAATAAAACACATAAACTAAAACTAGATAAAAATAACGAAAAATTATGCGATTGTAGAAACCCTAAAGACTGCCCGTTGGAAAATAAATGCCTCATAAAATCCGTGGTATACCAATGCACTATCTCATCCATGGAGAGTCCTATCACTGATAGGATATACATAGGATCAACGAAGAATAATTTTAAAATTAGATAGAGGCAACACAAGAGCTCCTTCAACAATATTCAAAATAGAAATCAGACATCTCTATCCCAATATTTCTGGCATCTAAAGGAAACGAATAAAACACCAAAAGTAAAATGGAAAATAGTAAATAAAACAAGAACCTGTAGAACTTGGGATGAGACATGCCTTTTATGCTTACAGGAAAAACTACACATCATTAAATTCCTAAATAATGAAAAATTATTAAACCATAGGCAGGAGTTAATGGTTTTTTGCCGACATCAACAGATAAATATCCTTCACTGGGAACCAACTAAAGGATGACCGTAAACATTAGCCTTGAAATAGATACCCTACCCAACCTTAACAAAACCTCTCAGAGGATGATGAATCTATTGATAAGAATTAACTCCCTGACCACTTAACGAAGGAAAATAGTCTAGCCACTCCCACAATAAGAAATTCTGTAACGGACCGTGCCTAAAAATACACGTAAACCGAGAGATAGCTTATTCCTAAAATTTCGCTTGAAGATGAAACGGGACTAAACACCACAATCCAACTTAATTTTATTAATTATTTGGATGATTTCGGCTCTCGTTTTTGAAACGTGAGAACTCTTATGTAGCGGAGGAATCATATTTTTAAACAAAAAATATTATTATAATATAAGCTCTACTTCTGTATCGAGCACTGTCTTCTTAAAAATAAAAACAAAAATACTAAGGACCCCGGATTATGCACCCAACGTGTTCTTTTCTATTTTCTGCATACCTGCACAAGGATACATACATATATATATATATATATATATATATATATATATATATATATATATATATATATATGTATTACTTGTCTGTGCATGCATAAAAATATCCAATCTAAATTCAAAGACTGAACCTCGCCATATATATATATATATATATATATATATATCTAGAGAGAGAGAGAGAGAGAGATCATCATAGTTCCTAAAATATTTCGATTACTTTCATGTATGTCAGATTCTTCTTCAATTATACGATACTGTAGCAGCTTTACTCATTTTTTACACCTCATAATGTTTTCAATAGGGCTTAAATCCATATATGAAAATAAATAATTTTAGTTGAGAAAAAATATCGATTAGGCTAATGAACATAAACTGGAAAATATGAAGTTCTAATATAAGAAGGCGGGAAATATGATTGAATAAAAATATAGGTTCTTTAGAAAAGTATAGATTTTATAGAATTGTTAGCCCTGTTGATTGGAAAGTTTGTTCTCTGGGTCGTCCAAGCCATCTTTTTTTCTCGCCAGAATCTATCTTACACATTTATAAATTTACCATTCGCCCGTTGCTGTCACATCTGCTCAGGTGCTTCTACTATGTATTTAGAGATTTTTGATAATATACAAAGAATAATTTGCAATGTTACTGGTTCTCACTTGGCATCTCGGCTTCAATCACTTTCCCACCGAAATAACGTAGATTACCTGTGCCTTTTCTAGAAATATTTTCATAATTACTCTGCTGAGCTTTCCTCTTTGGTAGCTCCACTTTGCGAATTTAAGTGCAGTACCAGATTGGCAGGCGGTTCCATTATCTTACAGTTGAAATTGCTAGATTTATCCGTACGTTTTATGCTAACAGTATAAGCACTATTCGCTTTCGGAGCTCTCATCTGGTCCATTGCTTTCATGTGAGCTTTCTTTGAAACTTGTGTCGTAGTTACTTTTTTGCCTTGCTTGTGGTGAAATCATTAAAAAAAGGTAAGTTTTGTGCCGTGTTTTGATTTCCTATTCACTTTCTAGCTAAACTTGAGATTTCTGCATTAAAATGGATAAAATATGTTTAACTGCATCAAAATCGGAAAGAGACGCTATGTGCATCAATGTGATATTCTATATTGTGATGAAAAAAAAAAGCAAACGTCTTAGTAATAAAATGAAGTAATGCTGTTAATGGTAATAATATTTAAACACTGAAACCATGCCTGGCAGCAAAGTCACCCTTCGTTGGTGCCACTGCTTTTGTACTCACAAGAATTCCTAGATACGATAGTTAAGGAAAGTGAGAAGAAAAGGTTAACTATCAAATGCAAAAAGACACAAGAGAACTACAAATGGGATATATCAGAATCAAACAAGTATATTATTTGTTTGTTTAGCGGCAACTCCTTAGGTCATTTAATCCCGAAATTTAATTTCCTTGGAAACATTAGTAATTTCTTTTACAAAATGTATTTTGCTGGTAATTTGTTTAATAGGAAAATCAATTGCTAGTATTTTAACTATATATTTTTTTATATTTTCATAGTGTTTTAAGCCCAGTTTTGGGGTTAACTATTTTCACATAGATGGGAGCCTGACAGATGCAATCACACCGGGTCAGGGTGGTTTCATGCCTTCTCAAAACATCCCGATCATCGGCCTTGCTGCTGGGTGTAATTCATTGTAATACCTATGATGGAATCAAACAAGTACAGACGTAGTAGTGTTATAATAGACGATGTTTTAACAGACTGGAATATGTGGCATCGAAATCCGAAGTCGTATTGGAATAGCGAAGGACGCTTTCCAAAAGCTAAATGAAATATTAAGAAGGATTCGGAAAAAATAAAAGAATGCTGAACTGCTATGTAATTTCATTCTTCTTACACGGCAGTAAATTCTGGACAATCTCTTCACAAATGAAAAGGAAGCTTAAGTCAACAAAGATGTGTTTCTACAAAAAAAAAAAAAAAAAAAAAAAATCCTGATAATAACCACGGGCAGAGTATGTGAACAATGAGGAAGTCTTAAGAAAAATGGAATCGAAAAATACACTTGTAATTAGAATCAGAAAGAGAATTTGACCCTCTCAGGACATATTAAAGGTAAGAGGGTCAAAGGGAAACATCGAGGTGTCTCCAGAACGGATTTGTGTAAATGGATGAAAGATTAGAGACTAGGAGGAATAGTATAGTGGGGGAAAATTACTTAGAGCAACAAAGGTTTAGGAAGTTATAGAGAGTCATGATCTATTGCGTTCTGAAGAGACACTGCACATAAGAAAAGTAGAAGAATTTAATGAAAGTTTTTGACATTAGTTAAAACGTTATGATTTCAACATGCTGGCTTTCAAAACAGGTTTGCTTACTTAGAAGATTGGCGTTTACACAGTCTTTCTACTAATAATTTTACATTTATTTCTATGACAAACTAACCATTGTAATTATCAATATGCAACATAATTTCAATGGTTTTGATTTGAATTTGTATCTATGTACTTTGAGAATAGGATAACAGAAAATATTTGACTGGAAAAATCATGATCGCGTTTTTTTTACGTTCATCTCTCATTTTTTGTATTCATTTCTCTTTCTTTTTTTTCTTTTGGTAAATTTTGGTTTTAGTTGTCTGTAGTGTAGATGCAGCCAGCGATCCAAAAATTCTTTTTTTCTCTTTTAAAAACATGATTCTTCACAGTATTTGTAAATCGCACCAGAAAGCGTTTTAATGCCTGTACGTACCACTGTTTGCCCTTGCAAATAACCATATTATCGCTTGCAACATGATTATGCTATATATGAGCGATTACATAAAGCTTAACAATAATAATCAAATCTGACTTTGGAGAATGCGAAACACTTGGCATCAGAAATGGACTTTCATGCCAAGTCATGTGACTGTCACTTCTTCAGACGATGCTCTTTCGTTTACCACTTGACCTCATGACCGACCCTAAATCCAAACACTCTTTGCTGTCTTGGCACAAACTTCCCAATAGATTCTTCTTTTCTAAACCTCGAACTCAAGATTGCACTCGTGACTGCGTGACTATAATAATTAACCGAGATGATTATTCCCGCAAAATAATGAAAATAATGACAGTATATTAATTTGGCATTCCGTACATAGTCAAGAATAACAGATGTACTAAGAAGTTTCCATCAATTTCGGAGCCAAGATATTGTTCGCATTCAATTATTCTTTCGAACTAGCATCTTCGTTTGTTGTTTTGGGCAGGAGATTTGTGGTGAAGAGGTTGAATTTAACGTCTTTTGGCGGGATGTACGTATTTCCGGCAGAAACAGTTTTTGTTGCATTCTGGGAATATTATTATTTTTATTTAATTTATTTTATACAATGTTTTTATGTCATTGTTTTATTTTATATCATTTATAATTTTCATTGTTATTATTATTATTATTATTATTATTATTATTATTATTATTATTATTATTATTATATATTTTATTTTCATTTATTATTATTATTACTATTATTATTATTATTATTATATATTTTATTTTCATTTATTATTATTATTACTATTATTATTATTATTATTAATAATAATAATAATAATAATAATAATAATAATAATAATAAAAACACGCAAATGTGCATGCCTTTGGATTTTTTATCATCTGTTAAAACACTTTCTAGATCTTTAACCTTGTGTGTGTGTTTGATTTTGACATCTTCAGTTTGTTGCTTGTATCATGAGTTGTTTTCTTGCTGCCAAACATACATTCTCTCTTTTTACAGTTGATGCTTAGACCTTTCTTTTCGCTTTCATTTACTGTCTAGGATCTATATGCAGTTTTCTTACCGTGTCGGCCTTCGACAGCATATCTTCTGTTAAGATTGTGTCCACCGATAATAAATCTTAATAGGACTTTTAATTCTCTTAGAATTATCCCACGCTATTGGTTGAGAAGACACGTCCTTATCTTGCGCCTTCTTTGTTTGTTTTTGTGTATCTGCTTAATTCATTTTCTATCCGTATGCAGACAGTTTGCTCTCAATGTAAGTTCTGGATTTTTATCAGAATTTTATTTATTTCTGGAATAGCAAAAGGCGACTTCCAAAAGCTAAGCAAAGTATTAAGAAACAGAAAAAAATTTGTTAAAAACGAAGAAATGTGTGCTGAATTGCTATAAAATATATCACTCCTTCGATATAGCAATCAATGCTGGACAATTTTCTCACAAATGAAGAGGAGAACTGTTGCAATAAATATTTTATAGAAAGATGCTGAGAGCATCATGGACAGCTTGTATTGGGTATGACGATAAACTACATCCGGTAGCAAGGCCTATGATCGGGAGCTTTTGATGAGCGTAGAACCACCCCTTAATTGCTGTTGTTCCTAGACCCAGGGTGGTAGCACCTGTTAGGGACCCAGATATGGGCAAATAGTGAACTCCCCGATTGGGCTCAAAATATAAAAATACATTACAAAACATTTCCAGCAATACATATTCTTAGTAGAAAAATTAAAAAATTGTCAATAATACATTATTGGAAAATATTTTTTACCAGCAATATATTAAAAAAATTACCAAAGCTAAAAAGAAAATAAAATTTTGTCGGTAAATGACCCATAAAGTGTTGATATGCCGTTAAACAAACCAACAAATCGACCATGGACCGAGATGTTAGCAACAAGAAGTCTTCAGGTAAATGGAAACAAAAATTCACTTATACTTAGAAACAGAAAGAGAGTTAAAATTTCTTGGATATTTAATGAGGAAAGAAGGGTTAGAAAATTTAGCACTCACAGGATATACTGAAGGTGAGAGGCACAAAGGGGAACAGAGAGTAAAATGCCTAGCAAACATGGCAGAACTGGGAATAAGAAACAGTAAAAAGACAAACATTGCTAAGACCTACAAAGGAAGTTGTGGGGAGTCATGATCACAAAAAAGATATAGCTATTTAATCAGCTTATTTTTGAATGCGCCTCGCCATGGTTTTATCGTTAACATGCTAGCCTAACACAGCGTGACTACTGAGGTGGTTCGATCTCTGTTATTAATTATTAAAAGAAGTTGACAATTTGTTGGTGAGAATATTTTCCACGAAGATATCTAACTGAACTCTTAACGAAAAGGAAACGCCGTTTGCATCTAAATATTCAGAAGATTTGTAAAGCGAATTATAGATCTTTGAGTAAGCGTTTACTTGATTTGGGCATTTCCCCTATTTTGTTGCCTTACAACCTGGACTTAAAAATAGAAAATTTATACCATGTGTGTCATTGCGTTCAGTTAGCATGTTTATTATTTCGAAAATGGAAAAATTGCAAAAAAAAAAAAAAAAAAAAAAGAGAGAAAGAAAAAAAGTAGACAATTGAACATAACTATCAAGGGTCGGATTTAAGCCTTAAGAGGCTAATAGAATTTTGCGGCCACTTCCTTACGTATGTCCGATCAGTCAGTTATGTGCCGTGCAAGATACGCGCTTAAGCGATCATGGATCTTTCGATACATGACTGACGAGGCAGATTTTTTCCCCTCAGTAGGTTGCCATTTCTGGTAGACCAGTTTCCATCCAAGGCTATAGAACCCAGCCTGTACTGCTATTTACCTACAGCTGGCGGGAGAAGAGGATTCATACCTTTTCCAAGGGTATAAGCACGTAAGTGAATGTAATGAATTCGAACTCGGCTTTCCGATTCCTCAATCCGAGCCACTATCAATTACTCCACCATGCCTTAAGTTCAATACAATGTCTCTAAGCAAAAAATATTTTTTTTTAGATGATGCTTTTTGGTGTAAAACATAAAACACTTGAAACTCATCCAATTTATTTTACTTACAATTTCATGATGTATTTTATCCGAACTTTACATACTACAGAAATGTAACTATTTTTTATGTAAATATTTTTTAGTTTTATCGGGGGTCCAAGACGCGAGGTCGCTTGGAGCAATTTACAATTATAAGTCTTTATACATTTGGCAAAACTTTCCCATTTCCTTCAAGACAGATGGGATTTTCTGGTATACAGCAATTCTTAAGTCGTACTGAAGATTCTCAACTGGATTGAGCCTGGACAAATTTTAAGATATTTGAATGTTTCTCCTTAAACCTTGAGTATTACGTTTGCAGTATGCTGACGATCATTAACCTCCTGGAAGGTGGACCACAGTCCCAGTAAGAAAAAAAAAAAAAACCAGTCCCAATCAAAAAACTATGGAAGTCTTAAACAGGTTCCTCAAAGAATTGATCTGTATTTAGTATCATTCATTATTACTTCAATTCAAGCCAATTTTCAATTCCTTGTTGAAAAAATCCTCACGGTATGATGCTAGTACAACCATGCTTCTCTAGAGGATAATATTCTCTGTTTAATAGAATGTGATGGGTTAGCGCTTGACAGTGTCTTCCATAATAGACAAAATGTTGAGTCATTTTAATTTTTTCTCTCTTCTAATGAGAGTAACTTCATATGCGCGGGAATCTCGCACTAGTCATTTAGAGAGCTCCAGTTGTGTTGCTTTTACAGTTTATTTATTCTTTTATAATAGCTTCTTTCTTATCTTGTACCTTCATGGTTTTTTTTTTTTTTTTAATAATCAAAGTTTGGGTATTCTATAAGCCAGCCCTAAAATGTATTTCTCTACGACTTTGTCCTGGAATTGTCTGTAGAGTTGCTTGCTCCTCGTGGTATTTCACAGCAGAACAGGAAGATATATATATATATATATATATATATATATATATATATATATATATATATATATGTGTGTGTGTGTGTGTGTGTGTGTGTGTGCGTGCGCGCGCGCGTGTGCATGTGTGAGCAAAAACTGATTTTGCCACAGGTAAATAGGGTTGCTGATTGTCTCGCATTTGAGAAATTAGGCGTAAATTTTTTTTTTAAATGTTATACTTAAACATGAATGACTGGAATACGTACAAAATCTAAGGTCCCATGGTTGGGAACTTAACCATAGGGTTCATGGTCCCCTACTTCCGGCCCGTTGCACCTCTCCTTCGAGTTTTTGACCTATGCATTACATGATTAATAGTCTCGAAATTTTTCATATACTCTATGGTGAATGTTTCCTATCTATATTAAAAAAAATTCACATCTAGTCAGCTGTTTGAACAACAAATTGTCATTTTCTCTTGTAAATTAATCCATGCAATTCAAACAAACTGAATAATTGAAAAATAGTCATAATTAACCTCCGAACTTTAGACAAAATCATAATGGTTCGATATCACACAGATCGAAACGCAGTTATTGCACTAAAGACAAAATGGCTAACTGTTACTTGAAAGATGTAGGATTCATTTTGCGAAAGATTTAAACGGATCAGAAAAATCTTTAAACTCTCGTCTGTTTGTCATACCACTGAGCTATTAGTTTTAGTCTTAAGTAATAAAAAGGACACTTATACTTACCATCAGAAAGAGAGAGTTGAAATTTCTAAGAAACATAATGAGGAAAGAAGGCTTGGAATATTTGACACTCATTTTGAAGGCATGAGGCACATACAAGAACAGCACAGGACCTCCTAACATGCTTGTGTCAATGGATGGCAGAAAAGAGTTTAGGAGATATATCAAAAAGACAAAATTTACTAAGAACTACAAATAACAAGAAATTGTGGAGAGCGATGATCGTCAAGGCCTGAAGGGACACTGCACATAAAAGAAGATTATTTTTTGGAGGGGAATCAATTGTAATGACGAATGTATGACCTTAATTACTAATCATATATGACAGTTAAAAATAAAATTCGGCTACACTAGCAGTGGATTGGTCAGCAACCCAAATCCATCGAAGGGAGGTAATGTTGGAGGTGTGGCGGTATCGTCGGGGTATTATCCATTTAGAGTTCTAAAAACGCCATGACACACTATATGCACAATTGTATGTTCATCAGCTGCAACGTGTCCATAAAAGATTGCTCGAAATGCGAATAAGAAAAATGTCATCAGGAAAAAAGTTGTTCTCCATGACAACGCAAGGTCACCTGCGACATTTTGAAATTCGGTTGGTATTTTCTGTCCCACTCACGCTATTCGCCTGTCCTTCCACTAACCGATTTTGTACCTTTTTCGATCGTCGGAAAATGCTTTAATGTCGAGGAGGGGCTTTCTTTAATAAAAAACAGATTTAAGAATTTGTCGAAAACTTTTTCACATCTAAACCTACGGAATTTTACTCAAAATGTGTTGTGGTGTCCTCACTTTAAAGAGTCTATGTTGGACTCTTCTGCCTATTAGTAGGAGAGAAGGCCTTAGGGGAACAGTCATATAGATTATTCCTCTGTCGAACTCTCTGCGGAGAGGAACCGGGACGAGGCTTTGCCGAAGGGCAAAGTTTCGTCCGGGAGGTAAACAGACCCTGAACACGTTTATGCGAGTTCTAGGGGAATATTTTTAGCCGAGCCTACGGGCTCGGAGAACCCACGGTAAACTCGGCCTTGTGCCACATACATCCCTCGTGGGGAGACGCTGTTAAATATTAACAGTCGAATAGATTGTTCTACCGAGGCTGTGACTGCTCGAAGCTGCTGTCGAACTCTCCGCCTTTGGACAGAGAGGAACCCGGATGAGGCTTTGCCCAAGGGTAAAGTTTCGTCCGGGGAGGTAGACAGACCCAAACACGTTTATGCGGGTTCTACGGGGATTTTTTGGGCGGAGGCTACTAAATATTAACAGTCGAATAGATTGAACGCTGGGTCAACTGCCACACACTCGCCGTGTAATACTCTTCTGTTGTACTTACTGTTTAATATATGGTATATCTGTAACATTTGTTTTGTTATTTCTTTAACCATTTACTTGATCACCCATCAATTGAAATGGCTAGATAACCGTAAGTTCTATGCTAACAGTTTCTTCTATCTTACTTCTCGTGTGTGGAACTCTCTTTCGGCTCCTTACTTACCAGTCAACTTTGATCTTCAAAAATTTAAATGCAATGTCAATCGTTATCTTCTTCTGTCTTCTTAACTTTCATTCTTTTATCGTTCTCTCTCCATAATAGTAGTTTTTCACATATTCTCTAACACCCAGTAACCTCTTGTGTTCTTGTGGCTTTATTGACTTGCTTGGAGTGAAATCATTAAAAAAATACCTCAATCGAAACCAGGTAGGTATATATAAGTGAATAAAATGTAATTGGAATTTATTTTTTGAAGAATAAAGTTGATGAACAAAAAATGTAAATTATTTTTGAATATTTTTCGGCCTAGTCTACTGAGATTTTATGTCTTGTAAGAAATGCCGAATGTACGTTAAAGTCTTCAAGTGTTATGCCAAATTTTATTTGAAACCTTAATTTCATTGTCCTTTCTTTGAAATTTAGATTTGAAATCAATACGATTATAGGAAAGGTAACAGGAAATTAGTTTTTTTTTTTAATAATTTGTGGCTTCGTTAACTCAATATAGCAATGAACAGGAAAAATTAAATATATTATATACCATGTGTATCAAATAAGAAACTTATTTCGACAAACGCTTTCCTTGTTTTGTTTTTGTTTTTTTGTTTTGTTTTGTTTTGTTTTGTTTGGGGTTTTTTTAGTGTCCAACAGAGAAAAATCTAGAATTTGATAATTATATTATCTTCTTGATCAAATTTCTACCTCGGTTAAAAGAAACGAAACAAAATTGTTTGGAAACTGAAACCCTAAAATCCTGAGTTCAGTCCGTGCTTAGAACCGTACATCTAAACTATCACTCAAGTATTTTGTTGTATCGTAATGTTTAAGCAGTTAGTTTTGTAGACCATTTCTATTAGATATTGACTTAAATATCTCTTAGCATTTTTTAAAACCATTTCACCTCAAGGAAGACCATAAAGCCACTAAAACTCAATTGCTTATTGAGAATGAAAGAATTAGTGGGAAAGAGAAACAAAAAACAAGAAGCACGATAAAAGAAACTGTTAGCATAGAGCTTACGGTTACATCTAACAATTTAAACAATAAAATAATGAGACCTAGCTGCCAGTCTTGTAATACGCTTAAATTCGTGAAATCAAGGTACCAAAGAGGAAATTTCATCAGAACAGTTAAGATTAATAATAATTAATATATTTTATTTTTTTATTCTTACTTTGATGGCAATCTTTAATATGTATATGTATTAACTATAAATTATATTGATGTGTTTCTTTCAAGTGTCACCGCGATATGCCTACATATGATAACTCACTGTTTCTTTCTTCTTCCCCCTCCCCTGTTTAACTCTTTCTTCTTCTTCTTCTTCTTCCTTTTTCCCCGTCTCCTGCTTTACAATTTGTCTTCCTCTTTCCTTCTTTTTCCTGTCTAAAAACCTATTTAAGAGGTTAAATTCTCTGGCCTCTTGACTGGGTACACTTGAACATACGTAACTTATTAAAGATGGATTGAAACACAACCCTATCCCTACCTTCCATTTCTAATTTAGATCAAACTATGGCCTTCCCCCACCTCTGTCAGTTTACATCAATCTAAAACTATCTCTCGAAAACTTGTATTAAAAATAAAAGAAACCAAATTCCTTTGTAACTACAGATGTGGCCTGATGAATCAAGAAAAATATATTTTCTGGTGAAATAAATTATAGTTATGGAGCCTTAAGATTGTCTCCTTAATTATTTAATTAATATTTGGTCTGTTGTTGCATTGAGCTCTCTGGATTACATCCTCTTTGGAATTATCCACACGGATTACCAAGCCTTTCATTACCTTACCATATATATATATATATATATATATATATATATGTGTGTGTGTGTGTGTATGTTTTGAAAAATAAAAAAATAAAAAATTTCAGACACACTGGGTTGTATATTAATATTTTTTGTTTTATTATTTCAGTTAGATTCCTCCACTAGTTTCGGCTAGCATGGTCATCATCAGGAGAAAACTTCCTGTTTGTTAGTAGCAGTGAACTACAGGAATGAATGACTTCTGAAGAAAAGGAACTTTATCTTTAGTTTTCATTTGTTTTTATCGTTAATTTTGGTCAGGCCTTGTGTTGGTCAAACGGCCTCTTTTAAGTTGTTTTTAAGATAGCGGTTAAGAAGATTCACAATTCCCTTCTTGTTCATTTTAACAGTTTTATTTGTTGCTGGGTTAGAGATGCGTGTGTGTTAAGTGCATGTTATCTTCTACTTCTTTGGGAGTGTGTCAGATGTGTGTAAGTGTATATATTAGTATGGGTGTGTGTATAAGTGTGAGACCTCAACACTTCCGCAAGCATGTCAGTTTTGTGTCGGTAGGGCTTGATTTATGGGGTTATATATTAATTCTGTCTATGTTGTTAAATTTGTGGTTAAGCCCGTCTGGACGAAGTGTTTTGAGACGCAAAATCCATTTGTCTTCATGTTCCTCTAGAATTTTTCTAATGTTATCTTTTCTGTCTATTTCTATTTTTTCAATTATAGTGAATTTGGCATGGCTTTTAAAATCATTTTTTTTAGGCGGAAATGTTCTGCAGGTAATAATATTTCGTGGGGAGTCGATTTGATCCGATAACGTTAATTATTAATTCTGTAGTTAAATTTGATTGCTGCCTATAATTTCCTTAAGGTTCTTAGGTCTACAATATGCTAGAAGGCCGAGTTCCTCAAATAAAATTTTTAGGTTTGGTTTGAGATATAGCATTTTCCAGCGACTTTTGATTATCTGAGATAGCGAAGGAAGAGTGGGGTTGAAAGTGGTTACTAGAGGGATGTGTCTGGATTTATTTTTAATTTTGTACATTGGGATGTCTTCTTTAGGTGTGGAAATTGCTTTATTTATTTGTTCCCTGATTAGGTGTTCTTTATAGCCACGTGTTGTGAATTGATTCTCGAGATTTTGAGTGGGTTTATTTAGTTCTTCATTGTCGAAACATATCCTTCTAAGTGCTTGTGAATAGGGAAGGTACTCCTTCAGGTGTTTAGGATGGAAAGGCTTAGAGTGCAGACAGTTGTGGGTGTCGGTGATTTTAATGTATAATGTCCTTTTTAGTTTTCTGTTTTTATTGATGTAAATGCAGGTGTCTAAAAATGTTACCGATCTTGTTGATTTATACACACACACACACACATATATATATGTATATATATATATATGATTAATGTAAGTAATATTGTCACTTAGCTGATTGATATTACATTCAGCATCCCGACTCCAGAGTTTCGTAGACGGGTCTATTCGTCCACTCTTGAAGGGATATCATCAATATGTATATATATTCAGAGAATATATATATATATATATATATATATATATATATATATATATATATATATATATATATATATATCAATGATAACCAAAAATGCTGTCAGTCAGTGTGATACTGAGAGAAAAGCCATTTAAGGCAATCAGTCCTTGCAATAAAGCGCTCGATATCAGAGATAGGTTATTAATAATATTAATACAAATATAAAATGTCTCACTTAGCTGATTGATGTTACCTTCAGCATGCCGTCTCTGGATTCCCTGACGAGTGGACGGAGCGATATCAAATCATCTAATTAACAAATCTCTCTCACCCTCTCTCTGTCTCTGTATGTCTGTTTCTCTCTCTCTCTCTCTCTCTCTCTCTCTCTGTATGTATGTATGTATCTAACCTCACCAATAATGAAAATTCTTTTCTTTTTTGAGGAAACCATTTTTCGGTTTACATTTCGAAATGCTTTTGCTAACATATAGATTGATTATCAGTATTTCCTTCGTTTTGCTTTTCTGTTTTTTTATTATCGTATCGTTATTCTACAAACAGCGTGGATCGGAAAAATCAACTGAAAATGAAGAAAATAAAGAGTTAAAAAGTAATAGTAATTAACAATATTTCATCTAAAAAATTCGAAGAATATTTCACCTTTTGCTTCTAGTGCCATAAAAAAACAAAACTTACTAGTTAAAATTCATATTAATTGGTAGTGCTTTATCCAGGAAATTCAATTACTGCATAAATAAACCAATCATAGGTGATCTTTATTAATATTTTGATATTAATTTAATGTATGCCAATTTTACTAATAGCAGGCGTGTTTAATAGCTGAGACTAAACTCATTAATAGATTTTTTTATTATTTAGAATTGAGAAATGATTGAAAATCCTGTTATCTGTCATTAATGGGTTAATACAACATTTTTCATAATGAATCTTGTACAAATCCGAAAGATCAACAGGAAATATTTGTGTTCATTTTATTCTTTTCCTGTTTTTTTTAATTTAATTATATTATTTTTATATTCGTGTTAAATCTTAATGTTAAATATTTAAAATGTCCTCCTTCTACAACAAGGCACATATCATATATTGAGGTACTATATGGTAAACATTAACATGACTCTTGTAAATGGACAACAATTTTGTTCACTTGCTGTTTGTAATTAAGAACGTTTACTGATACGGCGTAACAAGGGACCATACTTTATTTCATTAATTTAAAGACTCATGTATAGTTAGAACTGACAGTATTTAAGAGTCGAAAATTTTGGATAACACTTGAAAATAATTTATTTAAAGAATTCAGTTACTTATTTTAGGTAACATCGACACTAAGAAATTCAATGATTATTACCTCACATTTTGTTTATTGAAGCTATAGGCATTAGTTAAAAGATTGTGAAATAAGGATTAATATTCTTATAGACTTTAAACAGAAGAGTATTAAACGTTACACCTTATTTTAAACTATTGGACTTTTCTGTAGTAAGGCAGGGTTCCAATCATTAAAGTTGCGTGTATCAACTTAGGCGCATTATACAACAGTTCTGTCACTTGTAATCGTACAAGCTTTACGGTACTTCCCGAGGAATATAACCGAAAAACGCAGGGGATATTTCAATTTGCCTCTGAACGCCGGCTCCCGTACGATCATCGAAGTTAAGCAACGTCGAGCTTGGTCAGTACCTAGATGGGTGACCGCTTGGACATACTAGGTGTTGTAGGCTTGGATGTGCGTGTGGTGTAACGGATAATGGCTTGAAATTATTGATCGGAGAGCCGAGTTCCAATTCCGGACCGGCCTGTTATATTCACTTACGCGCAAATACCCTTAAGAAAGGTATGAATTCAACTCTTTTCCTCCCCACAGCTATGGGTTAATTAGTAAGACTTGTATCACTAAATCAAAATAATTCTTACAATCTAAAAATATTTTCTGGTTTTAAATAACCTGTATGTGTTGATAAACCGTAGAAGACGGATCAATCAATAAAACAAAATCAGTTTGCCTTTGTGTCCAGTTCATTTTCCCAGAAATGCTTCCGTGAGATAAGAATTAACTTCACAACGAAAATAGAAAAGCGAATCATTGTCTTGAAAATAAAACTCATTCACCTCATCAAATAGCGTAAGAATCCCAAGCACAAATCACCTGGGAGGGGTATGAATTAAATGTTTATACTTCTTTTCAGTATCCTGTAGAAACAATTCTTACTGTTATGGTAATATTAGCTCTTTCCTCATAAGAAAACATTTGGCATTCATTAACCGAAAAGCCAGTGCTACTATTGGATAAAATTTCTAAAATCTTTCTATTAATACAATTTTTCAGCAAAATAGTTTTCTAAAGTCTAGTAAGCTTTATCGCTCTTTCTAGTATTGATGGGAATTCCTTCCTAAACATTTATTCGAAATTGTGTAGAACGTTAACATTTTTACTGTCATTATTTTCTCTTATAGTTACATGTGCTATCCATTTTAATTGTTGCTGTTCTTGAAAGTCATCAAGTAGTTTCTATTATTTGGTACAGTTCTTTGTGAATCTGTAGCACAACTCCATGAGTTTCGAAGAAAGATAGTTTTCTCTAAATCGCTGCAGTGTTCCTTCACTGAAGGCTATTTTAAGAATTTTAAATCCTTGAAAGCGGTGTAATAGTTTAGACATTTCTGAACGGTTCGGGTGTCGTACTTGATCTGACGAGGCTATTTGAGAACATCACTGGAATTTTCAAATTAATGTTTTGGTTTTTTAGCATCTGGCGGTATTGGGCAGATATACACCTCGCGCAGCCTATTCTATGTTCAATTTCCTTATATCCCATACTTTGTTATAACTGATCCATACACCGAGGTATTTGAGATGTTTAGTATTTATGAATTACATATCCAGAATTTTTATGTTGTTTTCCGGTTATATGCCATCATTATTTTCATTTCAATTCAGAACATAGTTTCTGTTTTAGAAAAGTTTATTTTAATTCCTACTTCTTGGAATACTTAGTCGAGGATTTTGATTTTTTTTGTTCAAGATCATTCTTATTTCAAAAGCGAACTGAAAAATGAGGTAATTCAATATGAAAATGAGAAATGTTATTTCGGAAAGAAAAAAAGTCCCGTGAATCAAGAGCGTCTTGGTTGCTGAACGATTGGACAGAAATTCAAACATGATGGCCTACTCTGGTAACCCCTAATCCATCGGTAAAACCTACATAGTATTTATAAAAAGTAAGATTAAGTGTATGTCTTGATGTATGCAGCTAAAACGGAGAAAGTCATATGAAAAAAGACATATTTTGCAAGAAGAAAATGGAGGACAATTAGTGATATTAGAAAAAGGAGAAAAAAGAAAGCAAAAGAATAAATGTAACAAACTACATAAGTATCTTTATTTCTCTCTCACATAAATATATAGAGAGGAAGATTTTGTCAGCATCATTTTTTCTTTCCAAGATGTTATTATTTTCTGATTTATTAAGTGTAGCTTAGCTGTCTCACGAAGCCGCCAGCTACGGATTACCGAGTAAGGCGCGAACTCACAACTCAGTTGCAATTGATCTTGGAGACATGCTGACTAATTATTAAAACAGGTTTAAATGCGATGCTTTGTTATCTTTCTCTCTCACACAAAACCACCGAAAGGAAGAAAGAAAGAAAAAAAAAAAAGAAAGAAATTATAAACAGCAAACAAGAAATAATTGTGGTAGTTTGGTAGAATTAAAAGCGACAAAAACTTTTTAGAGTTGGAAAAGAAGTAATAAGAACAAAGTAAGGAAGAAAAACGATGACAGAATTAAATGTGTTAAAAAAATTAAAAAAGAGGAAAAAGAAATAAGAAAAAAGTATGACAGAATTAAAAGCGATTGAAGATGAAAAAAAAAAAACGAAGTGGTGAGAAAGAAAGTAAGAAAGAAAGATGGCAGACTTAAAACTGAGAAAATTTTTTTTAAAAAGAGGTAAAAGAAATAAGAAACAAAGAAAAAATAACAGATTGGAAAGAAAAAACATGATACTGTTAAAATCTCTCACAAAGTGTGTGTGTGAGAGAGAGAGAGAGAGAGAGAGAGAGAGAGTAATCTGTGAATAACACAACGAAACAAAGTAAAAAAAAACTTTCGATATGAACTGTTTTCTAATTCTTAAACGTTTAGATCCACGTACATTTCGAGCAGAGATCTGGATGTCATTTGTTTCTATCTAGGTGACATCTGCGACTAGGAGTCTTTTGCAAATCGAAATTAGAAAGTGAAATAAATCAATGAATGTTGATTAAGAAAACTGAAAGTTTCATTAATTGGAGACGAGATGGGCAAAGAAATCTCTGAAATCAGACGATAACTTATTTTTTAAATTATTTACTTATTTTTTGTCGTTAATCTTTCTGGTTTCATCAATTTGGTGATACACATTAGATTCTAAGCCTTAGGCAAGTTTAAGAAGGTACACGCGCATGCGCGCCCGTGAGAGCGTGTCTTGGGTGGGGGAGTAGATCATTAGGTCTACAGCCTGGAACTCATATTAGCTGAATACTTATTTGAAATTGGCACTTTATAATATTAGATCTATCGGAAAGCGTTGGGCTTTTTTCATTATACGTCTACTGTTATATTGACGTACCAACATTTACACACACACACGTTCGTACGTGTGTGTGTACTATAGGTCAAAAGATTTAAAGATTTGTAAGTTTCATATGTTCTTGGGTTTAATTAACTCCTATTGAGCTAGGAAGCTTAAACTATTTAACCCATTAGGGTATGGCGTCCGGCAACTTAAAGAGTTTTCTTAAAATTTTAAATCCCCCTACCCTAAGATTATCATTAGCCAGAAAGTACCTTAGGCAAATGAGGTATATTTTAACCAAACTTTGTGCTCCAATTAGTAGTAGTAGTAGTTGTTGTTATTATTGTTGTTGTTGAGGAGGGGTCCACCCCTTTTTATACAAATGGACTCACCCAGTATATATATATACTACAGCTACGTGAAGATCCGAAGAGCAAGACCGAAGAGTCGAGTCGAGTCCAGAGTAAAAGGTTGTAGGTAACCGGAAGAGTGAGGGCGAGGTAACAGCGTTGTAGGAAGTCACAGTGAGCGAGCACGTAGACTCAGTAAGAAGTCATACAGCGATACTTCAATACCAAAGACGGTATAGATATTTTGCTACTAACCCGTATTCCTGAAACTACTAACCTGCTTTACCAGTTTGTATTATTACGTTAATACATTATTTTACTATATTCATTCTTGGCATTTGTTATTTATTGGTACCGGATTTCAACCCGGAATCCACAACAATTATTATTATTTTTATTTATTTTCTTTGATTTCTGGCGTTTACACATTTCTTTCCGGGTCCCGCCCAGGGAGCTAAGGTTAGAAATGGCAGCATGACACTTTCCACTGACAAAAAAAAAAAAGAAAAAAAAGAAGAAAGAAATTACATAGATAAAGCCCTTCGTAAAGTGTGGGCTGTACTTGTCAGAACAATTTTTTGTATCTTCTTGAGGCATGGACTTCCAGGAATCCCTTCAGTTAGTCTACTGCAATCTTTTCCAACCAGTCCCAGGGCTCCAACTACAACAGGGATTGTTGATGTTCCCATATGCCACATTTTCGAGATTTCTATTTCAAGGTCCTTGTATTTTGACAGTTTTTTGAATATCTTCAAAGATACATTGCAGTCAGCAGGGACTGCAATATCAATAAGGAGGCACCGTTTTTGTTTGTGGTCTTTAATAACAATATCTGGGCGGTTGGCTTTGATTGTTCTGTCAGTGTGTATTGTGTAGTCCCATAGAATTGTAACAGGTCCTATCTCCGTAACCGGATCTGGGTGGTGTTCATACCAGTTTCTTTCAGTTTCCTTCCCATAGAAGTTGCAGATTTTCCAGTGCAGATATTGGCCCACTCTGTCATGTCGGGTTTTATATTCAGTGGGTGCCAACATCATGCAACCTGATACAAGATGATCAATCGTTTCTGGATATTTATCACAGAATCTGCATTTTGGGCTGACACAATATTTTAGTATATGTGCTTGATAATTCCTAGTTAGCAAGCATTGGTCCTGTGCAGCAAGGATAAAACCTTCAGTTTCAGCTTTCAACCCTGCACTACGTAGCCACTGGTTGGTATGGGTTTTGTCTACGTCAGCTTGTTTGGTACGGGAAGAGTATTGGCCATGAAGCGGTTTATCTTGCCATCGCTTCTGTATCTGGTCGGTTGCATTCGTCTTTGCTGTCTTTTTTAAGTATTTTGCAGTTTCAGCCGGTGTATTGTGCTGTAGTTGCATCTCTACGTCCATTTGAAACTCCATTTTGAATTTGTTGGCTTCTTTCATTAGGGAGTAAAGACGCTTACTACTTTCATGTTCCTTGACGCATACCATCATCCAGTCTTCTGTAGTTTCCAAGTATCTTTGGAGGCCAATTGTTGTAGTTTTGTAGGACAGTTCTAGTTGAACTAATCCTCTGCCTCCTTCGGATCTGGGCACATACAGACGATCAACATTAGCTTTGAAATGATGCATGCGATAACAAGTGAGAAACTTTCTCGTTTTGGCGTCCATTCGCTTAATTTCAGCTATGGTCCAGTTAAGGACATTAAAGCTGTATTGCACCACAGGGACAGCCAATGTGTATATGGCTGATATTCTGTTTTTTGAGTTTAGCTCAGTATTTAGTACCAGACGTACATGTCTGTAGTACTCTTTTCTTATTTTTTCGTTCATTTAGGGGTGTTATATGCCATCTCCTTCGCTAATTCCTAGGTACTTATAAGCTTCATCATGCTCCAGTTCCCTAATTTTTGTGACAAAATCTAAATATATTAAGGGTGTTTCTGTAATTCTACCTTTCTTGAATGTTACTTTTGCACATTTATCTAATCCGAAGTCCATACCTATGTCGTCACTGAAGTATTTTACAATATTGAGGATGCCTTTCAACTCATTGTCGTCTTTGGCAAAGAGTTTGAGATAATCCATGTAGAGTAGGTGATTGAATATTTTCTTATTTATTTTGTAACCACAGCTACTGTTGTTCAGTTCATGTGTAAGAGGGATTAAGGATAAACAAAACAGAAGGGGTGACAGAGAATCTCCTTGAAAGATTCCACGTCGGATATTCAGACGGTTGGATATGACAGTGCCCCCGGTGTGACTAAGGTATAGTTTGGTGTTCCACATTCCCATGCTGTGCTTAAGGAAATTTAATACCACAGGGGAGACTTTGTACATTTCCAAAGTCTTAAGAATCCATAAATGTGGAACACTATCAAAAGCTTTACGATAATCAATCCACGCTGCACTAAGATTTCTGCGTCGTCTCCTGCAATTTTCCAGGATCATTTTATTTATCAGAAGTTGATCTTTGCAGCCATATGAACCTCTTCTGCATCCCTTCTGTTCCAGCTGGAGAATGCTGTTTGTTTCGAAAAAGGAATAAGTACGGTTCGCCAGTACAGACGTGATCGACATACGTTGTGGAGAGACATGTTATCGGTCTATAATTTTTCGGGTCGTCTGTTTCAGTTGTTTTTGGTATGAGGTATGTAATACCTTCAGTAATCCATTTCGGGATTTTATTGGGATTATTTACAAGCCTTGATAATGTTTTTGCAAGAATTTCATGGATAGATGAGAGATGATACAGCCAGAAATTGGGCAACTTGTCATTTCCTGGGGATTTCCATTTTTGGGATTTCGTTAGTGCTTGCCTAACATCATCTGTGGATATATTTTCCCAATCTTGCAGAGGTGTATCCAGCAGTCGTTCTTCTTCACGCCGGATCCATTCTGCATTTGGGTTATATTCCTTTGGGCTGCTCCAAATATTTTCCCAAAATGTCTGTACATTATCAATCGATGGTGGCCTTTCGACATGTATAGGTGTTTTTTCCAATTTCCCTGTAAAATTTCTTAAGGTCTGTTCGGAATATTTTATTTTGGCGATAGAACCTACAACGTTTTTCGTATCGTCTTGTTCTCTGTGCCTTTAGCTGAAGTTTCTGCTTCAGAATTTCCTTGATTGATGGAATGTCAATTAGGGATTTAATGTTATATTTCCGCTTGATCTTTTTGCACTTACGTGTGGAAATATTAGGGTTTCTGGTGAGCTCATCTAATATAGAAAGCTCACATCTGATTTGTTTTATTTCTCGTATCAGTTTGGTTTTCCAAGCTGGTTCTCTGTGTCTGTTAATTGTATTTATTGTCTTGACCCCAAGCTTCCGAGTCGCTGCTAAAGCTGTTGCGTATATGACGTTGTTAACTTCTGTGATGTTTCCCGGTGGTTTATCTGTTGACAGTGTTTCCAGAGCAGCATTGTATATTTTCACGATATGCTTGTTGAAATTCGTCATATGGATTTTCGGGAGCTGGTCTCTGTCTGACAATTGTATGAAAGTTACTCTGCTGAGTACTTGGATGACGTCATTTTTCGCTTCGGTGATTTCAGCTTCGTGGTTTTCAAGGAATTCTAACTTATTGTCACTGAAGATGACTCCAGATACATTTTCTGGAGAACTGCAGGTTGTGTTTAAGGTAGAGTCTTGGGTTTAATTTCCTGGGAGATTATTTCTTATTTCCTTCGCTTCAGCCTCCACCTCATCCTCTTTCGCATTCCTTATTTCTACATTCGTCTCAATAGAGTTTGAGTGATGGGTCATAGTATTTTGTCTTATATCTAATTTTATCTTATCTATTTCTGCCTTTGAGAGTCTGTTGTTTCGCATGATGTCCCTACGGACATTGGCAAGCATGTTTGGATTGAGGTTAGGTCTTATATCATTTCCCACCATACTTCTCCATATTTGGTATGGGTTAAAACTTGACTAATGCATGGAATAATAATGCAACACAAAATGTACTTAGAACAAAATGTATTGAAACAAGAAAGGGTACACAATATTTACATATAGTCTTTGGTATATTCCTGTGAAGACCGTTCCTGGAATGTGTGTTGCCTGAGTCGCAGTCGGGCAGAGTCTCTGGTTGGATCTCCTCGATTCCTCCCCACTCTTCCCGGTACCAACCATATTTATATGGTCGGTACTCCACTATGCAAATTAGGTGGATCCTACCACAACACCCCCCTCCCAAGCCTTGGAATCCCTTTTGGATTTCAAACTGGCTTCCTATATGGGTTGATGATTATAGCTATTTCTTTGTAGATCCATTTGCATACTTTTAATATTTTTTTCGTTTTGGATTCACGTCCAATGGTTCCGTGAACTTTCGTTTCCTACCGGATCTTCTCGGTTCAGGAATATTCTGCGGAGGTTCTACTTGAAACATATCATACATTACATCAATGGGATCTTCCTCCTCATCTGGTATACTCTCTTCATGCTCTAGAACGTAACATTTTTTAAGTTGGTTCTGGTGCCTTTTATGAGTATTCTTCGGTCCTTTAATTATGTAAATCAGGTCACCGATTCTCTTGTCCACTATGCCTCGCTCCCAGAACGCAGCGTTGTTTTTGTAGCACTTGAAAAACACCTTCTCTCCGGAGGCGTATCTTTTTCTCGCTGTATACGTAGTATTCTTTACTCTATTTTTTCCTGGCAAAAACTTGTCAAACACTGACTTAACTTTCCTAGCGAACATTAGTTCAGCTGGTGCTATGTTTGAGTGTGTTCTCTAGTTTGGCGTAATTCTGTATACCTGTAGGAATTGCTGAAGCGCCTTTTCCGTTGGAACTCCTGAGGCTTTCTTCAGCGCGCGCTTTAAAGTATCGACAAATCTTTCTGCGAGTCCATTGGACCTCGGATGATACGGCGGCGTCGTTATGTAGTTAATTTGATATAACTCACAAAATTCCTTAAATTCTTCAGAAGTGAATTGTGTACCATTGTCACTCACAATACACTCTGGCACACCGAACCGTGCAAATAGTTCATGCAAAAAAGTTGTTGTGGTATTGGACGTAGGCTTTTTGCAGCGTAGTACTTCCGGCCATTTTGTAAAACTATCTACCACTATTAAGTAGTAATAATCTTCTACTGGACCAGCGAAATCAATGTGTAATCTTGTCCACGGATGATCCGTCTTGGACCATGGTTTGTGTACTATAGGTGGTGCCTTAGTTGCTAACGCACACCCTTTACATCGATGAACCATGTTTGCGATATCCACATCCATTCCTTTCCAATATACAAAGCTTCGCATTAAGCTTTTTGTTCTATTAACCCCCGGGTGACCCATATGAAAGTCCCGCAGTATTCTTTTCTGCAACTTTTTTGGTACTACTACTCTCTCACCATATAATAAAACTCCGTCACAAATTGAATAAATCTCCTGGACTTTTTGGTCATTTGCTACGATTTTGCTTTTTATTTCTAAAATGAAATCATCGCTTTCAGCTTCTTTTTTGATTTCCTTTGATGTAACCGGGAGCTCTCTTAAAATGTTGTTTACCATGCTTTTCACCTCATAATCTGCTCTGATATTTGCAATAATTGATTCTTCGAATTTTTCTTCTTGACTCGGTACGAGTCTTGATAAGCTATCCGCATGAATTATATTTTTGGATGATAGGTGCTTTATGTGAAAATCATAATTGAGAAGAATGGTTCCCCATCTCAACAGACGATTTGCCGTATAAACGGGTAACCCTTTCTTCGAACCAAAAATAGTGATCAGAGGTTTATGATCCGTTTCAAGAATAAAATGTCTGCCGTGGATGTATCTGTGAAATTTTGTTATGGCAAAAATGATACTCAGCGCCTCTTTTTCGATCTGTGAGTAACTCCTTTCTCCTAGGAGTAAAGTTCTCGAAGCATGTGCAATTGGTTTTCTAGAACCATCTGGCATTATGTGTGAGAATACACGCTCCTATCCCGTATGAACTGGCGTCACTTGCCACTACAATATCAAGTTTTGGATTGTAATGGGTTAAAAAGAGGTCTGATGTAAGCATTTTCTTTATTTCATCAAAGGCTTTCTGACATTCTACCGTCCATTCCCATGCCTTGTCTTTTTTTAGTAGTTCATTCAACGGAGCTCTTAGATTGTACATTCCTTTAATGAACGCTTGATAATAATTTGCGAGCCCCAGAAAACTCTGTAGCATCGCCACATTAGTGGGCGTCGGCATGTCTCTAATCGCAATGGACCTTTCCGGATCTGGACATCTGCCATTTTTGTTGATTATGTGACCTAAATACTTAATTTCCTCCAAACCAAATTCGCACTTTGACTCTGACTTTAAATCCAAAGTCCTGAATCTTTTTAAATACTTGATTGAGATGCTCTCGATGTTCGTCGACGGTTTCGCTCCTTACTATGATGTCGTCTAAGTAGGCGCACGCACAGTCTAAATCATTCAACATGACGTCCATAGCTTGTTGAAAAATGGCTGGTGCCACTTTAATACCAAAAGGAAGCCTGTTGTACTTGAATAACCCTCTATGCGTGTTTATCCCTAGTAACTTCGAACATTCTTCTTCGACGGGAATTTGGAGATAGGCATCTGATAAGTCGATTTTTGAAAATATAACTCCACCATTTGTTAAAAATCTCCTCCGGACTCGGTAACGGGTAATGGTAGTCCTTGATTACCGAGTTCAACCCTGTCGAAAAATCAACACAGACTCTGATTTGGTTTGATTTCTTTTTTATGCACACAATCGGCGCAGCCCATGAATTAGATTCTACTTTCGAAATAATTCCCATTTTTTACAACCTATAAAGTTCTTCGTTAATTTTCTCTACACTTGCGAAAGGCACGTTACGTTTCTTTTTAAAAATTGGCATAGTATTTTCCTTTAATTCAAATTTAGCTTCAAACTTGTTACATCTTCCAAGACCAGGTATGAAGGTTTCCGGAAACTTTTTCTTTAATTCATCTTTAATGTCCTGTCTTGTTTGCGTATTACTTTCTACTTTTCTGCAGAATGAGTTTAACGGTTTATCCCACAATTCGAATGTTTCAATAAAATCTGTACCCGTCAAGTTTTCTCCATTTTTTAGAATGAAAACCTTTATTTTTTAACGATCCCGTTCAATTTCATGGGAAGTACAACCTCGCCTTCGAAGTTAATTTCCTTTCCAGTTACCGTTCGAGCGCGTTTCGTTGACTTCATTATTGTAGGCCTTTTTAAAATTTTCCATGTTTTATAGTTCATTATTGTTAAATCTGAACCCGAATCGAGTTGAAATTTGATATTCTTTTTAAATATTTCAGTCGTCACATATTTCCTCAAATATCTATCTGATTTGATATTCGAATTTGTTTGTCTAATTCGGCTATTGAATTTTTTCGTTTTACAACACGATCCTTTGTGCCCCTTCTTGTGGCACACGAAACATTTCTTATTTCTATATGGGCAATTTACCTCCCAGTGTCTTTCGTTGCAACGTCTGCAATTATATGGGGGAACCTTTTTTTCCTCCTCGTTCTTCTTATTTAATTTTTCTTGTCTATTTTAAAAATACGCCGAATTTTTACTCCAATTTTTTTCTGATGGGTAATTTGACTGTTTTTTTTATTTTTTTGATATAAGCAATGCCAGCTTCTTCGATTTTTTGAGACTCTTTCTTTAAACTTACGGCCCGCTGACACTCCTCAGCTAACTTTTTCAGGGTAAGTTTTTGTTCAGATTCGAGTTTAGACAAAACTCTACGTCTTATTTCGGCACTCTTACTGGATACCAGTCCTTGAGCAAAAATTAAACACTTGAATTATTCAACCGTAATCTCTGCCAATCTGAAGTTGTCACAATGTCTATTCACTATAGATGCATATGTTAAGTAATCCTGATCGTCGGATTTAGTGACATTCATGCATAACCATCGCTTATGCTAAAGCGACATATTTGCTCCAAACAGCTCCTTTAGCAATTTCACTGTTTCCGAGAATTCCAATTCATTCGTTCTTCTCGGTAGAATAAATCTACAAATTTGCTAGGTTCTGCTGTACCTAGCTTTCTTAGTAATAGACTTACTTTTCTTGAATTCGACCAGTTTTCACAGTCTGTATAGAAAATATCTTCATATCGTTTAAAGTACGCTTCAAACGTTTTTTCTTCGTCTGGCACATAGTTGAAAGTTTCCAGCGAATTAAATATGGTGTTATTAGAATATGAAGAATTTCCCTCATTTGCCTGATTGTTGTTTAATTTCTCCAGTATTAACTTTTGAATTTCTAAAAGTCTTTCCTCTTGCTTTTCTTGAATTTCTAAAAGTCTTTCCTCTTGCTTTTCTTGAATTTCTAAAAGTCTTTCCTCTTGCTTTTCTTGATATTTTTGCTGGGATTTGAATAATTCAGCCTGACTCAACTGCTGGGATTTGAATAATTCAGATATGACTTTGGATAATTCATCCATCTTTAGCTGATAATGTTCATGCAACAAAGAATATACCTTTAATTTGTGTATCTATGGATATAATATAAGCTGACCAGAAAAATCGAAACAACGTACGACTTTATTTTATGTCTTGCTTTTACATTCAAGCCGGTGATAATCAACTTTTTTTTTTTTTTACTTCTGTTCGCGTATTTCAATGACAAACCTTTGATTTTTATTATCCGAGGTAAATTCGTCACTATAAAATATTGTTGAGCAAACAAAACAAAACAAAAAAAAAAAATTTTTAAAGTTCGTTACCTTTCAAAATCGACACGGTGTATTTGTGCGCCTTTTAATTCCATGCATGTTTTTGTAGTCGGCCTTTTTTTTTAACGGGTGTCTCGTTGTAGATGACTTTTTCAATTTAAAATCACCGTTATTCGTTTACGACACCTTTCAAATTTTTCTGAGTGAACGTCCCTTTATGCTTAGTCGTCCTTTAACGATTTCTAAATATCCAGAAATTCAGCCTTCAGCCTGGGTTCTTCAATGACTTGTCCCAATTGTTGAAAGCTATCAATTATTAATTTTTTTTTTTTCGTATGGTTCTTTCTACCTCGTCGCCATTGTTGAAACTTGACTAATGCATGGAATAATAATGCAACACAAAATGTACTTAAAACAAAATGTATTGAAACAAGAAAGTGTACACAATATTTACATATAGTCTTTGGTATATTCCTGGGAAGTCCGTTCCTGAAATGTGTGTTGCCTGAATCGCAGTCGGGCAGAGTCTCTGGAGGATTTATTGTAAAAAAAAAAATTTACAATTGTGGCACGTGGCCGATGAAGGGGAGGGGTAAAGGCTGGTCCAAACGAACTATCCTATACCTAGCTAATCAGATTCACGACCCATTCATACGTTACAATTTGCCCATTCACCACAAGAACTCGTTCATCCCCAAACAAACCTCCAACCACCATAATACTACATCCTCTCAAGGGGAACCTACCAAAACGCGCCCCACACCATAAAAATTTGTTGATGAAACACATGCTATACATAAAATTCTAATAAAGATAGAATGAGAGGGGAGGGGAGATGAACCCAATAATAACTAAAAGGTAACACAAAATACAAACTAAACATAACATATGTTAGTAGGGACCGTCTAACCCTCAAAAATAGAGAGGCCGCTGTATTCTGCCCCAAGGACAAAATCAAGAGGCAACTCTCGCTAAGGGAGTGGGAAGAAGGCTAAAATATTATGCGGGAATGGGAAAATATAAAGCTGACCCAGTCGAGATAAAAGGGGGCCAAAACAAACTGGGGAGGTTGGGAATCTCGACTTGGAACATAACCAAAGAGTAGCCGGGTAACAGGCCAGGAACAACATTTACTCACATTAGCTAGGTACACTGAAGCTTGTTTAACCTAACCAAGGGGAGGGTTCCAAAGGAAGCCACCCCGATGTGCAATAGGTTGACCTAGAAAAGAAAATCAAGGCTAGCCCCGGTCACACGAACCAAGCTCGCCTCTTTTACCCACCTTTCGCTAAAGACTGTCGAATGCAACCGTTTTCTATCAGATCTAATCTTCATCTTGAGCTGATGCTCAAAGAATTGGATTAGATGCTGATGAGAAAGACGGTTGCCCCGCAAGACTTCCTCCTTTCGCGACGTCCAAATCACCATTCGAGCCGTGGCCAGCAGCGTCAGAAACACCATTCGTTTCACCCCGGAATACAGGGGCGACACATTGTCACACGCGTATGCGCGATCAATGGACACAAGCTGTTCGGGAGCGAGACGAGCCGTCAGCTCGCCGACATGGTCCCATAAGGGGTGGACCCGGGGGCAATGGTAGAAGGCGTGCGAAGCCGTTTCTTCTAAGCCAAGGCCACACCGTTCACAGTCTGGCAAATCCGCCAAACCCCATATGAAAGCCTTGTCGTTGAGAGGCAGCCGATTCCGAGCCAATCGCCAGGTAAGCGAAAACTGAGGGTTACTGAGGTAATCCGCCGCTGGCGCCCAAGACCAGTAGGAGCGATACTCCTCCTCCGACAAGCCGAGCGTATCTCGTAGGGAATCCTTCGCGGGTCCCTCCACTAAACCACGACAGAAGACCTTCCTAGGCCGTGAAAGGTCACTGGACCAGGGAATGGCCCTCAAGGCCGACGGACACTCGTGAAGAAAATCCGACTCGTCCCGGGGTTTACGACGGCGCTCAACCCTCGAGATGGGGGGACTGATGGTAAGGCTAGGGAAGGAGTCCCTAACAATCCCCTCCAGAATCGGATTTCTTCCAGTCAATGCGCGGCCAACCTAGAGGCACGGATGTGACTCAACAGGTGCGGCATTCCCAGCCCCCCATGACACGGACGTTTAATGCAGACTCGTCTGTCGACCCTGTTCACGCGTCCCCTCCATAAAATGGAGGATAGCGATCGCTCGAGCGCCTTCCAATGGGTCTCACAGAGAGGAAGTACTGACAATCGATAAAGAATCAGGGGGAAAATGTATGTAGCACACACCTCCGCCCTGCCCTTCACGGACAACCGCCGTCGATTCCAAGTCTGACCGGCAGAATCGACCTTTGCTCGTACTTCAGACCAATTCTTCTCCAGCTGGAGGTCAGGCCCGAACCACATTCCAAGAATGCGGACAGGACCGTCCGTCCAACCGAAGCGGCCCGGAAGAGCGACATTCTTCCATGCACCTAACCGCAAGCCAGACGACTTGTCGCGGTTTATCTTGGCCCCTGTCACCTTCTCGTACCGATCAAGCGCCTTCTGTACCGCCTCAATGTCGCTGCGGGACGACACGAAAGCAGATACGTCATCGGCGTACGCGGAAACTCTGGCTCGAGACCCTCAAGGAACGGCAATTCCACGTAGGGCCGGACTGCTCCAACGCCAAAGCATAAAGGAGAGGCAACAGCGGACAACCCTGACGAACCGACCTAGACAGCACGAACGCGTCCGACAACCTTCCGTTCATCTGTACCACAGCACTGGGGGAGCGATACAGGAGGCTAATCCAGCGGCCTGCAGGACAGTAGCAAGGTAGCGATGGTCGACCCTATCAAATGCCTTGGACTGATCCAAATTGATCAGCGCGGCTTTTACACCCTCTATGATCGTGCGGATCAGATGCAGGTTACTCTGAATTGTTCGACCCCTCACAGAACAAGTCTGCTCAGGTCCCAACAGAGACTCGGCAACTGACTGCAAACGCTCCTGCAGGATCTTGGCCATAATCTTTAACTCTGTGTTTAGCAGAGTTATGGGCCTGTAATCATCTAGCTTCCCCCCACCACCTTTGCCCTTTTTCAAAAGAGTGATCACGCCCCTGGTGATCCGGTTCGGGATGGACCCCGACCGAAACCAGTTGTTGAACACTGCAGTCAAAATCGAGTACAATTCAAGTACAATTCATAGGGCAAACCATCCAGACCGGGCGACTTGCCTCTGCCGACCTTCTTCAATACCGCGTAGACTTCGCCCTCCGTGATCTCTAGCTGCTTCAGTCGGCGAAAGCCGAGGAAAGTCAGCCAAATAGCTGCAAAACTCCTCCCCACGGAGACCAGGCTCCTTGGTAAACCGGCTCTCGAAATGGCGCCGAAACGCCTCGCACATGTCATCAGTCGCCCAAAGAGTACGCCCCTCCGGGGATATGACCTCACGAATGTAACGATCGCCACCTCGACGGACCTCTTCCCTGCGCAGATCTGCGCCCAAATTCACAGCTTCGGAAGACATCTTGCTTAACTTATGTCTAATTACCTGGCCCATGTACCGCTCGCTATTCGAACGATCCAGGGCCTCCTTAGCTAAGGCTATCTCTAGGGGATCCACCCCAGCCACCGCCCGGGAATAACTAGACTTGAGTGTCTTCACCTTATCAGCTCTATCTAGAGCGAGCCGTTTGCTGAAATCAGTGGTGAAGGACCTAATCCTACATTTAAAGCATTCCCACCACTTATTCCCGATAACCGCCCCCACTAGCTCCCGCTGCACTAGTCTAATTAGCTGTTCCCGGAATTCCTCCCTGTCCAGTAAGGACAGATTGAACTTCCAGTACCCAGCCATTCTAGGCCTTTTGTCTAACGACACCCGGGCACAAACGAGTTTGTGGTCAGAATAGCCTACCTAGTGGAATTAAGGCCAATTAAGAGCCAATTAAGAGCCCACGTCCACATTTTCCCCCCGGGATGAGCGACCCGGTATCTATCGACGAGCCCATAATCGTCGATCAGATCAACCAGGCTACGATCGCCCCTTCTCCCGCTAGCTCCCCGCCCCCTGTCTAACTTGGGGTCCAGGATGGCATTCCAGTCCCCCATTAAAACTAGGCGCGTTGAATCCACTAGGAACGGCCCCAACCGCCGAAAAAACGAGACCCGCTCCTCCCGGTCATTGGGCGCATAAACCGCAACGACTCGGAACGAACCACTTTTCACGGCAATATCGGCCACGATCAACCGGCCCTCGGCATCGGTATGCACAAGGTCCACCTTCGCATCAAGATTACGTCTAACAAGCAAAGAAACTCCTCTGGCAGAACGGTCCCCATATGCTGAATAGACGACAAAGTCATCCTCCAGCACACACGCATCGGAACTGCAAACAAAGTGGGTCTCTTCGATCGCGGCAACATCCACATCAAGGGACAGAAGGTCCCGGAGCAGGCGGGCCGCCTTACCCCGATCCCTTAAGCCCCTCACATTCAACGTAACTATCTTAATTGACATCTTCTAAGCCTGCAAATAAAGAAAAGGAATTAGTGCAAAAACCTTATTCACATACGGGACGGAAATCTGCGTTAAGCAGGATCCCGACGGATTGTCCCAGACTTCCAGTACCCAAATCCGTCGTCATGCGACCGTCCAGGACAATGCCGCCGACGTCCGTCGGGTACGTTAATTTAATGGCCCTATATAAGGAGGGGTGCAATAAAACAGGGACCCTCCCAGAACAGAAGTTGCGAAGATTTTTTCAAGTTTGAGTTGTCTAACTCACAAATCTTGCTATCAGGAAAGGCCTCCTTGGCCTCAAATATGTGGCTCCATACTTTCAGGTAACCACCCGTGTCTCTGACACAGGTAATGATACCTGGAGCCTTTAGGAAATTACGGGGGTCCTCGACGCTTTTGCCGTCCACCTCCGTCATTTTATATAGAACCCCCAACAGGGCCTTCCTTTGCTTGGACAGGCCCCTTCTATACAAATTGACTCGGGGCCCTCGAACATCTTTTTTTTTCTTCTTTTTCTCCCTAGCAGGATGGGGAGGGGAGGAGGTGAACGTATGTGGTATTATGTCCAAAGTTTTTAGGGATGAGCTGGAGGGAGAGGGGGATGTAGTACGGGAAGGGGAAGAAGGGAAACTCTTAGTGCCGGAAGAGCATGACGATCTAGTTGGTGAAGCAGGGAAGGAGCGCCGCCTGGTTATGTCCACGCTGCGCTCTGCCCTGCATCGAACAGAACAACTTTCTTGTTTTTCTTCTTCTTCCTCTTCCTCCCTGCACCTCTTCAAGGACGCAACACGAGGTGGAGGCATGCTCTCCACTTCCATGGGCATCACCTCTTGTTGTTCTTTCTGTTTCTGCTGTTGTTTTTCTTGGAGTTTCTCCTCCTGTGCATGCCGCTTTTTCTCTTCCTGTTTCTGCTGCTGCTGCTCCTGCTGGAGTTTCTCCCCCTGCTTGTGCGGTTTCTGCTGCTTTTGTTGTTGTTGTTGTTGCTGCTGCTGCTGTTGCTGGCGCTTTGAATGGCCTTCATTTGGTTGCGGCTTTTCCGGCAGCTTCCTTTCCGCAATTTTCTCCTTCTGGTGGGGGGGGGGGAGACTTCCGACATCTGGATACCTCCTTCCATTCTCCACTTTTTGAAGTCCCCTCTCCAGGTTGAGACGCCGCCACTGTTGTTGCTTTCTCCGCCTCGACAGGTCGTGCTGAAGGTTGTGCTGTCTTCTTTCCAGGGCATACCTTTGCCATATGCCCCAGGACTCCACATTCCCAACAATACGGCTTGCGCCCCTCCACAACTACCAGAATTCTTCTTTTCCGGCAAGTTAGGATGTTGGGCATATCCCGGAAATTGTCCCTGTCCACTGTTATTGACAACTCCATGTCTCCAGTGGCAATTCCTGCTTTGCTCCTGACGACCTCGACACTATTTACTTCACCAAACCTGGTGAAAAATGCCCCCATCCTGTCAGGGCATATGTCTACCGGCACCCCATGCACGGTCACCTTTGTCCTTCTGGTGCCTAAGTACTCTGTCTGAAGGCGGAGTGATTTGGTGTTTAGGATTCTTCCCGCCAGATCTTTAGCCTCCTGTTCAGTTGACATGAGAATGTCCCACAAGGCGTTTGTCCTCCTTGCTAGGACCTTTGGGCATATTCTCAGTGTCTTTAGGCTTTCTTCCATCGTGTCTCTGCTGACCCCAATGAGCTTCCGAGTCTTAATATCAGAAGTCAGCAGGGATATTGTTCTTGTTTTGACGGCGTCGAAGGCCTCGTCGATTGTGAGAAACTCGTTTCCGTCGAACGAGCTCTCAAACTTTTGCTTTTGACTGATGTAGTAATTTCAATGTTGCATCTTTCAATGTTGGCCTCTTGTTTGCCCAGGCATTTTTTCCCACTGACACCGTCGGTGATACTTCCGGTGAAAACGTATTTATATTTGTGTCGTCGGCCATTTTGACCGCGACCAAACGAATACAGTTGTATTGTCCTTTTAGGTTATTTTAAATTTGGCAAACATGAACAGAAAATAAAACGGAAACACAAAACAAGGACAACCAAAGATAATTCAAACAAATAAATACAACTCAAAGTAATGCAAACAAAAACAGTGGGGAGGGAAGAAAATACTAGAGAGAAAAGAAATAAAAGCAAACAAAATACACAAATCAACCAAAACTGAAAATTGGAAAAAGGTATTAGAAAATAAAATCAAAACTTAGCTGTTCGTAAAACTTTTTTTTTCCTCACAAGCTAGTCCAAAAACAGCAAATTGCGTATATAGGGCTAGTGAGGTGTATACTATGTGACTAGTGTCGGGCAGAGTCTCTGGTTGGATCTCCTCGATTCCTCCCCGCTCTTCCCGGTACCAACCATATTTATATGGTCGGTACTCCACTATGCAAATTAGGTGGATCCTACCACAACAGTATGTTTGATTGGTGGTGTTCTTTGCTGGGTTTTCGAGTGCAGTGAAGAAGGATGTCATGACTTGTCGATAGTCTTCGCGGCTCCATTTCGTTCGTTTACTTTTTATTAGTCGATTTGGTATTGAGTCACTTGGTCCAAGGTTGGCAATAATCCGGGTTTGGTGACCTAGTGTCTCTTCGTGTATGGAAGAGTTTGTCCCAGTGACAGACTTTTCGTCCTCAGACTGATTCCACTCTGAGGGACGCGGCCCTTGTTGTCCCGGTTGACGGCCGATCCGGTATGAAATATTATTCGTATTCATTGAAATTGTTAGAGATGCGTTTTATCCTTGACCGCCAAGGGGTAATTATGTTCAGGTTACCAGCTTTAGGACGAGTCTCGAAGAAGATCCAAGAGCACGCCCAGACAATGAGATTGTGGATTTATTAATATATCGAAGGTAGAATAGTTCATAATAGTGTATGGTATTCATTGGGGTAGACGATACTAGGTTTTAACTTAGTATAAGTCGGAGTGACCACTCCAAGGGGGAATATCATATTTTAGTATATAGACTTAAAAAAAAAATTATCATTATTGAATATACGATAAAACGCTTCAGGACGAGAAACAAAGAATTATGACACACACACAAGCAAGCAAACAAACGAATATCTGAATCCAGCATAGACAAACTAGAATTATGACGCATTATTATTATGTATGTGTATATATGTGTGTGTGTGTATATATATATATATGTGTGTATATACATGTGTGTATATATATGTGTGTGTGTTTATATGTGTGTACATATATATATATATATATATATATATATATATGCGTATGTGTGTGTATAAAGAAATGATAAAGCGGCATTCATACAAAGTTCTGTATTCACATTTTTTATATCTACAAATGCTCTAACTCCGATACTGAGCTCTTCAACCCCCACCTCCCAACCATAAATAATCAAATTTTAAACAATACATATATATATATATATATATATATATATATATATATATATATATATATTCATGAATCATTCATACAAAAAACAAATATAGAGGTTAATGATTTAAATGGCGAGAATACATCATCGAAAACAATCTAAATAAGATACATCAACCCCGAACCTGTATATGAATGATATGATCCCTGTTTACAAATTCCAGTTATTTTAATTTCATTAAAAGGTGCAATTATAATTTATAAATTCATGAATCATTCATACAAAAAACAAACATATATACATATATTCGCGAAATACATTTGTTTGATGCTTTGGCACATATCATTAGTGATGTTTTTTGCCGAGTTCTGTTAGGGCGTTTTGGGTCTTTCAACATCATACCCTCTCTCCACGGTGACAGTCTATACTGATCGGGTATCGACCTGTGTGTCATCCGCCAGCTACAACTTTCCTCGTTTTTAATATATTTATCATTCAAAAATGAACAACTGTGGCACAAGGCCTAGGGAGATGTTGGGAGAGGCTTGTCGACACTTATCATATAACTAGCTAACCAGAATCACGACCTTTCCATAAATTACAATTTGCCCATTCACCACAAGAACGCACCCGTCTTCGTTCAATTCCACATCTACCACAATACCACATACAAACAGAGAACCTACAAAAAGCTTAAAATGTCCAATATAAAAATAGATAAACTTTCCTCGCTTTTAATCAGACACTGCGACTTCTCTTGGCAATTTATACTCCAATCAAGATAACTTCCGGTTTACCAGCAATATACGTTCTTCCATAAAAAGGAAGCAGACGCAGTAACGGTTTCACTCTGATATGGAATATAGCAAATTACTAGACTTCAAGTGGTTAGTAACAATCTTTGTTTCCCTTACTGATATATATATATATATATATATATATATATATATATATATATATTGATACAGGTTTTATTAAATATTATAGACAAGTTTTATAAAAAAATTTTACATAAAATAGACAACACTTGTCTATAATATTTAATGAAACGTGTATCAATGAAAAGATGCTGCCTAAATACACACAATATATATATATATATATATATATATATATATATATATATATGTGTGTGTGCGTGTGTGTGTGTACACCCATGAAACCGATTCTACTCACTCAAATCTTTACTCATGTTAATCATCTAATCAACAAAAATTATGTAAATCCCTTCCCATGTATCCATTGCGTATATTTAAAAAAGTAACCCTGTTAAGGGGGAAAACGTGCTAGATATTAGCCACAGATCACCTGTAGGTAAGAATGGTTCGAGGGTACCCTAACTCCGTCCCCTAGCCGAGACTCAATTGTCGGGTGTAGTTTTAGGTCACACGAAACCCCAATTCTATCGAAAAAAATATCAACCGCAACTTCCATTCTCTTCCTTACTGACTGTAAATCACTTCATCTTTTAAGCCATAACCATCTAGAGGATACTTCTGCTGCTATTATTATTGAGCGAATGACTTTGTTCTTTTTCTAGCCTGTTATTCCTAAAATTGACAGCATCTTACATCGAGACCGCCCAACGAAGCCCCTGCATCTGATTTGAATCAGTTCGCACTGAGCTCGCTAACCGCACCTTTTGCATTCCAAGTTTCCTTTCGTGGGCTTTGTCCATATTTTCTTGGAACTTTTTTATCACATTCCCTCTCTTCAATACTAATGATCCTCGATTCTGCCGATTTAAACTACATTTTTTTCCAAGTCATTACCGTCTCTAAACCTTGTAATATCCACCGACATCCAAGAAGAGAAGATTTAGTAACTGTCAGGTCGTCCATATATGCACGATCGGAGGTTGTCTTACTTCGTTTCTTATCAATGGATCTCAGAACTCAACTTCTGTTTCCTTTAATTCTTTCAAAGTCGGTACCCTCAAGTCGAAAACTGTTTTCGGTTGTTCAGGGTACGCTATTGTATTATTTTTTCTCTCTTGATCACTGAGTGTCTTTCGTAGAAAATAATTTATTTCTTTATCCGTTTCTTTTGTCTCCAAATAATCTCATTGCAAAACCAAAAGGTTTTAAAATAAAGGCTGTTCATTTCCTAGCCCTCTCTTTCGCACGCTTTCTTTGACATTCTGCTTTATTCCTCAATGTGTCTTGGAGTTCTGAAAGGGGTCGTTTTTCCACCTCGTTTGCTTTCTTGTATTGTTCCTTGGGGATTAAGCTCGAGTTCCATTTGGAGAATTTTCTTTTCCCTACGGTTATTTCTCGATTCTTACTTGTGCTCCTTTTGAACATAACCGAATCTTTCCGACGCGTAAATAATGATCATAGTCATCATTGTATGTAATATGCTGTCTGCGTCACATTTCGATATCATTCGAAAAATATCGCTTACATCCTGATCATACAGTTGCCATTCATTCTTCTGGTGTGCTGTGGGCCAATCTGCTTCTTGGTTACTCTGTCCATGTATCTAATTCCTGATCAACTTGAAGCCAACAACGGTTTCTTCTTAGAGAAAGATACAACCAGGAGTGCCAACACAGATTGCCCACACTGCCGTTTTTTCCGAGCTATCAACTGTCTCTCCAATTGTTACTAAACCTGTCTTTTGGTTGTCATCTACTCTGTTCTCAGAGTTCAATGAATTATTCAGGTTTCCATTTCGTGAAAAATACATCCGTTTGGTGCTTTGCCACAGATCATCAGTGATGTTTATTAGGGGTATCTTGTCTTTCAACATCATACCCCCTCACCCCGGTGACATAGCCGATACTGGTCTTGTAAATATATATATATATATATATATATATATATATATATATATATATATATATATATAGGATTAGTACAAGTAAAAATAAAATTTGACACTTAGATGATTGATATTATATTCAGCAGTTCGACTTCAGAGTTTCGTAGACGAACCATTTTGTAACTGTTCAGTCCACTCATCAGGAAGTTGCAGCAGTAGCGGTGACACGCAATCTAGAGGCCATGAAACAGACTCTCGCCGCTTGGTGTTGGCCTCAGTGACCAATTTTACATTTACATACGATCTATCTCTGACATTGAGCACTTTTACCCAAACCTTTTACCATAAAACTATATTTTTATTATATATATATATATATATATATATATATATATATATATATATATATTGAAATAATACATCGTTTTCAGATTTTCTCATGAAAGATACTTTGGAGTAAAGAACTGTAAAAACGAAAATATATACGATATGCTCTAGTAATTAATCCATATTATCTTTTAATCCTTCTCTCTCTCTCTCTCTCTCTAAATATATATATATATATATATATATATATATATATATATATAATTTTTTATATATTCAAAAGAATGACTTAACTGATTCCGTAGTTTCATGCTACTCTGTCCACTTCTCAAGGGGTTAATCCGTATATTAAATATTTCCAATTACATTTTATATATATATATATATATATATATATATATATATATATATATATATATATATATATATTATTGTGTATTTGGCTAGCAGTCTCTCTTTTATACATATTTCATTAAAGACGAATGACAAGTTACTGCGATTAAGCATTTTGTTTTGTATCAGTATAAGTGTTTACTATTCTGGACATCAAGTGTATCAAAATTGTACAAATATTCTACTTATCAATGCGCTTCCGGCTATTTTTTTAGCCATTATCAAGGGTGATTTTTTTTTTCATTTTTAACTAAATGCATGAGTTTTTCGGGGTTTTTTTTTGTATATGTATCTAGAGCTATAGGAATTTTTTTTACAAACACGGTCATTACATTGTAGCCGCGTTCATAATTGAGGTTACTGAATGTTGGCTTTTTTCTCATTATTAGTGCTTCTAGTTTTTTTAGTCATATATATATATATATATATATATATATATATATATATATATATATTGTTTTTATTGGTATGTATCTACAGGACATTAGTGATCGTGTCTCTGCACAGATTCCTTTTCTTTATTATTACCATGATTTCTTAGGAAAATGAATTGCTGTCCCGTTCCCTTCACTACGGTTTTCTTATATTTTCAGAATTTCTCAGTTCAAGAATTTTAATTTTTTTTAAACTATCTTCTTCTTTTGTCTTGTTTTTATACCATGTTTTAGATCCTTTATTCGTTTTTTTTAATCCTTTATTATTCATTTAATCTAAAATGTTTCAGATTAAATATTCATCAGCAACGAGGAAGTTTAAAAAGGAATTACGAAGAACAAAAACATTTATACTCACAATCCGAAAGAGTTAATTGAAATTTCTGTGGCGTATAATTAGGAACGAGGGTTTGTAGAAATTAACATTTAAAGCGAGTAACCTACCTTATAGGTTTGAAGATATTTATGGCAAAACAATTACAAATATTTTAAATTTACTTAACAAATGACTGGATAGTCATGATCGGTCGCCTCTTAAAAAGATACAGCACATAAAATAAGAATTCTTTAGTTTGCTTCTGTATTGTTTGAAAAATTTCAAATATTTCTTTTATTTTCCAACCATTTATTTCATCTTTGCTTTTCACACAACATTTTGTATGATACAATCTTCATTCTTTTTGTATTGTTTAATGTATTTAAATTATTCCATGTAATTTTCCTCTGTTGCTTTTTATTCACTGTTTGTTCTGTTCTTCGTATAATAAACGGGTATCTGATATGATGTATTTTTTTATTATGTCGTATAGTATTCAAATTATTATCTTTTTCTTTGTTTCTTTCAGCCCAACGTTCTGAATGAACTCAGTGACATACCTTTGTTCAACTCCAGCAAGTCTCTTTTTTTCATTATTTTCATGTTTGGTTCTCTCATTGAGTCTCTAGGTACCTTCACTAGTTCGGCGAGTAAGTAGAGCGACCATGGCTATACATATACAAATGATAGATTAAGGGTGAAAAGGTTATGTAGCGGGCGATGATCACTAAAAATCAATGAAAAAAAAGATGCTGATATTTAATGACTGCGAAAAAATCGTGATGAAGTCCTTTCTCAGTTTTTACGATTTCTGTATGGACCCTTGATATAACTCTGATCACCTCCTGTCTAACCGAATAGAGATCTTATTCCGGAATAACCTGATAGAATTGTTATTCCAGAATAACCTGATAGAGAGGTTATCACTGGAAGAGTCGCTAATAGTCGTAATTATATAGACATGTCGCCTCTTCAATTATCTAAATTAAGACTTTAATTTAGCAGTAGATAAAATATTCGTGAGCAGTGATTCATCTGCTATTTGAAGTTTGATTAAATGTTTGAAACTATTTAGCCAATAACAATAATTAAACATGACAGGTCGATTGTTCACGAGCATTCCAAATTCTTGCCACGAATATTTACTTCGTAAATCCCAATTCAATCTATTTAATTATTATTTAATATGATTAAAAATAATTAAGGTAACATTGGGAAAGAATTGTTTAGATCATTATTTTATTGAAATTACTGTTTCTTTTCTCTTGAAAAACCAGTTTTTAAGCATATAGTTTGAGTGTAAAGGTATTGATTTACTAAACGCAAAAGAGGAATTGCGAAGGTTAACATTTTTCTAAATGTATATCTCACGCATATATATAATTAGATGGAGATAGATATATAAGTACGAACAGCCCCAGGTAGATAGATAGATAGATAGATAGATAGATAGATAGATAGATAGATAGATCATTTTTCTTGTTTACGAGAGACTCAGTTCAACGCCAATGCACAACTATTCAATAGAGACGCAGTGTGTCGTCGCTCAAGGCTGGGAACGAATAAAAGAAAGAAGAATCTATTAGAAGGACGACGAGCAACGATGAAACCCTGAAAATAGAAAAGGCGTGAAACTGACGAGGGTCTAATCATATTAGTGAGTTGACAAAGGAATATCATAGCTTCATCCAAGAGGAGAAAAAATGATGTAAGAAATAACTAAGCTGTAAATATATTAGTATTGTTGTCTGTTGTTGAAGTTTTGTGCAAGGAGTGTGAGCTTATAAAGGAGAGGCTTCAGTTATGACTTGTGATGCTATCCCTTCAATGTCCTTATTTCTAGCTGTGAAGCGATGCAACCGTTTCCAAATTTTTAGATGTAAAGAAAACCTATATTTAAGTTATACTTTACGTGTGCGTATGCGCACCTATGTTTTTAAATGATTGGACCCTTTTTTTTATTTTACTCTTCCTCGTTCTCTCTCTATTGCTTACCTTTTCTCTTTATAATGGATGTGTGTGGGGAGTGCTGCTGAATAAAATGTGGTAAAACAAATTATCAGCGCGTAAAATAAACAGGGAAGCGCGTTCGAATTTCGAATTTCGGAGGGTTGCTTATGTTAACGTTACAGTGATAAGCTTGGGAAAGGTATGAAACCACTATTCCCTGCCGGCCAGCCATCTCAGGTGTCTTAACAAAAATATCTCGTTATTGGCAGGCCACAATGATTAAAGAATGAGTCAGTGACAAACAATACTCCAAGGGAGTTGTATAGGCATGATTGCATATGCATGCACGCGCGCACACAAACAAAAACAGACAAATACTCATACACGTATATATATATATATATATGACAGTCTGAAATACCGAAAAAAATTAAGAAATCTTTAACCAAAATTATATATGTATATATTTGTATTACTTCAAACGTTAATTTTTAATGGCTATCCGTAATTGAGTAGACGCTCCGTTTGTTTTAAACAGTAGTGTGTACTACAGGGGGACGTAGGTTCGAATCCTGTCGGTGAACAGATTATCTTTTTTTTTTTCGAAAGCCAGTAGACGAAATGAATACTATTTAAAATAAACGGAGCGTTTACTCTACTAAAAATAACGTTTGAAGTAATAAAAATATGTCTGATGATAAAGTAAAATACATTAATTCTTTAGAAGTATATAGATTGTTAAAATGTTTGTCATATTTATTGGCGAAGAGTGATCAATATTGGAGACAGAGCATTGACTGATATAAACAATGTGGAACGAGTTTTTCTTTGAAGAAACATGAAACTGGTAGTGTTATTCCCTATGCACTTGTCGGAGTTAGCTCCTCCTTAATTCCCTAATTGTCACTAGGAGTCACTCTCCCTATACTATAAATACTGGGCGACTTCTCGCCTCGTTCTCTTTTTCATTTCTTCATTTCAGCGACTATAATGTAAACTCTCTTAGAATATTCGCATCTTCCCATTTGTGGAAGACGCCATGAACATTATACGCACATACATGTACATTCACCAAAGAACAGACACAAATGTTCACACACACAAATGTTATTGTCTATAGCCATTGTAAAATTGTGCTGTTTAATACATATATTTGTTTATATATATATATATATATATATATATATATATCGGTTTTGTTTGTCTTCAGTTGGACTTAACTTGAGTCCGGCAATTTTCTTGTAGTTGGACCATCTAGCAGGAAATAAACAACACGTGTTCCTAATACAGCAACACGCAAACCCACACACGGTCCTCTACACTTTCTCTCTCTCTCTTTCTCTCTCTCTATCTATCTATCTATCTAGAGAAATAGATGTGTAGATAATAGATAGAGAGGGGAGTGGGACAATAAAGTTTGACTGAATAATAAAAAATAATATTTTTGTTTAAGATATTTTTTAAATTTAATTTTCCATGTTTCATTTTTCCCATGGGGGATAATTTTAACATGAATTGTCTATTATTGATCATTAATTTCCAGGTAATAGGATTAAATAGGTCTGTCAGTCATCTAGTTCACTCTCCTTTTCGACTTTTTGAACACGTAGAGCTTTATCTCTTGTTTCCGGTTTAGGTTTGGGTTTCCGGTTCCTTCTAATGTCTTTTTCATTCTATTTCATGCCCAGTAGCATCATGCGTCCTAGAGGAATTATCGCCTTGCTTGAAGTGAATTGATTAAAAAGAAAAAAAAAAGCTCCCCCCACAATTTCAGGCAGAATTGTCATCCTCACGTAGCTTATTTATCTATACTATTATTCTTCACTTTTTTCTTTTTTTTTTCTTTTTCTGTATGATTGTTTTGTCTTGTTTTTTGGTTTGTTTGTTTTTTCTACGTCAGATCAAAGTTTAGTATCTGCTCAATCCTGGTCCTCCTGAGTTGGAATCAGTAACACTTTCTGGACAAAAGAAGACTAATATTAATCGTGGAGGATCTGGTGTGAAAGTGAGTAAGAGGAAGAAAGGGAAAAGAAATGTGTGAAATTAGAGGAAAAAAAATTCAAAAGAAAAATGCGTGAAAGTTGTGTGTGTGTGTGTTTTGTGATTATAGGGAAATAAGTAAGGAAGGGATGGAAACGAAAGAAACACAGAAAGACTTGCTGACTGGATATCATGAGACATTAAACACAAGATTGAAAGCCTGTTAGCGATGGAAAAACGTAAAAATTGCGATGCATTTTAATCTTTATTGAGAGATAGAGAAAACGAAAGGCAAAAGCGTAGATGCAGTAGAATATATTCCTTATAGCTTTTTCGCATACGAAACTAATGCCATGTTTGTATAACATTCAGTTAAAAGCGTGCAAGAGACAAGGGAAAGAATGAGAAGATTCAAAGAAAGGATAAAAAAAGAGCAGGGACAAGAGATAATAGATAACCTCAGTTGACAATACTCCTGAAATTTCCATGGCTCCGGTTAGCTATTATTAGTATTAAGAAAAATATATCTTTTTCTATATTTTTGGTTCGTTTTTGTTTTTTGGATTCTACTCCTATTATTATTTTTATTATATTTTAGAGTTAATGGTATTATTAGTCATATTATTATTATTATTTTGTTTTTGCAGGGGGGTTCACGATTTTTTTTCACGATTGATAGGTTTCGTAAAGTGTAGAAAATATTTGCAAAAGCAATGTTTCCCAAGAATAAATATATGATCCTATTCCACGAAACGCTTCTAATTTTTTAAAACTTAAATAGAAACAATGGCTGCAGTTTTTAGATTTTTTTTTCTCTCAAAATAACAACGTTTCCAATTCTTTTTATTTATTTCAGTTTCGTGTTTTTCTTTTTTTTTTTTCTGCTTTTTGTGGCTGGGGGCGTTGGCGCTTGCCAGTGAACACGAATTCAGTTACTTCATTGAAAGAGAAATTCGCGGTCCAGGACGCTGTTGTAAATCATTTCATTTTGGTTGTCCTCAATGTATCTCTTTTTATTGTTGTTGTAGTGGTTGTTGGTGATGCATTTGCGTGTGACAACGTTCAAGAGCGAGATTGCAAAATTTTCTTTTTCAAATATCATAAAGATTAATAAGATTTGTAGTACATTTTTTTTTGTATTTTATATTTCATCTGAGTGAGAGGGCTTCCGTTTTTTAAAAGCAGAATCGCGATTGGTCAGTTATTTCCAGAAATTGCTAATGTATATATATATATATATATATATATATAAGTCAGCGTATATATATGAATGTTTGTGTGTATGCATGCACATAGACACACACACACATATATATATATATATATATATATATATATATATCACTATTTATACTAGAGCGCACATACTCCAAAACGCGATACCAAAGGTCTAAAATGAATTTTTCAAAATAAAAAAATCTTTCTTGAAACTTTTATTTTAGTTTTAATTTCAAGCTAATTGATTAAATTTAATATCTACAATAAGTATTTTACTTTATTTCAAAAACTAATTTAAGTTGACTGGAAGGATATTTTTGTTTTTGCTAAAATAGTTGATTAGCACTCTTTTTTAGTCGTCTTTCATCACAGTTTAATTAACTTTATTAGAAAAAAAATTCCAAAAATAAAATATACTTTTTTGAAACTTTATTTGATGAATATTAGCTGGTTTAAAGTATAATTAATCTGATTTGAAACAAATATTATTTGTTTTAAGTTTAAAATATCGCAGAAATGCATTTTTAACCCGATAGTAGCTGTGTTTTTAACCCGACAGTAGCTGTGTGTTTCACACGACAGTAGCTATTTTGACGTATTTACAGCCTGATGACAGATCTCATGGCATTATCTGTAATACATAATTTAAGAAAATGACGTGAGCGCTTTTTATATAATTTTTAAGTATTCAATAATCTTAAAAATTTAGGAAAATATAATGTTTTATTGAATTTTAGAAATGTTGACTATAGTTATCGACCACAAATATGTTGAAAAATCAAAAGAAAACGGTTAAATCCATTACCTCAGGGTGGGGATTATGTGTAGGACATCCATCCATCCCATACTAGAACAATCAAATCACAATTTCAACAATATTTATTTAAAAAAAAAAAAATCAAAAATATTTATTGAATATTACTCGCTTACTTTTATCTTACCAAACTTTGAATAATGACATATTGTGTCCTCTCCATATTTTTATTGATTTTTTAACCATCTAATCAATATTCATGAACGTTCTCAAATTTAAAAGCCTTGATAAATCAATGGCATCTTTACTTTTATATATAAACACGTGCAACAAAATATATCCTACATTTGCCTTGATAATGTCACTCAGAGGACGTAACGCGTCGCTTAGCAATAGTTTTTCCGCTTGTCTTTTTATTCATATATATATATGTGTGTGTGTGTCTGTGCGTGTGTGTCTGTATGTATATGTGTGTAAGTTTCATTAAATATGGCTGACAAGGTACTGCGGTTATGCTTTTTATTCAATTGTCCTTGCATTCGTATAAATATTTTCTTTTCTCGGCATAAAATATGTAAGAACTGTCCAAATGCTAGCCATTATAATTTTTTTTTTTTTTACTAAATATGTAGTTTTACATATGTGCATCTGTAGTAATGGGAATGTTTTCTTTCCAAACACCGTCAGCGCGTTGTGACCTTGATCATAGTTAATGTTATTGAATGTTGGCTTCTTTTTTTACTATTAATGCTTCCGTTACTTTTAGCCGATTTTTATGTGTGGATGACATTATTGTTGCTGTATTTTCCACAAGTGTGTTGTGGACGGAGTTTAGTAGGTTTTTGTGTGTGTTTATATATATATATATATATATATATATATATGAAAGGGAGAGAGATGTAGGCTTCGCCTTGGAGAAATAGCACACTAGTCGCATAGACTGTTATTAATATAATAGTTTCGATTGCTACTTGGCGATTTTGAAGCCCAGCTATTGAAAGTATTTCCTGTGATGTTTTGAACATTGTGTAAATATATCCGCTTTTTACCATATGATCGAGATATTTTATTTTACCATATGATCGAGATATTTTATTTTACCATATGATCGAAATCAGATTCTATTTCGTTTTCCATTGTATGTTCCTTTGATTATTACTTTAAAAAGAAAACTGATACCAATGAAACTTCCCTTGTATTGTAAGATTTTTCGTTCTATTTTTCTTTGTAATCAATTATACAGGGTATTCCAAAAGTTACGCGTCAGTTGGCAGAAACATACACTTGTGAAATAGCAACCAAGGAAAATTTGCATGACATCATCTTCCATAAGTCGGCTAATAATTTTTTTAATAATATATTGTCATATACAGAAACATGATTCCATTTGGTAAATAAATATAAAATTTACAAAAAAATTATCGATGGTAATGCGACTTTTGGAACATCCTGTATTTAGCCTTTACAAGAACTGGTTATTTTTTAATTATTAAATTTCCACAAATACTGACTCATGATGTATAGACCGTGTTATGCATTGACCTTTACGTAAAAAGACGAAGAATAAAAGATAACGTTGATGAACATAGCTGTAGAAATTATTTCGTAACAAAATAGAATTTTTATAATTATTCATTTCTAAGAGGAATGTTTTGAATCATTTCACCCCAACCAAAGCAATAAAGCCACTAAAATTCAAGGGGTTACTGAGTGTTAGATAATTTGACAAAAACACTATTAAGAAGGGAGAACGATAAAGAACAGGAATTAAGAAGACAAGATAACGACTGACATTGCATTTAAATAACTATTATGAACATTATCTTTACTGTTATTTTCTCCGTGTTAATGGCGTGTAGTAGCATGTATGGCTACCAAACAGGCATCTATACAAACCAATATTTTTTCAGTAAAACGATACAGAACAAAAGCAAAATAAAAAATGTCCAAAATGTCACCTCGGTATTTAAAAATGTCAGATTTTCCTATTTTTATTTCTTTTCATTTTCAGAAATTCAATTAACATAGGAAAATTACCCTTGAAAAAATTCACAACTGAGGAAAGAACCCAAATCCATTCAAATCGAAATGCGCTTTATAACACATACTCAGCTAATGAATAAATTCCATATCTTTATTAACTAGTCTCTGAAATTAGCCTGAGTAATTTAAACCTTGTCAATGTCAGTTGCAACTTCTGTACAAATTGCAGTTTTTATGGTTAGAGGTGCAAATTGTCTCTTAGTATGCAAAGCAAGGACATCTGAGACATATTCAACTGGTCAGAGTGTTTGTGAATCAATGTTTCTGGATCTTGTTTAACAGTCTCGCACATGTTCAAGATTCATCTGCGAACAGTGTACGTGGCCTTCCCTATTGTGGCACGTCATCTTTGGGGCCATATTGAATCTAGCAATGAATCATGAAATCCATTGGTGATTTATGGCATGGAAGTGTCGACAGTGTTCTCTTTGGATCTTCTTCCGTATTCCTTCAGGAGAATGTAGGCGATCATGGTTCTCTAAAATTTCCTGTCCTTTTTAGCTTTTAATAAATGTTGTCTTTTTGTTATTTGTCGTAAAATTTGTTCCGCCATTCATTTACACAAGATCACTATGTAAGTTATGCGTAGTTTTCCTCTGTCCCTCTTTCCTTCAGTCTGTCATGTGAGTATTAGATATTTCAAGCCCTCTTTCCTCGTTATATGCCCTAGAAATTTCAATTGTCTCTTCCTGATAATAAGTAACTTTCCTTTTTGTTTCCATTTTCCCTAAAACTTCGTCATTGCTCACATATTAAGTCCATGGTCTCTCCAGCATCCTCCTGTAGAACTACATTTTTGCTGCTTCTAATGTCCACTTCGTCTGTGAGGAGATTGTTCAGCATTCACTGCCATGCAAGAGGATTGATATTACGTAACAGTTCAGTACTCTTTAATTTCTTTCTAACGAAATTTTTCTATTTCTTAATACTTTGCTAAGCTTTTTTAATGAATCCTTGGCTATTCCAGTGAGCCTTCCAATTTCCGTCTCGCACTTTCCGACCTCTATTAAAACATTTCCTAGATTTATAATTTGCACGTTGGGCTCTTCATTCTACTAATATTCATGCATTCCGTCTTCTTGATGTTTAGTCCTTTTTTCTCGCTTTCCGTCATCACCTTCTGTAGTTCTTCTAGTGTCCTTTCCGTTCCTGCTATCAACACTGTGACATCTTCATCTCTTATGTTAAGATTGTGGCCGTCAATAATTAATCCTGGTAGGGTTTCTAATTCTCTCAGAATCACCTCAGAGTATAGGCTGAATAAGTCTGGTGAGAAGACACATCCATATCTTACTCCCCTTTGTCTTTTAGTGTATTTACTGGATTCATTTTCTATCCGTATCCGGTTTGATGGCACTATAGGTTCTGAATCATTCTAAGGTCCTTCCCAAATATGTCAAGTTTATCAAGTTCTTTTGCATTTATATTGCTCTTTGTGATATCATTCAGAGGATAAATATCGCGTTTCTTATTCCAGTGTCTTTAACAAATCCGCACTGTTACTGTCTTATTTCCTGTCTGATTCTGCTGCGCGTTCTATTCATCAGGATTCGGATGGTGAGTTTTGTAATATGGCTCATTAGGCTGATTGTCAGATGGAGTTTACATTCGTTTGCACTTGGCTTCTTAGGCAGTGCTATGACAATAGATCTATTTAGATCTTCTGGTATATTATCATTATTGTAGATTTAATTTATCATGTCTGTAATCTTGTCTATGCCTAAATGTTTGGGACACCCTGTGCAAGACAACGTTTGGGATAATAATGGTTCAGTGATACAAGTCTTACTAATTAACCCATAGATGGGAAGACATGTAGATTCATACCTTTCTCAAAGTCATATGCGCGTAAGTGAATGTAACGAACCCAACACGAATTGAAACCCGGCTTTCCGATTAACAATGCCGAGTCTATTAATCTATTACACCACCCACACATTTTGGCTTACAGCACCTTTTATTTCTAAGCAGTCACCCATCACGGTAGTGACGAGACTCAGCGTTGGTTAACTTCGATCATCGTATGGAAACTCGTGTTTCAACGGGATGTAGGTGTAGGCCTTAGTTATTAAATTAATCTAAATGATAACGCTAGATAGTCATTTAAAATCCTCGAAGCCAAATTCATGTGTCAAAACGTATATATATATATATATATATATATATATATATATATATATATATATATATATATATATATATATATATATAATTTTATTACTGCTGTCAATATATATATATATATATATATGTATGTATGTATGTATGTATATGCATGTGTAAGCATTCAGGCGTGTGAATTTTGTGTGATGTATTGCTTACATGCGCCTATGACATCGTCTTTTTCTGTTTAAATCCCAAAGATTTTTATTCTTTTCTTTATTCTATCATCTTCAGTATATGAATTCCCAACAGTCAATTATCGGTCATGTTCAGTTTCACCGGAAACTTTTCGGTGGAGGGTGAAAAAAGAGTTTTTTGACAGATTCAGGATTTCAATCTCGCGAGAGAAGAACGAGATGTGGCGAGGTTAAGTGATCAATGATTATTCTCATATCACGGCAACAAGATGAAGAGATTTAACAAGTAAGAAAGACAGAAACAAATAAACTCGGAAAATCACGAGAATTTTTTTTTTTTTTTTCTGTCAATTTTTTTATCGTTATTCATCTCGTTTCATTTCTCTTCTTGTCACTTCGAGATTTAAGTGCTCTCATTCGTCACTGGACAGCACTCGGCAGATATTTAAAGCTTGATGGCATCACCTTTTTTGTTTTTTGTTTTCATTTTAATCTACAGCAACAAATCTGGAAGGTCATAATTTTCGCTCCTATTTTTTTTATTCTTTAATTGTAGCAATGAGAATGAAAGCTTAATTCTTTACTATTCTGGATCAAGTTTCCCAAAATGTTCTTTTTGTTTTATTTGATTGTTTATTATAGAGATTACAACAGGAATAATAGGGCATATTATATTTGCCATTTCCTTACTTTCACGTTAATCCTAATCGATTTTTCCAGCTTGCTTTTTGATTGATTTGTTTTTTACGGCTTATCAACTATTTGCATGTTATTTAAAGACAGAAAATATTTTTGGATTTTTAAGAAATTTTTGGAGTTATATGAGTTAATGATACATGTTCCACTATTTAATCCATAGAATGAGGAGGGAGAGATGGATTCCCACCTTTTCCAAGGGTATATGCGACTGGAATTCAAACTCTGCTCTCCGATTTCCAATTGCCAGCCGTTATCCATTACATTACTCGCAAATTCAAGCTTATATCATCTGGTATTCCCAAGTGGTCCCCCTCTAGTTACTAACCACACTCGACGTTGCTTAACTTCGGTGATCCGGTGTTTCAACATGATATGTCCATAATCACTTTTTGTTCCCATATAACAGTCGAGAAGCCAAGACTAAATCTGAATTAAAAAGTGTACTAAATTTGAGGTTCATGCCTTAGAAAAGAGTTACAATGATAGGATTCTTCACATTCTCTAATACCGATTACGTTACGGTATAATTGTATAGATTTTTGTCTTTAAGAATAATGAATGTCGAAGATCACTCATCCCAAATCCAAATATGAACCAAATTCGATTTTCTGAAAAGACGACAGGGAGAAGGTAATTCTTGACATTCAATATAAATTAATTCTTTTTTTGTATATATCGATTTATTTACTCTTTTTAGACATATTCACCTGGGTCAAGTTTACTTTAGCTAAATTTTCCAAGATTTCTGGTTCCGAAGCATACTAATCAAAGACAAAGTAATTTTAATGTATAAGCGTTATTGTACAGTAATTACGTAAAGAATATGACCACTTTCCTGCAGTGATACACGCTTAGGCGATCATGCATCTTTCGATGCATGACTGACGAGGCAGAGTCTTTCCTGCAGTAGGTTGCCAATTCTTTCTGCTGTACACCAGTTGTCATCCAAGGCTATAGAACTCGGTCTGTCCTGTTATTTATCCATAGCTGAGGGAGAAGAAGAGGAGGATTCATACCTTTGTATTAGCACGTAAGTAAATGTAATGGATTCGACTGGAATTCGAACTCGCCTCTCCGATTCCTTAGTCCGAGCCGCTATCCATTACTCCACTCTATTCATTAAAGAGATGTCAATTGGTTGGTTTGCTACGCTATGACTACTATCACAGACGATGTTATTCTACACCTACCTTTCGAATACTATTACTACTAACATCATTCTCTTCTTTTACTTGTACGAAATTTGACACCTTTCATCTACTTAATTATGACCCTTACAACTACTGTCACTGCTGGCGTCATCCTCCTGACTACCTTGCCACCTGACAACTACCAGCACTGGTGTCATCCTCCTACTTCATTTGCTTACGGTAAAATCAAACCGAAAATATCGAGTCTCGTTCGATCTCCCAAATTAAACAGTGTCGAACCTGATCTGTACTTAGATAGGGAACACTGGCTACAGTAACATCCTACAATCAAGTTTCGGCTTTAAAAAAATCCCAATGGGTTGGTAAGCCATAAAAAATAAATCAATAAATCCTACTACCTTACTATTCTACGATTTTTATCATTGCTGGCGTTGTACATCTACTACCTTACTATCATCTAGTTAGAGTAAATAACCATGTATAACTATAGTAACACGGTGTATTTGGTATTGTACAGTTAGGTTGGTGGATTTCACGACATACCAACCTTTGTTGGGTTATTTAATGTCGAAATAAGTTCCTTATTATACTAGACTTTATACTCGAGTTTATAGGTTAACATTGGCGGGTTTATATTTGAGTCTGAAAACATCACCCGAGGAAGTGACTTACCCCTCTGCAGGAGATATAGTTGACTTATTCTCGTTCTTGACTGTAGGTCAATATATATATTGTAGACTGTGTACCATATGTGGAATACGAAATAGTTCGAGATCACCTACGAAATTTACAATTCAAACATTGACAGTCAACATTTCTAACAAGTACTGAAATCAAATAACGAAGGAAAGATTCTGTGCATCAACCATAAACATCACTATTGAAAACACCACTGAATATTAGACATATTTAAAATACACCTTAAAAATATCAACGAAAAAATGGTAAATCGTCAAATTTATGGAACAACTCTCAAGTCCTATTCAGTTTCGTGGCCCGAATCCTGTTGAACACGTTGGAACAAGATTGAATCATTAAATAAGGAAGATTTCCAGAAAACTTAAAAAGTTTCCCATTTTAAAACAGTCTTATCATTGGTTATCCCACAAACGAAAAAAGCAGATCTTATAAATTCACTTGCGGGAAGACATACGTCCGGTATGCGCAAGAGTCAAAAATCTTCACACAGGCCCGGTTTGCACGCGTCAAAACGGTAAACATAGGCCCGGTTTGCACGAAAGCTAAAAAGGCAGAGAGAGGTCTGGTTTGACGAGAGTCGAAAAGGTAAGCAAAGTTACTGCAAACATGTGACCCTTTTGTTGGGTGGGTATTACCATTTTGTATAGGAATGCCTTCAATGTATTCTTGATTCCAAACGAAAGGGTGCCCTGAAAGTATAAAATTCTTAATATCTACTGATGGCAAATTTGAAGTAACATAACCCCTTCTTGAATTTTGATCATTGAATAAGCAATAACATTTACTAGTTAATGTAAATATCATTGCATACAGAAGTGGACATATATTTTTACGATGCAATTTTATGTACTAAATACATCTTCTGCGAACAACACTTTCTTTCTTTTATTATTTTCACGTCAGAATTTTATACTTTCGTTTTTCGCCATACTGTCCGATGCCCTTTTCCATCAAGCCATCATTCCTGATTCATTTGCAAGTCAATTAGAGGTAACTATTTATCTGTTGGTCAATAACTTATTCTCAAAGGACGTGACGAAATTGCCCCTCGCCTCCACAATCGGCTGTACATGATTGTTCTCTCGATATATTAATCTTCCTTCGATCCACAATTCAATTGATAGAAATACTGTCCAAGAAAAGCACTGGAAATCCTCTTTAGCTGAGTAATTAGAAGTCCTTTTTATGGATTTATCTTGGCTCTTTCAGTGTCAAGACCAGCGTTTCTCAACCGGAAAGTTAGCCAGCTGTGCCCCAAGTTAACAGAAGGGTAGTTTACGAATAATTTTTATATTTAAAAAAACTTTAAAAAGTTAATGACACCAAGCACATGGCTTCCATGTCTAAGTCAAGTTTCGTTATTTGATATTTTAAATTGGATGCTTAAAAAAAACAAAAAAAAAAACAGTTTCTTCATAAATCCCTTTAAAAGAAAACTGTATCGCTAATATTTGGGAATGCTAAATGAAAATCTCATATTTTCAAATTTTATGACTAATTTTACTTTATTAAAATATAAAGTGCATCCCAAAATTTTAGTTATTCTACAAGTGCGTCCAGTAGTAAAAAGGTTGAGAAATACTGTTCTAGATGAATGAAAAAAAAAACGAATTTTGATGATGGACTACCAACAGAAGTTATTTAATATCGCTATCTTGAAAATAATTTGCATGGAAAGATTCATAAATTAACCTCTTATTCATGAGTATTGCGAATCCAAATCCAGAGCAGTTTCACTCCTGTTGGAGGAACTATTCCCCGATTTCCGATGTCTCCAGTGGTGTAGTCGTACTCACTACGCTTGGCCAACTGCGGATTGGTGAGTCTATTTAACCTATAGTTGGAGGTTTTGAATTTAGAGTTGTCCTTCTCTTAGACCGGTTACCATCCAAGGTTATAGGACCAAGTCTGTTCTGCTATTTACTAATAGCTGCGGGAAGGGAGAAGAGATGGATTTATACCCAACCGTATTTGTACGTAAGTGAAAGTAACGAACTCGACTGGAATTCGAACTCGGTTCCTCGACTCCTCAACCCGAGTCGCTATCCATCGTGCCTCCATGTAAGTATTAGCGATCACGAATTTTAAAGGATCTAATTTAGATTTATCTATATTTTCAAAACAGTCAGTCGGAATGAAAGACAGCAACCTCCAAACAGTTGAATATTTTACGTTTTCTATTAATTAAATGAACCAATTCGACATGATCAGTAAAATACGGTTCTAAATTATACAAAAAAAACAATCCTGTGTCGATCAAATTTTCTTTCTTCTTTAATGAGCTTTCAATAGGGATTATGATGGCGGATTATTTTGGAGATCAAGCGACGGCAAGTCTCCTTAATTCTCCAACGCCCCCCCCCCCCTCCATTGTTCTCACTGATTTTTAACAATGCTTATTATTTCGTACACTTTATCATACCAGTTGTATCTGATGTCTTTCGCTGGAGATCAAGTGACAGCATGTCTCCCCAATCCTCTAGCACTATTATGTTCCCCTAGCAAAAGTAGATTATCTTTGTAAGTAAGTTGTGTAGCGTAGATAATTATTGAAAACTATTCTGATCTGGAATCTCCCGCAATAAAATATGTAATGCTACGATCTAGAACAATCTAAAGGAAAACCTAAACGAATTTTACAACAGAGGAAAGCTGAAGAAGGAAGTGATAAAAACAACAAGGACGAGGATTCTGTGAAGTAATGACAATGGCTCATTAAAATTTCAGGCAGTTAGAGCGGTCAAAGAATGAATCGGACAAAATGTAGTGATAAAACTGAACAGGGTATGAATTACGAATTCAAAAGATAGATGGAATAATTACAAGAGTCATCTCTGAATTCTAGGCAAAAAAGAAGGCTGAAGAATGCGTCGGCCAAAATGTCAAGATAAATAGAAGGAGTAGGATATTCCCACTTCAAAATTTGGTAGAATAATGCCAGTGACAGATCTCTGAATTCTAAGCGCCATTTCTGAAAAAAAGTTTTTATTTACTTTGAAAACTTCATTAATAAAAGTAACAGAAAAAGTTGCAATTGTTTCTCTATAGTAATCTATTTGCAAGGAGATTCTTTTAAAGAAATCATGGATTTTTTTGATTAGACGAATTTCATTTAAACTGTTTTTATATAATGAATGCACTTATGAGAAGTTGGTGGGATTGTCACGATTAATAATACATTTTTTGTTGACACTTTGCGTTAATCCATTGTGAAATATCATCAGAAGTTGATAGGGACAATAAAAAAAATTCTAGTCGAATTGACGCTAAGTGAGACAGATTCTTTTCTCTGTAATAATTTAAATCATTTACATTGTCGTTTGTTTTGTTTTTCCTCTTTCCAAATTCAACACTGAAATATTTTTTCTGCTGTAGACAAATGATAGCGCCTAAACAAGTTAATCTGAGTAAATACCTCGCAAACTTTCACACTCTATGAATTCAACTCATTTTTGTTTCCTTTTGTATTTAATAGGGTTTTTTTTTTCAAGAAAGTCTTGAGTAACAAATGTGCTGTCAATTTTTTGTAAGATCTATTAATGTACACTAAAGACCAATAGAAAACGAACAATATAAGCATTTCAACATTTCTCCTGTCAGTATAGATGGCAATTAAACTGTTATTATTTACTAGTGGAGCGTCCTACAAATACAAAATGACGTAGCATAAATTACAACTGTATTTTTTAACCCTAGAACACTAACCATGCGTATATAGTACCCAACGCAAATTTTCCTGTTTTTAATTACAATTTTCAGTACCTGATTTCCTAACCCAAATAATGTTTTTCAGTTCATATTAAATGTTAACTCAAAGTACAAAATTTGCCTACATGTAAAATATTTCAAATAAAAATTATAATTAATATTTTTTTGTTGATATTTTCAAAATCGGGTATAATATACCCATGCTTAGTACTGGTGTAACTTTAATTGATGATTAGTGTTCTAGGGTTAATCATTTCACCCCAAGAAAGGCATTAATGCTGCTAAGACGCAGTGGGATATTGTGATGGAACAGGATGAGAACACTTCAGCGAAGAAGAAAGGACAATAAAAGAACAGTATTCAGGAAGACAGAAGTTGGTCATTGACACTGCAATTAAATTTTTGAAGATTGTAGGTGGCAGGAAAGCAAGAAATCAAAAGAGTTCCACAGGTGAGAAGTGGGAGAAAAGAAACTGTTAGAATAGAATTTACACTTACATATAGCTTCAAAAGTAGAACGATGAGAGCTAGTAAACAATCTAGTCGTACGCTTAGATTTATGCGGCTGAAGTACCAAGAAGAGCTCATTAGAACAACTACCATGAAAATATATAGATAGAAAAGATAGATGTGTGGGGGGGCATAAGTGACTCGTCCAGAAGCCAGGTCAGGATAGATAATATTAAAGACCCTTTTTGGGGGGGATTTTGTCGAGAAACTCGAGATATATAGCCGGAACAGCAGACTAGGTATGCCGGCAATTTTTAAATGCACGGATAAATAATATGTAACTGCTTTTTCAGATCAATGATTAAAAATGGCTTCGAGCGAATCAAGCCTGTAGGTCTTAAAGAGGATCATCCTTCTTCGAACCTCATGGACTGGTTTTACAGAATCACAAACAAAGGATTGTGCCAAATAACAAACCACATCATTTGAGGACTATCAACAGCGGCAACAACTAAAATGTAACTCGAAGAGAAAATAATAGCATAATCAATATGTTGACATTACACACTACTTCAAACACAAAGCATAATCTCTCTCTCTCTCTCTCTCTCTCTCTCTCTATATATATATATATATATATATATATATATATATATATATATATATATATATATATAATGATAAAATATAGTTTTAAAGTATGCTATATTTATGAGTAAAATAGCACAATATCAGGGAAAGAGCATGTGTAAATGTAAAAGTGTACACTGAGGTCAACACTTAGCGGTGACAGTCTGTTTCACGCTTGTACATTGTTGCTGTCTCGTTTTGCCATCAATGTTCATATATATATATATATATATATATATATATATATATGTGTGTGTGTGTGTGTGTGTATGTGTGTACGCGCGTGTGCGTGTATATCGCTATATAGATATCTATCTTTGGATAGCCACAGTCAGTGACGGCGTCACGATTGCAGAAGCCGCGAGGGAAGATCAGCAGGCAGCAAAGAGAGCCAGGAGAAAAGCAAGGACAGCCTCCGTCTCCGTGTCATCCAGTTTCATCTGCGCCAAGTGCCTGAGAGACTGTCGCTCCAGAGTGGGACTATACAGTCATCCGAGGCGATGATGATGCCTAGAACTTAAAAAAAATATAAAAAATAAAAATAAGCGCTACTCCATCGTCTCCCGAGACGGATGGATGCCGAACCGAACTGAACGGAAATATCTGTCAATACCTTGCATGAAAGAAAATTCAATATATGTAAATTTAGAAAATATTTTAAAATATTCTTGAACAAAACATTTTCAAATTGATTTTTTTCTCCGCAACTTATGTCGATACGATCGCCATAGACGACAGAAAAGTTTACGTGATTTTTGCAATCATGAAAGTTACTTTTGAGACAAAAATAAAGGCATTTAAATACAAATAGAACTTTAAGAGGTTTTCTTCTTGGAAAATGAATGCATCGAATACAAATGAAAGTTCATACGTCTAAAAAACATTGGTACAGTATTTATGTGTAATTATACTATAATTATATAGGTAAAATGATTTTAAATAATTAAAAAAAATAATTTTTATCTGTTTAAAATAATTCAATTTATATATAACACCATATATGTATCACCGAACGTAATTTTTTTTTAAATAATTTAGGTTGATTACAATATATTTTATACTGAAGTTATATAGCTTTTTTTTTTTACTAATGTCATATAGCATATTTCTGAAACCGCAACACAAATGCTACTGTCATAGCAAGAAAAAAAAGAAAAGAATGGTGATTAACCCTTTTATATCGGTGATAACTGTTTATTCGACAAATACAAATTAAAATTGCATGGTATTCATTTCAGTAACAGTAGCACAATCCTGCTATGCTAATCGCTAGATTAAAGAGCAATTTTATATCAAATTTTCATTAAATAGCTTGATTGTGCATTTGATCTGGATAGAATGCTTACTTTATTGGAAAAGTGACATAATATTATGAAAAACAAAGCCAGACATAAAGGCGGTGGTTAAATCACGAGGGAAAGCTGATGATGACAGTTCATTACAGCATTAAAGGTGTTCGTTCCAAGAAAGATAAGCAGACGATCTGTTAAAACCCGTTTGTACAGATAATTAAGTCTTAAGTAAGATTTCATTAGATTTTCTGTTCTAACAACGTTATCGGCGTGGGTTTACTACACTACTTACTTTAATTATTCATTCGCCCAAAGAACAGCCATTGTATTTGTTTTATGTTCTTCTCAAACACAACATACAAACAGCAATTTCATTTGCAAATCAATCACTGCAGGCTATTGTAAACATTCAACGCGACCTTCACCCAAGCTCTCCACCGACGGGCCAATGATGACCCCGTTTTGAATTCCGATTCACGATCTCATTGGTGTGTATCGATAGCTTTGAAAGGGCGGATTGCATGCTCACAAAGTAACACGATGAAAGAAAAATGACACGCCGAGAAAAGAACGCGAACCCTGTTTCTCATATTCAGTCAAATGCCATCACGTGATACACGCTTGGAAGATCATTACTCTCTCAATTCATGAGTAACTAGGCAGAAGATTTTCCCGCGGTTTCTTTCTGTGATATACCGACTGACAATCAAGCAAGTCTGTCTATTTATTCAAACCATAGCTGGGGGAGTAGAGAGATGGATTCATATCTTTTCCAAGAGTATTTGCGCGTAAGTAAATGCAACGAACCCGGCTGGAATTCGAA
>OZ010582.1:107569086-107601586 GCA_963932145.1 Acanthosepion lycidas | reverse complement strand
ACCATGTGTTTTATTTTTAAAATGAATTAGAATTTCCCGAAGTTTATTTAGAAAGGTTTAGGATAAAAAAAACTAATTGCGCCATCCGGGCAGAAAATCGAATTCCAATCTTTTAGGTAACAGTCACCAAAATCTTGACAGTAAAACTCGTATGTATGAAAAGCAAAAGTTCCGAAATAAATCCCTAACAAGAATGGAGTCACTAGTTTATTGTAGGTACCCTAAATATGGATGCTTTTTCCGCAATGAAAGCAAAAAATCGTTAACCACTGTTTCAAAATATTTTTAAAAAATCAGGAAATTATCCAATTCAAACGAAATTTTCAGTACTTATTCATTTAATGAAGGATTTTTTTACTGAATACTATTTTATTAAAAATCTTCAAGTTAATGGGCGGTGGTGGTACTCATCAATTTTTTATCGTTATATAAAGAAAAATTAGTATAGATATTATTTCCGTAAAAATGTTATGTAATATCAAGTGTGAACATACGGAAAATTCCTCCCGCATCTTACCGAAAATAATTCAATTAAACTCGAAATTTTTTTGAGAAGTGGCGATTGAATAATTTAATAAAAAACGTTATTTTCTTTCAGTTTGGATAGAAAAAAAATCTGCAATTAATATTCATTTTAAAAAATACTTGTAACTTTTCAGTGCGACTTTGAAATTCATCCGGTTGCTGATTTTCAGAAGAGTTCATTTTATTTAAAAAGAAAAAAATAATACATGTCTGAAGATTTAAAAAATGTAAAGTTTAATGCCATTTTCGAGTGTGAACCTTTTTCAAAAGAATTTTATTTTATTTTTTCCTTTTAGCAACTGTTACATTATTTTTGTTACGTATGTACAAAAAGGACATAATTCAATATTGGAAGAATATTATAATATTAATCTAATTTCATATTTCTCGTTTAGTCGGTTTTTGTATCATGAAAGCACTGTTTTCCGATCCAACGGTACCCTTTTTTTTTCATTTTTTTTTTGTTTTTTTTTTGTATGTGTTTTCCTGCATTTATTAGGTTGGTGCAAAAATAAAGTCGGTTTTTGACGTTAAAAAACACGTCAAAAACATTATTTTTGCACCAACCTAGTATTTACAAATCCTTGTATACATGAAATACAAAAACTTACTTCAGTAAATAAACGTAAATTGTTCAAGTTTTTTATTATTTAAAAACGACAAACATTTATTTTATTTTTCCAATATAATTTGTTTCACCCGCCACAAAGACAATTTTCAGAATTCCGACAAAACTTTTTCATTCACATAAAAGATTACTTTATACTGTAATTTTTCTAAACTTTACTCTTAAAATAATTTTTTTTTTGTCCCCCATTATTCTAACGCAAATTATATTTACGTTATATTTTTCTTTAGGTAGGGCTTTCATGCCTTCAAATTACGCATTATAATACGTTTAATAAAAGTATATAGAATAGAAATTATATTCTTAAACTATTGATTATATAAATTTAAAGAAAATCTATTCTTAAAGATAATATAATAAATTCTTCATTGTTGCCCTATTGGTTTTCAGTATTGCTTTAGCTTTTATTTATAATTTTACACGCGCTTTTTCGGACTGCGGTGGAATGATAGCATTCTTCTTATATCCTTTGACCTCACAGTCTACCGTACGTAAATAAAACGTCATTTTCATTTTGTTTTATGTAAAAGGTAAGCATTACTTTTAGAAAATCCAGTTAATTAATACTGAAATTTACTAATAAACTTTGAAACGCATATCTACGATAAATATTGGATTTTAAAGAAAATTTTAAATTTGTCGTTTACTTTTTTCGTATACAATGGCGATTCAATAAGTCGATGAGTGACAATAAACGTTCCAATGCTTCAAAAATGTCCAACAATTTTATTTATACAAGAAAATTAATTTCTTTGTACGTTTAGGTCATTATCTTTCAAATAGAACCGAAATTTAAGTTCAAGGGATGTATTGAAATTATTTAAAATGCTGCTTTTGTCCTTTTTTAGAAAGTCCGCGATTGTGCCTAGTTTATTGAATATAAATATAAACATTTGTTTCTATCTTTCTGTCACTTGTTCGTTGGCTAAAAATATAACGTATTATATGGGCGCCTTCGGTCAATCTTTAAGGCTCAATAAACAAAAAAGCTATTAATTCAAGTGCTGACAAAGTAACCGTCCTCCCCCCCACACAGATATTGTATTTTTATATATGGTAAATGTTCTGACGAGATCCGTTCTTTAGTTACACCAGTTCGGATATTTATGGCTAAGACCCGCCATGTTTCATCCACAGAGTCGAGTCACCGTCATTTGCTTCGTGTTTCTTTTGTAAAAAAAAACTTTCAATTCAGACGTCTTCTTCCTAAGAACCGCTACTTTGTAGAAGAAACTTCCATGTGGATGCTTCCCTGAACACTACAATTTTAACCTCTTCAAATCCAGAATTAATAGTTATCTATCCTCCTTATCCTCATAATCATCACTTCTTACTCCCTCCTCTTAAGTCCATGTCACGCAATTAATTCAGTAGTCATCTACCTTGAGTGGCTCTTAGGCTTTGTATTAGCTGAACATTAGTTAAAAAAATACTTTCCTGGTGCCTTTTTGTTATTATACTACACAGGACTTGGCAATTTAAACCCTCTACAAACTATTTTTAATGATATTCATTTGCAAACGTGAAGAACAAAAACTAAAATAAATGCCTAACAAGAGGGAAGAATCTGATTGTTACACATTTAATATAGTGAAATGTTTCATTTATTCAGAGTTGCGAATAGGGTTTCGCTCAGGTTTTGGACTGAATCCTTCAAACAGAATTTTATAAGAATGATGGATAGAAGGAAAACAAATGATTAACTTATTGAGAATAGTCGACGCAAATTTCAAAATGTCTGTTCTATAAACAGTTTTACATGAATTAAATTGTCTTTGTTTGTTAACACTGTATAATTCCTTGTGTCAATCTTAGCCACAAAGCAAAGACTAAGCTCATTTTTATTGATGTTTTATTAAAAGCTGATACATTCAGTCTTTTAACACCGGAGAATTAGACAACGTAATAAACATAGAATACATAAGTCGAATATTGCTACAAGCAAAGACACAATTCTAATAAATTCAAAATATAATACAAATATGTACATACCACTTTTGACTGTATGTGAGCTAAGAGAGTGGATTATTTTCTAATGTCTTTGGGGTTATTGTACAGGATTCTTAATTAAAAGGCGAGCGAATCGTAATTCTCATATGTTGCTGAATGCGCTGGAAGAGCTGAACATAGAAGTGATGCATTATGGGAATTCACGAGTACGCAGATGACTCCCAAGGGCAGTTAACATTGTGATGGGCCGATAACTATGCCGGCAGCTATATTTCTAATAATTAATATCTTAGTAGTTTATTTGTAATTTTGAGCTCTTGTTATTGTTTTTCATTTTGTTATACGTCCCAAAGTTATACATTGACATTAATAGTCTACTGTTGTTTCTCCTAATAAGAACTGATCGTTAAAATGGGAATATTCAAACTCCATTTTTTTTAAAAAGATCCAAATTTGATTTCATACCAGCTTAGTTCATTATTTTATACTAATTTCAGACAAGATATTTATTTTATTTTATAGTCGACTACGCATCAGTGTCAACCATGTTTTTGTCTTAATCTTCTTCCTTAAAAGTATATAAGAAATGTTGGAATTGTCAGCCTCGTTTCAAACATACTAACATGTACATACTGAGTGTTATAAAGGTCAATAGCTGACGTGTACATAAATAGAATAAATTTTAAAAAAAACAGGAAAACATCCTTAGAAACAAAGAAAAGAGTACTGAACCGCTTCCTATAGGGCAGTGAATGCTGGACTCATTGGTGAAGAGGAGACTTGAAGCAACAGAAATGTGGTTCTATAGAAGGACGATAAGAATGTCACAGGTAGAACGGATGACGGAAAACGTGATAAAGAAATCCAAAGGCGCATTAGTATAGCGAAAGATACCTTCCAAAAGCTAAGTGATATATTAAGAAATAGGAAAATCTCGTTGGAAACAAAGCTAAGTGTTGAACTACTACATAATAATCAATCCTGCTATATGACAGTGAATATTGGACAATTTCGTCACAAAAGAAGAAAAAACTTAATTCCACAGAACTGATAGTTTTACAGACAGATTCTGGTAATACCATGGACAGAATATTTGAACAAAGAAGAAATGTAAAGAAAATGGGAACAAAAATGAACACTTGTACTTAGAATCAGAAAGAGGATGTTGAAATTTCTAGGGTACATTATAAGAAAAGGGAGCTTGGTAAATTTAACACTTACAAGATATTTTAAATGTAAGAAGAGTAGAGGAAAACAGCGAGTAACCAATTTAATGAGCTTGTGTAAATGGATGACAGAATAGCGACTGGGACGGGTAATACGGGGACATATTTTATTTGTCATTACAAAGGATGGGAAGTTGTTGAGGACCATGATCGGTTACAGCCTAAAGACACACGGCAAAAAAAGTAAAATATATATATAATATTCTTTAAAAAATAACCGACGTCAGATCTTTGATAAAAACCAGAAAATGGTAGAAATCGAACGCAAAGTCCCTGGCGGAGAAAGTCTGTGTCGTTCTCTAAAGTGCAATCGTATTGCACTTTAGAGAACTTGAAGCAATCCCACTCCAGTAAAACGTTCTAGCGTACTAATAATTTTAACAAAAGATCTATCTTTTCCTTCGTCAATAACTCCAACTATTGACGAACAACACGAGACTACCATGGCAATAAATACCTCCGTACTTGACCACTGAGTGTTAATCAAGGTAAAAGCAATGTTGGGTAATAAAAAAAAAAATGAAGTTCTTAGATTATGTTTGTATTCTCTGTTTCTTTAAAAGCATCAACCTCCCCATCTTCATGATATCGCCAACAATAGACAAACCGGCTACAAGATGTGGTTAATCCGATTCTTTTTCGTTATACCTTCATTGAGATTCCGGCCAAACACAAGCTTGTTACACGGTGTGATTTGGTATGCAGAGAGAAAGAGAGAGAAAAATAGAGAGAGATAGAAAGGGAGCGGGAGGGAGGAAAGAAGAACAAATGTTCGATCGCTAAAAAAAAGTTCCCATGAAAGATCCTTACATTGGTGCACTTATCTTAAATCGATATAAACACAGCATAATATTCAAATGAAACATTTTTTTAAAGTAAGGTTCAAAGCCACTCAAAGTAGAGGTTTATTTTAAAAGGCAGTTTGTACGGATAAGGGTGGGTGGAAGATAACGGTTCACCCTAGACTTGAACAGGTTAAGATTGTAGTGATCGAGGAACCTGCGAACCACAGAGCAGTGGTTCGCAGGAAGAAGCTGTTCCCCTGAAACTTACTTCTTAGTCCTGGGTATGATGATAAACTACATCCGGTAGCAAGGCCTCTGATCGAGAAATTGGAGATTTTGAGGAGCGTTGAACCATCTCTGAATTGTTGTTGTTTCCAGTTCCACTTTGACCCGAGGTGGCAGAACTTGTTAGGGTCCCAGCTATGGGAAAAATAGTGTTTTGATTTTTGTTTGGTGGTTCACTAAGAAAATATAAAAATACATTATGGTAAAATTTACCAGCAATATATTTATATAAAAAATGACCAATAGTAATACATTTTTATACCAAAATGACAATCAATACGGCACTAAAGTATAAAAAATACATTTTTATAAAAAATATACCAACAATACAGTTTATCATCTAAAAACTATATATAAAAAATATACGTTTGCTCTGAAAGTATAAAATTATGTCAAAAAATATCTGTAGTTGAAAGCATAAAATTACGTACAAAATATTTAGATTTCGGCATTAAACAACCCATAGATATGCTGATATGCCACTAAACAACCAAACCTAGGGCACCTAGGAACTTACTTCTTGATGGAATACACAGAGAATTTGGTTACTTTGCTAAAATGTAAGTAGCATGGAGGTTCCTTGCCGTGAAGGTTACAACTGGCAGAACTAAGGAATGTACTTCGTCCGAGCACTTTCCGTGAAAGCGGCGAGAAGCTTGCCAAATCTCGCCTGAGAGAGAAAGAGGTTGTAGGCTTGAAAAATAATTCGTCGACGCTTTGAATATTGAGGCTGGTATGTATTTGAGGTTCTACTTGAGGTCAGGTGTGAGTTCAAAGCTCAAATGTCTCTCAAAGCACAGTGCCTTTTCGAAGAGATATCGGTTTATTGTGACTGGCGGTAGTTTGGGGTTTTAGTAAATAGATGGCAGCCGACACCCAGCCAAAACATTTCAGGAGATTAAATCGTTAGGTTGGTAAATTTGGGCACAACTTACAAAGTGCCTGAGTACCTATCGATTTCCATTTCAATAGAATACTTTCTTCGGACGAAACCTTTAAACGAAAAAAGGTAATCAGTCCAGCATATGTAGCGAATTTGATCCTCACCAGGTGCCCTATTCTTAGTAAAGCTGAGATATATTTATTTATATATTTTATTTATAACATAATTTATAAAGCTTACGAACATATCACGTTGAAACACCGGTTCCCGTACGATCACTGAAGTTAAGCAAAGTCGAGCCTGTTTGGATAAGCTCTTGGGAATACCAGATGCTGTAGGATTGGATGTGCGGTTGGTGTAATGGATAATGGCTCGGAATTGTTAATCGGAGAGCCGAGTTCCAATTTCAGCTTGGTTCATTAGATCCACTTACGCGCAAATACCTTTGGGAAAGGTATGAATCCACCTCTTCCTCCAGGTATGGGTTAAATGGTAAGAATTGCATCACTGAAACCATTATCATCTAAGAAAAAAATTGTATGCAAAATATGAAGATTTCGACATTAAATGACCCATAGAAATTGATATGCCGCTAAACAAAAACAATCAAGCAGCACATAATTTTTATATATGCATATATATATACCTCATATATATATATATATATATATATATATATATATATATATATATATATATATATGTGTGTAAGCAAATATATGGATATAGATCCGACAGTATGAAGAAAAATATACGGAAAAAAAAATCCTTATATGCAATTATGCTGTTTTACTGTTAATATAATGTCAACGTCCGACGTTTCGGTCTAATAAACCATCTTCAGGACATATTCATAAAATATAATTAACATTATCAATTCAACATGACAAAGACGATGGACATAAGAACAAGACTTATATGTTTTGGATATTTTTCTTCATATATATATATATATATATATATATATATATATATATATATATATATAGTGTGTGTGTGTTTTGTGCTTGAAAATCCAGATATAGGTAAAATATATATATTTAAATTTATAATTCTCAGCGTCCCTTTTGCTGCGCATATGCAGTTGCGTCAACGTATGCATCAATTTCATCCGATAAAATCTTAAAAGACGAAACGCGTTACACTAAAACGTTTTTTCCATTTTGCCGTACTTTTCTCCTTTAAAGATAATATAGATAAAAGAAAAGACAAAAAAGAAAACTTTTCTATACCAACGCGTTTTCGTCCCTTGCTTAACTTTATCAAGGTAAATGTAAGTGTATCGAATCAATTGCTAGGTTTGCTGCTATGAAAATTTGTTACCTCTGTCGTGCTAGACAATTTTTATCGCCAGAATCTATCTTACATTTAAAAAAAAAAATACCATTCGTTGTCATATCTGGTCTGGTACTCCTGTTATATATTTAGAGGTTCTTGATAAAATTCAAAGAAGAAACTGTAATGTTATTGGTCCTTACCTGGCATCTCGGCTTCAGTTACTTTCCCAACGCTGTAATGTAGCTTTCCTGTGCCTTTTCTATAAATACTTTCATTATAATTGTTCTTATGAACTTTCCACAATGGTACCTAGACTTTATGAATTTAAGTGCAGTACTAGATTAGCAGCAAGGTCTTACCATTTACACCATCATGTGTACATAAATAAAAACCAGGTTACGCAAGCAGATGAAATAAATAGCTAGAAACCAGGTTACGCAAGCAGATACTATGATAGATAGATAGATAGATAGATAGATAGATAGATAGAGAGATATTGAACAGACTGAGATAGATAGATAGTGTAGACATAGAAAACAACACTTCTTGGTGCTTCTCTGTTTCACAACATCCGATCATCAAACATACGATCTGCCTGTTTACTCACTCACACACACACACATATATATATATATAAATATAAAAGTGAACATAGAAGTCAACACTTAGAGGCGACAGTCTCTTTCATGCTAGACGCAATCGTCAGGCCTGACGATGTTCACTTTTATATTTACACACGCCCTATCTCTGATATTGAGCACTTTATCCCATAAACATAGCACATCTTAAGACTATATGTCTTCATATATATATATATATATATATATATATATATATATATATATATATATATATATATATTAAGTTGGTGCAAAAATAATGTCGGTTTTATTATTTTGCACCAACCTAATATATATATTGTTGCATTATATCGCCGCACGCTTACATATATATAGGCTTTTATTTATATGTATTTAAAGTATAACTCATTTTAGCATTTAGTGTTTAAGATATTATGTTGTTGTTTCCGTCTGCCTTGAAAATCAGCTTTCGAAAACTAAGTTTTTTGCCTTGATGTTTTTAGTCATAAAATTTGATTCCTGGCGCCAATATAAAATACATGAATACGTTATCCATTATGCATGCACAAATGTTAATTTCGACATGTGCTCCCTTGTTGATATACATTTCAGATTAAATGCGAAGTTAATTATTTTTATTGCATACGGGCAAAATTAATGCATTTTAATCATGACTCAGTTTCTTTTAAAAATAATACCAACGCAACAAAGACTGGTTATCTCTTATCTGATCTACCAACAGAGAATTTATGGAATATAATCGCTGTCTGATTCTAATATTTACTCTGCAGACTTTTTTTTTTTTTTTTTTTTTAACACGGAAACCATCGTCCATTTGATTCTTGCACCAAACTGTTTCAGAGAACTGGAGATGACGAAAGTTCTACATCATGTACAACCAGTACAAATAAAAGAATCGCTCGGTGTTTCCAACACGAACAGCTTTACATGCAGTTTTATTTTTGAAAGGCGGGAAGTTGCACAAATTCACCTTCACTAAATTGCACTTGTAAAGTTTTACAGCGATTGATTCCTATGAGACGGACGCACAGATAAAACATTTCCGACCAAAGAATAAATGACTGTCAGGCGAGAACTATTTTTCTTTTACAAAGTAGAGAAAAAAAAAACGATTCAGAAAGATAAGTGAGAATCTCACGAGATTTTATACTTACAACCATATAATGCCAAAAAAATAAAATGTATATTGACTACGAAGCAAACCTGATATATATATATATATATATATATATATATATATATATATATATATATATATATATATATATATACTATAATTGTATATTGAGCACTGTTTTTTTTAAAATAAAAGCAAAAATACTAACGAACTTCGGATTATTGACCTAACGGTTCTTTCCTATATTTTATATATTTGCACGCACACACACACACACACACACACACATATATATATATATATATATATATATATATATATATATATATATGATAAAAATGAAGTTTCAAGGTATGCTGTACTTATGAGTTAAAGTGCTTGATATCAGTGCTAGATCGTATATATATATATATATATATATATATATATATAATCTTTAAAACTTCTCTCTGTTAAATTTTAATGTCCCCTTCATCTTTAGACCTTCCTGTTCTTCTCTCATCTGTTACCCCTCCCTATAGCTTTCATTTACTCCACACTCTCATTCGTCCCACACTCTCATACATACACTCTCACTAAATTTTATTTTTTATTCCCGGAGTTGTTTTTCTGTTTTCTTTTTGAATTTGTAGGTCTGATGAATTGGATCGTATTTACGATTCCAATGGAATAAATTATGACCATGGAATATTAGTGTTTAAGCCTTTTTATTATATCTTTACTCTGTCCTGGACATTGAGTTCTACCTGGATTCTATCCTTAGAATTATTTTTTATGCAAAGATATATGTATGTGTATGCATGTATGTATGTATGTATGTATATATATTTATACATATTTAGATATATGATTGCATATGTATGTGTATATTTACCACTAATATTATCTATCTATCTATCTATCTATCTATCTATCTATCTATCTATCTCTCTCTCTCTATATATATATATATGGCCTATCGCTTGCAGATAAGTGTTCACTCACATATGTGTATGTACATATATGTATGCATATATATATATTTGCATGTATGTATGCATATATATGTCTGCATGTATGTATGCATATATATATATTTGCATGTATGTATGGATATATATATATATGTGTCCATGTATTTTTGCATATATATGTGTGCATGTATGCATACATAAATGGTTGCATGTATATATATGTGTGCATGTATGTATATGTGTTTTTCACTACCTGTTTTAATAATTTGTATATAAAATATATATACTTGTCAAATAATTTATTTTTGCTGTTTATTTGCATTTATAATTGTTTTACGAATATATTGTGAGCTTTAGACAATGCTTTTCTCTCAATATATGATTCTAAATCCATTTTTTTTTTTTTTTTTGCTGTCCAAATACTTGTTTCACCTCACTGTAAATGAATGATTCAATACAGAAAATTGATATAAATATCTAAACATATGTTCTTGGTGAGAAGTCGGTAAATATAGCTATATATACATTACAAGATAAAAGAATCACAACAGATCTTTATTGTCAATAGTGAATATATTCTTCTTTTTGTGGTGTGATCGGCTCTCCACAACTCCCTGTTCTTTTTATCTCTGAGCAATGCTTGTTTATATTTTTATTTTTTACTGTCATTCTCACTCACTGAAATGACATCCATTTACACAAGCTTGTAAGTTACTTTCTGTTTCTCACTGTCCTTCTTGCCCCCAATGTCTTATGTGTGTCAAATTCTCCAAGCCCCAAAATGTCAACTGATTCTACGTATAAATATCCTTTTGATTTCCATTTTCTTTAAAAGTTCTTCTTTACTCATCTGCTCTATCCGATGAGAACAACAAAATGAAACTGTCCTGATTTGGCCACCAGATATTGTGCCGTCACAATCTTATAAAATAATTCAGGAGACCAAATCGTTAGATTGATAGGATTAAACTCAGTATTCATATACATTGGAATTAATACCAGCAAAAGCAATTTCATAAAGGCAAAGCCTGGAAAAATAGGAAAGTGATCAAATTTAGCATTATCAGAATTCTTTGTGTCTAAAATTACAGATCCTCACAACGAGGAATAAAAGAATTAGTTCCATGAGCTTTCGTCATTGATAGAAATGATAATTACTTTCTTGACAAATAAATTTAAAGTGTTTTTATTTTGTCTTCAAAAATTTAATTTTACTTCCAAAAGAACTTAATCTCGTGTCAGTATAAAGCATTGAGCCTAATAAATAGGGGAAAAAAGGCTCCATATTTGTGCAATAATGTCTTTGCTGCTGTAATAAATACATACTTGTGCTTATGTAAGAATGGAATAATATAAATTCTTACATTCTAAAAACATTTCCTGGCTTTAAATAACCTGCAAAACGTTGATGAGTTGTAAAAAAAAAAAAAATCAGTTAATGATTCAAACAAGAATGGAAGATGTGAAAATCATTTGGTTGTTGAAAATAAAAACAATAAACAATAAAATAAAAATTTCAACATCCAACATTTTTATTCGATGTATGGGAGATTTAAAGTCTACTGGCCTGGGAAGTGAATACGCGAATCCAGTTCTAATTCCATCCGAGTTAATTCCGTTTACTTTTGCCCAAATACGATTGGAAAAGGCATGAATCCATCACTTCTATCCTAACCGAGCTATAGGTTAAATAGCAAAGTAGACTGGAATATTTATTCGTGCTCGGCAACTAGACTAGAAGGAAAACTCTGAATTCAATACCGATTATGTAGCCTTGGCATTGTATATACCATACAGCCATTGAAAATATTATCTAGTCCACATCTGAGTCGCGGGGTTGTTTTTATTTTTGTTAGATATTTTAACATTGATCATATGCGTATACAGGAGTGTGTACATGCTTGTGTCAGAGCGCATATATGTAAACATGGAAGAAAATATGGAAGAAATGCTCTGCCAATCCCATTATCCCAGAAATTGGCCAAACATATGAATTTATTTTGGATTCCGTCTCTGAACTGGCCGGGAACTTTTCAACACCCCCTCCTATGTATATGAATTTGAGTGAGTGCGTGTGTGTTCGTGCTTGAATGTATGTGTGTTTTATGTTTGAATAAGTGTGTCAATTTTTATGTGTTTATGTGTGTAGGTGATTACATAAGAAAATTAACGTCTGACTCGATCGTTGCTAATTTCCGACCGTTATGAATTTCGAATTCTGATCTTCTAGAACGACAGCACATTCCAAATTGGTAGATGGGAACAATTTAGACTGTTTACTCCAAGTTACCTCAAGTTGTTCCAGACAGGCATAACACACACACACACACACACACACATATATATATATATATATATATATATATATATATATATATATATATGCTGTAATACTGCTTCCAGTACGATCACCCAAGTTAAGCAACGTCGAGCTTGGTCAACACCTAGATGGATGACCGCTTGGAAATACCATGTGATGTAAGCTTGGATTTGCGGCTGGTGTAATGGATTATTCAGAATTGTTAAATGGAGAGCTGAGTTTTAATTCCACTGGGTTCGTTATATTCACTTACGCACAAATACCTTTGAGAAAGGTATAAATGCACCTCTTCTCCCACCAGATATGGGTTAATTAGTAAGACTTGTATCACTAAACCATTATTATCTCCAAAAATAAAATAAAACTGCTTACCAAATGTATTCAGATTTTGCCATTAAATAACCTATAGAGGTTCATATGCTGCTAAAAGAAATAACAACCAACCATATATATAAATGTGTGTGGGTGTGTGCGTGCGTGTTCAAATTTCTGGGACACCTAATGAGGAAAGTGGTCTTGGAGAATTTGACACTCACACGGTAGGTATATCGAATGAAAGCTAAGCAGAGGGAAACGACGAATAACCTACCGGATGACAGAACAGAGACTGGGATGGATAGTATGGTAACAAACATTATTCAGAGCCTCGAAGGAGAGGAAGTTATGGACAGCTATAATCGTCTACGTCCTAAAGGGTCACGGCACATGGCCGTAGAATAACACTGTGATGCCCTGCGGTCACTATAATGAACTAATTTATAGCTTCACTTAAAGTATCACATCTAAAATAGGAAGGTGTCTATATCGACATTATGGTTGTTCATTTACGTTAATCTCAAAATATGATGCAAAAATCAATCAATAAACAAAAAATCGATGTATCGATTTCGACACCATGAGTTTCTAGTTACATGAATGCATTACTTTCAAAATATGATGTCAAAAATAGGAATGCGATGATTTCGATATCATGGTATATCAAATTACGTTAAGTTATTACTTTGAAAATAAGACGTTGAAAATAAAGTGTTGATTTTGAAACCATTGTCTTTCACTTAATTGGTGGTTTTACTCTTAAAATATGACATCAAAAATAGGAAGCTTTTGATTTTGAAATTATGTTCGTTCAGCTACTTTAAGATGTTACTCTTAAAATATGACGTCGATAATGAGAAATTATTAATTTTGAAACCTCGATCGTTCTACTATGTTATAGAATGCTTACAATTTTTGACCAGCTTCATTTTTCATATGTCGATATTTTGAGATGTTTTTACAAATTATATTTTTTCTTTTGTTTTTCTTTTCTTTTTTTTTTTCTTTTTTCCTTTCTTTTTTTTTTTAACAGAAGAAATAAATAACTAAACAATGGTTTCGCTCGAATGGACATATGTAGAAAGTAAAATATAAAACCTGCGTTAGAAATGATACATGTCCCTCGGGTTTTAATGTCCACGGTAGCAAAGCATTTTTAATGGCGGTTTCTTTGAAAGAAATTATTTACTTGGCATACCTTGGCTAGCGAAATCTTTTAGCTGATTAATTCTAGTCACGTTGCTTCGCGGAATGACAGGATGTGGATTTCCTTACGGAAAGTCGACTTTTTCGTTGACAACGTTGAAGAACTAACATATTTATTACGAGAAGATGAGTTCGTCAAAGTATATTAGTGCAAAGTCAAAGTCATGGCAAAACCATTCGATACTTACTGTCAGCTGTGTATTTAAATATTAATGCATTTCAGCTGTCCTCTAAGAACCATCTCTATACACATTCGTTTTTAACCTACGTGTTAGCGTAAGTTATATAAACATATATATATATATATATATATATATATATATATATATATATATATATAAGGGATTTCGCCATATCATTAACTTTATTAATCTATTTTTTGCATGAATGATTCATTATAATATAAATTGAACTGCACTACATATTTGATTTAAAAGAACTGATATATATATATATATATATATATATATATATATATATATATATATATATATATATATAAACATCACTAGCCCCTAGCGTGAAACAGCGCGAAACAAAATGAAACATTGTCACAGATTAGTATTGACCTCAGTTTCCATATATATATATATATATATATATATATATATATATAATGTGGATAAAAAATAATTCAGGACACCACTTTATTATTATAATGTGATCGTTGGACTCTGCGGTGTTTTCCGATCTTGTTGGTTTGTTTATTTTATATTAGGTTGGTGCAAAAATAATGTCGTTTTCTCACATAGTAACATATGTGAGAAAACGACATTATTTTTGCACCAACCTAATACAATCTCACTTTCCATCTTGAAATTAATATAGAAGATACTGGATTATATAGGGATAATGAGGAAGTCTACAAACTTCAAAAGCGATAAGATTAGAAAACAAATACATAGAGAATTTAAGTGCCTAAATTTAAACGTTACTATTAATACAAAATTAAGAAAGGTAAACTTCCTCGATATAACTTCCTCTACAAATGAAGATATATTTTACATTATAATTTTTATAATAAAGCTTTAAAGAATAGTGGATATAAATGCCCCGATATTACATATAATAAGGATAATAAAAATAACCAGAGAAGAAATAGAAATAGAAAAATAATTTAGTACAATCCCCCTTTTAACCAAATGGTTAGAAGAGGCCCCTTTAAGACAGTCCTAAAGTATAAAAAATAAATGAAAAAAATAAAAAAGCCAAAATTAACCCATTGTTCGATGCACACACCTCTCTATATTTCAGTGTATATTATGTATATGTCCTTAAAAGGAAGCGAGGTGACATGTCCAGTACACGGCAGACAATTCTAAACGAGCATGAATTACATACCCACACCTAACCTCTAACCTAAATTTTTCACTTTTCCACTTCAGCTTAGATCTGTATTTAGATTCGTCAGATAAGAGAACATTCATAATAGAATTTCGAAATCTCATTCCCCTCCCAATTAAACTCTTCAATGTAATACTACTTTGTTTGCAAAAGTAAATCATTTTTTCTGAAGTTGTCAAAATCGCTTGAAAATGAAACAATAATTTTAACTTTCAGTTCCGAAACATAGAAATTTCCGTGTCGCGATGATAACATATTTTTAAATAATAATATTATAATATTATGCTCTACTTTGTATTGAGCACTTTAAAAAATGCTAAAGATCTGTGAATTGTTAATCTGACTGCTCTTTTTCTTTTTTGGATATATATATATATATATATATATATATATATATATATATATATATATATATATATGAAAAACATGAAACTTGGTGTTGACTTCATATATATATATATATATATATATATATATGTATGTATGTATGTGTGTGTGTGTGTGTGTGTGTGTGTAGACACTCAGGTCAACGCCAAATGGTGACAATATGTTTCATGCTATAGCCTCTAGAATAATTTGAACTGTTATGGCCAAGCCAAAAACCGTCAGGATAATACAGTAGATCTTGCTACCCATAATGCACCACTGACCAGCATATATCAATAGTCCAGACAATACACAGTGTGGTGATTGCGTCAAAGCATGAAGCAGACTGTCACCGCTTGGCGTTGAGCTTACTGTCCACTTTTATATTTACATATGCTTTTTTTCTGATATTGAGCAGTTTGCACATAAATATAGCATACGTTAAAGCTATATTTTTGTCATCTCTCCTTCACTATATATATATATATATATATATATATATATATATATATATATATATATATATAATACTAAAAAGAAAAATGAAAACATACCGCCTGAGGATATCAATATAATTTTGCATTGCCGCAAATCTATCCGAAACCATGACGGTGGCGTCTGGATAAAAAAGGCAAGCAAGGACGAATTTGACGCCCCACAAAGATCTTACGATGGTACAGAGGTTTCTGAGCTCATGTGCCTGTTTGAGCTAAGCAAAATTAACAAAATTGTTCACTGTGGGTATCGTCTCTCCCTACTTGAAACCAAATTCCATTGTAAAGTACATAAACGTAAAGTCCAATAACCCTCCCATAATTATTAAGCATATCCCGAGAAGCATAGTGTAGACTATCAAGGAATTCCTCGTCTAAAAATATATTTGAGTCAAGCAAGAAAGAATATGAAACATTATTAAAAGAGGAAAAAGTATTAAAAGAGGAAGGGCACAAAAACAAGTTGAACTTCAGCCCACAACCAAACCAACAACTGAGAAGAAAAGACAGGATATTATTTGGTTCAACCCCATTTTCAATCTGGTAGTGAAAACAAATATAGGTAAAATATTTTTCAAACTGTTAAATAAGCATTTCTCCAAAACCTCTAACCTAAATTTTTTTAAATAGAAATACTGTAAAAACTAAGCTACTGCTGTACTAATAACCTAAACAGCATTATTTTAAAAAAACACACAACACGATGAAATTCAAGACACCCACTAATAGCAACACCACTAATACAATCCCCTTTAACTGCAGGGCAAAAATAACTGCCCTTGTGGAAAGTAGCTGCAATGTCGCTAGCGTAGTATATAAGGCGGGCGTGAAGGATCCAACAAGACATAAAAAAAGTGTACATAGAATGTACTGAAGGCGAGTTTAAGAAGAGGTGGTACAACCAGAAATTCCCCTTCAAACTGGAGAGCCACCACAGTTGTACAAAACTGGCAAACCACGTGTGAGAAATAACAAAGAAATACAATAAAAGCCCCAGCGTAAAATGGAGTGTATTAAAGCGGGTTAAGCCTTACAAATGTATTGATAATGTTTGTAGGTTCTGTCAGGAAGCGAAGCTGGCCATAGTGACGTACCCAGACAAGACCAACCTGTTAAACCAACGGTCTGCGGTAATGTAGAAATGTAGACATACCATTAAATATAAGCTGAGCTAGTACAAGCCCGGATGAACAAATTTTTTTTTGTATCCAGTTCCTCCTAGTCTCACCTTTGCCCCTCTCATCTGATATAGTGCGTTGTGCGTGAATTTTTCCTAATCTTATATATATATATATATATGCGTGCGTGTGTGTGTGTGTGAGTGTGCATTTGCAAATATAGAAGATGCATATATATACATGCACATATATATAAATATATACATGCATATATATATGCATATATATGCACATGTATGCATATATATATGCATGCATATATATATATATATATATATATATATATATATACGCATATATATATATATATATATATATATATATATATATATATATATATATATATATATATAATGTATGGATGTATACAGTTTCTGAACCTGCAAATCAAATTCCAATTTTATCTGAGGTAGTTTTCTTTGCCTTAGCACTTGAAAAGTACGCCTCTATACTCTTGAAAACTATTTTGTTACTGGCATGTCATGAAGGTTGAAAATACCTGTACGAATTACCGACACTTAACAAAAGAACTCTTTGACATCTACTTTAACAATCAGGCAGTTGTGGCAGTAAAAATGTATTTTTAAACATTTTCAGTAACTAGCACGAATAAATCATATCTATCTATCTATCTATCTATCTATCTATTTATAGGTTGCGATGGATAAATTATCATCTAAATTACGCAAATATGAACATAACACTGACATCACTTTTTAAAAGATATATTTACCAAAAATATTTCGAAATACTAAAGAATAAATTTATTCAATAAAATCGCTTCAACCACGGCCTCCTTGACGAATATGGAATCTCCTGCAACTCTTCTGGACGGTCTTCTTGTTTAAGTTGGTGAAGGCTACCATAATCATTGCCTTCAGTTCATCTTTGGTGTTACAAGAGTTGTTTTGGTCTCTCGCTCAACTACACTCCACACATAATAATCAAGGGCAGTTGCAGTCTGTGGAGTTAGGGGGAGCAGATGTAAGGGGTGATGTGGTCGCCGAAATTGTCATGACAGCCATCAATGGTTTCTTCTGCTTTGGAGCATCCGGTATGAATACCAAGCAGTACAGCATGCTGTTTTCAAATTTCTGGTCGAGTGAATTGCGTCATGGTGCTCTTTTTCTCACAGACACTGCCCAACTGACCCTACTATACAGTGCAGTCGACAAAATAAAAAAAAAAAACAACGCGCGTGAAACTAAAAATATAAAATGCCGAGAATTTGCCCAATGCACCCCATATATATATATATATTAATAAATATACATAATGCCCCAGGCGGACCGTACGACTCATGCACTATGCAATGATTAACTATATATATGTTTTATATGACTCGCCCTTGCTATATGATTTGTCATTTTGTTTCCATTTCCACCCTCAAACTTCGTCATTACTCATATATTCAATTCATGGTATTCTCAGTATCTTTGTGTAGAGCCACATTTCTGTTGCCAAAAATCTCCTCTTCATCTCTGAGGAGGTTGTCTAGCATTCACAGCTACATAGGAGGTACGATATTACATAACAGTTCAGCACGCTTTTCCTTGTTTCTAAAGAAACGTTCTTGTTTCTTTAGACTTTGCTTTGACGTTAGACAGGATATAGCAAAATAAATAACCGTAAAAGCTCAGCATTTTCGGCGTCTTTTTTTAAATAAGTTACTTTAGACAGTAAAATGCATCGTCAAAAAAGCGCATTATATTTACGAGACGAATATCAACAGGGGAAATCTTGTAATATCTTCTTATATCTGATAAACTCTCTTCTCTGGCAGATTTGGGAAATCAGAAAGTCTTCTAATAATTTCTCTGGAAAACATCACAGATCATTAAGCAATGATTCAATCACTCACTTTTAAGCCAATTTATTTCAATGTCTTCATTTCTCTCTATTTGCTCAAACATACACATAGAGAAACTTCCTTACAAACACATACGGATATGCCGCCATCATATGCATATCAGTTTATTCAACATGACATTACCGACATATTTAAACACGAGCTTCATTAAAAAAAATATTGAATCAGCATCTCTAATGTTCTGTGCATATTCAGAACCAACGTAACATTGTAAATCATTAGTTACTAGAGAATTTTTCGTTTAAGTTACTGATTAATTCATTGAAATAAATTCACTCCTCACTTAATGACCTAATTATCTGTTTACTTAATTACTGAAATTATTACGAGTCTTTCGGAGTAAACCCCATTTGAACATGACCCTTGGGCATTGTTACAACGATTATTGTGACTGGTTGAAAAGGAACTAATCAGAAGGCCTCTTACTGAAGCTGCTTTGTCCTGATCTGCGTACCATGTTAGAATATTTCTTCTCTTTTCCCGCGTTGGATTTCAACGAATAGCACGTAAAAAACACTGCTCTCGGAAAAAAAAAAAAAACTTACCAACTGATCTGTGGAACCCAGGATTGTAGCGCCTACTCCACCTGAAGAAATAACTTCTCAATTCTCACGATGCCCGGATGCCGTGATATCCACAACAACAAGAAGACACAAGACCTCAAAGAACTTAACAGGGCGTTTCTTTTCTGTGACAAGATAAATCTGCAAAATACCAATTTTTTTGCATAGCTATTATTTTAAATTTTCTTCCTTTCTCTTCTTTTCTTCCTTTCTCTTCTTTTCTTCTGTTATACTCATAAAAGATTTGAATCTCAAAGGTTTCGTTTCGTTCTTTTTTCTCACGCCGCGTCACGTCACTGAATTATCCTTTTTTTTTTCTACAGTGGTAATTGCTTATATTTTTGAACAAACTTAAACGGGTGAAATACCAACACAATGACTTATTTCACTGAAATACATTTACTCCTCACTTACTGACCTAATTACCTGTTTATTTAATCACTTATTTCATTGAATTACATTAACTCCTCACTAAATGACATACCTGTTTAATGACGCCGACTTAAAGCTATAAAATATCACAAAATAAACAAAAGGTCTGACTTCTATTTTGCATGAAAACTTTGTGACTGTTTCCTCTTTCTTCAAAATGAACGTATACTGTACTTACAGAATGCGAACCGAAGTTCATCCATCAGATCAACTGGCGTCGGGGACTATAGAGTCATTGTGAACTTACGATCTTCTCAATGGCAGCATAGTATGTACTTCGTTAGGACTACATACGGTTTTGAATTCAGAGATCTTCTAGTCCAGTTACCAAACAAAGCTACAGGCTGAGCTAATAATTAGCCTATAGTTAAGATCGAGAAGAGATAGATTCAGACTTTTCCCAATCGTGTTTTTGTAAAAAGTAAAGAAACTCGATTGTAATTCGAACTCTGATCGCCGTTGATCACAACTGGAGAAATATAGAACGGATGTTCGAATTGTACACTACTTTATAAACGTTTAGAAATACACTAGAAATGTTACAAATGGTACAAAAGGGATAACAAAACTGTCTTTTGTTTTTTTGGTTGAAACAAATGTATGGTATGCCTGAAATAATTGTAAGGTACAACTCACTTAGCGATCAATACGTTTAGAGACCAAGTCGTTCTAACAGAACCCAGTTGTTAAATGAGGAATGGCTGTATTTGATCCTGATTGGAGAGCTGTAAAATTGTCTGTAAAAGCTGGTGTAGATTTTGAATCAAAGTGTAATCAGCAAAAGTAAAAGGGTCGGGTTAATAGGCATCGTACGGCAAAAGGAAGTTTATTATCATGCATCAAACTGGCACGATTTTTAAATTACCAAACTAGGCAATATTTATATGAAATTTAATTGGATTATTTCAAGCTGGACGATTTATCTCTTAGCGTTAATTGTTCCACTGTTTAGAAGGAAATAAAAAATAGAGTGTAAGACAGTGCTAAAATCCTTACGAAAATCTTCCAGTGAGTTCAATGCAGTTTAGACGTATTTTACAATTCTCCTGTCTTTGCACATACTTTAGACATACAGCTTGCTGGATGTTACCATAAAAAATAAAGAATCTCACTTTAACGGGGTTTATGCGTGCACAGATTACAGAGAGTTGTTTTCTTCTTTTTTTTTTCTTTTTTTTAACCGGCAGATCGACTCCTTCGTGATATTGCCAAAGTGGGTAGATTTAGAAGGTGACTGAAATGCCATCTTTGATCCAGATCTAGACCACGGGGGTAAAAGAGCAGATTGATTGATGGGTTGGGCTGATTTCTCTCATGTTTTTTATATCTATCTATCTATCTATCTATCTATCTATCTATCTGAACAATTTGTGCTTACTTGCAAATGATTAGGTAACTGAGGAAATTTAAAAAACAAAACAAATATGCACGCTATATATATATATATATATATATATATATATATATATATATATATATATTACAAGTTTACATTTTCTTTTCTTTTCTTCTCTTTATTTTTTCAGATTCCTGATGATCCCTCTTAGGAGTCGAAATCTAATACAAATTTTGGCTCCGATAAAATTTTCAACAATCACATTTGCGAAAGGTTTTTACATATTAAAAACAATGATCGATAAATTTAACATAAAATCTCTCTTCTTAAATAGCTAGGTTTTCAAGAACAATTACTGCCATATATATATATATATATATATATATATATATATATATATATAATGTAAATTATTTTCGGATTGAGTATATCTGTAAAGGAATTAAATGAATAAAAAGACAAACGGAAAAACTATTTCGTCTTTTGATGGACTTTATCAGGGCCTTGATAAAGTCCCTCAGCGTAAGAAACACGTCGGCTAAAATAGCTTTTCCCCTTGCTTATATATATATATATATATATATATATATATATATATATATATATATATATATATGCTTCACCTATAGCACAACTCTGTTTTTCATGCACAACGCAATCGTCAGTTGTTGATTGAAAACTGACCGTTGCATAATTTAAATATTGATATTTATACCGTATGCGAATGTATATATATTTGGTAATCAGACGTTTCTTCTGTAGCTAAATAGTATAGTACGTTACGATATGACCGTTCCGTATAAGATAGAGGTTCGATTCCTGTTGCAGGGCACATACTTTCTATGAAAAATCTCGGACATTCAGGCTGATAAATGTTTTTAAAACTGTTTATTATAAACAGAGCATTTACTTAAAAATTTGTATCTATAAAAATAACGTATAAACAGAAAATATATTAATTATTGTCCATTTCATAATATATATTGTGAATAGATGCGCATAGATGTACATTTATTTGTGTGCATGAGTTTATATTTTTGCATGAATGCAATAGAGAACATGTTGAGATGTAAATATTATAAATATATTTTTGTATGTCCACTTTTGTGTAACTATGTAAATTTGGATGTATATATATATTTGTATATGTAAATACGTCTTGATATTTTTGAGTACATTTATATTATATTTGAAACTATATATTAGATGTGTATATTTGTATTTGAATTATAGTTAAATATTTGTATTTGGAAGTATGTAAGTGTGTATATAGGCATATGTGCTTATATATTTTATTTTGCTACTCCACTCCGTAAATAAATGAACTACTCCACTATCATTGCAATATGGTATATATATCAATATTTAAATTATGCAATGATCAGTTTTCATTCAGCATCTTATGATTCCGTTGTGCATGAGAATTAGAGCTGTGCTAACGGTGAGGAAAATATGTATATTTATTATTGTTATACTGTGGCGAACGAATTTTTTTTCCACCGAATGAATTCGAATCTTCGTCGCCACTTGTTATGTCCGGTAAGATTTGTTATGGTCCGGTTCCTTGTACCACGGTGATAGTCCAAAGTAGAACCAATAAAGAAGAACTCGAACACGGATATGGAATAACACAGATATATTACAAACAGGAATATATACAGAGAAGTAGGAGTGTTAGTATGAACAATCAGGTTTAGCAGAGAGAACAATGTAGTCTCGACCAGTACCACTATTCCAATGTCTTGCAGTAATTATCTGAACGCGACTCTGTTTCGGACTGCCTCTGACTCGACTCTTGACTCGACTCTTGACTTGACTTGAACTACTGACCGACTCCTGAGGCGCAGTATTTATTAAGTATGGAATAGTCCATTATTATTATTATGGGTAAGATCCCATAACAATTATTAATATAAATTATAGCTCTGTTATTATACATCGAGCACTATTTTATTTGCACCAGCACTAAATGTGCGATATATATATATATATATATATATATATATATATATGAAAATTTTCTCAGATTTAACCTGTAGAAAAAGACAATATTTATAAATGTAAAAGACAATAGGAAAACTGTAATAGTTGCCGACGCGTTTCGTCCGATGTGGACTTTTCAAGGCAAAAAAAAAAAAAAAAAACGAAATGAATTTATTAAACTAAGTAACTAATAATAACAAAACAAGATGTCCTTAGCCACAAAATAGCGTTCTCTAAATGCAGCAAAAATAAAGATATCACCCAGATTCATATACCAATGATAATACTTCTCTGATCATTACAATCTAAACCTCTTCAAGTCTAGGACCGAACATTATCTATCTTTACCTATTATCATCATCTGTACTTAATTCCTTTTCTTACGCCCATACAATAACTTCACTCTTTAACTCTTTACACTGACTGGCTTTTTGCTTATATAGGGTGAATTATTTAGTTAAAAAGAAAATATGGAGGCTCCAATATTTTTAAAAATCTTTAAAAATTTCCGTTTTAATTTTTTTTTTGTTCTTTACCTACACGAATATGTTGTCCTAAATTTTGTCCACCCATATTATTTTAAGGTTTATTAAGGTCATTGGTACTCGCCCCAAACAACCTATCGATATATATTTTATGAAGTGTAGGTGGTTATTTAATGAATCTAATGTCATCTTTATTCTATGCCTATACTTTTTATTTAAAATCAGATGTGACCCGTCATGTGTGTAGAAGTGATTTCTTATCCGATTCCTTCGTGAAATGATTCTAATACAACCTGTGGCCATTAGTCAAGCGAAGAATTTTTTTTTCCAGCTGATCAATCTGCAGGAACACTCCATTGAACCCTACAATATTTAATGCTGCCCTGTATTTCGATAAATGTCTACGACACTGATGCCGCTGGGTGAGTGAAATTTCTATTTCTTCTTCTTTGTCTTCTTGACATTTCGGCCTACGACGATTCCTGATATTTATTTGCTTTTACGACCTCTGCCACAAGATGTCCACACAATGAAAGCTTCCAACGTCCCTTGGCCAATTATATCAAAGAGATTTGCAAAGTGATCAATACTCAGACATTTCTTCAGCATCAGGTGTTCAAGATGCGGTAAAATCGTTCTGAGCGTTTAATCAGTTTTGAATTACGTCATGCATTTAATATACGCACGTTCGCGTATGCACACACACACACGTGTATGTATGTATATGTGTATGTTTATGTGTGTGTGTAATATTACATTTTAAAAGCATATGCGTTACTCAAAGTTTCTATTTAAAATCAAGCAACCTGTCTGCGCTTCAATAAAAGCGATCAGATGCTTAAAATTATAAATACATACATATATATATAATTATATTTTAAAAAATATGATTCCTTCACTACATAAGAGTTCTCATATAGCTCTACTTCTGTATAGGGCACTGTTTTTTAAAAATAAAAACAAAAATACTAAAGAAACCCGGATTATTTACCTAACGTGTTCTTTCCTGTTTTTCTACATATTTGCACACACACACACACATATATATATATATATATATATATATATATATATATATGTGTGTGTATGTGTGTGTGTGTGTGTGTGTGTGTGTGTACGTACATGTGTACGTAAAAGTATTTGATCCTACATTTCAGTAAGTTTGGAATTTGATTAGCTGTCTCAATGTTACTAACATTGTTTGAAATATGGCTTGATTATAAATACGGCAAAAATTATTATTTTACTCATACTTTATTATAATGATTTTTCACGAAGATTTTATCACCCCCAACTATGTTCCAATCACTAGTCATGGACTTTTTCTTTGCCCTAAATAAAGCTACTTCATCTCTTGACTGGTATTTTTCGTTAATTCTTAATTCTAAAAAATGTTCCAAATCATTCAGATTCAACGGCTCCCGTTTACGAAGTGTAATTCCCAATTCTTCCCCCAATATTCGCTTGATTTTATATTTTCAGAAGTTATTCAAATTCCTTTACCTTATTCCTCGGCGACTTTCGAAGTATGTTTCAGTACGTCGTCTTGTGAGAAGATCAATCACCCACTGAGGCTTAGCTGGATAAGTATTTTGTGTATGCTAGCCCTGTAGTTTCCCCATTGGTGTACGCAACCTCACTACGCTTGGTGTTGCTGCTCTGATTCCCATAGCAACTAGGGATTTTACGGGCGGTGTTTCTAACTCCACGCCTGGCTCTTTTAAATTCAGGGTTGTCTTTCTCTCAAGCTGGTTGCTACCCGAAACTAGGGATCTCACTCTACCTATTAATCCTTAGCTGAGGAAGAAGTGTTAAATTCATATCTTTCTAGGGGTATTTGTGCGAAAACGAATGCAACAGTATCGCCTGGAATTTGAACTAGAAACGCCAATCCCACTTTTTGAGCCGATCACAGCTACATCACACGCATATCATTTAAGCCGGGTAGAAGAGGACAAATAGGCTAAAGAATAAACTGATATTCTAGCGAAAACCCAGCTTTTAACTGAGCTACGGCAACTCCATTAAATATATCCATCAGCACGGTTCGCTGTCAGGATGATAATTTTACATCGTGCTCTGTGTTCTTTTTTTTTTTTTTAAACGTAATGTTACTGATTATCTTCTAAAAGTTCATCTTTTGTTTATTCTCACCAAATAATGACATCTAGTTATCATTTAACTGATCCCAAACCATTTTTAGTAAATGTTAAACGATTCTTTCTATGTTGTTACCCCAATAGTAGTATTGTGATACAACAAAACTGAACTGTCATTAGAACACAGTCGAAGTCAAGTTGTCTCCAAATAATTTTATCATGAAACGTGTTGTGTTTTTATGGTCAGCAGTAGAGTCTACGAAGTAGGATCTTCAAAGAAGTCACGTACTTGACCAAGAAAAGATAAAATAATAGAAAATAATGGAATCTTTCAGAAACAAGTAGCACTTAACCAGAAATTAGAAAGTTCCGATCGCAGGCTTATGTAATCAGTCAGAGTTAGGGTAGTTCCGAAAGCTCCTTTTGAGTGGCACAGGCTGTTCGTCGAAACAAAGTTCTTATGCAGTCCGTAGACGTGTGATACAGAAAAAGGGCTGAGGGGTGATTGGGAAGAGTTATATATATATATATATATATATATATATATATATATATATATATATGTATGTATATAGTTTTTGCTGATTGGTCACATACCAACTGTTGAGGGGTTATCCCCTTTTTACACAAATGGACTCACCCAGTATATACATATACTACGGCTACGCGAAGACCCAAGAGAGCAAGACCTCCGAGTCTAGCTGAGTCGTGATACAGTCTTTGACTGTAAGCGACAGCTGTCGAACTCTCTGCGTTAACAGAGAGGAACCCGGACGAAGCTTTGCCGAGGGGCAAGGTTTCGTCCGGGGAGGTAGACACGGCCTGAACCCGTCTAGGCGGGTTCAAAGGCTATATTTTTGGCCGAGCCTACGGGCTCGGAGATACCCACATTAAACCGGCCTTGTGCCACATTCGGTCCTCGTGGGTGGATTGATAAATACTGAGCAAGACCGAAGACTCGAGTCGAGTCCAGAGTAAAAGGTTGTAGGTAACCGGAAGTATGAGGGTGAGATAGCAGCGTTGTAGGAGTCACAGTGAGCGAGCACGTAGACTCAGTAAGAAGTCATACAGCGATACTTCAATGCCAAAGGCTGTATATATATATTTTGCTACTAACCCGTATTCCTGGAACTACTAACCTGCATTACCAGTTTGTATTATTACGTTAATACATTATTTTCCTATATTCATTCTTGGCGTTTGTTATTTATTGGTACCGGATTTCTACCCGGAATCCACAACACCTACCCACCTCAAGTCTGTACAACTGAATTCTAGAATAAACAACTACGTATATTGGAATCAGGATTCGTGCTTTTATTTCTCACTGTGGCGTTAATTATCACCTTTTGTTTCCTAGTGAATGCACAGTGGATATTTTCCAGTTTTCACACACACCGGCGCGCGTATAGGAATCGAGATACAACATGAGGGCGGGGGATTTGTCTGGTAGGTGAAAAAAATAAAAAAATTACAGCCTTGTTTGTGGAAACCGTCAGTGAAATATTTACACATTCAATGATAAACGTTTTTTTTTTAGTTTTTTTTTTTTATCTGTTCCAGCGTTCTTCAAATTTCTCTGGACTGCCTTTAAGGTTGATTTTATTCATCTCTCATTTGTTAAAGTCATTGCCCCAAATTACCTATCGATAAATATTTTATAAAGTGGAGGTAACTATTTAATGAATCTAACGCCATCCTTATTTTACACTTTGTATTTAAAATCAAATGTGTCTGGACTCCTTTTAAGGTTCATTTTAGTCATTTCTCATTTATTAATCATTGGCCATTCTCTCATATTGAAAACTTCCTTAAACGACTCAATCTTGCAAGCGTTGACATAACAGAAATTTCTTTCCATTTGTGAACGATGGATAAGACAGTGAAAGGGGTCATATCAAACGGCAATTAGATTTTCTTCTAGCCTTCCCCAGATTGATAAGTTTCGATTAATTTCCTTTTAGTTGTTCTGAATGCCTTTTGTTTTTCGTCATGAGTTCAAAAATAAATTTACATCGGCCTTCTAAAGTAATGTTGAGTAATACAGGGGGTGGTACTGGCATAAGATTTTGCTCAAGTTTAGCGACTGCTTTGACCTAAATAACTGATAATTTTTTTTTTCTCTGTTGGACTAATACTGATGCAAAAGCTATTACTAGTGGGAAAAATAATTGATAATATTCTACGTTATTCATTATCAATTCAAATATTAGAATGATTCATGAATAATTCTTGAATAGATGAATGCCATCAAATGAAATTTAGAATCATTAATCAGAAGAAAATAAAGAAAGAATATTTGAGATTTAATGCTTTTACACACAAAACTGTTTGATGAGGAGGCTGGAAAGTTTTTCTCCCCACCAATTTTCCAAAATCTAACCAAATGACAAAATATCACAATTATATTTATTTATTCACTGATTTATTTCAGTCATTAATATATTTATTATTATTATTATTGAAAGAACAAAGAAGAAAAGAAAAAAATTACTGTAGACAACAAATCGAAAGAAAGCAAAAAAAAAAAAAAAAAACAAGAAAACTGATCTGCTTTTGTTCCTCACTCTTCAAAATTCGATCAAGGACGCAAAATGGGAGTGCATATATCAAGGAAGGTCAAAATGTTACTTTTTGCAGTTATATTTCAATTTCCAGATAAGGGAAATTAATGAAGAATATATATATATATATATATATATATATATATATATAATGAATATGTATGTGAGAGCGAGAACGATAAAATATACAGGGTTATTGAAAAAGAAGGAACCGATTTCATGTTACATTGCTTCAGTTCTCAAGCATCATGGAATGGGTGAATGACTATTTGAAAGAGGAGTTTTATAAGTTTTGAATGGCGGCCGCAGAGGCGCTGCAGTCGCGTCGTATCTCTGGCAATGTTCGGTTGTTTGTTTACCACGAGAATGGCGAATCCTCAACAAAATGCGTTCTGCGTTCTCCAGTTCGCGAAAAGAAATTCGGTTGTCTCAGTGCAGCGTGCTTTTCGAAGGCAACTGGACATTAATCTGCCCACTCCTAAAATCATTCGACTGTGGTTTAAACAGTTTCAAGAGAATGGATGTCTTTGTAAATGAAAAAGTCCAGGACTACCACGGGTTTTGAAGGAACAAGTGGCAAGAATCCGTGCTGCGTTTGAGGGGAATCCATGAAAGTCCACAAATCGAGCTAGCCATGAACATGCAATCTCTAAATCCACTATCTGGCGTGTGCTAAGAAGACGTCTACATCTGAAACCTTACTACGCCTTGTTCAGGCACTTACCAAGACCTTACTCTTTGTGCTTTGCCTTCGAGACCCCCAAACCTCACAGTGTGTGGTTTTTTCTTGGGGGAATACGTAAAAGATCGCATTTATGTTCCACCGCTACCTACTAACCTCGATGACCTTAAACATCGAATAGCAACAGCAATCAACTCAGTGGATCGTGATCTGCTGATACGCGTCTGGGAGGAATTCTCTTATCGCATTGATGTTGCCCGTGCTGCAGGTGGTGGCCACATTGAACACTTGTAAGATAGAAAATAAAATTTGACTGTGATTAGAATAGTTATGACTTGGCTGTAGTTTTCTTTTGCTATTCTTTATTAAAATATTGTGTAATGAAATCAGTTCATTTTTTTAATAACCCTGTACTGTAGAATATTTTATATAAATTTCTCTATCAGCACAAGTTTGGAAAATTGAACGACAAAATGGAAAAATATGTATGTAAGACTTCATCAGATTAAATTAATGTCCTTATTAATTAAATTATATATATATACTAGTGTATAAATATATATATATATATATATATATATATTTATGTATATATATATTTATGTATATATATATATATATATATATATATATTTATGTATATATATATATATATATATATATATATATATATATATATATATATATATATATATATAAGAAATATAATATTAAGGTGTGCTATATTTATGGGATAAAGTGCTCAATATCAAAGATGGAGCGTATGCAAATATATAAGTGAACATTGAAGTCAACACTCAGAGGTGACAGACTGTTTCATGCTAAACACAATCGTCGGACCATGTGGAACAGTCTGTCGCCTCTGAGTGTTGGCTTCAATGTTCACTTAATATATATATATATATATATACACATATATATATGTATGTATATGTATATATATACATATATATATTTATATATATATACATATATACATATATATATATATATATATACATATATACATATATATATATATATATATATATATATATATATAATTTCTGTGTGTCGTAATATATAATCATTCAATTCGAAAAATAAAGTGTCTTTTTTAATAAAAATATGGGGGCCCTCAGTCCCCTACGATCTCCCCTCGTGTATGGTATTGGTACTATGGAAATTTCCTAAATTTAGTTATTTTGTAACAACCACCACTAAAAAATACAATTAAGTTATTTTTTTAAGATTGAATAAAAAATTATTTTCCATAAGATGACGGAAAAATATCAATAGTCAGTAATAAATTATTATTCAGAGATCCAATGAATATCCTAAAATTTAATAGAAAAATTGTTGAAAAAATATCGGTTCAAATTTTCCTGTAGCGTTTCGAAGTTATCCGCAGAATTGAAAAGAAAAAAAATTCTGTTCGTTGAATTATTTTTTATTGTTTATAAAAAATTAACTAAATTTAAATTAAAAAAAAAATATTTATGCTTTCAGAAATATTTATATTTTTATATTACTGTATCGCAAAAAGAAAAGCTTTAAAATTCTCTCTCGTCCGTGACCGGTGCAAGCAGTTTGCCAGAGCAGTCAATCATCTCTTTTTCTTTTTCTTTTCCCTTAATTCTTCCCGTTTTTGCGTATCATTGACAATCAAAATTTGCATATGCGTACAGATAATCTCGCGAGAGAGTAGCTTACTCCGGTTTCTAGCTATTTTAAATGCGTAACCCGCGAATCCGCCATTTCTTTCTCCTTTGGATAGTTTACACCGCGAGGGACGTTCGAACGTTTGCTTGCACTGGAGGTAAGTTATTTTATTTTTGGATTTTATTCTAGAGTTTCAAAAAATGCATGCAACCCTGGGCCGCTTTGACCTCTGCAATAGTTCACTACAATTATATTATATATAATTTTTCTATTATAGAAAGGACATGAAGGATGGTTTACAAATATATATATATATATATATATATATATATATATATATATATATATATATATATACTTGAATTAACAATATTTTTCCATGAAATCAATCTGTCTTTAATTTTTTACTTTACAATTTAAGCGTAAATAACTTCTTTTTGCTATTTGTTTTTTTAAAAGTAATATGAAATCAAATAAATTATTTTAAACGAAGTCATTATTTTCTGATTTAAAGAAACACATCGACAATATATTTATTTTAATAAATAGTGGAATATCCATACTATAATTATTTTCTATTTAAAAAAAATAATAAAGATTTGTCCATAATTCTTTCCAACCATATGATATGACACTTCAAAATCTCATTCAGAAAAAAGGGAGACCTCCAGTCATTCTTGAGAAATCTAGAAGCCGCACTCTTTGAAATGGCATCAGATTGATAAACAAGACAATGAAGCAACATGTTATTAAATTTCAACATGACAATGAAACCTAAGATGAAGTTATTTCTTCCGAGCAATACCGGTATCCAAGTTAGTGTTATGTTACATTTTTTTTTAAAATTCTAATTTCAAAAAACAAATAATAACTTGAAGTTTGGGTGGGTAAGTCATTGTGTGTGTGTGTAGGGAGGAGTCTCTTTCTAGTGAGTGCGGTTGGTTTTTACGTGTGGATGAGAATGGAGTCGTCTGTGCATCTCGTGTTAAAAGTTTGCATACTGCCATACAAGAGTTACACACAAAAAATGATATATATAGATATATAAATGGTGAACACAAACACAGCTATTTTTCTGATTTTAGTTTCAATTTTTCAAACTCATGTATTTTTATTCATTTTGTTACTGTTTAATTTTTTTTCTTTATTTTATATTAAAAATTAAATTTACAATACATATATAAAAAAAAACATGTATGTATGTATGTATGTATATAAATATGTATGTATGTATATAAATATGTATGTATGTATATAAATATATATATATGAATGTATATATATATGAATGTATATATATATGAATGTATATATATATATGAATGTATATATATATGAATGTATATATATATGAATGTATATATATATGAATGTATATATATATATGAAT
>OZ010582.1:107545832-107560832 GCA_963932145.1 Acanthosepion lycidas | reverse complement strand
AAATCTTTAAATTATGACTTTTCATTTTGACCCCCTCCAATATTGTCTCTTGTCATCCGCAACAAGATATTCGGAAAATCACTTAGAAAGTAGAAATCCGCCCTCCCGAACCACGATACAAAAATTCGATCTTTGGAGATAAGGAAACTGTTACGCGTAGATCCGGCGTAGTCAATATGAAGGAGACTTTCCCCAAAAGACAAGATTATGTAAATCGTGTCTCTTTTTTACAGGGCAACATTAACTGCCATTATAAAAACGAAAAGTTTAAAGTTTGTTTAAAAAAAAATATATATTTAATGATTGTTTTCAGAGAAAAATAAATGGAAAGAAAATAAAAATGCAACGCTTTGACTGATGATGTAGATTTTTATCTCAACACAGTATATAATTATTTACCCGCTGCCCAACGCAGCAAGATATGGCACAAGGCCGAGTTTAAAGTGGGGTACCGAGCCCGTAAAAGAGACCACGTAAAAACGGAGTCAGTTTCCCGAGACGAGATTCTACCCTTGAGATAGTTGATATTCTGATAAAAATTTTCAGTCTTCGGTAAAAAAATTTTTACGTGGTGACACGTATGCAAGCTACAAATTGGTGATGTACAATCAAACAAGTACAGAAATTTAAATATTTCAGAAATGTTTTAACAGATGGCGAAAAACGTGACACTAAAATCTAAAGGCGCATTGGAATAGCAAAAGTCGCCTTTCAAAACTAAACGAAGTAATAAGAAACGGGAATCTTGCATTAGAAATAAAGTACGGAATTGCTATGTAATATCAGCCCCCCCCCACACACACACATACACACACCTAGTATGGCAGTGAATGGTGGCCAATTTCCTCACAGCTGAAGAGAGCAAGAGATGTGGTTCTACGGAAGAATTCCGAGTATTCCATGAACAGAGGGTGTAAGTAATGTAGAAACGGAAAGGTCACTAATGTTATAATTCTGTCTTATTTAGGCTATTCACCGTGACATCATTACAATTCACCCCGACTGATTCCAACGGACTTTCACTGATTCACTTGGAGTTCTTTATTTAAGGCGTCTTGCCTAGTTCATTTGTGTTACCGAGGTGTCTTATTTACTCTACAACACAAAAAGAGACAGCTGAAATTCCTGGACACAATGAGGAAAGAAGGTTTATAAAATTTGATACTTGCACGACACACCGAAGGTAAGAATAACAGAGGGAAAATGGCGAGTAACGTACCTGAGAAGCTTGTGTAAATGGAGAGTAAAACTGAAAGTGGAAGAAATAATAAAAAGACACTTGGTAAGAGCTGCAAATAATAGGAAGTTCTGGAGAGCCATGATCGCCCACGTCCTGAAGAAACGTGGAACACAACAACAGAAACGGCAACACTTGTTTATACACCATCTGAATCTGAGCATTACACGATCCAATGTGATGAAAGAGACCATTACAAAAAGTGCGTTATGCTCCAGATACGCTACGTATTATTTTCTTTGTTTTGTGTGTGTGTGTATGTTCTGGTGTCAGATTGTAGGTCTTAGTAAAGGATGAATGATCGTTTTGAAGAATTGCTTTACATGTTAAATGTGGTTCGATGATGGCGTCAATGGTGAAATAAATATTCTTACACCTGTAGACCGGATTCTACACGCCTACGTGGTACAAATACTCGCCAAGATGAACGCATTGCTGTGTCAGTTCCTATAAATCAGAAAATGTGGTTTCAATAGTGTCAAATTTGGCCACCAGAAATAGTTTGCCTGCAGACACTGATGTCTCTTGGCAAACTTCCAATTACCTCGCAACATCGACGTGCACATCATGAATGGTGACGCGAAAGACTTGTACTCAATTGTTCAGTGGTGAGAGTAGGTCTTGACTTAATCCAAATGGTGCTTGTTTGCGTGTGTGGCGTAAATTTGGAGAATGACATATTCCATAATGTATTCGCCCACGACACAGAGATCCAACTTCTAGCATCATGGTAAGAGATGCCATCAGGAACAATTCTCATTCAACTTTGGTGTTTGTGGAGGGATCTTAGAACAGTGCCATGTACGTCTATAATATTCTTCAGCTTGTTCTACTACCATTCCGGTAACAGAAAGATGACGTGGTCTTTCAGCAGAATAATGCCTGTCCTCATGATGCCAGTACTACGCAATATACTCTGAGAGATGTTTTGACTATTTTTCTAGCCGGTCATCTCGCCAGATCTATCTCCAAGTATCTAAATTATTACAGTATTGCGTCAACAAATACAAAAGATATGGAATAATATATCATAGGGCAGTATTCATCTAAACGCTCGGCTTATGACTACATCACATTGAAACACCGCTCCCGTGCGATCACTGAAGTTAAACAACATCGAGCCTGGTCAGTACCTAGATGGGTAACCGTTTGGAAATACCAGGTGCTGTAATGGATAATGACTCAGAATTTTTAATCTGTGAACCGATTTCCAATTCCAGTTGGGTTCGTTATATTCAGTTACGCGCAAATACCCCTCCCCCAGCTATAGGTTAATTAGTAGGACTAGTATCACTAAAACCATTATCTCCCCACCCACCCCCCAAAAAAAATGCGCACAAAATATTTAGATAGAAATAGAGAAAAAACAGATGGAGTATAATTCCACTGTTCGTAACATTTACTTTTAAAAGAGTGCTCAATACAGAGTAGAGCAATATATTATTATTATTATTATTATTATCATTAAGAAATAATACAAACATGTTGAATTCACTACACAAAAACTTTGTTTCAATACTTAGATTGTACTTCTTCAGGTGATGGTAAATAACTGGTGATTCACTAGTTACTTACCATCGCCTGAAGAAATACAAAATATTGAAACATGAAAGCTTTTGTGCAGCGATTTCAATGTTTTTATTATAAACTCTTATAATAAAAAATAATATATATAATTAATCTACGACACTTATTAGGATCTTACAATTTTATTTTTAATCGGTATATAAATAGATACATCAATTTTGAATGATTCTGAATCCATAGAAAAAGGAAAATATTTACAAAGTTTAGATAAGTCTGACACATGCTCAGGATAATGAGCACTTATTCAATTTTTTTAGCCATCACTCTGCTATAGGCATCTGTGAGTGATATTTACAAAGTTTAGATAAGTCTGGCAAAGAAACACAGTGAGACACCAGGTGAATTTCGTAATCACGAAAATAGCTTGTAAATCATGTTATGTCCATGTATTGGTATTACAAATGTGGCCGTATTTTAATAGAAAGGGCTGCCCTCAGTCAGCCATATAATTATGACTATAACGACATCATCGAGCAAGTGGAGACTGTTGTCTTGGGAGATCAGTCTTTAATTAGTCGACAAATATTGGAGGTGGTTGGGTAAATCGTTCATGGACATCCTTGCATATGTGGAAAGAGTCAGTGAGGTTGCTTTCTCGATTGCTCACATCTTTCTCGATGGAAGTCAATCTGTTGCGCTGGTGAACTTTGGCGATGCGTCAAGAAAACATATTGTCCTTCAAATTATATAGGTCGGGATGTAGGCTCCTCGTTTTAAACCAGGGACTAAAGCAAAATGTAAACAATGAAAACAGTCATTACTCACCATCCTCTGCTGGCAAAGGGATGTCCTACTTTAATTTTCAGTCCTTACTAATGTTTCTTGGAAATGTGTGTGTGTGTGTGTGTGTGTGTGTGTGTGTGTGTGTGTGTGTGTGTGTGTATGAATGAATGAATGAATGTAAAGTAAAATATGACCATAGCGTCAATGCAGTACAGAGTTCGAATCCGGTCCCTGTTCTTAAAACGACACGTGTTGTAAACATTTCTGAAGGATTGTGTGGATCATCTCCCTATTTTAGTGTTAAGAATTTTTATTAGCATTTCAAATGTAGTCGTTTTGTTTTTGATTTTTTTTTGGCGGGGGGGGGTCTTCATCGTTTCACCCCAAGCAAGGCGATAATGCCACTAAATTGCTGAGGGTTACGAGGAGTAAGAAAGAGAACAAGAACACTGAGAATGTGAAGGAAAGAACAAAAAAGGAACAGGGTTTAAGACCGAAAATGGCGATTGACGTTGCATCTAAATTTTTAAAGGTTGTAATTATCAGGGAAGCAACAAACCGGAGGGGAGTTCCACAAATGGGAAGTACGAATAAAGAAACTGTAAGATTAGAAGGTGGTTGCATCTAGCTAATTCAACAGTAAAATAGTGAGACCTAATTGCAATCTTGGCTGCAGTACCAACCCGTGGCATTCTTCAAGAAAGGCTCCTATAAGTGCATTAAACAATGAAAGGGTTATGTAATTTCGAATGGGAGTTATATGGAGAAAAGTTCAGCTATGTGCTCATTTTTGCCTCTCAAAATCACCAATTCCCGTACGATCACTGAAGTTAAGCAACTTCGAGCCTAGTCAATACCTAGATGGGTGACCATTTTGAAATACCAGGTGTACGAGTGGTGTACTGGTTAATGGCACGGTTTCAATTACTGTTTTTTTCTTTTGTTATGTTTTTTCGTTATATTCATTTGCGCGCAAATACCATTTTCTCCCCCAGCTTTGGATTAATTTGTAAGACTTGTATCACTAGATAATTATCTCCCCTAAAAAATTCTTACAATCTAAAAATATTTTCTGGCTTAAAATAATCTGCAATGGGTTTGATAAGCTGTAAAAATGAATGAATCAATCAATAAAATCCGAATTAATTTAAATTTCTCGGACACGTCTGAGGAAAGAGGGATACGAAAACTTGACATTCACGAGACATATTGCAGGCAAGATACAGAGGGGAAACGGCGAATAAGATACTTAAGGAGTTTGTGTAAATGGATGACAGAACAGTGAAGGATAGTCAAGCTGCAAAGGAAAGGGTGTTTTGAAGATCCGTGATCTTCCAAGTCCTGAATGGACACGAACATAGAAGAATAAAGTTATTTCTAGTATAACCACAACTTAAAACTGGACGACCTACATTCGCGTTAATCTTGACAAATAATATTTGAATGTTGTCGAAAATGCTACCCTCAATTGAGCAATGATTTTTTTTTTTTTTTTTTTCAAATTCGCTACATCATATAGTATTTTGTCTCCAAAAAGGCCGCCAAATGTGACCGTTAAGCTCAAAGTTGCTTTCTAAGATTTTTATCTCCAGAGTGCCGAAAAATTATCGACCCGTCCAAAGTTCTCAAATTTGACCAAATAATTTTTTTTTAATCCTCTAGGATATTTTATTTATGTAATTAAGTTTATTGTCGTATATAGGAGAGACCTTTTTTATTTTTTTTTTTTTTTTTTTAATCCGAGGAAAATTAACAGGAAAAAAAAAAGTAATGTATTATCAAAGAAGTATCCCTTGTTTACTCGCAAGATATTCGCTCATTGGCGTCAAGAAATGCCTCCTGTTAGCATATTACATTGAAAGATCAGGCTGCGTCACAGATTAATATAAAATATCAGCTGGTTTTATAGAATGAATTCTTTTATATGTTCCGAAAATTACTGTTAGTATGAGATTTTCACATCAGATGTATTGTTTATTTATAAATTGCCAGCACCGTTAATTCTTTTCCTCGAGCGAGACAATTTTTCTCTCCGGAATCTATAAGTCTACCATTCGTCCATGCTTTGAATATTGCTGCCATTTATGGCCCGGTGCCCCTACTATTTTCCTGGAGCTCTTTGATAAAATCCAAAGACTCGACAATATTATTGGTCTTGACCTTGCAGTTCGGTTTCAGTCACTTGCCCACCCCCTTAAGACTAACTCTCTGTGCCGTTTTTTTTTTTTTTTTTTTTTTTTATAAACACTTTCATAGTAATTATTTAGATGTGCTCTAGGCTATGGTACCTAGACTGTATGAATCTACTGTCCTCCTGATTTCTCCTCATTACTAATGTTTTCTATTCCTTATTCCTCTCCCCACCCTGTAACCTCTTGCGTACTAGTAGCTATACTGCCTTGTTTGTAGTGATACCGATTTAAAAAAAAAAAAAAAATTGAAAAATAACTTAAGCGGAATAAACTTCAGTTTGGATTTCTTTCGAAGAATTTTCTTATTCTTGACAAGTATTTTGAGTATTTTTTTTTTTAATTCGAAAAGGAACCAATCCTTTTAGAATTAAAAAAAAAACAAAAAAAAACACCTTTCTTCCAAGATTGGCGCACAAGTTTGTTCGCAAACCTTATATTTGGCGTCTTTCTTCTTTGTACTGTAATATATATGATAAAAATACTACTTCACTCAACCAATTAATTTTACTTTATAGTAAAAAAAATATTTCATTTAAATTGTGTGAAATTGCTAGATGAATGCTTATAGGATTTTTCAGCTTTGACGTTTCAGTAGAATTTTGGTGGTGGGGCGGAATAATATCCCTTGTTGTTGGAAATTATGATGAATTACTTGTTCGTAAACATTATCATCGACTGGAAGGCGCACTTTAAGTCTGATTTCTCTTCAATATGGCTGCTCGTTTCATCTACTCAGCTCCTTTTGCGTTGCTTTCAATGCTCGCAGTCAATATACTGAAACTATGCTTAGTTACAGTACACGTATATACCCCAAGACCACGTACGGTTTTGAATTCAGAGATGTACTTCTTCTACATTGGTTGCCAACCACAAATAGTTAGCCTGCACTGTTATTTAAGCTGAGACAATGACGAGATGAATTCATACTTTTCTCAAAGATATTTGGGCGAAACGTGACTGTAACGATCTCTGTGCTTTCATATCACCATTTTGGCAGATATTAGAAAATGATTGGTTATTGACGGAAAGGTTCAAACTCTACTGCTATACCCACCAACATTCATCTGTTAGACAACACAATAAAATAGAACGCATTATTTTCGGAGTGAGTCTCGTAATGTAAATGCACAGCTAATGAATGATTTCACTACAGAAATTTATCTAAGCAAAGTTACTGAGAAAAGGGGTTTATGTGAATAATAATAATGAATTTTATAGTAACTCCTGTTTGCAACAAACAGGAAATTGCTGTTGAACCATGACAGTTCATAAATTTGAGTATGAAATATACCTGGGACGTAAGAATATCCGGTCGTCCACTTGAGTTAAGACATTAACAGTTAGAAAAATGCGTAACGTACATAGGCTGAAAACAGGGACTAAACAATATCGCCGCCTTTTCCAATGTACATTTGTCCTTTTCCCATATTTCTTTTTCCTCTTCTAATTTCTTTCTTTCCTAAGTATCTATTTATCTCTCTTCTCACCGCCATTCACCCTCTATAATTTCGTTATAATGATCAGTAATATCAAGGCCAGGTTCACATCAATCCTGTCAATGACAACGCACCGTCGTGCTTAGCAGTCATCATGCTAAGACTTTTTGAGCTGTCATCTGCTTATTTGAAGAAAACCGATCGTAAGTGACTGCAAATATTGACTCTGGCCTTTTGATGGCTGTCTCTGCTTCGAGAGTTCCTCTGTCACCGAGCGACGACTGAGATCGGAATGCAATGGTCAAGCAGCCGACCTTTGACAAACGATGAACCGAAGAATCTTTTTTTTTTTTTTTTTTTGACTAAGCATTTTTATTATCGAACGAACGATTTAACTATCATTCTTTTATCTATTTATTTTTGCCTCTGCTCTCTTCGTCATTAGACTCTACAACTTCCTGTTTTTTTTTCTTTGTACTGTTTCCGAACGTAACGACTACAACTTATTTTTTGCGTGTGTGTAGAATTTTTTTCGCCACTCCTTCCTTAGTGTCTGTACTCTTTTTTTCAGTCTTTCTTACATTTTCTTTAACTGTTCTATTGGTTCTTGTTTCCCGCGTTTTCTGAATGTAATCAATGAAATCCTGTTGTAATGTCAGTTAACCCCTTCAACTCTGTAGTCGTTATGAATAAGACTCCTAAAAGGCCTCCTTATTGCAGCTCTGTGCCTGATTTTACAATTAGGTTGGTGCAAAAATAATGACGTTTTCTCACATACTAACATGTTAGAAAACGCCATTATTTTTTCACCAACCTAATATTTCGAAAAACCTTTGTGAAATGTTTCTCATCTATGTCCTGCAGGGTCTTCCTATTTCTAAATAAACCCTTTCGCTGATTGTAACACGCTCTTTGTTGGATGACACGAAGTAGGCCTACTTACTTTCGGTTTTGTACTCTAACCACTAAGCCATAACTTTTAAAACTTGTTATCCATGAACTTTCATTAGAATCGAGAATGGCTAATATAATATAATTGTCGTCAAAGGTTTACTTGTTTTTTGTTTGTTTGTTTTTTTTGTTTTTGTTTTTTGTCGTTTAATCTGCGTTATAAATTAGCCAATCATTATTTGCAGTGTTTATTGATGGTCCGACGTGTCCTGTGTTAATCGTCGATCTGTCGGCATGCATTAGAAATTGCTCGTCTCTCTGTCCTTTCGAATTAATATTACAATTAATATGCACATGGAACAGCTCACTGGTGAAGCATAGGTCTGTAGCCTAAAAGCTCTACTGTTTAATTCCGACGAAAGTACATGGTGAAACTGTTCTTAGCTCTGATCAAAGTTCACCTTTGCAGTGATGCTGTTATGGCGAAAGAGCTGAATCATCATCTTTCTATAGTCTATCCCAGCTTCACCTTTCATCACACACAAAATGGCTTAAGAAGAATGATCTCGTGAGTAAACCACTATTTCATAACTATATCACTAGCCTAGAGAATAGTAGTGAAAAAAAAAAACCTGTTATATAAGTAAAGTTGTTTGTTTATATTTTTACTGTTTTTTTTTTCTCACTCTCGTCTGTATCTCTTTTTTATTTTATTTTTTTCCCAACAATAACATAGCCTAATTATTGTTTGAGTGTTTGAAATTGCAACTGTCTGAAATTAAACCTTAAATTCTACTGCTATTGATATACTTGTTACATAGCAGACACTGACTATATCATCAGGTGTCCTGGGGGCACCTACAGGTGGTGCAATGCTTAGCAAGTTTGTCTCACTAGAACAATTACGACTGAGTAGTGAGTTCGATCCTCACCTGTGCCCCCTACTTTCGACCTTGTGCCACACCTAAGCTATCATCAGGTGTTCTAAACTTACATTGTTATGCCAGACTAATGATGCCTACATAGCAGATAAAAGAAAATCTTTAAATAAAGGCTAATTGTTTCCAACCCCATTGTATTAAAAGGGGAGTATTCCAGGTTAACTTGATACCTTTGTGATAGTGACTGCAAAAAATGGGGGTAGGGAAATGTTATCATAATTATGCTTGATGCTTAGTTTACATGTATGTTATGCCCTACCCATATCTTTATAAATAATGGACTCATCTGTTTTGATGGTGAAGGTAAAAGAAAAAGACATATTCAGTTATCACATTTTGGCCATTGTGCAATCTGGCTTTCAATCTGTGATTGTCAATGTAGGTAATCTTTTACATGAAATTTTGAAGCGAACTCTTTATTATATCTAAGAAAGATTGTTTTCATTATGCTGACCATGGGTAAGAAGATCTTTCTAGTTCTTATTTAATACTGCTCAGTTATTGCTCGCCATGAAAAATTCCACACTACCCAGGGATTGAACCCAGTTACTATGTCACCAAATTCATGAGACAATGTTTTAATCTATGAGACAATAGCCTAGTAGATTAAAGTGTTGGTTTGTGAATTTGCTGACGTAGTCATTAGTAAAGAAAGCGAAAGTGATAAATCTCATGTGTTTAACATCTGCTTCAGTGAAGTGAAAAATCTTGTCAATTGTACCCTCTTACTTCTTGAAATAATGACCTGCATTCACAATAATGATTGTTAATGTAATATTTTGTTGTTTAGCTCAAATATTTAATGATACAATAGGGGAAATTTTCACGTGTCTTATAGAACTTGCAAGAAACTTATTTCTTAACTTGATTCATTAGAAAATTCAAATAGCAAAACTCTGAAATTTTCATGGGTATTTCTAAAAATGTCTATTATTTTAATTAAAGAATAATTTGTTTTGTGGGAAGACACCATCACTTGCTGTCCCTTTTGACTAGGATGTATTTGCCTCATTTTCTGGTGTGACATAGCATAAAGACAGTCAGATTTTGTGGGGAGGTGGGGGAGGGCAAGGCACTCGTGCAGATCATCTAACCAAGTCAGATCTAAAATAGACCAAATGCTGATTGTAACAGATTTTACTTATTGGTGGAATGTGAATAATTTGTTCTTAATTATTTTACAGAAACCCAGAAAATGAAAAATTATTTAATGATGAAACTAATAGTTTTCTGTTTAAGACACATGACAAAATCAATTTGTCGAGTTAAACAGACCAAACAAATTGTGTTCATTTTTTTTTTTTTTTTTCCTTTTTTAATAAAATATGTACCAGTGATGTTTAAAGAATTTGAGCGTTAATGTTAGTACACTGTCATGTCAGACAATTTTTCTTGTCAGGATCCTTCTTCTACCATTGGTCTGTGCATTGAATATTGCTGCTGTTTGGTAATATATCTTGATTGTTGGCAAAATCTGAAGAGCCTGTAATGTTATTGATCCTGACATCTCAGCTTCAGTCACTTTCCTGCCAATATGAGTCGGTTTCCCTATATTTTCCTTACATATTTATCTGGCAGCTATTCTTTTGAGTTCTCTTACCTCAACTGTATGAATTTAAGCATAACTATTAGGTTGGCTAATATTTATCATCATTTAACTGTTGAAATATTTGTAACTAAATTTTATTATAATTTCTTTTGAATCATTTCTCTGTAACTCTTCCAGTTTTTTGATTCCTTACCACTGTCAATGTTAAATTTAAATCTGCCCTGAATTGCTATCTTTTGTCTTTCTGAATTCCATTCTTTTATTGTCTAAAGGGTTCTAATTCTCTTCACCCAGAGTAACCCCCTTGCATTAGTGCCTTGCTTGAGGTGAAATGATTTAAAAGAAAAACAATAAAAAATTTAACTGCTGTCCAAGTATCAAGTCAAGGTAATGGAATGTTTTCATTACCTTTGTCATCATTTTATGAAAAAAAAAAAAAAAATCTTTTTCCATGTTTTTATTGCTTCCTGATATTTGAAATAAATGACAAATATAATTGTGACTATACTTTAAAAGACTTTCCAAAAGTTACAGCCAGACTGAAGTTGACTGAGTCATCCAAGTAAAAACTAACTTTAGTTTATTCACATTGATCCAATTAAGTGGTTTTGTGACTAGAATTTGAAGTATACAGATTTGCTGAGCTATGGTGAATAGAAACATTAAATATTTATTTGCATCAATTCAAGAACTGAAAACGGAGCAGTCAAACACTACCTGCTAATTATAGCAATTGGTGAAAAAGACATTTAGTGCGTTGTCTCTGGCAGGACAGCAAAACAGAGCTGGGTCAAACCCTGGAAGGCCTGGTTAGAAAGTGTCTACCAGCTACCCCATAAGAGTTAGGATAGTGAGCTGAGTGGTGTTAGCTATTCAAATGTTTCATTTGGAGCCTAAAAGTTTAGCAATTGGCTACTATAAGAACAGGCACATTTTCTGAAGAGGCAGTTTGCAGTATTTGAATGCATAACAACATCGCAAGGATTTCTGTTTGGAAGCCTTTTTCATGCCCTGACCATCATGATCCAGTGTTTGATTTCAGTGCTGCTGATTTTTCAGTCCATATTTGTTGGCAGATACCCAACCAATAAGAAGAAAGTGTACATAGTAAGCTAGTTTTACTGGCCATTAGTAATGTAGATGTGATCTGCAAGATTAAATTCATTGCCTTATAACTACGGCCTATGACAATGATGTTCTTTATTCAAAACCCAGTCAGTATTTATTTCTTTATTACTCTTCATGACTAGTTTAAATGTGTATTTGACAGTCTGCTCTTCATGATATCAAGGATTGAAAGATAAGTTATGCAGATCTCGATCAGTTAAGTGAGACTACACAATTTTGCATCTTTAGACCAACAGTGAATAAATTTTCTCTCAGATACTGGACTACTATTGGAAGAAAACCATTGCTTTAAGACAACTACACTGTTAAGTAAATTAGTCTGGCAACTCCAATCTTCCATGACTGGCTGAATAAGTACTTAAAAAGGGTAAGATGTGGCCACCATGTGCTTGCAGGACCTGCTATGATGTCATTATTGAATTGTGGAGTAGTGTAAAGTTCTTAGCTCATTATGGGAAGTGGAATCTGCAAAAAAACAAAACTTGTCAAGAAGAATAAGATCAGAAAATTAATTTTTGCTTTTATTACCAATTTCCTTGTAGTTTGTTTCTTTGCATTTGTCTGTAGATGTAAAAATATGCCAAATATCAAATGAGTATCTTCATTTTTTTTTTTCTTTCTTTAAAATGGTACATAAGGCTCCTTGGTATATTATTTACTTCTGCTCCTTCTGGAGGATGTAAATGTTTCACATTGCTAATGGCATTCCCTTTAACATAGGTACCTCCATGAGATCACTAAAAAAAGAGCATAGCATGATGAAAAAGACACCAAACTCACCAAAAACTAAATTTTATCGTATAAATGTTTGTTATTATTAAGGGAAAAGATCAAAGTATTTTAGGGGTATTTTTTTTACATTTTTTTAATTGTTCCTAGCACGTCCAAAATTTGATGAGTGACGTGTTGACGGATTCCGTGAGGATAATTTGTTCTATGGAAGGAGAAAAGTGAAAGAATTTACGTTTAAGTGAACAAATTTATGCTCTAATTTTTTAAGACTGTTAAGAGTGAGATTAAAAAGGTACGTAATTAATTTATAGTTTCCTTTCTTATAAAATTTTATCAGAAGTGTACATAAAATACTATAACTTTAAAATTAAAAAAAAAAAAAAAAATGATTTGCATTCCTCGAGGCTTTGTGCTTTTAACTATAGTAATCAGTAAACCCAATGTGATCAAATTTCTAGCGTTTTCATAAAAATAATTATGGGGTGGGAGGCGATAAATATTAAAAAAATACATTTATAATAATTTCAATCATCTGTGAATAGTTTCTGAAAGTTTCATTAACATCTGACAATTACTTTTATTTTTGCAAGATTTTCCAATTTAATGTGTGTCATACCAAAAAAGAACGTGCTAAAAAATTTTCTGTTATTTACAGTTCCACTGATACAAAGAGAAACAAGGTTTTTCTTAATCAAAATTTAGAATGTTGTAAAAAGAAGGAAAAATTTTAAAAAATAATTAAAATAAACTTTGGTCTTTCCTCTTAATAATAACATAAGCATTTAGACAATAGAATTTTGTTTTCGGCAAGGTTGGTGTCTTTTCCATCAAGCTATGGGTTTTTTTGTTTTGTTTTGTTTTTTTATCGATTTTGTGAAGGTACCTACTTTAACATATCATGGTGATTTGTAGCGAGCCAACTGACATAATCTCAACAAAAATTTTCTTTGATGTCATCACATCTATTATGCCTCTGTAAACATTTCAGGAGCTGCAAATTTTAATTTGACAAAAGTCAGCAAGGTGTCTCTATAAATATATTATTTAATTTTTTTTTTTTTGTTTAGTTTTTTAGGAAGTGCTAATATAAATATATTTAATTTTGTTTTGTTTTTTTTTGTTTTTTTAGGAAGTGCTAAATGAATTTCTACTTAATTGAATCTTTGTAAACTGATCCAGTGGGAGCAATACCAAAGATTGTGTAATGTTTGTGTGTACTTTTTTTTTTTTTTTTTTTTTTCTGTACTTATTTTTTCTTATGTGAACTATTGTCTCCATATTTCAGCCATAATCCACAGGGCTATTGTCAAGTGAATAGTTCAATTTCAGCCAGATTAGGCAGGGACGGTGTTGAAATAATAATGATGATGGTTCACCTATTTTGGATGTACAAGTTTCCAACATTTAGTCTGTCATTTTTGTAAGACATGTTTGCAAGACAGAATTTTGTTTGAAAACTTCCAATACACGAGATCTTTTCAATTTTATTTTGTTTTCTCCTTTTTTTTTTTTTCTCAACAGATCAGTTTCACATGTTTGTTGTAGAGGCAGAGAAAAATTCAGACATTTCGTCCATCTCTTTCTTTAGAAGGATCGGTAAGTTTGTATGCTGGCAAAAATTTAACTACTCCACGATTATCAACAAACCTCAAAACAGGATTGGGGTGTGTGTTATTCATGGAACCCAATGATGTATAACTGAAACAACAAAAAAAAAAAGGGGAAAATATAATTATTCATGATTATATTAAATGGAAAAAATTGTTTAAAACTTCTTTGTACATTTACTAATGTCTGTGAAAATATGATTGTATTTTACAAGAAATAACTTACCCAAGATCATATAAGGTACAATATGGCACACACAGTGTACGAAGGAATAACCAGATATCATTGTATGTCCAGTCAAGTAATGGATTCACTCTCATGTAAGATGGCCATCCAGGGTCAGTTTCGGCAAAAGGTTTAAGATGTTCTGAAAGGAGAGATAGAAAACCATTGTTACTGAAAAGAAAAATGAAGATGCAAGAATAAAAGTATTTCAGATTAAAAATGCTTACCAGAACATGGGTCTGTAATCCTTGTTCCCATCAGAACAGCTTTCACTTCAGGGTACTGTATTTTCAGTTCTGCAAGAGCATCTTTGATTTTGCCATCAAAATGAAGCATTGTAAGATGGTAGCTGCAATTTCATATATAGAAAGATATTATTACATTATAATATTATATTATAATATTATTAATAATATATTATATTATTAATATAATATTAATAATATTATTATTATAATTATTATTAATAACAATATTATTATAATTATTATTATTATTAATAATATTATTAATAATATTATTATAATTATTATTATTAATAATATTATTAATAATATTATTATAATTATTATTATTAATAATATTATTAATAATATTATTATAATTATTATTATTAATAATATTATTAATAATATTATTATTAATATTATTAATAATATTATTAATAATATTATTATTAATATTATTATAATTATTATTATTAATAATATTATTATAATTATTATTATATTATTTTTATATTTTATTATTA